>OW026451.1:89348315-90548315 GCA_932274525.1 Podabrus alpinus
CAAATTTTTAGAGTTCCAAATTTAATAAAAATTGAATATTTCCGGTAAGTATCTAATTTTTGTTTTACCTTATTAATTTCTTGTGGGTTCCATTTTGTAACCCCAATTTTCTTAATTCTTCAATCATCCAAGCAATCTCAGATCATTTTTGAATTCCAATTTGTTCCATCGATACAGCATTGAATGCTTCCTTCGAGTTTTGTATTATCTTTTCCTATTTCCAAAATTTTGTGAAAAGTTTCCATGTGGTTGAAAATTTTTAAATATTTATTTTTATAGGCAATTTCTCGCCGATCCAGTATACATACTACATATGTACATCAATTACTTATTCAATTCGAACTACCCGTTCGCACCAATTGTTCCGATCAAAAAATCTCCTATTTGGTAATTACAAAAATTTCAACACTCGAGGTAACTTCAACCTCTAAAAATTCAATCTTTTCACTTCGATTGTCCAAAGAAACTCAAAATTCTATTCACACACTTTGGTGGTCAATCATCGACTGACTTTTTGGCGGCCTGCCCTTGCTTTCCTGCATTGGACGTATTCAAATCCGAAAATTTGCGCATTCTACCTTAATTAATTGAAATTTTCCTATACATACTAGGTAATACCTACCTATGGGTAATACCAACTATTTTGAATTTCGCTTATTTTTAAATTTTAGGTGTTCAAATCCGAAGAAAATTATCTACCTTAACATAAATTTACAATATTCTGCCATTAACGGGAACAATTCCAGCCTTATTTTTGGCTCAATCATTCTGGTTATCATCTCGAGAATTTTTCGACGTTTTTAATTTTACTTATTTGATGCAATGAGGTTTCCCGGTTCGATTCCGCGTCTGAGCGTAAATATTTCTAGACCGCCTCCGTGCCTCGGAGAGCACGTAAAGAAGTCGATCCCCTTGTGTTAATAATTTGCGTTCATAACAATAAAAACATCGTAAGAGACACATCGAAGGCCAGCTTAGCAAGTTACCTAAGATGTAAAAACCAAGTATGACCACAGAACTAATTTGAAAAAATTGGTAAAATAGATCAACGGATCTCAAATTAGTTAAAGAAGAAGTTCTTTAATATTTATTTAAAAACTTAAGAAAGGGATCGAGCTAATTAAATTTTTTAGTCAAAATAAACCAATTTTCGAAGTGAAAATTGTTAATTTAATTAAAATTTCTATGTATGTATTGAAAATTTACGATATGTGCACTCATAAACATTTGTGCTCTATGCCATTTATATATTATGTATAATAAATAATATTATATTGAGTCCTTTTTTACATTTGTTGACAAATTTCATTGTGCTCTTAAAAACAGAACGCTATGATATCTAAAAATAATTTTAGTAGGTATAGGGATAAAATATTAATTGTACGCACCCTGGTGGCTGTAATATCAATTAAATATGTGACGTCATAAAGAGAATGTTATTGTTTCATATTGTTCAGTATTGTTTTCATTGGATTTTATACGGTAGAGATTATTGTTTGTCCTGGCGAAATAATATTAATATTATGTAAGTATAACAAATTTTTTAATGTGTTTTCATGGTTTACGTCACTATATTCAAAAGTTAACCTTGCAATTTTTCTTGTGTATTATACACGTGTAATGAATTCGAGGTTAAATTACTTAAAATTAATTATTTATTACTTAGTTTTCTGTTTAAACGTGTTTGTTATGTTGCAGTTTTAAGTTATGAATGCCAAAGGAAAACCGTGTAAGACAAATTGTTCTGTGTATGGTTGTAAATCAGTACGCCACAAAAATCCCAACTTAAGTTTTCATAATTTTCCGAAGCCGGGCAAAGAAAAAGTAGAAATTCAAAATGCTTATGGCAATGTTGAAGTTATTGATAGGAGGGAAGCGTGGATTTTAAAATTAATAAAAATGGGCAAAAAGGTTCCACAGCATATGAAAGTTTGCTTTTTACACTTCACATCATAAGATTATTATTATGCAGGTAAGGAAGAAATTAACGTTTTAAAGAGGAGAAGTTCTGACTGTTACTGATTTTAGAATAGGTTGGTCATTGACGATTATTACCAAATGCCGTTCCTTAACAAAAACTGCCAAGTAGATAACCCAACTTTTGTGATGTATGTGTAGTAATTAGTTTTATTTTTTAGATTATCAAACGAAGCAGCCACGTTTAAAAAAAAAATGCAGTTCCTTCCCAGAAAATTCCTAAAGAAAGTACGGTAGTAAAGCACAACATCGAATTTGTCGCAACTCCATATTATCCAGGTAGCAACTACGAATTTGAAACGGAGTATCGGATGAATTGGAAGATGTGAAGTTTAATGTAGAAGATGTGAAATTCAAGTTAGAAGATTTACATCATTCTATTGACATTAAAGAAGAGGTGAAAAAACACTGGCGAAAAACCATTTAAATGTGAATTTTGTGACTAGATTTGGATGTTGCTAGAACGTTATTGTTACACCGTTTATTAGTTTAATAAACACATGTGCTGTTGTCAATTTATCTTCGCCAATTCTTGCAGATGACAAATTTATGAAATAATCATGTAAATTAGAATTTATTGTTTTTTTTTCTTTATTTTTAATAGGTTTTTATCAGGTAACAATCAGTATAAATAACAAATAAATAGGTTTTATTATAAATAGTTTAAATAGTACCATAAATAATAAAATATTATATAAGTAAACAATTGTAAATATTTTGAATTTGAAATAAATTAAAACGTTTGTAGCTAAATAATTACCATTTCTGCATCGTGATACTGAATTCTGAAAATAACATATATTTTTTAACAAGTTTTTAAATTACATTTCGAAACATCGATGTCTAGCGAAATCATAAATGCTGAAATTAATGCATTATTGGCTATTTCTAGCAATTCTTGTGGCACTTGATCTACACTGACATTTCCTCGTTCCTCTTAACATATGACCACCGTTCAAAGGGTTCAGCATTGTACTGCTCCAAAGCTGCCTCTTTCGCAGAGGTGTTGCGGCTTCTGTAGTTGCGATTTCTCTACATCGAACACTAAAATAATTAAGAAAACCAAAATTAAATAAATTATGCTATTATAAATTTTTAAAAAATGTACCTCTGCAAAGCTAAAGCACCGTGATTTCTCTTCTTAATTAATTCTGGAAAATGGTCACTAACAAAGCCATGCCTACTATCTTCATTTCTTCCTCGTTTTCTATTAACACATGACCACCGTTCAAAGGGTTTAGCATTGTACTGCTCCAAAGCTGCCTCCTTGTTAGATTTCCAGTAGCATTTGATGTCGGTGCATGAAAATTCTTCAAAGTCAAAAATGCTGGTCCTGAAATTATTTATAAATTTATATTTTTTATAATTACATCAAATAGTATAAATGCATGCACTACACTATCTTACCTTGTACATAAAAGCAAAAATGCTGCAATATGCTTGCATCTTTGTGATTCGCCTGCCGTACAACTGCATTTCATTTCAGAAATCTGAAGTTCCGGTTTATCGATACGAAACGTGCCCTGAATTTCGTGAGGTGTATCAGAAAGTTCACTAGTTTTCAAACACAATGCAAGTGTTTTTACTACTTTAGCATCTGTAGTACTGTTCACTTTACCAAACGCAATTATGTGTCTTGCATTCAACACATTTTCGCCAGTTAAGAAACTGCGAGTTTAAAGCCATGATAAAACCACTTATCCAACTAAACTATTTAAATCACAATATTAATATTATTCACCAGGAAAATTCGAAACGACAGCAAAGAAGTAAGGTTATAACCGAATCTCTCTCATTGACGTCACGCTTGTTGTTGCTTTCAGCGCCCCCATCGGTAAAATTTTATCCCTATATGCCCATCAAGTTATATTTTCGTGATATTATGAACGTGAAAAGAGCTGGAAATTCAAACTATTGATTTTATACTGTTTTATAGTTAGTAGGTGTTCTCTTTTATCATTATTATCTATACTCTATTTATTTTAAGTTTTAATTTAGTACCTAATATCTTTCTAGGCACAAAATTAACACGTTTACCTCTGCGTCTAGGTAATTTAAGTTTTAATTATTTATTTATTTAACACGCTATATTAGATTTATGGTTTTTACTTTTTTTAATTCAAAATTTAATTTATTTATTTAATTACTTTGACATATTATATTGAGTTTTCAGTTTATAAATCTTTTGTATTTAAGAATATATTCCGTACCTATATATTAAGAGCGGCAAGCTCCTTAATAGGTGCTATTCCGTATCCCGTATAAACTCGCAAAACAGTTTCTGGACCTGTTATTTACATAATTTTTTGTGCCAACTTTTAGGCTTCTATACAAAGTATAGCAAGAAGCCTTATGTTTAATTTTTTAAATAGAATTTACTCTGTTTAAATTTTGGAATCAGGGATTTTCTTTTTATGTTACGCTTGTATTTTTTCTCATTTTTAATAACCGCTGCGCATCTACGAGGCGGAAGTAGCACGAATTTGGTCACATGGAATTTAAAAATTCCCTATAGATATTCGGAAAGCTGATGATTTATCTAGTAGAAATAACCAAAAATATTTGCGAAAAATTAATAAACAAAAAATATTGATAAAAAATGAATGTAGACTTTTCGGGTGCTTCTAACTTTTAACATTCGACTTGTGAAAAAAAATCGTTCCCTAACACTAACCTAAACTCGACGCGGTCGATGTACCTTTTCGCGCAGCAGGTAGTTTAATTTAAATTATAATGTATCCGACGTCAAATGATCGATAAAGTTCTGAGGCATGAAATCCGCCTAAAAGTCTAACAGTAAATAAATCCACGCGTACCGTCAACAGAATGCAGTGGTAAACAGCTGGTAATCGAATGTGAGCTTCTGATTGGTTGAGCTATGGAAAATTACCAATTTTCAACAACTTCAAGGATTGTTTATTTGGAGGGTTAAATGTGAATATTCCGCAAATTTTATTTTAAATCTACTATGTAAACCTTCAGCTTTTCGAATATCTATAGGGTATTTTTAAAATCGAGGTGACTTTTATTCGTGCTGTTCCCATGTTAGTGGCTACCCTTAAAACCAAACAAATTTTATACCAATCGAAAGTACAAAGCATAGGGAATATGCAAAAGTTAGGTTGCCTACCTTTTTCTATTCCCTATCACCGGGTTGCCAGGCTTAGAAATTAAAAAATTGGGGCAAGCAAAGATGCGCAACAGGGAAGCATTGCTAGCACTATTCGGTGTGATAGAGTAAGATGTATCTCGAACGTGACGGATTCTGTGGATAAAAAACAAGTTTTAAAGGTACAGTAGCGATCAAAAGTAAGTTGGCAAACAGTTTTTTGCAATAACTTTTTCAAATTTCAATATTTCTCTTTAATTTTTTTTAATATTCATTCCTTAAAAACTCTTAAATTAAAAAATATAATTATAACTTTCTAGATAATTGTATTAATCTGAAAAACTTCAAAACAAAATAAATTCGAAATTTTTGCATTTAGCAAGTGCTGAAAAAAAGCTCTTAAAACCAAAAAATAAAGGAATACATACAAAAACTATAGATTAAAAACATTTAGTACTTCGTTGCAAAGCCTTTTGCAGCGATAACAGCCTTCGTGATTGCATAGAGTCAACCATCTTCTCTAAACGTTCTAATGGTATTTTTAACCATTCTCTCTGTAATTCTTCCCATAATTTAGTTGTATTACTATAATTTTCACTTCTTATTCGTCGTTCGAGCTCTTCCCACAAATGCTCGATTGGATTCAAATCTGGAGACTGACGGATTTTTGCCTTTTCCATGAAGTCCTTAACATGCTTTGAAGTATGTTTTGGGTCATTATCCTGCTGAAATATCGACCCGCGTGGCAATTTTCTCATACCATGTTGTAACATAATATGATCCCTCAATATGTCGGCATATATAAACCGATCCTTAATACCAGCAATTTTTTTTTCATTCTTTTTTTTTTTCCAGTGTAAATGACTTCTAGCAAACTTGAGACGGGCTATCCGATTCTTCTTAGATATAAGTGGCTTCTTAGCAGGACGTCTGCCAAATAGTCTAGCTGAATGTAGTCGACGTTTCACTGTCGAAACATGTATCTTATTTTCGCGAATTTTGTTAAAATCTTGAACAATTTGTGTAGCCGTTAGACGAGGATTTTTTACTGCTTCACGAACAATCATATTATCATCTTTTTTGGTTGTTTTTCGTGGTCGTCCTGTTCTTGGTCGTGTCTCTGCTGATCCATAATTATTATTTTTATGACACCAGAGACTTTATAGTTTGATTTGGGATGCTAAATTCACGTTCTGCTGCTCTTAATGATTTTCCACCTTTTAACCATTCCAGAGCCGTGTTTTTTAAATCTTCGGAATACTCTTTACGTCTGGGCATGTCGATTTTACCTTAATTAACTTAAATTACACTTCTATGAACGCTTATTAATATTTAATTTTCACTTTTCACTAATAAAACGATTTATGCCAATTTACTTTTGAACCCTGAATAAAATGTGCAAGGTCATATACGTAGATGTAAACACACATGACTTCGGGTGGCGGCAATTTTAAAATCAGTTGTGGTGCTGGGGCACAGAGGACCGCAAGTGGGCCGATGAAGAATTTCTTCCTGCAGAAGTCACAGATGTTGCAGAAGTCGTAGATGATGCAGAAGTCGTAGATTCTGCAGAAGTCATGGATATTTCAGAGGAGGAAGAAACTGAACAACATGTGGTCGCGGAAAATCTCTCTAAAAGCTCTCAACCTGACACTGAAGATTGGCAGTAAATTAAGATCTACAACCAAGTTTCAGTCACGCTTTTAAGGATATTCTTTTCAAAATTTCCCCTAATCCAACCTCAAACACCCGTAAAACAAGCAAGGAATCAAGCAAAAGAGTTAATAGAGCTCAGCATGCTGAAGAATTAACAAGTTCTCCATTTAAAGATGAGCTTATCACAAAGGAAGCCAATAAGAAACAAAATGTCAAAAGCGTGAAGAGAAAATTAACTGAAGCCGCCCCGGAAAAAATAAAGAAAATCAGGCAAAAACACATTGTGAAAGTTGCAAGAAGTAGTTAGTGAAGACGAAGAAGACAGCGATACTATATGCAGTTATTGCTCTAGTAAATATCGTCAATCAAAGGCAGGGGAGGGATGGATACAATGCCAGAATTGCAAAGGTTGGGCACATGATGCTTGTGCAGGTGTATCAGAGTACGATGAAGAATTTATTTGCTTAATGTGTTCCTAAAATTGTTTTTTTTTTATTAGTATCCGAGTATAATGAAGAATTTATTTGTTTAATGTGTTCCTAAGATTGTTTTTTTTTATAAAAATAAAGTATTGGAAATTAATTAAATGTGCCTTCTTTATGTATTAACCCCAAAATATATTTCACTACATATGGTCCTCTGTGCCTCATTATATGGCCCCATGTGCCCCAGTAGTAAGGGGCACATGGGACCATTGCATTGATCTCCAAAAATGCGAATAATTTTGTGTGTGCCTTTTTAAAATCAATTTCACGGTGTGGAATCAATGGACTAACATACATACTGAAGTCGTTATGAGTATTCTTTTTTAGCTATTTGTTTTTAGGAAATATAAGCAATAATTGCTTAAGCGATCCTCTGTACCCCTTCCTCCCCTACATATATGTATATTATATACAGTATGGGTACACAAGCAAAATCAAGATTAAAATTTACTTCAATTCTGTAGTGAATTATTTTAATTTGTGTATAATTTTATTGGTCGCGCTAAACCGCTTCCAAAACAATGTTGCGAGCTGTTTTGTTTAGATACATGAACATTGAAATTTATTCATGTGTATTCCCAACGAAAAAAACTTCCTCAGGTTTAATGGAAAATGTCATCTGTTAATTAGCAACTAATACATTTTATATAGTAATAGTAATACTTACGGTTAAGTTGAGACATTCTGTTTTTATTCAACAGTTAAGTTAACAGCATTAGTACTATTATAACAGCATTTGTAAATTTGGAATTTTACAAAATTACAAAACAGTGCTTTTCTTACATACTAAAGACGTAGACGCACAGCATAATAGGACCTATAGGGGAGAAATATTACCGATGGTGCGCTGTAAGCAACATCAACGTGACGTCACGCTAATGATATAACCTCGCTTGACCTCGCTCAGAAATACTTTGATTTGGTTTTAAACGATAATAATACATTACAACTAAGTAATAAATAAATAATTTAATAAAAAATAATAAATTTAACGTATTTTAATTACTTTTTAAAATAATTTTAATTAATTAAGACGTCAAATATTTAGTTGATATTACAGCCACCAGGGTGCGTACAATTAATATTTTTCCCCTATAGCTTATGTGCACGATACACTTACTACGGTATGCCAACGCGCAGATTAGAGCGCGCGATAGATAGTGCATCTCTCTCGCACGATGACGTCAGTGCGAAATCGGTCTTATGAAAAGATTAGGTATATGCTATTATGCACAATATTAACTTTATATCTTGAACTATCTTATTTAAAACGATTTAGAAGCAAAATATTAAACGCTTCATTTAAATTATACAAGTAGAATTTATTAAATAATATGTTTCTTAAAATAATACAAAATTTGTGCGAAAAAATTTAATATAAAATGGGTACATAATTAATTTATACTACAAACATGTTATTATACTTCTTTCCAAAAACGAATTTGATTAAACACTAAAATATTCACAATTTACACTTCTAATAACGCAATAACAAATAACAGGCTTCGCACTGACGTCATACAACCGCTATATGCGCCAATCGGACGAGTTTAAGTTTTCAAGCTGGCATACCGTAGTAAGTGTATCGTGCTTATGTGGAATCCAAATCACGGCACAAATAATTTTGGAATAGCTGAAGGTCAAACTCACGACCAATTAGTCCGCAATTCTTCTCCTTCGCCCATGCACTAAATTACATATACTGCCATGTGTTGCTACTGTTTAAGCTCAAAATTTTTTTTTATAGAGCGAGAGAAATTAAATGGTACTTAATTAATAATGCTCCGGCCAGCAATGCATGAAAGACTCTGTAATTTTGGGCCGAAACTTGGGTCCATGTAAATTAATCAAAACACTCTTATACTCCACCTTAATTTGTGTTCTTTCTCATAAAGACTATGTAATAAAAACGAAAAATTGTATCTGTTTTCTCTTCAATTTACTACTGCTATAATTGATGAAATTAAACGCAAACGTTATAGAAAACAAAATGATGGAATTTATTTATCACAATAAAATAATTTTAAAACAAAATATTGGTTTCCTTAAATCTAAACAAATTAAATTGTACAGTGTCAAATATTTGTAATAAAACCCCCACAGTTTTTATCCGCGCCGTATTTTAAAACGATTAGTTTATTTTTTTAAATTAATAAGTACGTCTCGTAAACTCTTACCGAGGTTCTCCGATGCTGCCGACGTTGCGTGTAACAGGGAAGCGTGAAGATTCTCGTTGAATACAGCTGCTGACTTTGGATCAAACAAAGGAAATTGAATTGACCAGTAGATAATTGTCTTCTTTTGGAATCGTATAATCCAGAACAGGTACGTAATTTAATATAATTTTTCCTTTCGTGAATTCCCATTTACCTCGCCATCAAACATAACCAAGAAACTTATTGTCAGTGGTTCCAAAACTTCTTTCTAGACAATATTGTAACTATGACCACACCAAATGCAATCACTTCCAACTTATTCCCAATCATCAACCAACAATGAAAAAACGTCCACTTTCCTTTCTTCCAATTAATTCGAAAAATTCTTTCAAATCCAAATATAACTCAATTTTCAATTATAATATTATTAACACGTCTTTATTCATCAAACGCTCGCTTGGGAATCTTCAATACCATAAAAGAAAAACTATTTTAAAATTGTAACTCAATCAGCGCGTCTTTACAGTACGACCGCTCGATTCAGAATTCTCATACCAAAAATTATTCAAATTAACACGATCAGCACGTCTGAACTATCCGACGGCTGACTTGGAAGTCCATCATTCTCCTCGCTCCATTATCATTCTCCAAAATATCCCACCAATTCTGTTTAACTCGCGCATGGGCGACTGTGCAGTTAATCTAACCGGCTGAAAAAAAATTTCTTCAGCTACACACTAAAGAACAGGCTTATAATTGTCTATTAAAACAAAAAAAAGAGTGAACGGGGTCAAAACAACCCCAATATCGACTTTTGAAAAGTACGGAAAAGTAGCATCGAGTAGGCTGCAGACCCCGGTCGATGCACATCAGTCGCCCGTGGTCCGTTGAAAATGCGTAAAATTTTTTCGCTCCGATTTGAATTTTTCTTTGAAATTCGGATAGATGGGGGTGTGATTAGTGGATATTAGTAATAAATATAATCAAAAAAAATGGAAAATAAGCCGTGTATTGCCGAAAAAGTGAAAAAATTAAAATTTTTTTGCCTTCGAATTTTGGGGTGTGCATTCGATAATGAGGGTAATCCATCGTCAAAACCTACCCTTACGGGGCGCCGCTGCGCTCCGCTGCGCTCCGCTCCGCGTTGCATCCCTCCAGGGCGGTTTTGACTCTGGTTACTATGCTAAACATACGAGAAGCGCCACGCATCAAGAAAACCGGGATAAATGAAACCGGGATGTGAGAGACCCTCGAAATAGCATTAAAAAGTATAGTTGCGGTATGGGGCAGTATACTATTACGTTTCACCCCCTAAAAATCGCCTAAAAACAAAACATAATCGATGTTGCATGTACGACAGTCGAGCTGCATCTGCCGCTGCGAAATATTCTAAGTGTTAGAGTATATCATAGCGCACGGACTGAGCACAGAATGACTGACGCGCCCTGAATCTCGTTAATCCACCACTGAATTATATGAAAATTGGCTAAGTTCAAAATCAATTATTTCAAAATTTTGATAATAAATTCTCGGTTCATATTTTGAGAATTTGTTATATTGACTGTGTTCTTTAGTGTGTAGCAGAAGAAATTTAGTTTCGAGTGGTTAGATTAACTGCACAGTAACCCGCGCATGTACTAACGTCACGAATCGTCACTTATTTTAATTATTTAAACTTTAAAAATTAATCAAAACGAAATTCCTAATTTAACAAATAAATTAAACAAATTTAATTTGTTTTTCATATTTTAAATTGATCAAAACAAATACCAATACTTTATCTTTTTACAACTTTCCATACTTTACAGATTCAACAACGTTTGCATCTTTATGGATATCTGATGTAAAAGCAGTTTAACAATCCTTCGACCAAAGAGAATCCAGACACAATCTAATAATTCACCTGTTATGGTCTTATCTTAAATTAATTAAATTATGAGTGTTTTGATTATTCGACCCATTTACGTCATACCACCCCCTATGGTCAACAGAACACGACAATACATAGGTACGATGCATTTATTTGAAATTAAGACAATATTAGGATAACTAATATTTATTTTTATTGAAAAACCTGCGATAGTACTTTGCGTTTTTTTGACTCTTACTTTTATCAATTTATCAAAAGCCAACTAATATAATTTTTTGATAAATAACTTGTTATTAAAATAAATTTATTCTCTAGAGTTATGACTTGATTTTTTCTTTCGACAAGAGATTGAAAAACGACTCGCAGTATGAAATTTTCAATCACTTCAACAGAGTGCAAAGCTTATACTACTTCAGAAAAATAAAATAAAAAAAACAATAAGGATATATTAATGTCTAATATCTGCATTTTAAATCTAAATATAACTGTTGGGAGTATTTTTGATTGCATTATGATATTTAGCTATAAGCTTTGATAAAGATAACATCTCCGACTATAGTATTTGGATCATGACTGACCACTATTTAATTATAGATACATTTACCTGTCAAGCCATTGTTTGATCTATGTTTGTACAAAAACAATACCGGGTAGTCAATTACGCAAGTTAAGTAAAGTGATATGCAGCTTTTTAAGTTTAGAAGCAATAATTGTAAAATTTAGTACAGCAATATTGAATAATAAGTGTAGGTCTGTATACTATTCCAAACCAAAAATATATTTGTTTTAGTGGAGAGCAGTCCAGAGATGATGCAATTTTTATATTTTAAATTGGGAATAAGACCATGTTATTCTTGTGACTATTATATAAATAGGCATAAGCCTTCTACAAACGTTTAAGGAAGCTCCGAGAAGTATAAATACAAAATGTATTGTACATTGTATTTTCCTTTAACTAGCTACATTGTGAGTAAACGCATTTTGCAAGTCACGATTGGTAAAAGAACACATTTCTTTAGAAACGTACAACTTTAACACCGGGCGTCTTGTTAAAAAACGTAATTGCAAGTTTTCAAAGATCGTCATCTCCAACAGATTTCTAAAAATTATAATTACTAATTTAAGATGCCAATCTTCACCTGCGCAGTAAATATTAATTTTACAGTTCTTTTGGCAACATTTTGATTATAATATGTGCAGGTGCTACTCTTTAATGCTTAACGTACAAGCTTAACCCTCTTATATGCAAACTTATTTCATTACTTGCTGCTCCGAGATCGGAAAGGGCAGATTAAAATAATCGGTTTTGATACACGGATGATCATTGTACAAAAGAAGTGTACCAAACATTAAAACCAGAAGATAGCTACCTACACGTGCGTTATTAAATACGTATTTACGCTTATATAAAAATATAATATCCTTTGCGATACCCCCAAAGTGAATCAAAAAGGTACCGTGATAATAAAAATGTATACAAATTAACGCTATACAAAAAAACATCGATGAATATAATTTTGGTATTACACGATATAAATCTAAAACATAAAATTAATGCTATCGTTTAAAACTAACTAATCAATTTGAAATTTCGTATATAAATAAAAACAGTATAATTTCATAAGGTGAGTCGCCCTCACAGATTTCCTAGCAGGGGGCTTGTTTTGAGATCACCCGGTGTCTCGCCCCACAAAGGAACTTCCCAACTGTTTTATCGGCTCAAAATGATAATTACATGACAACACGTGGTTTATACAACGACCATGGTAATTTTCGAGATTTATTATGTGAAATTGGAATATCGAATGCGAAGTAGGTAGATATATATTCTTCATAAAATAAAACGATTGTCTAAAATTTATTATTGTTGTAAAGGAATTTATATTTAACTTCGATATCTTTGTGTAGATATTATTATAAAAATGATCAGAGGTGATTGGGTTAAAAATTGTGCATAGCATAATTTTTTGTACATTGTAGCAGAGGTGAACTACATAATATAAATGAAAAATTCGCCTGGTCTAAGAATCATGGCAACCTTTTTTAATGTTTCTTAATTAAATTAATTCTATTTAAATAATTATTATTAAAAATGTACAGTGAGTAAATAAATGATTCGGACACCTGATGAAATTGCAATAATTTCCATCATGTAATTCGATTATTTAAAAAGAAAATAGCCATGCCAACTTGCCATCTGTAACCATTTGTTCTAGGTTCCACCTATTTTAAACGGGATTTTCCTTGATCTTAGTATTGTTTTCACGTTGTTATCCCTTTGTCTCTTGATTTTCTTTTTTCATCTCTAGTTTGGCATTCTTGACAAAACCATTTTTGAAATGCCTTTTCATCGTTGTATCGCAACGTTTTCTTAGTTGATTATTGAATTGATATTTTTAGCTTTACCCAATTTTCATTGATATCTTCGTATTCGATGTATATTATTCTGCATAGTTCCATGACGTATTTCGTTTTCGTGATTTTTCACAGAACATTTCCATTGCCTTGAACTACCAATAATATTCAGGAAATTGGACTAATAGGAATACTACAATTCAAATAACTGTAGAAGAAGTCGACGTTTCGCTCAACCTTATTGTAGCCTTCTTCAGAACGCCTTCAATTTTTTGTTCATGAATCATGAATATCATCATTGATGACCAGACAAAAAATTGTTTATGCAAGTTATGCAGTGTTAACATTTAGACATTTTTCTGTATTTTTCACATCAACGTGTGGGCCATGACGTCATTGCCCACTGCAGAACGAGCAGTGATGAAGCTATTGATGTTTGAAAAGTGATAATATCAAAAAGAAATTGTAATTTCTTAATTGAAATTGAAATTGTAATTTGCCATGTGAGGTGTTAAGCTATATTTTTAATTTCGCAAGAGAAATTAAAAAATAGTAATCTCCATATGATTTTTGTAAATGTAAATATCACAAAATGACCAAAATTCGACATAGTTGGTTATGCCTTTTTCTCGCACTGCCTTATGCCATTAACCTTATTGATCGGACAAGGAAGTAATTTTTATAATTATTGGATTAAAATATTTACATTGTGCTCACCTTGAACGGGGCATTTAATATTTCGATTTATATTCTATAGCCGTGTGCGATCTGGCGCTTTTTTCGCTTTGAAGCTCCGTCGAACATTTTTTGATAGTTCTATTTGGAGCTGTTCTGCGCTTGAAAACGCTATAGTTCCGTCCATTACGGAAGCTTAAACCACGTGAAGTTCTGAATTGAGAGCAGATAAAGCGCTTGAAAGCGTGGAAAAAACCCAAACCGAATTATTAGAATATGTTGACGGAGCTTCAAAGTGAAAAAAATGCCAGACTGAACACGGCCTATATTTACTACGAAAGTGAATGTAAAATATTACATAATATTATATGCGTTCTTCATAATATGTCACACTATTTCGCTTTATTAAAATGTGGAAAAAAATTTGTAAGTAAAGTCGAATACATACCTACCAATTCGTGATTAGTGTTTGTATGTAAACATAACGTTTAGTTCTCTTTTGTTGTTTTCAATTATATCGATTATATCGCCAGTAAAACTCAGATAAATATAACGACTTAGAAATTAATAAACAGAAATAAAAGTGACAATTTTCGGAGACTTACATTTTCGCATACATTTAAATTCGGTTATAACCAACCGATATTTTCAAGTTCTTTGCAATAAATAAACAATAAATTATAGGTTCCACGGTTGCTTGTAAAATTCTCTTCCTATACAGCTACCTTTCTAGTGTGAAAAGTTGTTGGCTAGTTATTTTTGGTCGCCATATAATATAATATCAAATAATTTATAATCTGCACTAATTAAATTTTTGCGTTTGGTATTTATCATTTACTGTGTATAATATAAGTGTAATAATAATCAAACTTTTCCGTTCCATTCGAAACTTTACTTCTCTTTAATTTATGGTCCATTTTTGAGGTGGATCAATCCTCTTCTTTCATTTTTATTTACAACTTAACTTCACCAATCACATCAAGCCACTGCAGTTGTGGTTAAAAAAATAATAAAAATAGAATCATTAGCAACTTAATAGAAAAAATTTGGAGCGTTCTGATCGGCTCTGAAACATGTGGACGGACACTCGGACACGGGGCCAGATCATAAGGCTTCTTGCTATACTACGTATAGAAGCCTAGAAGGGAATTACATTATTGACAACGAAGTCCATTGTAACATTTGTTACAATGAAAAAAATATCCACAACTTTTTATCCTAGGCGGTTTTTTAATATTCCTTTAAAATGCCATTATTTGAGTTAGGAGGTTTTGAACGCATATCGTCGATATGTAAATTTTATTATTTTTTTTCAAAAGTAAAAAATTTAAACTAGGTATATTTATTATTTAATTAAACTTTTAACATCTGATAAAAAATATCATAATCATAATATTTAGAAACTACTTTTGTGGTAACACGAACGCAGTAACGACAATGCTTTCGATAATTTATTATAAACAGTTAATGTTAACTTCATGTAGTGCCTCATTAATTTATGAGATATCCAAATATCCGTCCATTGTATACGGTATTATGTATATTTATTTATTTTTACGTAGATATTGGTTTTTATTATTAGTACACTATATTAGTATTTTATAATTATATTTAATATAGATAACTAACAGAATTTAATAAATCTAATTTGTTAACAAAATTCACACACATTAAAAACCGTAGGGTAACTCCAATCACGTTTAATACTACTTTTAACGCTCTTGACTACCGTAAAATACAAAAAAGTCTAACAATATGACTCCAACCCTAAAGCCCTTGTTGAAAAGCTTAAATTCGCATACACGTTTATAACAATGAATAGAAGTAATGCCCTTTAGATCAACAAGCGTGCAAGTGCAATGTGACACATGACGTCATTATTCTGCCGGATCATGAAGTTTACTAATTGGGGAGGGTTCACCAGTTTTATAGATATGCTTTATACGCCTAAAGCAGTCTTGAACGATTATAGCAATTATTAATTTTGAGTTGAATTAGACAAAATTCTTTTGATTTGATAAGAAAAGGTTTTTATTAATGTTTAAAATAAATTTTTGCTGAAGTTAAATGTTCAATTTTCAATTATTTACTTTGTGTAAAACTATAATATATAAAATATTCTAATCATTTATACATATACGGTTTCAATCTTATTTGTGACAATGACTGAAGTAGAAAATTTATGACAACAAGAAGTTTCAATAACTTCCTATCATCAGAAAGCAAGTTTTCTATTTTATGTTAATGTATTGTGTGTTTGGGAACGTTTGCGCCCACTCTGTTAACAAGTATTTTCAGGGTGGCGTACAGTACGGATTTTCCCTGTGGTTGCACTAATGAATGGGTTTACATATCCCGTGTGTCCGTCACGTGCAGCGACACGTGCAATTGCAGGATCGCGAATAAAAATCGTGGATCAAAAATAATATGCTTCACAAGTACCGGCGTTCTTTATTCGCTTTGTAGGGCTTTTTCATTTAGTCTATATTTCCTGAATTTTAAGGGGATTAATAATGACCAGAATATTGTTTAGATTTGCAGTAGGGGATTTCTCACAGATTTTAGACGTTCATAAGATATTCATTTTGACAGATTGCATTGATTTTTTAGTTGCTCTGTGGGAGTAGACGCTGTATAATAAATATTGATTGACGCTTGTGCATTAAATTTTAATTATGTTAAACGGTTGTCTACTAAACAATATCGCAATTCCATTAGTGGTTGAATTTTCTTCTCTTGAAATTGATTCCACAACGTATATCGAATAAACGGTACTACATAATTATAATGATATAGTAGTTATAATATAATATCATAACGATGTAGTATATTATTACACTACATTACTACATGGGCCGTCAAGAAGCTAATCAATTTATTTTCTAAATTAAATATTAAATGTCATAGTAATCGCTATGTGACTTATATTATTTTGAATAATAGTCTTTCGAGAATGTGTAGAAAACAATTTTTTCTCCAGGATTGCGCGAAAACATTATTTTCTTTATAATTTATTTCTTCGAAAGTCGGTAATTCTGGTACAATCTAAGATAATACTGTATGTACATGATCCTAGATGCCCGGAAAACGCTGTTTTCGAGCGATGGTTAATCATATTTTATATTTTCCATCGATGTTATGTTAGGTCAATAGTTGCTGTGAATATAGTCATACACTTGTGGTTTACTTAATAATGATTACGTACATTCTTGCTAATAAATTCCTAGAAGGTATTATTCCCTTTGCTGATTTTAATTGCACTTTGTAAATAACCTTATCGCTTGGTGATTCATGTTACTTTCATTAATAAAAATGCAATCATATTCAATTTTTGTTTATTTAAGGCTTTTATTTAATTTTATACTACATACCTATTCATTTTTAAACTTATCTCTAGAAAACGCAGTGCATTTTTTTCGCGCCTACGCGTGTACTGAGAAATTTATTTATGCATTCGTTTGAATAATCATTTTGTGTTTTGGTATTTTGTAATATTCCTTTGATTATTTAGGTACAGCTTTCCGTTTTTATTTCGGCAAGGACTAATCCTGGAGAAAAAATTACATACGTAATGCGCTGAGAAACACTCTTTACCGAATTCGCAAGTACTCCGGCTCGACAACGCTAACGCTCCGTCTCGCTCATTCACAGTACAGCTTGTGTTTCTCGATCTTATACGTAAATAACTACTATCTCCACCAGCTAGCCTTACTTTGAAATCTGATATAACAACACATTACTTTACCAGTTACTAGATTCAGCTTTATTTTATAACAACTGTCATCTCCTGATAGTTAGCGCGATCAACTGCTAATGTAGGGCTCCCCGGTTCGACTCCGGGTACAGTTTAAAAGCGTCTTCCGTGCTACGGAGGGCACGTAAAGACGGTGGTCCCTCTGTGTTAATGATTTGCCTTCATAAAAATAAAAACACAGGGTGCAGACATATCGAAAGGAAAGCCTAGCAAGCTATCTGACATGTAAAATCCAAAATGCTCATAGAACTAAAACTTAAATTAGTAAAGGACAGGACCTTCTTCTAGAGTAGAAGAAGAACTTTATTTTATATTAATTGCATTAGTTTATTCCAAGAAGTTCTAAAAATAAATACACTATTAATGCAATATAAAAAAACAGTTAAGTGAAAAATATCAAGTGTTGGGTATCATAAGACGCGTAAATATAAACTCTTTTGACTGGTACAACTTTTATCCTTATAATCGTATGTATGTTCCACCGGAAAGCAGCACTGCTCTGAATTTTAGGTAGGAGGGCAAGGTCAAATACCTCACGCACACTTAGATTACTAGACTGGACCCATTGTACTGCCTCCGGTGTAGTGGCCCCCGTCCCATCATTCCCTGAGCTAGCCAAACTGTAGGATAAACTCCAGGGCCTTAGCAGGCAAGGTGTCCCTAATTCTGGCCATGTCGGGCCAAACGTCCCCCAACACGGGACGTTTTTTTGGCGCTAGAGCAGGGCAGTGGCAGACCACGGGCTCTGCTGTCTCATCTGATCGATTATATCCTCGGCATGTTGGATAATCTTAGGGGAAATATCCCACAAGACCGTCCCACTACCCTTCGAAACTGCCAGAAAGTCATTCCCGCTTTTCTTAGTTTAATTTGTAGATGTTTTCCACAAATTGGCTTCTTATCAAGTGTTATGACGAGATATTTGACATTACCAGCTAGTTTCAGGGGAGTCCCCATTAAGCTTGGCATTAACATATCCACTAGCTTTCCGTTGTTGGCAAATAGTACTACTAACTTCTTTTTCATCGGGTTAACCGAGAGGGATCTTATAGCCTTCTATCCAAGTGCACACCTAAATATTTGGTTTCATCTATTTATGGCCCGGCACAGCTATTTAGAGTCACAGGTGGACAAGTAGTCACGTTTCATTGTAAAATGTTTCTTAAGCCAAGTTTCAATTTTGTTTAAACTAGTTTGAAGCATTTTAGAAGCTGTTTAAGAATTCAGATATGATGCAAGTATGGCCGTGTCGTCAGCAAAGGTTGTTTCTGTTGTTAGCCTAGTAGTTGGAAGGTCAGCAGTATATAACAAATAGAGCCCGAGTCCCAAAACGCATTTATAATTTTTGCATATGCGTTCCTACCGATAATTCACCAAAAAATGTTTGATGGTCTGCTTCTGTTTTAAATTAATTTTAATAAATGAATTTTAAAATTTTATTATTTATGTATATTTATGGTAGAGTATTTTAAATTCGATATTTGAATGCCTGAGCGCAAAGCCGATGTTACATTTTTTCTGTAGTGTTCGAAGTTTCTAACGACACATTGATTATTGTATTCGTGCGTTCTTTATCGGAGGATTCACCTTTTTTAACTTTATTAGTAACATAATATTTCTCTTTCCTAAAAATTTTCATCGCTACCTTTCTTTTTCTTTCAATGGATCTTTCTACATAACCTTCCGCAACATTACTCGATTTCCATCCTCCATGTTGTTTGATTGTTAGCATATCGGCTCCTGTATTTGCTAATAACAAAGCTGATGATCGTCTGAAGCAGTGGCCAGTATATTCGTGAAGATTTGTCAAACCAAGAACAGTAGCAATTCTCTTTGGGATGCTACCAATTGTAATTATCGCGATCGGTTGAATGATGCATTTCCACTTCTATATCCAATAAAGAAACGCTGATGATTGGTGTGTTGTGGACGAAGGCGAGAATAATTTCGAAAAATTTGTAATAAACTTATTTTTTCAAAACTTCCATCTGTGAAAATTCTCTTGAAATTTTATTTTTAGTATTAGGTATGTTTATTTTAATAAAAGTGTCCAAATCCTCAATATCTTGAAGCACCATCCGAAGTAATTCATCTCTGCGGCATGCACCAAATAGTACTCCAACGATTAACAGGATCTGAAAGATTTATAATATTTAGTTCAACTGTTGCAAAACACAGAGTTCAAATTACCTACATAATTAAATATGTTTGGTCGTCTGCTTCTGTCAAAAATCTTTTTATTTCGTCTATCGTTAAAATTCTTGATTTCTTCGATCGATAGCCTTCAGCTTGCCTTTTCAAAAATGCAATTAAGTTGGTAAATTTACTTATATCCACATTTTTTTCTAAAGAAATTGTAGTTCTTAACATCGAGTATTGATTCCATAAAGTTTAAGGCTATTTTCGCACCATTCTTGAAATAGTGTAAGAAAATTGCGAAAAAAAAATCCAAAATCGGGTTTCTGCGATTTTTCGACGGATTTCGTTAGGTAATTGTTCGTACTTCAACATACTAAAAAACGTCCTCTCGGAACTCAGAGCTTATTCTTACCAAATTCTTCGTCTGAAGTTGAAATTTTTTATGAATGAGTGAAAATTATGTTTTTCGGCAAAATATTTTTAAACAAATTTCTATTTGAGCTATATTATTATCATATAACTCATTAAAAAAATTAAAAACAATTAAAAACACTTAAACAATTAAAAACAAATATTTAAATATTTTAACAACATCCTCGAAATCATGAAAAGAAGAGTTTCCTAAAAATGGTCAGGGGGTTCTGATTTTTGGATATGTTTTAAGGTATAGGGTCCTAATAAAACTCTGAGTTGGCGGCCTCGGCGACCGCCCGGAAGTGCCGCCATTTAAAAAAAAATTCTAAGGTATTTTTCTCTAAGTCGAATAGTTGCAGAACCCCAGCACCGTTAAATAGAGCACATTTTAGAAAATTTCAAAAACGCTCGAATTTGCTCTGACTTTTTTTTATAATTTTTGGTTACTCTCTCTAAAAATGTCTATTATATGATCAACTCAATTAATATGTACTCCATTATAAAAAAAAGGCAGGTCAAAATCGAGCGTTCTTGAAATTTTCTCATATGTAACAACAGATGTTACAACAAATGTAACAAATTCAAAAATTTAACAGTGCTGGGGTTCAGAAACTATTCGACTTAGAGAAAAATACCTTAGATAGAAGTTGTATTAAATTTTATTCTCTATAAGATTTATAGAAGTCATTTTCGTCCTAAAATCAACTGGTAAGGAAATATTGCGAAGAAACATTTTTTGTTTTTGCCATTTTTTTTAAAATCGCGGCACTTCCGGGCGGGGCTGTCGCCGAGGTCGCCAACTCAGAGTTTTTATTAGGACCCCAAACCTTTAAAACATATCCAAAAATCAGAACCCCCTGACCAATTTTAGGAAGCTCTGCTTTTCATGATTTCGAGGATGTTGTTAAAATATTTTAAGTGTTTAAATTTAATTTAATAGTTTAATTTTTTTAATGAGTTATATGATAACAATATAGCTGAAATAGAAATTTGTTTAAAAATATTTTGCCGAAAAACATAATTTTCACTCCTTCATAAAAAATTCCAACTTTAGACGAAGAATTTGGTAAGAAGCTCAGGGTTCCGAGAGGACGTTTTTTAGTATGTTAAAGTACGAACAATTACCTAACGAAATCCGTCGAAAAATTGCAGAAAACCGATTTTGAATTTTTTTGATCAAAATGTGCCCAATTTTCTTACACTAAAATCGTTTATAGGCAAGTTCATACAGTACTTTCGATTTTTTTGATAGCAAACTTGAAATAGTTTTACTTGCCGCTTCTTCTATGTCTGATGGGATACTCTCTGAGTCGCTCATCTTGGGTATATTACATTTCTAATTATTTTTCCATTGATAATCAATTTACAAAATATTGCCCGCACTAGGAAAGCAATTATTTACAAACAATGACATTCAATTGTTTAATTTGCCAAGCAATCAGTCTAATAAACCATTAGATCTTGGAGTGTTAGTGGACAAGGATGGTATCGGAAAGCGAGAAATCAGGCAACGAATCTTAAACGCCCGTAAAGTGGTAGTACACTCAATTCAATTTGGTGGGATAAACATATAAGTAAAAGAAATAAAAAACGAATCGGGCAAGCAATGTTCGAAACAGTGCTGTGTTATGGCAGTGAGGTATGGGCCATTAGAGAAGACGACAAACGAAGAATTGAGGCAGTGGAAATGGATTATTTGCGTAGGAGTGCTGGGTTGTCGAGAATTCAACGTATTAAAAATGAGCAAATAAGAACTATGATGTCGGCATCAGAACCTATAATCCACAGAATCGAGAAAAGAGGTTTGCGTGGTTTGGCCATTTCCTGCGAATGGAGGATACACGTTGGCCTAAACGAATATTCACATGGAAGCTACCTGGAAAGAACAAGATGGGTAGACCGCGCAAATCTTGGAGTGAAGGGTTTAAGAGAGCAATGAAATATCGGAATCTGGACGAGGAGATGGCGTACAATCGAGGGGCATGGAAAATGGGAATAGGGAAGCAGCTACTCGCTGTATAGTCATGTTGTATTTGTGTGTGATATGTACATGATTAACCCTAAATAAATATAATTATTTTGACACTGACATAAATTTAATACAAAAGTAACGAGTATATAAAATGTCAAAATTTTGAATTATTTTTTTGAGATTTTTTATGAAATTATAAAAACTCATACTAGGGCGGTTTGATATAAGTCAGTGACTTTTTGTATTACCCGCGTTTTTTTCCTTTTTGTATTTCCCCTGTCAACTACCATCTGTCAATAGCCTACTGTCAAATTTTGAGCAAGCTGCGTCATTTAGTTTGTGTTTGACAGCCATTCAAAGCAGACAACCTCGTGAATTTCGACGAAAATGGATAAAAGTGAATTTCATGTGCTCATCAAGCATTATTTTTTGCGTAAAGAAAACAACACCGAAACCAAGGAAAGGCTTGATAAATACTACGGGAACTCTGCACCATCAATTTCAATGGTTAAAAAGTGGTTTACTGAATTCCGTTGTGGTCGTACCAGCACAAGTGACGCCGAACGTTCAGGTCGCCCAAAAGAGGTCGTCACGCCAGAAATCGTCGATAAAATACATGGAATGATATAGGACGATCGGAGAGTAAAGGTGCGTGAGATGGCTGAAGCTGTAAGCATCTCAACTGAGCGGGTACATAACATTTTATATGAATATTTGGACATGAAAAAGCTATCCGCGCGATGAGTGCCGCGATTGCTCACACTCGACCATAAGCGCAATCCTGTGACCACTTCAAATGAGTGTTTGGCGATGTTAAAGCGCAATCCGAATGAGTTTTTGCGCCGTTTCGTAACCGTGGACGAAACATGGATCCATCACAACACACCAGAGATCAAGGAACAGTCAAAGCAGTGGACTGCTCCGGGTGAACGTGCACCAAAGAAGGTCAAGGTGGGTCTGCGGCCAACAAGGTCATGGCGACAGTTTCTTGGGATGCACGCGGTGTCATTCACGTCGATTACCTTGAAAAGGGTAAAACGATCACCGGCAAATATTATTCAGAGCTGTTGAACAGATTTGACATTGATTTGAATCAAAAACGACCGCACTTGGGGAAGAAAAAAGTGCCCTTTCACCAGGACAATGCACGGTTGCACACGTGTGTCATCGCCATGGCAAAATTTCATGAATTGGGCTACGAATTGCTTCCTCATCCAGGATATTCTCCAGATTTAGCCCCCTGCGACTATTTTCTGTTCCCAAACCTGAAAAAATGGCTCGACGGTAAGAGATTTGGGTATAATGAAGAGGTCATCACTGAAACAAGCGCCTATTTTGAGGGCCTCGAGAAATCGTATTATTTGGAAGGGATAAAAAAATTGGATAAGCGCTGGACTAAGTGTATAGAGCTAAAAGGTGACTATGTTGAGAAATAAAACGTTTTTTTTGCGGAAAAAAATATCCCTTATTCAAAAAGTCACTGACTTATGAAACCGCCCTCGTACATTGCAAAATTCTTGATTTTCGCACTCAACGTGTTTCCCAACTCGCTATGTACGTAGGGAAAACTTCACGTCTTGTGCGAAAATCATGATCATTTTGCAACTTATTGCATAAATAGCTATTATCTACTTGAAAACATTCATTATTATGCTGGCGTGTTGTAATAATCAAAAATTAAATTGACAAAAAAATATATACTCTAAAAATGAACTAAAAATAAAAAAAACTAATTAAATTTAAAAATTATTCTGATAGATAAATATCGTTGTAAATTGGCTTTAACAATAATAAATATTATTGGACTGTATTGCCAAACAAAAAGACTATTTCAGTCGACGAGCTGACAAAAAGCCAAATCATAAGCTGCTCAATAGATAATATAGTAAGTACGTCTATTATAATATGTAAGTATTGTAAGTATTTAGAAATTATTTAATTTTTTTATAAAAGGACGGCGCTTAGTGTATCAATTAAAATAAACTGAACCCATATTGACTTAAATATACTGTTGGGGAGATCCATGTACCTTGCAACATTTTTATAAAATAATTTTTTAAGACTCACTAAATATTTTGAAGTAAAAATAAAAATACTACTGTATATTATGTAGTATGTATGTAAATATCAAAATGCAATTGCTTCATTTATATAATTCAGATAACAAAAATAAAAAGTTTTGTTTTAAAAATGCCGAGGATTGTATCTAGACCCACCTCTCAATGAAATCAAAAAATGTAATACAATTTTCACAATCTAACAAAAAATTTTGATTTGGTCTGTTTAACTGATACCTTCTCTTGCTGAATTTGCAGTCCCAAATAATTGCGTTTGCTAGCGGTTTAGCTCGTTTGTTTTTGGTTTTTTTTAAATTACCGTCAAACGGTATGAAATTGAACTGGGCGTCTTTGAAATCTAAAGGGAAAATTATCTGGGGACATCAGTGGACACATGGTTCTTAAGAACAGGATTCCCCCATTATTCATTTGTTGGGTGCTGTCGTTGTGCGAGCCCATTATGATTTTTTAGTGAATACCGACACGCTTACGAAAAAACTCCTACTAATTAAAAAAAACAAGTAGAAGCTTCCTATCTACATACAACTTCAAATAAAATTTAATATGTAAATAATAATAAAATAATAAATTGTTGTTTATACCTATATCAAAAATCAAATTCACAATATTTGGATGCGCCCAATATGTTAATATTCGTAAT
The DNA here is from genome assembly GCA_932274525.1 of Podabrus alpinus. Lineage (NCBI taxonomy): Eukaryota > Metazoa > Arthropoda > Insecta > Coleoptera > Cantharidae > Podabrus > Podabrus alpinus. The sequence goes on from OW026451.1 coordinate 89,373,596, forward strand.
TTACACCGCGTCTGTTTATTTTATTTTATTATTTTGATGTACAATACTTCTCTGATTAATTTTTGTACCAATTGAGAACTCTTATGTGCATCTTCTTTTCTACCGAAGATGGGAATAATTTAAATTATCGAAACGCGTCTCGAATTAAATTAAAAGACTTGGAGAAAAAGAGTGAATGTTTTTAGTTTCTTGTTCACATATTAATTTATGGACGTACAAAAATTTAAAAATGATGGGTAAAGTATGTAAGGTATTAGGTATTAGTTATTAGTTATTAAAATAATATGTAGGAAATCAAAATTTGTCAATGTTAAGCTGTTGTAAAATTTCTCTCTGGTGTCTAGAATAACAATAAATCATAGATATCTATCTACTTAACAATGTAGCCAAATTGGTCAAGTCGTTATATGTAACAGTTGATCGCGGACGCATTCGACTGGCAGCACCCTAGTTACGCGTACTAATTATGGCAATTTACACCCTCCAACATCCTATACTCCTACAGTGTAACTGGATATGACATCTGATGTACGCAGTAAAGTATATAATATAAACCTCATATATTAATCAAATCACAATTTTTGAACCACAAAATGCAAAGAAGTTTTAAAATGAAATAGTTAAAAATAAAACGATATACAGTCGACTCTCGATAAATTGAAACTCAAGGGACCAGTGAAGGACCAGAGAAAAATTTCAAATTACCATTAATTATTACCAAATTATCGAGAGATTCAAATTAACGAGTGTTCAAATTATCGAGAGTCGACTGTATTGTTATTGCCGGTAATTTTACTCTTGTGACCGTTTCCACACGACCAGCAGTAGTGATTGTAGTAGTTTCACCTCAAAAAAGTCCTACGAAATATTCCAGAAAAGATAAACTTATTCTGAAAAGTTATTGAAAATTGTAATCAACTTGCCTACCTATTACATTGATAAAAATTTAACTTTTATTAATTGGTCTTGGAGTTGCTCTTGATTGAACCTGAAAAATTCCGTTATTTTAAACTTTGGCGCTCTTTGAAACTTGACTCGAGCCACAAATAATTTTTCTTAAAATAATTTCCTTCGCAGCACGATTCCACAAACAATTTTAAGAAAAAGAGTCTTCTTCTAATTTTAAAACAATAGCATACGGATGGATCTTTCGGTATTTATTATGCCATCATCAGGCAAACCAAATCTAAAAATAAATGATAATTGAAAATAAAATTACCACAAATTGTCTTATAATATAAGACATAATTTCATAAAGAAAAACATAGAAAGATGCTCAAATAAACTTCCCAGAAAATTTGAAGATTGTTCATCGTCTAACTTCCTAGATAAAACGCGTTAAAGATTCAATAATCCATCGTATGAAATGCATGAATAGCAAATCCATAACGGCATGCCAATATCGCACGATTGTGACGCTGGATTTTGAGAGGTTATCAACTATGAAACAAAAATTGACATTTTTATTTTACTAATATTGCATTGAATAAACATATTTTGTGATCAATTTTCTTTTAAAACGCATTTTGAGTCGAATTTTCGAATTAATTTTACCAAATTGGTGCACAGCGTTGCCGCGATCGTTCGAGCAGTCAAAAAAATCTGTAGATGCTATGAAATAAGCCGTCAGAAAATAAATTAGCATTTCGAATAAAATATACAAAACTTATTGTCAACATTTTTCAAAAAAAAATTTTTTTTTTCATATATGTAACTAAAAATTTTTAGTGTGATTTTAGTCGCCATCTACTGGACGTAAATCTAAATTAAAATGAACATTGACTCTTATGGAGATAACTAACAACACCTGCTTTTCTTAAAAGTTGGTTTTAGAAAAAATACATGAGTGAAATTATTATCTTTAAAATATAATTTCAGCAACATTATGCTTACTGGTTTTCCCGTAATCGTCAAATAATCTTCGAATAATTTATACGATACGTACAAAATGTCATAGCGTTATTTATTTTATTATTAATTTAATAGTTGTTTATTACGCCTAATATTTCAATATGTTATAAATAAAACTTCGGATAATAATCTGTATAATTTTCGTAGCTGTATATCGTGTGCGCCATTTTTTAGTTCGGTATGAGAATATTAAATAACTTCGAAAAAAAAACCAAAAAACTTAAAATTGAGTTGTTATCATTTAATTTGGACCTTTACAATTTATTTGGATCAAATTCCGAATACAACATCAATTAAGTGACCGCCCCTATTGGTCACGGCAAAATGGGCTCTTTTTGCGGCATTTTCCATCACTTTTTCAAGCATTTCGGTCGGTATAGCAAGCATTTCGGCACGGATGTTGGCTTTGAGGACGTCCAGGATCTGAGGCTTATTCGCGTACACTTTGCTCTTCAAATTTCCCCACAAACAGAAGTCTGGAGACGTTAAATCTGGAGTTCTCGGTGGCCAGTCAATATCGCCATTTTTCGACATCAAACATCCGGTGATGTTGAAGATATAAGGCCCAATGATGGTTTTGGCGCTAACGCCAGCCCAAACAGTCACTTTTTGGTCATGCAATGGTTGTTCATGGATCACGTGTGGATTTTCGGTACCCCAAATGCGACAATTTTGGTTATTAACGCCGTCAGACAGTATAAAATGAGCCTCATCGGTCATCAAAATTTGCTTTCAAAAATCAGGGTCAGTGTCAGCCATTCGAGCGACTGTTTGGCCGTATTCCAAGCGACGTGAATGGTCAGTGGGCAATATTCTTTGTGTTAATTGCACCTGATACGGAAACAATTGCAAATCGTCCTTCAAAATGCGTCGCAAAGTTATTCAATGTTTACATACCGAAGTAAAAGATGGCGCACCCCGTATATGTAATGTATTAATTAAATCCATACGTTGTTTGTTGTTATGGCCAGATAGCATACGAATTTACCACCTTAACAGGATGAGCTACTGCCAACCCAGTCGCGACAGCCTTTTGAATTAAATTGTTTTCCATAAATAATGGGATAGTGTACTCTGTTCAACAAAGCAACAATCATTGAAAATATTAAGTGGTGTAGTTTTAGTAACAATTTCAAAAAGAAACCAACAGATGGCGCACCCTTAAATTCCCATAAGCAAAATTTCACTTTGACTCAGATTTAACAGGTTATCTAACTGTAAGTTGTATATGTATGTCATCACTACTAATACAACAGTTCTTCTTCTTTGGGTGCCTATCCGCTTTCAGATGTTGTCGACTTCTCTCCTATGTATGTACGTATGCATGTGTTGTACGTTTGTAGTATTATCACACACATAGGGACTTACTTGTTTAAGGCGGGCTCCGAACCTCAGGAAATGCATACACTTCATCTCCAGAGAGGCTGTTCTAGCCTCTCCCTGTTCCCCCTTCCGAGGGGGGGCGGTCAGAATAAAGTTTTTACTGAGCCCGGAGTCGAACTGGACATTCGGCATTAGCAGCAACACACTTAACCGTTTAAACTGATCACCGTCTTTTATACAGTCCATTCGAACAATAACCTTGTCGTTAGACTATTTTTCATTTTTCAAACCACTCTAAAAATGGAGAAATGGCTAACGCCGACGGCGAAATGGCGTTGGAGAAACAGCGACGGGGAGACGTTCCATTCCGACATAAATTACCTTAAGTTCTTGTAGATGATACTTTAGTATAATGCAAATACATACATATATATTTATGGTAGCACTATAACTAAGCATATTGGAGAGCAGACCTCTGTAAGTATTACATAAAACAAAAATAATGTTTTATGCGTAACGCTGAAGTTGTTAATACTGATAACACCAGTAGTGGTATTTGTACCGAACATTAAGAGGTTGCTATATAAGTACTATTATCGTGTTCCAAAAATGAAACGGGGCAACAAGAAATTATTTCCCGAATTTAGAGCGTTGATCTTTAATCAAACCCAAAATTTTATCCCCAAATTTTATTTTTACTTCCGTTATATTTTGAGTTGCTCTTAATTTTAAAATAGTAAACCCCAAATTTCTGAAATTATTGATAATTGAAAATTTTTATTTACACAAATCAAAATTGTACGTTGAAAATAATTTTCAACAAAAGGAGTATGAATAAAAGTTTATAAAATAAATTCCTGTTAGGCGTCCATTTTTGTAAATTTTCCTATTTCTCGAACATTCTATTCTATAAACCTCTGCAGATTTCCAAAATCCAGCTTGTTAAATCACTTCCTTAAATCATGTGCTTATTTTTCTTTAATTTAAAAAAATACTTATGACTTTCCAATTTTCCATATGAATGTGTAAACTTTTAATTGGCGACCAAATTCTTTCTCGTTGTATTAAACCAATTCTCAATATCGAATTTCCCGCTCGAAAACATTCACTTTACTAACAATTTCCATTGCTCGGTAATTAATAATAACAATGTCGATTTTCTATCGACAATTTGATAGATCAATACAAGTTGATCCACACTCTCATGGTCAAAAAAGCGTCGATCTGACGCTATCACGGTCCAACCTGGACTCTTCGATAGTTGATCACCATAGATTATTTTATTTTACAATAGATAGGCAACTCCCGTGTTAAGGAAAAAATTCATCTTTCCTTCATTCTTATTTGAAATTATATATTTTTTCAAAGTTGCGAATTCATAATCATTAATGATTTTATAAAGCATTCGAGTAATGTATCCACAAAGTAATAATGATTAACAAGGGGATACATTACTATAAGAATTCATAAAACATTAATGATTATGAAGTAGCAATATTTTACATGAAGTCAAAGAAAACATTATAAATTGAATAACATTCTATTAAATTTAAAGAACTACTACATTACATGTATGTACATACATATTGCCATGATTCAATCGTCAATAAAGATTGATAATCATAAGTGATGCAAATAAGCAATTACAGGTCGCATGAAAATTCTTTTACGATTTAGAAGGTTCTCCGACATTACGTGAGACTCGAAAAGAGAATGCAATAAATTCGGTTAATAATAAAGACAGGTAAGGAATGGGAAAATCCAAGAATGATATCGAAAAGTACAATCTAATATTCACAAAAAATAAATTCATTAAAAATTGTTAAATGTTAAGAAATTGTTATTAAATAAAAAAAATGTATAATTATGTTAGATTAAGTTGTGCGTCAAAAGAAGAAATTACATGGGTTTTTAAAATCGGTTGAACAATAATGCAACGGTAGTTGTCCTAGACGTTCGAAATATCGCAGGCGGGCGATGATCGCAACGGCAGACGAATCGAACGAAGAACGCTAAAAAGAGAAACAAAGGTGTAAATAATTTAATGACACTTATGCCCGTACTAATAGTCGAGAATTGATTTCGATTCCGGAATTAATTCTAGTTTCTACCAATCAGATCACTGAAATTTATGCCGTATCATAGCAACAGCAGAATTAATTCCGGAATCGAAATCAATTCTCGACTATTAGTACGGGCATTAGTAAATTAATCAATTATCAAAAGTGCAAGGAAACTTACCAGGTAGAGAAAATATCAAGTAGGAATAAAAGGGATATTTTTCCAAATAACCTAGCAACGAGTAGGTAAACAAACGCTTCTCCCAAGAACGCCAAAGCGTGGAGCACGTGTAAATTCGGCTCCGAAAAAGTTTGTTAATTGATTTTAAATCAAACTTAAAAAAGTGTGTAGAACTGAAAGTAAACAAGTATAAGCACGTGGGCGTGCTATAAGCAATTAAGTGCGAAAGTAATAAATTGTGAGTACTTACTTGGTATAATTTGTGAGTAGTTTGTAATAAATTGTGAGTAGTATAATTTGGAATGATGGTATGGTGATTGGATAAAGCAGTCCGGTAATAATAATTGGAGCATAGATGCACACCATGGAATCGAAAATAAAAGCAGAGAATTCTGGATCACAGATGTACAAAAGATCGACCGTTTGAGTGTGAAGTTGGTAGCGTAAAGGAGTGACGAACACGTAAGGGTAAGATCCCACTGAAACTTAATTTTTATAACGCGGCGTGAGTTCGCGAATTCGAATAACATTAAACCGATTCCGGGAAAGAACTAGAGTAATTTTGGGGCAGAAGTATAATTTAATAATAAGAATTTGTATTAACATAGTTAAAATTGTTTATTATGTTCAATGTTATAAAGGTCAATATTTTTATTAACAAATGAAAATAAAATTTAATTACAAATTGTATAAAAACATAGTCGTATCATTCGGGGATTTTTCTATCCCGTCAATAGAGATTCAATTTCAGAATAAGAGCAAAGGAGCAAAATCGTAGAACCGACTACTAGAGAGAAGGGTTTTCATGCGAAAGGTAATTATACAAAGAGCTAGCCGTGGTAGAACCACAATAATTAAAAATTAACAAAAAAGTCAAAATTCAACACAATAATAAAAAAAATATCGAGTGTATTGGTCAGTATCCCCGCCGTACACCGCAATATATCACCTTATATAAAACACCTCTCATCGTTCCACTGCTTCTTTAGTTTTCCTACGTTACATTTTCCTACAAGTATTAAATACCTATTCCAGTGGCGTAGCTAGGGGGGGCGGACCGCCCCGGGTGCCACCCGTCTGGGGGTGACACCTGACCCCAAATTAACAAAAAAAAGGTCATCAGCCAACACCTCACCCACCTGCCTGGGGGTGACACCCGACCCTCTCATGCCTCATAGCTGTTTCCTTGAGTGCAACCCCTAATAAAAAAGGAAAGGTCATCAGCCTAGGCGGGGGTGAAACCCATTAAATCCGCCCCGGGTGTCACCTATCCTAGCTACGCCACTGCCTATTCACTACTAAAAATTTAATACTAGTATTAAATAAATCGTTTCGAGCCTCCTCTCTTCACCTTCTCACAACGATTTCTTTAACATCAAGTACATTTTATAAAAAAATCAAATACATTCATGTTATTTTTTATAATTTTCCAGTTTTATTTTAATCAATTTAGCTTCACTTGTCAAAACTTTAAACTCACGATCGTTAATACCGGGTTGGATTGGCATTCTTCTTAAAAAATTCAACAATGTTTTCCTCGATGGTAATGAAAACAATTTTGACAAAAAATTATAAGCACCACCACTTTGCTTAAATAAAGCTAGAGTTAACACTTTATCTTCTAGAGTAAATGTTTTGCTACGAGCTTTTCTCTTTTAGCATTTTCCAATTATTGACGATTAAAAACTCTCTACACAACATATTGCTATGACCTCCCTTATATTAAAAGTTAGACACGTCTTTTAAGTTGGGCACCACATTCAAATATAATGAAAAATATAAAAAAATGTAATTAGATTAAATTTGCGTGCTAAAATTTAATTAGAGAGTTCACCAACTCGTCCCTCTTGTTTAGCTCAGTCCGAAACTCTCACAAGGATGTGCAGGTATTTAGATTAATTAGGGGAAGTTGCTTATTAAGTTGAAAATTTTGTTTTAATGATTGAAAAATATTTGTTGACTTTGAGTAAAAATGCTTAATTGTTTTTATCAGATAAACGATCCACTTCTTTATGTTCTGAATGATCTTTAAAATTTTGAATACTGACCTGTAAATGTTTGATAATAATAATAAAAGATTGCATTAATTTAGAAATGATTTTTATATTCAATAATATCGCAATGCGCAAATAATCAATTTAACAAAATACACAGATATCTTATCCGTCACCAGAACCATTTTCTTCCTCTGCTTCTTCTAAATGCTTAAATAAATTTAAGTCTTTCGGGTATCCAAACGGGTTAAATGTTTTTGTAATAATATGGTTGCTTTCGGTAAAGCGTAAAATAAAAGAAAATAATGTTTTGTTATGAAATATTTATAAAATAGGGTAGCCGAAAATGCACTTTTTACAGTCTTTTCCCAGCATCCTGTAGTTTATACGCTAAAGGCCAAAGTTTAATAAAAATAATAATGGTTTTACAAATACCTTTTGAATTTACAAGATCCTGGCTTTTTTGTAATTAAGCCTGCATAGAAGACACTTTATCACGCAAAACACTGCACAGTAGACACTTCCATTTGTCAGGTGTTGTAAGTTGACGAAATTCACACTGGATGCGGTTGTCTATGGTGATGAAACACGCGCTATATTTTCTCTTCCTTAGATTGTGTTGTTGCAGCAGTAATCATACAAATTTAATTCCAAATTGACGTTATTTTAATACATCGTTTGCCGGTAAGTAGATTTGAGTTGTTTTATCATACGATATTTGTGGATTGAATTGATTATTAACAGCTTTCATTTTTAGAAGTTGCAACTAGGTTCGCCATCTTTGATTTTTATCGACCAAATTATAGAATTGTTGGATCGCGTTGCACACGTCTTTTCACTTCAAACATTAAGAATCAACTGAAATTTATCTCTGTGCGCAAAGGACAAATTTACAACGATTTTCCAAATTGTAAGTCAAATTTCTATCTTTTTGTAAATTTTGATTTAATTAAATTTCTTGTGATTTGCAGGATTGGGCTGATTTTTGAAGAGATTGTTTGTATGCTGTCCTCCAGTTGAATTTTATCACGGTAGACAATCTTGTTACACTTTGAAGTACGTCATTTGACTGTTTTACGTTATCACAATTTTCTTATCAATTTCTATGGAATTTTCACTCCTATGCACCTTTTTACAAATTTAGGACACAAATTTATGGTTATCACATACAATTAGACATAATATAATTTTTGATACAAATAGATTTTCATAAAACAAGTTATTCAAAAAGATATTTCAACTTAAAGTTGACAGATTCAGAGATTATGTTTTTAGATAACAATAATGTACAATTTTTACTCATTTCCAATTTAAAGTATCTCTTAAGAAGATTTTGACTTGTTCATCTTCAAATTGAATGTATTTAACAGGTTTTGATATAGCATTCTCACGTTTAAAGATCTTTTTAAGTTTGTAATATGTGCAAATAGAGTTGGATGTGTTATCTGTTAAATCTAATGTTTCGAATTAGCTCAATTTTCTTGATTTTATGATTATTTCAATTATGCAACTATTTGTGTTGTGTGGGGTCATTTTAAATCACAGCAATTTGTATATAATGGCTCATGGTTGAAGTTGTTTGAGAAAAAAGGTTTCTTTTACTAAATTTTTCGGCAACTTTTAGTCTTTCTTCAAGAGTCGAATTTCTAAATCTGGTACCCCTTAATTGTCTCTTTAATGGAAGTTTTCTTTATACATAAATTTAGCCCTAGGTGTGAGTCTAGCTGATCTCGATACGTTGATCTTTTGAAGAAGTGATGCTAAAAAAAACTTTTCAAGTTAATTTTCCATATAGCTTCAATAAATCATATCCAACCCTTGTGATGGTGTACGAGGTTCATTCATAGCCTCTTGGTCTCGCTCTTGATCGTAGTTGAAATCTTCTTGTATTTCATCTGGTTTACTAGAAGTACTTGGTTGAAAAAAGCTCAAATTATTATTGGCCAACTTTTCTTGCCGTTCTTCGAGATTTACTTGAACTAAACTAAATATTAATATAAAATAAATATAAAATTGAAATAAAATGTAATATTTACCTGATAACAATAACTTTGTTATAGCATTGGTTTCTAATAAGCCGTTATGCTTAAAAAACGCTCTTCAAAATGCACAATCCGACAATGTAATCCATAATCAAAATCATAATTCGTAAAATCACACTCGTGCCCTAAAAATTGAAAGTTTTATATTTTGTTGCATATTTACCCCAGATGACCCTACATAAAAAGATGAAGGAAGCTATTGGGGAGTACAAAAATAAGACAGAAGGTAGAATAGCAATAAATATATAGGAAAATTGGAATATATGGAATAACTACATAGAAGAACTATTTGAAGATGATAGAATGAACAAACACGGCATAGAACAAGCAGATACTGCCCCGGATGTTACTAGAAGTGAAGTTGAGTATGCTATTAGATATACAAAAGACAACAGAGCAACTGTTCCAGATGCGATACCAACAGAAATATTGAAAATGTTGAACACAACATTTTAGACAATTTATAAACATTTTAATAAAACTATTTAAATCTATATGCCTTTCTGACAGCATAACTATCTAAGGATTGGTTAAAATCGAGATTTGTTTGTGCTACGTAAAGTAAATAATCATACAAAGAAACGTAAGGATTATCGCACTATTGGTTTGATGGGTCACATCTTAAAGGTGTTCTTGGGAGTGATCTAAATAAAATATACCGGAGATGTGAGGAAGCGGTGAGCGATGCGTAGTTTGGATTTCGAAATGGCTTTGGGACTAGGAAGGCACTTTTCTCCATGAATGTGTTTGTTCAACGCTGCAGAGACGTGAATGACATGTACACTTGTGTTTCGTTGACTATGAAAAAGCATTCCATAGGGTTCATTGCCAGAAACTAATAAAAATATTGCAAAATATCAACATAGATAGTAGAGATATAAGAATTATTGCCAACTTGTATTGTAACCAAAAGGCGGAAGACCCGGTGGAACATAATGTTACCGAGTAAATCAAAGTTCGACGAAGAGTTCGCCAGGAATGTCTGTTGTTGCCTTTACTCTTCAACGTGTGTACTCTGAGAGGATATTTAAATATGCTCTACAAGAACTATAAGAAGGTATAAATATTAATGGAAAAATTGCAAAAAGCTTAAGGTACGCAGATTAGACTCTGTACTAATGATAGAAACTGCAGGAGACCCGCAGGTCTTGGTAGACAGGATAACAATGAGAGTAGAGAATATGAACTCAGGATAAATATCACCTAAACTAAATGCATGATAGTTAGTGAGACCGCTGAGACGGAAAACATACAGACAAGTATAACAGTAACAGAGGATACAATCGAGTGCGCAACGCAGTGTACCTGGTTGCAATTTATATGAACTTTAGGAAGAACGCCAAGAAATAAAATGTCGCATAAAACAAGCTAGGAATGCTTTTGGAAAAATGACAAATCTTTTTTGCAATTGTGATTTTAATATCAAACTACAAAAATGCATTTTGAAGTGATATAATTATGTTCCCCTTATTCTTGTATGGTTCTGAGGTATGGCCTTCTCACTGAAGACACATGCAAGAAGATTGATGCATTTGAAATATGGACATACCGAAGAATGATGCGAAGAAGAATGATCATAGGATTGTATTACAAACTAAGAGGTACTAACTTAGAATAGGAACGATATTATAAAAAAATAATGCTTACAATGAAGAAAGGAAAATTAGAATATCAGGGACATATAAAGCGGAATAAAAAATATAGAGTCCTTCAGGTGATAATCCAAGGAAACGGTAATGGAAGAAGAGGCCCCGGCGGTCACCACAAAATCTCGTGATTGGAAAACCTCAGAAAATGGTATGGGAAGATCACAAGATCTCTATTTTGCGCTACTGCGTCGAAGGTCCACAGCTTCATAACATAGCTTGTTGACTGACAACATAGCGATCATGTAAATGAACATAATATTGCCAAAATGAAAGTGTTGAGGATAATTCAAATTTATCAATGCACGGTGTTCTCGGCAATTGGGCCTATCCACGAGCACCACGTGGCGAATTTTGTGAAAATATTTGGATCTAAAACCTCATAAAGTCCCGTTAGTGCAATTAAAGCCAGCGGACCATTTTTTTTGGTGACAATTCGCTAATTTCATTTTTGAACAAAGTGATGGTTTTTCTGAAAGGATTATATTTTCAGATGAACCTCTTTTTCATTTGAATGGTTACATTAATAAGCAAAATTCCCGCATTTGAGCTTCAGAAAATCCAAGAATGATTGCTTAGAAGCCTTTACATTCTACTCGTGTTACTGTTTGGTGCACATTTTGGTCTGTGGGAGCGATTGGTCCGTATTTTTTTTGAAAATGAAGCTGGAAACGTTGGCAATTTTTTTTTATCATATTATTGATAATATGGATGTGAGTGATATGAGGTTTGAACAGGATGATGTGACATGCCACACAACCACTGAAACATTGAATTTATTGCGAACGAAATTACCCGATCTAATAGTTGATTATCCGCTTAATTCGTGTGATTTAAGACCGTTAGACAATTTCTTGGGGGGCCTATGTAAAAGATCAAGTCTATTCAAACAATCCGAAATCCATTGAAGCCTTGAAAAAATCAACATCTGACGCGTAATTGGTGAAAAATTGAAATCGAAAATTTTGATAAAAGGATCAACGTTGTTCGTGGTCTTGGTGGATTCATAAATTGTAGACTTTGTACATAATTTATGTATGTCAATAAAAAAATTAATACAAAACTTTCATCCAAAATGTGCTTTATACAAAATTTAAAAATAAAGAACTCTTGAAAATTTCTTTATGTTATTGGTATGCGAAAAACAATATTCTAGGGTTACATCACAAAATTTTTGTATATTTATGTAGCAATTTTTATCATGGTAATACCAGTAATACCAATATTTTTGAATTTGAAAAGTAGGTACATAAAGTATAGTTCGAATTCTTGGATAGAATGTTTTCTATCGACACAAATATCCATCATGGCAAATAATTTTAATGCAATTTTCATGATAAATATTATAAGTATTAATTAATTTTCCATATTAAACTAAATACCAATATGTAATTAAAAAATGTAATGCATGTACCTATATGTAGGACGTAAACAAATTAATACAAATATATAATGGAATTGCTGTAAGGGAAGAGAAAATGCAACTAGAGCTACGGATGTTGTTTAAGGTCACGAAAGTGGCGCCAAGACGACTGCACGCTGGATTAGATGCACCACTATTTTTTGTTTGATGATTTATAGCTCACAGACATGCATGCTCGTTATTTAGTATATGGTTTAATTTACGCGGTCAGTAATAAACTGTTGTTTGAAAACCGTTTTTTATTTAACTTTTCAATTTAGTACGAAACGATATAATTTATTTTGCTAGGTTATTTAAAATTAAAAAGGTAACGAGTAAATACACCAGGCGTGGGCAACTTCATAATATTTAATGCTGTATAAAGTTTTAAACATTGAAGGGGCCACATTAGGACTTTGAAGCGTTGTATCATGTGGAATTTATAATAAAATTAACTAAGATCAAAATCTAAAATCTTAATTGGTTCTTTTTAGCTTCAAAATAAATATATTTGTGAAAACCTTATATCAATAAATTATTCAAATAAATTTAATTTTTTCATTTTGGACACTCTTTTGAACGAACGATTAAGAGTTCCATTGTATTTTTGGAATACGATATAAATAATATATTTTGATATTTTGTGTTTATTTTACGTAAACAGTTTTATTATCTTTGGATGGGGTTTGGAGGTGAGTAGCACGTAAAATTACACCCGGAATTTAAAAATTCCCTATATAGATACATAATATTGTATATACGGAAAGCTGAAGGTTTATAACAGTAAATTTAAAAAAAATTGCGGAATATTCATGTTTAAACCCTTAAAACAGCATTTAAAAGGGTAGTAAAATATATTATGGTTTCTTATTATCTCAACCAATCCGAAGCTCGCATTGAATTCTCAGGTGAATTACCACCGCATTCTGTTAACGGGTATGAATTGATATAATCTTATACCCAGGAGCATTTCACCTCAGACCTTCATCGTTCCCTTTATGTATTTCGAAGATAGTGTTTCCAGAGTGCCTGCCAGTGTGAAGTCAGCAGGCACTTTAAAAAAATTGAGATATCTCCGTAGCCCGTAGCTGTTGCTAAAAAAATTTAATGAGGCACTAGAAGGCGCTATCGAAGCATTAACTATTGCGATATATATTTCGAAGATAGTGCTTCCAGCATGCCTGCCCACTTCGCAGAGCCCATTACGATTCCTTAAAATTTTGAACTCACCCGCAACGGGAAAAGTAAGAAATAAAGAGGCTTGACCAACGAAGAAAAATATGTAGGTCAAGGGGGGGGGGAGTTTTTTTTACTTTAACCGTGGAGTTAATTCAAATTCAACTTCAAATTCATTTTGAATTTTAATTTTTGTCTTTTACCCGCTGCCGTTGTAATGCTCGTTTGTCTTTCTAGTTATAATTTAATAGTTATCCAGTTATTAATTATAATATTTAATTCACCAACATTAATTTCACCAACATTCATCAACACCATTTTAGTTTAATCAATTATTGTTAAGTTTTTTTTTTATTGTTAAGATTGTATCGAATTGCATGAATATACTCTCTCTCTAGAGAGAAAACAGGAAAAAAACCGTGGAGTTTTAGAAAGATAGTATGCTGAAAAATATCTTCTTCAATATGGATTTGAACCCAGGCGTATTAGCTGTGAATACGCGCGCTCAAACAACTGCGCTGTCGAGGCGATTAGTTTATGTAGAGCGGAACTTCTGTAATTCGTGGACCAAGTCTAGGACCGCTACATCACTCTCCCCCTAGCAACCATGTCGGTTGTGTGTAGTAGCTGTCAGTGGCTGTTGTAGTGGCTTAGTTAACCACGATGAATTTTGAATGAATTTTAATGATTCCTGTATATCGGGCCGCCATGTTGTGCGCCAAATTTGTACCCGGTGAATAAAAATGGAATGTTATACATACTGCCGTGAACTATGCAAAAATAATACTACTTGATTTATATAGCGGGGATTAAACAAAACGGCACTTTCTCTACCTCGACTAGCTCAGAAATGAAGACTCTTATTGTGGGTGTAACTTGGGTTCGATCGAAATTCAAAAGCATACTCTACTGTAATCAATAATTTGTAAATTATACCAATGGAAACAAGGTGGAACTCGCTTTAGCGGCAGTTCCTAGGCTTCTATACAACTACTTTTCTTGTGTGAAAAGTTGTTGTTATTTTTGGTCGCCCTAATTTTATAATGTATTATCAGATAATCTGCACTAATTAAATTTTTGCTAGAATTCACTATATAACTTCATTCACTATATAACTAATAATAATGAAGCTTTTCCATTCCATTTGGAACTTTACTTCTCTGTAATGTACGGTCCATTTTTTGAGGTGGATCAATCCTCTTCTTTCTCTTTTACTTACAACTTAACTTCACCAATTACATCAAGCCACTGCTGTGGTTAACAATAAATAAATTTAAAACAAATTATTGTTTTATTATACATACGATGTGTTTACAATCACAATTTCAAGGGTTTTGATTAGATTTGAATTATGCGGACAGACAGACACGGAGCCAGCTTGCTATACTTTGTATATAGAAGCCTCTGCTTTAAAGTTTTTTTTTTCAGAAAAATATAGTAGATAAAATATGACAATAAATTTTATCCGTTAATTTGATAACTTAATCCGTTAATCCGTGATCTGAAAACTTAATCCGTTGTTACCTTGATCCGTTGATACATTGATCGGTCAGATCATCGCATTAAGTCTACTATATAGGTTGAAAATTACAATCTTAAAGCACAGAATATTTTTGTAACCTATCTTAATATATAAATTCTGATTAGATTTAAATTATGCGGACGGACAGACAGACAGACACGGAGCCAGATCATAAGGCTTCTTGTTATACTTTGTATAGAAGCCTAAAATGATGTAAATAGCATCTACCTGGAGCTTGCTCGTACCTTGGAATGCTGTATAAACTTAAAACAATTAAACCAAATAAAAGTTCTTCAGCCACAACCTGTTTCTTTTATTCATTTACAAAAATCCTTGCGAAACAGAATTATCAATTATAAATTTTAACAAATTAAGTGTAGGTACTGTAGCGTCTGATGCACTTGAAAAATGCACGAGAACACACACAATTGGTTTTCGGTCACCTACCTTTATTTTGACTCTTACTTCTCAGTGTAAATATGCGTCGGGATCTGATTCAACCAACAACACTTTAGTATACGAGCTTATGTTCGAACGAATTCTTGATTCCAACAAAGATAAAACACGGTTGGATTCCGTTAACAAGTTTTAATAAATTGAACAAATTCCAACATACAACAATGTAACTCAAACAATCTTTATCTGACTAATCTTCTACGCACTGAATAAATAAATTGTAGCTAACCTGCTAATCGTATCGTGCGCACAATTTTCGTTCTTCGCTCTTCTATCTTCCAATCTCTCCTTCCAATCTTTTCACGATCCACTCTCGTGCGGATTTGATCGTCCCAATATTTCTACGACCTCTTCTAATAGACCGGATAATTTTGCATCCGGATCTCACATACGTATCCGTA
This sequence comes from Podabrus alpinus, assembly GCA_932274525.1. Lineage (NCBI taxonomy): Eukaryota > Metazoa > Arthropoda > Insecta > Coleoptera > Cantharidae > Podabrus > Podabrus alpinus. The sequence continues at coordinate 89,389,710 of OW026451.1, forward strand.
TGATACGATTTCGACCACAAATCTTTGTTGCCGACACCTTCCGTATTCCACTATTTCAAGGAATATTAATTTCTTGGAGGAATTATTCTCCCCTTGTAGCACCACCGTTTAATTCGCGAATATAATTTATTTCAGTTATATTTGAGTTGAATCTCAATTAATTTCACGACTGTGTCTCACAGTACTTTTTTGCGACCGTTCCTTTTGGGAATCTCGATGATACTTTCACTCGCGAATATAATTTATCTCAATTATATTCAATTGAATCGCAATTATTCGCACGACTGCGTATCGCAGTAACTGATATGCGACCGTCCCGTTTAGAAATCTTGCTGCTACTGTCTTATTTACTTTAGGTAACTTTCGTTACTATATATTTTTGTTTTAAAACCGGAGCTTCATATATTCGCGGTTTGTTTGTATATGGACGACGGTTCTCTGCACGTTTGATTTTTTGCCATGTTGTATATAATGTTTACATACAACATGTAACACGAACAACTTAAAATTAATTCAAACGACACAAAAAACAAACACATGCTAACAATGTGTTTGAACCTACGGTATCCAACCGTAGTTCTCTCCTTGTTGATAATAACCTATCCTCAACCTGGATAGCGCGTATCACAACAGTACATAGAAATTATAATGAAAACCTAATCTAAAACCCCAAATATTTATCGCACTTGTTTAATTAATAATAATGTCTACGATCGCTTTTTGTATACCGCGCGCAAAAAATACAGTCTTACTACTAATATTTTCCAACCTCGCAATAAATTTGCTATTCTTCCGTTTGCAGTGTCAGTTGTTTACGTTCGCCAAACTTCTCCTCGGTGCTGTTGATCCATTTAACATTTGAACCGCAGAAAAATAGCATATCATCAATTCTTCACTACGTTTTCCAAAATTTTACAAACAATTTGCAGGTAACAATTTAAATCGTATTTTTAATCTTTGCTAACTACTTGTATTTTCAGAAATCTTCTAACCAACAAATCACTTGACAGCGGTACTCAAAATTTTCTTATATTTGATAACTACTTGACGTTTTAAAAAAACGTGCTTTCTCGTTGCTAGTTCCGGTTAGAATCCCATTTAACAAAAATACGTGCACTCTCTTTGCTTGCTACGGTCCGAATCCTTGTTGCTTGCTCGTCCCTTCTGAATCTTATCTCCTTTTTCCCCTCAATTATTGTATCAATTATTTGATAAAAAATTAATTGATGTATGATTGATTGAAGATATATTTAATTTGGATATAAATATTTTCAATAATCAATTATCCAATTTTCAATAAAATGAGTTCCTCTTTTTCCAAATCAAATATAATTCAGCCACTCTACATCAAACGTACTTTTGGGCTTCTATACAAAGTATAGCAAGAAGCCTTATTTTTATTAAAACAATTCAATTTCCTTTTTATTATAATTACTACTCGAAATTATTTTTTTTAAATTACAAAAATCATTTCATACATTTTGACCCTGCGCGACTCACGTCTATCTCGTTGCATCGCCTTCGGGAGAGTCCCTTTCAAAAATAGTTCTTGCGCATTTTACCACTTCAAAATCCTTGAATATCATATCAATAAATACAGGGCGTGTAAAATATAAACGTTACGAACTTATGTTACATACGTAGTATCGTATGTGTAATGCGATAAATTTAAAATCACAATATCGAGTTTTATATCCTCTTTTAATATCTAAAAGTTATGTGCAAATTTCATTTTCGATATTTTATCGTGTTTAGTTTACCTGAACTTTCAGTTTATTAAAGTTCAGTTTATCGATCTTAATCTTATTATTAATCTTAAGCTTATCAACAACACGCCGCTAATGTTGTTGTGCATAGGTCCATAAGAGCATCATGTACATTTAACTTCTTTATCGTTACAGTTACCGTTATCGGGCAATTATGCTTCCCCTTTATTCTGCTGAAATATCCACTTTTTAGACATGTTATCGATTGCATATGGCACTATTACACTTTTCATTATTTCACGATATTTGATTTGGTCCATTATACCTACAATTCGATATAACGGACCTATACCTGAATAATGGACCATAATGTTTCCATCTGAATATTCAAGGGTATTAACACTATAACGCAGATTGTTTCTGTGGCATTTTTTAGTAGTCTTACGAACATAACACCATCGCTGTATTGCAAATTAAACTTAGATTCACCCGTCCATAATACATTTTTCCACTGGTGAATCGTCCAATGTATAAATGTTCTTTATCGAATTTAATTCTTTTGTCCATATATTTTACATGTACTTTTTTTTCGCTATTATCTTTGCATGAAGTCCCTTCTCCGCTAAAAGACGTTGAATACTTCTTCTGATGCTTACTTCGGTAACTCCTGTCATTATTCTAATCTCTGCAGCTTTTAATTTTGGGTTTATTTTAGAAGCTAGCGCCAGCTTTCTATTGGTTCTATAAATGATATTAATGGCAAAGTTTTCTAATTATCCTAAACGATTAAACAAATGTTAATACAATAAACTCTCAACAGTCTTCCTGGGTCCCCCAAACATTTTCGGCACCAGTGGATTCTTCTGAAGACGATAAACTTTAAAATAGACTTCACAATAATTTTTGCAACAGCTGACGCGGTACGCCTTCGAGGTGCCATCGTAAAACATTCAAGTTCTTATTACAACTAATGAACTTATTATACTTATTAGCTTATTAATTAAAAGTTTCTCGAATTATGTCGCACTTAAAATTACTAATTTTATTTAAGGGCACATCAGTTTTTCTTCAAAAATATAAGGCAATAATTTTGTGGATTTGTGTTCAGTTTTAGATGACTACTAAAACATAAAAATGTGTTGCACAATAATTAAATATTAAAGAAAAAATAATAGATTTAAAGTGAAGTTAGAAAAGTTTCCAGAATTTTGTCCGCTACTGTGTATATATATGCATTCGCTGTTTATTTTCCTTCTGCAAATTATCTTTCTTGCGAAACTTTTCAATCTTTTGTTTACCAACATTGATAAAACTTTATCAAGTTACGACTTTTAAATAAAAATACAATTTTGACAATATGGCCTTTTCAATTACTTTACTATATTATTAGAAATAAATACATAATATTATCAACAAAAAAATGAAAAAACAATAACTTTTAAATAAAACCATATTTACAACTTAAATATTTGGTTCAAATTTAAATATTAATCGTTTTAAAGGTTACCAGGTATGACTCAACTATACGACTTTATAAAATACGGGACCGGCCTAATACTTTCGACCAAAACATAGGGTGGCCTAATACATTTGGCGACAGCTGTATAATGGCGCAATATTGGATCAATTCTTGTTCAGCTATTACATCCACTTTTGGATAGAAGCCTCTTCAAGTTCATTTTTCCACCTTGATCTGTTTGATGCCACCCGCACCCAATTCAGTGCCGCCGTCAATTTGAGATCATCGACCTATCTCATTGGTGGTCTACCCCTTGGCCTTTTATTTGCGTAAGGTCTCCAGTGCATCAGCTGTCGATTCCACCGTTCCGTGTCACCTCTCGCTACATGTCCGGCAAATTTCCATTTTAATGATGCTGCTGCTTCAGCTATATCTTTGATTTTGGTGTTGCTTCGTATCGACGCATTTGTTTTTCGGTCTCTGAGTGAAATTCCCATCATGGCTCGTTCCATCGCGTGTTGTGCTACGCGAAGGGTATTCATATTTTTCCTTGTCATTGTCCAATTCTCGGCTCCGTAACTCATAACCGCAAGAACGCACATATCAAATACTCTTGTTTTTAGATGTAGTGGGATCTTCCCATTCTTTAAAATGTAACTTAGTTTTCCGAAAGCTGCCCAAGATTGCGCCTCTCGTCTTTTGATTTCTATATACTGGTTTTCTCTACCCAAGGTAAACGTCTGGCCCAAATATATTGCCATGTATTGCTACTGTAAAACTCAAAACTTTAACTTATATAGCGGGGAATAATAATGGCACTTAATTTAACTATGCGCCGACTAGCTTGCATGAAAACTCATTATTAAGAGTCGTAAATTGGGTTCATCTATGTAGTCAAAAATACTCATATAAGTTACCTTAAATTATTAACTTTAAGGAACAAGAAAAATAAACTTATTATATCTTAGACCTGCTTAATTTGGACTTCACTGCTGTATAAAGTTAAATTAAATTAAACGTAATTATTTGTAGACACAATATTGTAATTTATTAAACAAAATATAATCATAAAAAAACAAAAGACTTATTTTTCATAAATAGGAACAAATTAAATTTACAAATATGATAAAAGAAAAGTTTATAAACCTCCCGTGTTTAAATTCACGCGCAAACTTTATTTGTCTACCGTTAGATTTTACTAAAGTTTGTCGACACAAATTTGGCTTACCGAAGTTTATACGGTCGTGTCCCATCGATGTGTATTGAAACAAGGCAGCGTGGAGGCGATTATACAATTGGATCCAATTTCCATACCATGAAAAACTCCATACAGGATGAATGATGAATTTATTTTCTTCGTCTTATTGGATAAATGTTCAGGTAAGTCCATAAAATATAATCTTCAATAATTTTCTAATCCAAAACATAACCATCAAAAAACGTAACCATAAAAATTTTGTCAGCGGTCACCAAAATTTTCCAAATATCGTTCAAAATATCAATCGAAACTTTCATAAATTTTCTTATCACTTCATACACTTCAAGAATCATCAGCAAACATTTGATAATTCCCAACTTCACAAGAAACTTATTAAAACCATTTCCAAAATTCAACTTTTCAAATCATGACCTTCCTCTCTGGCCGACTGTTCAATTCTCCCTACGCTTCCTTATCCAATTTTCATCCCACCAAAATTGTCTGTAAGCCCGCGCACTAATTCTTTTGAACGCAAACACTTTTCATTATCGTTTTTCCTATTCTTTTACAAATAAATCAAATTTATTCAATTTCTTCCCAATTCTTTTTAAATAAAACAAATAAACCTTCTTTTGCTTTTTTTTTCTTTTTTACATTCTTTTTCAAATATGTGTGTATACAAAATTACTTGTTGTATTTCCAGATTGAATTGATGCAAGCAGTTCATTACTCAGAAGTGCCAAGGATATTCAGGTGTACCTATCTAACTGCCATGATGGTCCTTTATTTGAATATTTATTAATGAGTATTTTATCACAAAATAAACCCAATTACATCAGACCCCCCATCTCTTATAAACAGAACATGACAATATGTAACTATCAACCCTTCCAATTTCTTGATTGTCAATCACAACAATCTCATCTCCATCAAACATAGTTTTGGTTTTATTGATGTTTATCTTCAAACCAAGTTTTTTCGATTCGTCGTTCAGCTGAGTTAGCATTTCTTGAAGCTCCTCCAGATTTCTAGTTATCAGCACCACATCGTCCGCGTATCGTAGGTTGTTAAGATATCTTCCGTTAACGCCGCGTTTTGTCCAGGATAGTTTTTTAAAAACGTTCTCTAAAGCGAAAGTAAACAATTTCGGCGATAGGCTATCTCCCTGTCTAACTCCTCTATATAAATTAACGGGTTCGGTTTTTGCGTGCAGGTTGTATGTAGCTGTGGTTTTTGATGCAATGTTCTCCAATAATGTCGAGTATCTATAATAATCAATTCTACAGTTACGTAGAGCTCGCTGTATCGCCCATGACTCTATGGAATCAAATGCCTTCTCGTAGTCTACGAATGCAAGATAGAGTAGAAAGTTGTATTCGTTGGATTTCTCTATTAGGATCTTCATTTTTAGCAGGTGGTCAGCTGTTCTGTAGTTTCTTCGAAATCCTGCCTGTTCTTGAGGTTGGTAATCATCAAGTTTCTTCGTTAAGCGATTTGTAACTATTTTAGTGAGCAGCTTGTAACGGTGTGACATAAGACTTATTGGTCTGTAGTTATCACGACTCTTTACATCTCCTTTTTGTACAACAACACTACATTAGCATTATTCCAGCTGCTAGCGATTGTTCCATGTTTCAGGCACTCGTTCAGTAGGATTGCAATGATATTCATCAGATTGGTACCCCCTCCAAAATCATATTGTCATATCTGACGAGCTTTCCCCTATCCGCCACTTGGGGAGGCGCCCGATGGGGGACTAGCAACCCCACACGGATTTTGGATTGGATCAATATTGGGGCCAATATTGCGCCAATATTGAATAATATCCTGTTGCGTCCTGGTCCACCCTTTATAGCTCCAGGTGACGAGGAACAACAAACTTTCAGCACTTACCTTTAGCAGCTCTTAATCTCAGGATATATTTTGCTTATTGCCTCACTTTACAAATTCTTATTAGCATCAGCACAAAAGAAACACAATTGGGTTCAGCTAACAGATTTAATTTTAACAAAGAACACATAAAATGGAATATAACAATCAAAACTCATACACAAAAACAACAAACTTAAAATTATAATTAAATTTAATCCAAACCTTTATTATTATTGTAGGGACTCGTGGCTTATCGCACAACACTATCGCACATGCACTTTCTTCTCACTTCTAAACGCCTGGTCAAAATTATCGCCTATAATCGCTAGGTTCCAGACCTGATATGATCCCAGTCCAAATGCTGGTTCTGACTAATCTTTCCCCGTAGAGAAACACACGGAATAATCTCTTTGGATAAGATGATGCACCACATCTACTACACGTCCATTCTCAACTTAATTGTCGATTAATTAATTTAATAGTTGATTCGTTCTACTCACAACTCGACAACCGAGTACACGTCCATTATCAATTAATTGTCGATTAATTAATTTAATAGTTGATTCGTTCAACTCCCGACTCGACACGTCTTACCCGGACGCTCTCGTAATTGTCACTCCCATTGCATCCCGTTTATTATCCTTGGATATGGATCCTTGTTTTGTTTTTTATCTTGGTTTTATTTTAGATATCCTTATTTTTCCTGTTGATTATTTTGCATGTCTTCAAGCCTACGTATTTTTTTAAAAGTGTTTGGATGTGCACCAACTTAACTTAAATGCCTTAAAATTAACATAACAAAATGAAATTGAACAATTAAATTAAATAAACAGTTAATAACAATTAAGAGTAATATGAGCCTCCCCGAATTGTGCTTCCTTTGCAACTGGCTTTTTCACGTCTCTCTTAGCTCAAAGCGGGTCACAACAATACATATAGTATGTGCTACCAGGGTACGCTTATCTTGGACAGAAGAAAGCTAACAGATGTTAAGTTTATGGCGAAATGGTTCGGGGGTTTTGTTGACTGTTCGAAAGTATTATTTGAAGAAAATTTGTCGACCATTAGGAATTCAATCACCGTTTGCATCGAGCAATTTTCAGAGCTAGTATATTAAATGCTCTGCAATCAATAAATAGCCCGCAATGCAAATTATTAGTATCGTTCTTTGTTTCTTTTTAGAAGTTTTATTTGAGGAATGTTAAGTCTGAACCGTATTAAGGGGTATTCCACTTTTTCGCTCATAAATCTAGGCAATTTGCAGGATTTTTTTTTAGAAAAATGAAACAACATAGAAATTTTTCTGTTATGGTGGGATATTTATTATAATATATTTAATACACAATTGTGAATTTTTCATATAAAAATAATGAAAATTTGTGCTGCTACAGCCTCCTGAACGTAAGTCTATTAAAAAGGTGGTGGGCAAGCTCAGGTCCTTTGTATTTGTCCAAAATTAAAGAACGAAAGATCTTCGTATTCAAGAGAGTTGTCGCTATCGTCCCAACTACAATCATGAGGAAAAAAAAATTGCATAGGAAATGGCAGCGTTTTAAAAAAATTGAAATTTTCTACATTTGTTTCAAGTTGAAACCACAATAAAGCACCTAAATTTTGTACGAATGCATTTGTTTTAGTTCAGACGATAGAGAATTTTATATAAAATCGAATGCCGCAAGATTCAATTGAATCAGTCTATTATTTTTTAAGATAGAATGCACACTAAAGAAATGTCATTCGGAGAAAAACGCATTTAAAATTATGCGGTAAGGCTCTTGTAGTGCAAGTTTCCCATATACGAATTTGCAACTGCGTTATTAGAAATCTTCATAACTTCCTCATTTTTTAAATTTTTCACAAAATTCTTTCACTAACATGTTCCAGAAAGATTCCAGATTAATAATAAATATATAAAAAAAATTTATTTTTTGAAGTGAAAATAATGGAATACCCCCTTAAGGACGATTACGATAATTCATTACAATGTCAGGTTTATTGTGTTGTGGTTTGTATTATGTCTGTACTTTTTCTCCTTTATAAGTTCATTTTAAGTTAGCCCATTCTAGCCGTTGAATATATTTGGTCTCATGATTGTGTTGATATTGCAGTAACGTGTTGTTTATACACATATAAATAAATAAATTATTTATTTTAAGTTACATTTATTAAAGAATGATAGAGAGAGCAACTAACATTGTTAAATAATAAATTACAACATTATTGAATCTTTTATACAGTACTTACAAAGATGTATGCGAAAATAAATGTGCTAACTACAGTTTGGCATACAATCTTGATTGATCCGGCTATATACGGCTTAGTTGCTCGTGTGAGGTAGTTAGAGAGGCAGGAAACGTTTGTATTTCAATTTGGAGGTCAACAATATTTCCCTTTATAACACCACCTTTTCTCCGCCACTGACCGACAGGAAATCTTAAAACTACTCCCGTGCAAAAAGTTTCAAATTTAACAATTTATTGTTATACTTTTCGTATATGTATATTTATGTAGTACGTATGTACTATGTAAAAGTTAATAACTTAAACTATGATAAATTATTATCTAAACATGCCGCGCATTCAAGTGAATGTTGCATTATCGGCAAAGAAAATCATAATGTTTCTCACCTTTAAAGTATAATTGTTAATTAGGAGAATAGTAGGTATAGCATAAATGCATCGTCATTGGATGATGTAAAAGAACAAGCTTTACGTGGCTAAGGGTAAGACTGGTAATTTATTACGCCGTTTTATAGCCATAGCGCAACTGATGACTCAATCAGATCCTCTTGTTCGGAGTTGCCTTTATCACACCCGTGAGAAATTAATTACACATGATTGAAATCACACAATGCTATTAACAGTCCGTTAAAATTTATTTTAAAATGTAATTATTAATTTTAAAGAAATGCTAGTATTTGTTAAGGAAACACCACATTATTTGAAACGCTGAAAATGGTTTATACGTAGTTAGGTAATAATAATCTTTAACAGAAAAGTGAAATTATTTTATAGTTAAGGCAAATTTAACTACTATCTTGAAAGATACCAAATATGTTTTATATATTTATAGCATGATTTAGTATTGTATATTTACATTCTTGGACAATGCCTAATAGTAAAATGGATTAATCGATGTACAAATTTGACAAAATAGTTCATAAGCGATTCCAAAAATTTGTTTCTGAAAATTGATTATAAAACACAAATTAAAACGAAATCAAAAACTTAGAGCTCATTAATCTTCTGCAGCACACTTCAACCTTCAAGACAAATTAATTAATTAATTATTACCTATTTATTGTTAAATGAAAATTAGAACGTCATTTTGAAATGTTGTATGAAAAGAAACTAACTTGAAATTGAAAATCCTTGAATTATTTAAAAAATTATTATATCATGGTAAATATGGATCATTATACTTACGGAAAAAAATATATAGATCATAGAGTACATCATCTGGCGTGGTCAAGTTTTCGAATAGTGTATGTAGTTAGAGCCATCCGAGTAGAACACATTACCCAATAGATGGGAATTTGAGGTGTTAGGAATAATATCTCAATACATAGAAGTTGAGTTTGAAGAACCGCAGAAATAATATTGTTTGAAACTACTGTTATTAATATTATGTAAACGAAAATCTACACAAAAACAAACATTGCAAGAAAGGTAGGTAGGTAGTCAATACTTCTGATTGATTTAAACTTAACCTTTTATGTTTAACCAAGCTAATAAAGTATTAAGCATTTATATTAAAATGCATTTTAAATTTAAATAAATATTTTACATTTAAATAAAAGGTTAATTTTAAATATATATTTTTTAGCTAAAAATCAATTCATTATTTTCATTACAACTTGCAATTTAAAAATTATTAGTCTAATAATCGTTGTGTAACTAGCCTCTGAAATTCTGAAAATGACATATTACATACATGTTTCAATTTTATTAGGAAATCAGTCGAAGTTACTGGATTTATCCACTTTAAGTGGAAAAGTACGGTCAAAGTTTATAATATACCTATTGCTGTGTCTCAAGCTACCAGGCCAGTGCAAATTATTGAATTTCTAACTCATATTAAAATTTCACACAAAATTTGACCTCATTAAAACTTTACAGATAAGAAAGATAAACCAATTTCGCAATTTCTCTATATTATGAGCATACAAAGATCTTTAAGCATTGATAAATGATGAATAAAGCTGTAAAATAAATTCATGAAGATTATTGCCACTTCAAAATTTGGTAAAAAAGATTATTTAAGTCAAAAATGGTAAATTTGCTGTGAAGTGTTATCACAGAGAACATAACCAAAAATTGTACGTTACAAAAATGGAATTTATTCCATGAATAACAAATACTGTGTCAAACCAATTATATAGAAATTTGTTAAATGATCTACTCTCTCTAATGGTCATAATTTGCCACTGAAAGTCTATAAAAAGGTAAATAGAGTTCATTTTCGCTTCAAAATTGATAACGAGCTTCATGATAAGAAAAAGGTCAAGAGTCCAACTAAATCTTGCCTACAAACTGCTTCTGTATTCACGAGACGTCTGGGAACCACTCAATTAATCAAGTCATCATATATGGAAGCTCTCCTGAAAATATCAAAACATTTGGTTATTATAAAATTCAAAAAGGTAACAAATTTAACTTACTGATAAGAAAATTTGACCGATTTTCATGAACAGCGCATCAAAATCGGACAGTCTACTTTGAACGCTTGAAATAACAAGACGTGTGGCTCCATAAAAATTAGAGTCTATTTTTAGCTCTTGAAACTACAAGACGTGTGTACCTCGAGGGTGAACAATTCAATCCAAACACCCAGATGTTCGACCAGCTCGATGTTAATTTGAATTAGATAGCAGGAATTATCTAAAATGGCTACCTTTTGTTGAATATCATCACGAACCACGAGTTAGAAGTACGACTCACCTTTCTTATAACTGGAAAACAAATATCAAAAACTATTCACTGGCACTCCAAGAATTTGATCCAAACAATCAACAAGTGTCAACTGGCAAATCAACTCCGCACGAGATTACGAAACAGGAGCAAACAACTTTATCAACAAACCATCAACGCGGCGCAAGTTGAGTGAAACGTTAAGTGACCGCGCAGTTAAATTGTGTTTGTGCACAAGCCTTTTATCAGAAGGTTTGATATTTGTTGACAGGTATTTGAAAACTTTATTATTTACAATTTGTATTTGTGCCATCAGCATTTAAAAATAGGACGTGACTAAATTTTAGCACTCTCCTCGTCAACGAATTTCAATAAACATTTTGCAATTATTTAATTTTCTACGATAACATTTTATTAACAAACATTTTAAACTGCTACTGGACAGCAGAGGTTTTGAATTTATTCAAACCAACGAGAAGAGAAGGAAGAAATTTTGGATGTACTCACTTTTGATTTATTTGGTATTTAATATTGTCATTTTCTCAGATAAAAATTTATCTGAATTGTGTTCGCATGCGATTTAATTATTTTAGTAAATATAAAGCTATTTTCGATTTAATACAATCTTTTATTCATCGATTCAACTCAAAGACAGTAAGCATTTCAATTTATAAAGATCATCACAACAAAGGCGAATTAGTTTATCTTCGAATATCAAAACATCAACAAAGTTTTCAATCTACAAAAAAAAATTTATTCAACTTCAATCAGCATCCCTTAATTGAATTTAACCTGAATCCACCACACCTTGAGTGAATCTCCACGATTGAGCTAGATAAAAGGGACAAGTGTAGTGGGTTTCTGAGTAAATTTGCACCCTCTGAAAATTTCATTTTTATTTTATAAATTTTGCTTTCACTCCGAAAGCTGGCGCCTAACACAAACCAGGGTGGTGCAATTTATGAAAGGAACTACACAGCACTATGTAATATTGAATGCAGGTCGTAATATCCTTTTATAAAAATTGCTCGAATTACTTATTTCAGACTATTACCAAAGATACTATTACTTAGTATATCGTCAATTCTTGATCTCATTGATGACATATATTAATAAGATCGAAATTGCTTTTAAGTTTTAAAATCTTAAATTATTTTGCTTTCCTTACAACAAAATTTCACAATTATATAGTATCTTATGGAATTGTGTACATCAATTAAATTAGTCCAATAAGAAATAAAATATATTTAAAAATAATCGATACTATTTGATTGTATATTGTATTCGGCCCGGCTCAAGGGAGTGGACAGGATGGGCGCCAGCGTTTTGGACCCGACGTTTGAACGCCAGAATTTTGGGCGCCAGAAACACATTATGTACAATCCCTCTAAGATATTCTACTACTGTTCGAATCCATATAATTCGACGTTTTGCTTTATTCTGGTATCCACTGCTTGATATTCTAATCTTTTATGTGGAGCAGCTTCACCACGTGTAAATTTCTCGTTGTTGAGGAGGCGGTTGTAAGCTTCCCCAGAGTGGAAAAGTATCGTCAGATGAAACTCCGTTGAACGTAGAACTTATTTTTTGTAGAGTGGAAATAAAACACTTTTTGTAATTATGTAACATTTAATTTGTTAGCATATTTGAAATGAGTAATGATCGAGCGATGTCAGCGTGACTGATGCAGTGAAAATACATTGACATACTGATGATTGAAAACGGCGCATGGCTTGAGGTGCGTAAGGCACTCCGCATACGTAAATTAATATAAAGCTTAACATACACGAAAACGAGGTAGTATACGAAATTGAACATACCCCCCGGGTTGAAATAGAAGATTTCAAAAGAAATTAAAATATTACTATGTATCGCTTCTCTTATAGAAGGGACACATGTAAAAATAATAATAAAAATATAAATTTTTCCTTTTTGTTCTCTTTTTTATCAGTAATTTTTCTTTGTTTAGCTCTCTTTTTTTGTAATCACTGTATTTGGCATGAAACACTCTTATCTCAGTAGTAGATTCCTCGAGGGTAACTCTTTACTTTTTCTGAAATATAAATTAAGCGGAGGAAGATTCGTTCCTCAATGATACTCAACAGGATATGAAAAATATAAACCATTTATTTTTGAACAATAACATAAACATATAATATTAAATAAGTAACCCCAAAAACTTAAACTAAAAATGATAATTTTTAACATAAACAAATTAACTATATTAAATCTGCGCAAAAACCGAACTTTTATGCGTTCCCGTTTAACACGTCGTAGTTCGTAATGTAATTTTTAAACGTCCAATATTACCGCGAAAAAGTTATTTAAATTTTTCTTACCGAAAACAGATGGCGATACACTTTCTTTCAATTTCTTTTGTACTTTCAAGGCTGCAATGATTTTTAGTTTCGTGATCCTTCTTGGCCAACGACACGTGTGAAATTAATTTCTTTCTTCAGAAATTCTTTTGTTGAAGTATTTTCTTCAACCGCTTTATCACTTTTTTTAAGGTAAGTATCCACTTTTACTTTTATCAGATCAATTCTGCATAAACCGTATATAACTTTTTGTAACCTGCTACAATCTTCTTTCGTTTTAGGTTAAACACTTTGCGTTGGATTTTTATCCAATTTTCTACCGTTTTTGGACGAGAGGACTACAACACTTCCTCCTTCCAACGCGCCAACGAATTCTCCGTTTATTTATTTTTTTCAAAATCGTTACCTTGGTTCTGACGAATTTATAATTTCGTCACTCTTTGATAATTTAATTTTCAATGTAAGTATCATGCCTTTTTGATATTGCCTTTTTATAATCGAATGTCATTTAATTAATATTCATTTCTGTTTTCAGCGTTGTCACAACAACACATCGTTTGGTCCAGCTACGCGTGAACGTTTGTCTCGGATGACGAGTCGCTGGATCTGTTTTTATCGTTCATCACTAATTACGTAAACTCATTGTTTATTACCTCACTTACTTAAAATTAACCTACTTTTTACAAATCTAACTTAATTTTACGTTAAACAAAATTTTCTGTGAATATAAAAAAAACATCTGTAGTTCATAATTTTTCATATCATTGTTGAACCAATCCTTCCTCTCACTTATTTTGTTAATAAACTGACTTTATCAGCGCTTTCAAATTACCTGTTGGAATCTGTGTTTGTTATTAGAAAACCTCATGCAATTTGTAATTTTTAGAATGCTTATTTACTTTCAAAATTATTGGTATTTTGAATCACCACAATATATTGAATTGATTAAATTGGTGAAACTTGAAACCATATGAAACACTTAATTCTAAAATACAAAATAAATAAACATTAAACAGAGCGTAAACATAGGCTCAACAAGTAATGTTGAAAAGTACATAGAAATTAAACAACAAAGTCAAGATAAAACATGAAATAAAGAAAAATTCACTTGAGTTTTTTTTGTTTTAAAAACACAAAACAAATAAATATTCTCGTTCATCACTAACACTCACAAAAGCAAGGTAATGGACAAAGCTTCGTAAAAGCTCTTTTTATGCTTCCACTTGCAATTTGAAGTGTTGCAACTCGATTGATGCCATCGGAGCCAGGATGGAGCTTGATGACTCGACCCAATTTCCATTTAAGTGGAGGTAGATTGTCTTACTTGATTAAAACCAGGGAACCGCTAGTTAAATCGGAGTGATGGGTTTTCCATTTGACTCTCTGCTGAAGCTCGGAAATATACTCTTTGCTCCAGCGTGTTTCCATAAATGTTGCAAAACATTTTGAATTCGTTGGAAGTGATCTACGCGATTTTCAGCCAAAAGCGTGACATCGGGATCTGGTAGCGAAGTTAGAGGACGTCCAACCAAAAAGTGTCCTGGAGTTAACGGCTGGAAGTCGTTAGGATCGGATGAAAGTGGGGCAATGGGACGGGAGTTCAGGACAGCTTCTACTTGGTACAACAAGGTACAAAACTCCTCGTATGTGAATACGTGATTACCTAAAACTCTTTTCAAATGAGATTTACAGGATTTTATCCCTGATTCCCAGATACCTCCAAAATGAGGGCTATGAGCTGGAATAAAGTGCCAGCTAATTCCCTAGTTTGCAATAAGTTCAGGAATTGAAGATTCATTTTCTTTTAGAAATTTTCATAGTTCGAGCAACTGATGGTTCGCTCCTACAAAGTTTTTTCCGTTGTCGGAATATACATGAGACGGTTTACCGCATCGAGCATCAAATCGTCTGAAGGACAGAATGAATGCTTCAGTTGACAAACTGGTGACCAGTTCAAGATGTACTGCTTTCGTGGCAAAACAGACGTACAGACATAGATATGACTTAATGGTTCTTGAACCACGACCCTTACGATCCTTTATAAATATAGGTCCGGCATAGTCGACACCTGTATGCGTAAATGGAAAGGATGATTGAACGCGTTCTGCAGGTAAATTTCCCATAATAGGTCGAGTGACCTTGGGCGAAAAACGAAAACATGTGACACATTGATGCACGGTTTGCTTAACCAAGTTTCTACCATTAGTGAACCAAAACCGGTCACGTAAAGTAGACAATAACAGTTGAGGGCCTGCATGTAACATTCTTAAATGCTCACGAGACACTATAAGTTTAGACAATTGGTGTTTACCATCTATTAAAAGCGGGTGCTTTTTCTCTTAAGAGTAATTGGAATTACAAAGTCGCCCTCCTACCCTAATCAAACCATCATGATCGATGAATGGATTGAAACTGATCAGAGACGAGGATGTTTTTATAGGTAATCGTGCTTCTAATAATTTTTGTTCCGAACGGAATGAATTGCATTGTGAAATTATTACTAAAACTTTCAATGAAGATACAAGTTCGTTTGCAGTTAAAGGACCGTAATCGAGCTCTTGCTTGAGAATGATGTAACATTTAATTTGTTAGCATATTTGAAATGAGTAATGATCGAGCGATGCCAGCGTGACTGATGCAGTGAACATACATACATTGACATACTGATGATTGAAAACGGCGCATGGGTTGAGGTGCGTAAGGCACTGCGCATACGTAAATTAATATAAAGCTTAACATACACGAAAAAGAGGTAGTATGTGACGGGCCTAAATAGACCCAAAGAGAGGGTACGCGGATACGGGACCAGTTGCACGACGGCTTGCTCAGTGGAGTGGTCGTGGTCCAATTGGGTATTTGAAATACTCGGGGAAACTGGTCGGCGTGTAAGGGACTTACCTCTCTTTTTATTATATGGGGGATAAGGATGGGCGCCACCAAGACGATGTAATTCGCCCACACTTCCCAACGGTCCTGCGCTCGCCGTCCTGGGTGCGAACGAAGGGGAAAAGCGTGGACTAACGAATAACTATTAATTAACGACGGTAACAAAATTTATTAACGGACACAAGAATTTAAATTAACGGACTAAAATTACCCGAACTTATTTAACGACGGTAACAAAGTTTATTAACAAACACAAGAACTTAAATTAACGGACTAAAATTACCCGAACTTATACTACCAAAAATGTAACAAGATTAACAAATAAAATAACTAGTGAACATAATAATCCAAAACTAAACGAGAAAATAACATTGGTTAACGACTAATAACTACGGAACATAATAACAACTAACTAAACAATTTGGATTTCAAGGTTTAACAATTTTTTTTTTTTAAACAGAATTCACGATACCTTATAGATGTAGAGCCGCAGTGACTTTTTATTCTCCACAACTTGGAGTAGGTTACCTACACGTAACCGGCGAGTACCGTAGGAACGACGAACTTCGGTGATAACTTTTGCGAAACGCAACCACCCCACATACACCAGACAAAAACTTGCCGTTCCCGCACTCCCTTTTACAATTGCACTGCCCCTCAAAAACTAATCAAAAAACCTACCTACAAAACAACGACCTTAATTTTCTGACTTTTATTATTCTTTTTTTTCAATTTTTTTTTAAAATCCCAGCCCTCCCATTTTTTTTTATTAAATATGAAAATGTGTCCCAAAAATTGAAACGAAGGTCACAAGTATACGAAATTGAACACTCGTATAATGCGTATTTTCCTTTCTGGACGTTTCGTAGGCCATCAATAAATTTAATTGGTATTTTAAACTACGATTGTGACAAAATTTTGCATTTTGCGTCAAAGTATATAGATTATCTCGTCTTTTTTTAATTATAATAGTATTAATAGACACTGTGATTTCTTACTGTATAAAAGTTTTGTTTAAAATTCATGCTAAAAGTGATTAAGTAATTAAGATTAAGTAATTAACAACGAACAAGTAAAACTACAACCACACTCAAGTGAAAAGTATTCCAACATCGTCAAAGAGCTGAAAACCAAAGGTACAGATTTTCGTACTTATAAACTTAAACAGGAGAGTCACTTCGAGTAGTGATAAAAAATCTACATCCAACTTCACACACTGACCAAATCAAAGAAGAACAAACTAACAAAACTGGGACACACAGCTGTTAATATTTAGAATAATGCAGTGCCGCCAATTAGAAGTGATACGGGTAAGTGGGCTAGGAGCGATGAGTATAAGGCGTATGTATTTTCTAAACATCTTTCAAATGTGTTTAAACTATTTCCAACAACATCGGCAATAGAAGATACCAATATATACAGCTACTTATTTGGAAACACCCCTCCAGATGGATATTCCAATAAAACTACCAACTATAAATTACCACCGAGGTAATTTGCCAAGAGCGCCCATCTCAACATGAAGTGTATTACACTTACCGTGGTTCGGAGCCCACGTTAAACAAGTAGGTCCTCTATGTATGTGAAAACACTTAGAACGCACATCACATGCATAGAAAGAGATGGGTCACGACGTTCGGAAACGAACAACACGACTAAGAAGAAGTGTATTTTTAGAGAGAATCTTCAGACTTACCTTTTCCATCAATTTTAATCGAAATCAATCAAATAAATTTTAGTCTCGTCGAAGTAAAGCATATTTTGAAAATTCGCGAATTTTACTGAGTTTTCAACATTATTTCAAGATTGTATGATCATTTCTATCCACTCCGTCGGCGTCGTGTAAATTATGGTCTGCTAGCAATTAATATAAATCTCGTGTTTTTACATAAATTACATTCTCACTTAAAAATACTATCTGAATACCAAATACTATTTCTGATACGGCTCTATTTCACTGACCAAGCTTAATAGACATTTTTATAAATTTGTGGTTCTCATAACAAACGCAAAAGTGCTTCAACGAAAAATTGTGAAAATTTTTGACTCGACATTCTACCTAATATAATTATTGTTTAATAGGTGGAAATACAATCACGTTAAGTAGTACAATTTAAATAGTATCGTTCTGTGTTGAATATGTAATATAATAGTTTTGACGTGAAAAATATTCCAAGTCGAGTATAAAACTAAAAGATCAAAATGTGTTTGAAATGCCTCCAAAATTCGTTTTTGGGGTCAAAACTTCGCAATTAAAAAAAAACTTTAAAAAACTAGCTAATTTTTTCAACACCCATTTATAGATATAAAAATTGGTGATAGAAAATTTCGGCGGTCGTGGTTGGCGCAATTCTTACCGTTAGCTCATAGTCAAAAGTATTCATGAGTCGAACCTGTATTGTATAACTATTAAATTAAATACTTGGTATTTTACCATCACAGTGGTAAAATACTAAAAGGTAAAATGTATTATCGATGGTTTTCAACATCTTATTTAATTAACGAAAAATACCCGCAACCCTTTTGAGCAACCCCACCGTAACAATACAACATCTAAATTTATTACCACTTAGGTTTTAAAAATGCCGTCAATTTTGTTAATCAAGCCTTTTGAATGCAATTGGTTAATCAGTTTAGAATCTGTCACAGTAAAGATGTTATCTGTTTGTAACTCATCCCCCTAGTCAAGTGATTTTCTACGTTAACAACCAACTGGTCATTGAAACCATTGAATTAGCAACAATGTGAGTTAATATAGTACTGTCATACTCGATCATGTTAACAACCATTAGGTACACATCATACATTCGGAACATAGGGTACAGTTAAGGGTAATACAAACTTTTTAAGGGTGATATTTAATAGTTGCTATCATTCACGATTATTGAGGGATTATTTTAAACATAAGGGAGAATATGTATAAAACATATGCTATTGATGTTTATAAATAGTGGGTATATGTATAGGTATAGGGTGAATAATATTATTCGAATACCTTTTTCCAAATTTTATAAATATGGATTTTATAACAATATCGTGTACAAATTGAAAGAAACATGTTTATCTACAATAAACTTCTTTTTAATAAATTTTTATTATTAAATGCGTTCCTATTTATTAATTCCAATTATATTTCATTTACTAACAATAATTACATAATTTAGTTTTCAATCTGGTATCATTTAAAACTTTTTTTTATGTGTAATGATTAATTTCCGGTGTTTCCAGAAAATGTCTTCGAAATATGCGAAAACATAAATAATAAATCATCAACATGTCAAAAGTCGACTATCATTTTACTCATCTACTGTTGAAAGTTAATAATTGTTATTAAGACCCCACACAGATTTAAAGCAAAAATTTGATTTAGAAAAAATAAAATTTATTACCACGTCAAATTACGGTTGCATGGAAAGCATTAACTTTCTTAATTGAGGGTTTGAAGCGTTTCGTGGTTGCCACCGGATTTTAGTTAAGTTGACTAAATTAAATATAGTTAATTCATTAAATATTTAACATGCGGTATTTACTTTTTATTTTTCTTTTAAATAGTGAAGTAATGAATAGGTACTTTAATAGATTTAATGAAATTGAAATCAAAATTTAAAATGTTAAACGTAAATTATCCACGGGTCACTGATGTCATCAATCACTATGCTACACATTCAACATGTGGGTGAAACATTTGCTACACATATGAATTCAGATTTGGTTGCTATTCCCATGCTTAATATGATACGAATTAAGAAAGAAGTGGCATTTTGTTACAAAACTTCTATGAAATCTAGCGTATAATTTTGAGAATTTAAAACTTACGAATTTATCGTGTGGCAAAATTATCCGAATTTCTTAATTAATCACAAATAATAGTGTAAGTATAAATATTGTGAATTTATTAGAGGCAAATAAATATATCATTTGTTGTACCTACTTAAAGGTACACATAAGTTATTAGTTAATATAATATTATTAGTTCATTTTTATTTACCTATACCTATTTTATTTTCTCAGTAAATATTCTAATTATAACTGATGGTTACAATTTATTAAATTATTAAAATACAGCCAATTTTATACCCACATATTTAAATAATTAAAATTTTTGATTTACAATTTTTAGACAAATTTTATGTCCAAATTAAATCACCAACTTCTTTCAAGCTTTTACTTTTACTTTAAATTTGTTTTGCAGGTTATGGAATCAACTTAGGTCAATCTGTAATCAAAGTAAGATATCGATAATAGAATATTTGAGAAAAAAAACTTGGACACGTTAATGAATTTTAAAAAAGCACATTTTTAGTAATCAACTTACAAATAACAGAAAAATTTAGTTTTACATCATAAAATGTTAGATTTTATCTCTATTTTAAGAGATAAACTCGAAATTTTAAACAAATTAAGTAATAATTAGCCTCTGAAAAATCGGATACAAAAAGATTAATTTTGAGAAAAACGTGTTTAATGTTTCGAATTAAATTAATTCGTACCTGTATTTAAATTTCTTTTTAATATCACCAAATTGACGTATGTATTGATACAAAATTTTTGATGCACCACGTTAGGCCAGCTAAATTGATATGAATTTTTTTTGATAATGGAAGGTGCAACCTTCGCGAGAAAATGCCACACACTTCAATTTATTCAATTTTTGTTTATGTACTACATATTTCACTTAATAATTTGCTTTAGCGTGCCAAACTCAGAATCCTACTTCCTTGCGTTTTATAAAATTTATCTATAGTCCCAGTTATAGGTGTACCAAAATCTTGTGGGAATATTTTCCATGCTACTAACTTCTAGTGTGTAGCGGGGTGGTTCTATATGTTGAATAGTTTTGAATTTTATTTTTCTCACCTCAAAGGTGGTCCCAATGTGCTTAAAAATTACCTCTGCAAAGGCAAAGCTTGATTTGATAATTTTAACCCTGAGCCGCAAACTTGGAAATTTAACAAATCACGTTTACCCCACATAATTCGACAAAATCGAATCTAGCAACTGTCTCATTTGACCCAAGTCGTTTACCGTCATCTTACCTGAGTAACGGGAGCACTTAACGAACAAAATCGAAAAACTAAATATGACGTTACTTTATAATAAAAATGTTAGCTAATAGTAGCGTAGTGGTTAAATGAGTTGTAGTAAGAACTATATTTTGAGCATCTCCCTTCGGAAGGCAATCCAAATCAGCGATGTAGTATAAGAGGGAGATCTGATAAGACACTTAGAAGAAGATCATGTGCAGTGGAGAAAATAATTTTTAAAAATTTAAATGAAGCCGGGTTGATTGGTTGAAATTTATCGCTTTTAAAAACCTTTCATGGGAATAGCACGTTATTGAGCACCTTGAAATTGAAAATTTCCTATAGAGATTCTGAAATCTGAAAGTTTGAGTAGTTGATTTAACAAAAAATAATTGCAGAAAATAACGAACTCGCCCTTAAAATAAGGGAAAACTGTTCAGAGATTACCCATTTGCTTACGGCCTAAATAGGCCACCCCCATAATCAAATTTAAAAGGCATTTTTAGGTCCGAATTCGACTCGGAAGTATTTGCGTTGTAAAAACCTACTTACCTACTCAGGTTTACTTAGCTAAAACATTCCTAAAAATGATCCGGGATCATAAAAAAACGGGATATACTTAGCATTTAAAATTACTGTAGAAAAGGTATATAGCATTTAACATTAACGTAGATCCTAAAAAACCGAAAATAGTGTGAAAATCGACAACACTTCATACATGTTATTAGTACGAGGGGCGTGGTGCATATGATGCTGTGAAATATTAGTGTTAGAGTACGTATTTTCGCACGTACCATCACACAATGACTTCACCTGAGTGAGATTTGTTATGCGCGTCACTGAATACCGTAAATTTTCGAAGTTCAAATTCGATTTTTGCAAAAACTTATGAATATGCCGCAAATTTTTTTTTAAATTATACTATATATACCGTCAGCTTTCGGAATCTCTATAGGAAATTTTCAATTTCAGGGTGCGCAATAACGTGCTTTTCCCAGCTTTCATAAATACATAATTATGAATTAATTCTTAAACACAAAATGAACTTCTTCATTAATACCAAGAAATTTTCATAAATACCTACCGTTATTTTTGTTCATTTGTTATAATTCATTGATTCAAAGAACGTTTTCATTGTGAAGGTAAAGGAGGGCAATTTCAACCATGGGATACATTCAACCAAGGTGATAACTATTTTTCCGTTTGAATTTAACGCCCACAAAATATGTGTTATTGGCAACACAGGACTTCCACAGAAAACATTTTGCACCTATGAACCGGTATTTTAATATTAAAAATAAAGTGTTATTTTGAACCAATTAATGTAAATTTCTGATATTTTAATTTTTGAAATTTATTTGCCTTATCTTTGAATGAATTTCATACATTGGGAACCATTTCATATTTCAATCCGTTTCAATCATTCTAATTTACTATTCTGGGTTCATGCTAAACTAAAATTAATTGACATTATTTATACCTACATTGCAAAATTCTCAAATTATCAGTATGGGGTATATTCAATCATCACTGGATGGATCTCATTAGAGGACGATATTGCTACCACTGAACACCTAGATTTGTTTTTAGGTTTTTTATGTTGCATGAGGTACATGCAACAAACCTAGGGTTGAGATAAAATTCGATCAAATTTAACTCCAAGCAACATGCGATGCACTTTGAAGAAATTTCGATATGTAATTATGACGTCACATTCGGTGACAGAATCCAAGGGCGGTTATCGGTCGGTGACAGGTATTAGAGAAGCTTCGTGCCGTTAGGGTGAACAGTCACCGTAGAAAGACAGTCTTGAAATAAAGCTTTACATTGGCTGACAAACTGCATGAGATGAATAACACCAGAACCGGCCTAAGCTTCAAAAATATTCCCATTTACTCCAATTAAAAATTAACTTGAATGGATATCAATATGTTACGTTAGTACCTACCCATTGTATGGTATTTATTACTTTTTGTGTATTCTTGTTGTACATCGTTCAAGACTGAATACTTAAAAAGTTTTTCATGGCTAGGATGTTGGCGTAGTTTTGTATCTTTTTTTTGTATTGCGAAGTGGAAAATTCCGGTTACCTGAACTTTAGTGCATAGGCAATACATTTGCATTTACCAGGCTACGGAACGCATTTAGTACATACAATGAGTTGGGTTTTTCCTAGACAATTCATGTTCAAAGGGCAATAATACTCCATGTGCCTTTGTTTGGACTAATCTTCTATCAACCGAAAAACACCACTTCTAGTCACTTCGGGGCATGGTGTTAACGCACAAAAATGATATGCCGGACAATATGCACGCTTTGGAGTCTTGGAATAAACTGACCCCTTATCTTCGACACCTCTTATTTATAACCTCCCATCTTATGTGGTCAAATCAGATTCTTCATAATAATTCCTTCTCGTCTCCAGAAACTTTTCTTCACAGAAATCGTAGGAAAAATTGATTTTGAATTTTATTGATATTTCTTTCAGATTAATCACACTGTTTTTGTTTAAATAACTTACAATTCTTATCATTTTGGAAATCTTTGAAGTTTTACAAAAATCAACCTAATTGACAAAATTACAAAATATTAGTTGGAAAATATTATCATTGGAAAATACATCAAATTTTTTCATAAGTGAGTATTTAGTTTTCTACAGAAATTGTTAGTTATATAAGATTTTAAACATTTTTCATTTTTAGGTTAAATTTACCATGTCTTGATAATAAACCTTTTACAATTTCAACGTTAGCAATTCATTTTCCATTGCAAATAGTTTTGTAATACTGGTAATGAGTAAAAAAGGGTATATTAATCATCGTTTCATGTGGTTCTGTAATTCCGAGGTGTGTCTAATTGCACTTGAAGAAATATTGATCTGTGTCGGATACATTTTCGGTTAGCCAAATCGTAAGCTCCAGCGTATTCAAAACTGGTCAACCTCTGAAGCACGACACTATATTAGCACAATAAATGTTGTTTTGCTTTGTTTATATTTAATACCTAATTTAGGGTAAATTACCCAAAATGGTTGAAACTGCCCCCCCCCCTCTAACCCCTATGTATGGCAATTTTTATTGGGACGTATAAGATATAGAAAAGAGAATATATAGCAAGAATGAACCATGAATTACTGAGGGAAACTGACAATGAAGATAACGTAAAATACATCAACGCATAAAAATAAGATGGTTAAAACTTATTATGAGAAGAAAGAAAACGAATCAACATGAAAATTTATTATAAAGAGACGTTAGTTTTCTTTTCGTTAGAGAAAGTTAGGAACGATATTAGACTGTAGAATTTATGGACACCTCTATTTATGTACATATTTTAATGTAGCCATGATCATGTGATCATATTTGTGTTTGTTATGATTTGAGCTTGTTTTTGTTTCAGTTTTTAGTAAGGCTAATGGAAAGTTTATGATCCTGTTTCACTTAATTTAATTTTAAATTATTTTATTTTAAGAAGATGGTCCCCTTCATGATATATTTATTTTAAGTGAATTGTTATACTACTAAGGGTGATTCAGTGACGTACTGCAGTGTTTTGTTTACGTTTCTGATACTTTGAAATTTAAAAAAATTTCAACAGTAATATATGTAGGTTCCTAAGTAAATCACAATTTTTCAATTGTAAGTTATACCATTTTTATAATATAATAATAAATTAATATTCATTACTACTACTAAAATTTTTCAAATTTTGTTTGAATAGGTAATAAAGCTTGTAATCTGCATGCACGCCTATGACCTCCTGAAGAAATACAATTGTTATTGTTTATATCCCCACCTTGCTTACGAATGTTGAACTTTATTTTTTTTTTATTTGACTCCACGCTATATTACAATCTGTCCGAAGACAATAAGCAACATTGTTTGACATAACTAAGTAAGTTGACATATTGGAGAGCATGCCCATTGGCAGGCCTCCCTTATATATGAACATTGCATTTTACAATAATGCAGTTGTAACTCCATTTCAGCATTCATCTGCGTTGGGGCAGGTCCATTGGATCATACCGCTTAAGTCTTCTCTCTTGCAGGCCGGCAAGTAGGTCAGTCCATTGGGATGGTCTTCGAGTCTCGCTTGATATTTTTTGCTTGCGTTGGTGATTTCTTCCTTAACACTATTGATTTTTAAGTCCCAGCTAATGACATGGTTTGGAATGTAGCAGGGCGCATTACAAATACAACGAAGTACCTTTGATTGGAAACGCTGGATTTTTGCAATGTTGGAATCGCTTGCTGAGCCCCACAGCTGAATGCCGTACGTCCATATAGGCTTCAGGATTGCTTTGTATAATAATAGTTTGTTATCAATAGATAAAGGTGAGTTTCGACCCATAAGCCAGTACATTTTACGATGGGTAAGTCCCAACTGGAGGCGTTTCGACCAAATATGTTTGGCCCAAGTTAGTCGGCGATCGAGGTGGAAACCTAGATATTTGGTTGTTTCTTGTTCTGGTAAGACATTATCATACAATACTACGCTTGGACAGGTACTCCTCCTGAGGGCAAATGTGGTGTGTACCGACTTTGTAATGTTGGCCTTAATACGCCATTTCTTCAGCCAATCTTCTATCTTCTTCAGGTGAACTTGCAGGTTTTGGGAAGCAGTGTTTGGATCGTGGTCTGATTCCATTATGGCCGTATCGTCCGCGAACGTGGCTGATACAGTGTTGTCCGTTTCCGGCAGGTCTGCAGTATATAAGAGATACAGAGTTGGTCCAAGCACACGCTACCCTGTGGCACACCAGACAGGATGGGTTCCAATGCCGACTGAGCGTCCCCTAGCTTGACCATAAAGTACCTGTCCGATAGGTACGATTCCAGGAGTCGACTGTAAGGTTGAGGTAGATATTTTTTAATTTTATATATCAGGCCGTCGTGCCACACTCTGTCAAACGCCTGTGAGATATCCAAAAAAGCGGCCGAGCAGTACCTCTTGCTTTTCAGGTCAGGCCAAAAAAAGGTCGAAATCGTCTAATATGGCCTCATCAGCAAAAATCGAAGAAAAGAAACGTAGAAACAATCCTGAGACAGACGAAGAAGAAAGTCCCCACGAGTGGCCCAAAGAATGGTCCACACTTGAAGATGAAGAAAACAATAGCTCGGACAACGAAAAACAAGGAAAAATTCGAAAGGAAGCAAAAACGAAACCAAACAAAAACCAAAGGAAACGTGCCAGATTGGCGAAACAAGAAAAAGAAAAACATGAAAAACAAGAGACAGAAACGCTAAGTGAAAACAGTAATGAAACAAAAGGAAAAAATTATGAAACTGAAAAGACACAAAGTGAATACAATTTGGAAACATCCACAGAGCTGATCGAAACATTGTCCAGAATCCTACAGGCGATGCAAGAAAATAAAGAAGAACATGGAATAGAAGAAACAGAAACACCAAGTGAAAGCCATTTGGGAATAACAGAATGGGCGAAAGAAATATTTTCCAACATATCGAAAGCCACGCATAAAATAATGAAATTCATCATATTAAGCAAAGAAGAACTCGACGAAAGGAAAAACACACTAAAAAATTTAGAAGATATGAAAGAAAGCACCTTCAAACTTCTACTATTCATACTGAAGGACAATAACAACAAACGAGGGACGGGTGAGCCTTCAGCCACCCTCCCCCCGTCCAAAGTAAATACAGCAGAGGCGGTTCCTGCCCCTGCCACCCCCGCGAACCTCCTCAAGGTCCGGGAACTCAAAGAAACAAATTCTTCCCCTCAGGAAGAACCCAAAAAGCAAAACCCACCTAAGAAAAATTTGGCAGAGTCCAACCCCCCGAACCTCCTCAAGGTTCGGGAACCCAAGGAAACGGATTCTTCCCCTAAGGAAGAATCCACGAAGCACGACCCACCCAGGAAATACCTGACAGCAATGAAGAGGGCCGCCATCAGCAACCCCCGGAGCACACATAAAAAATATAAAGTAATTGTCTACCCTGGAGAGGGTAGCTCATTCCAGTCAGCAGAAAACACAAAATCCGCCCTGACTAGCATCAGAGCGCAAGATCTTGGCATAAAAGCAGATAGGCTCTATCTGACGAAAAACAAAAGTGTTGTGGTGGAATCTTCCCACCCTTCGGTCAAGAAACTAGTAGGCAGCACTCTACTAGCGGAGAACCAATTGATGGCCCGGGAGCCTTCAGCTACCTGGCCATCAATTGCTATACAGATGGTGGACAAATCCGTCTCTAAGGATCAAATTACAACGGAAATAGAAAGGAGTCTTCCCGAGGTGGTCAATATGGCCGGGATCTCATGGCTCAAAAGAGCCAATCCCGTACATACCAGAGGAAGAACTCACAACAAATGGATCCTGGAGGTTCACCCCCTGGTCCATGAAGCAATAATAAAGGAGGGTAAATTCAGTGTGGCTTGGAAAAGCTACCGGGTACGGAATCACATCGGAATTGTCCGATGTTATAAATGCCAACGTTTTGGCCACACAGCCAAATTTTGCAAAGGAAATGAAACATGCGCCTTTTGCACCTCAACAGAACACGCTTCACGTGACTGTGTAGTGCAAAAGGAACTTGCTAAGCATGTATGCGTCAACTGTGTCAGAGCGAAGCTCAGTGACAACAAGCACTCCACAGGATCAATCCTGTGTAAAGTGTATAGGGCCCGCCTTATGGCCCTTACACAATCCATAGCAACCACTATTGACAACGAGAGAAATAACCGTGACCAATAAGATCTAATCTTAAAAACTAATAACCCTGATAAGAAATAAGGTTTGAGTGTACCCAAAAAGCCAAATAACGATCGAAAATGAAAAATAGACTTAAAATCAAGACATGAAAACCAATACTTACCAACATTGATGAAATAAAAACGCCCACGCAATCCAGTATGGAAACCTGAAACATAAAACAAATCAGAAAAACAACATATCAAAAAAAATAGGCAGATTATATGTATGTCACAATATACCAAATGACACGCGGTTTGAAACCCGAATAAAAAATTCATAAAAACGACCAGAACTTGATAAAAATCTCTAAGAATGATTCTATAATTGTAATGAAAACATGAACTCCCCGCCAATTTGCAGGGTCCATTTTCTGATGAGGTTGGCAACAACCTCAAAATGTTTTTTATTTTTATAAATAAATTAACTTCAATTGCTTTTCAGGTCAGTTCTAATCTTCTTCGTAACTCGATGGACCTGCTCCACCGTTCCATGTCCTTGTCGGAAGCCAAATTGGTGGTCTGGGATTAGGTTGTTTTCTTCAAGGACAGGTTTCAATCGTTCCAGGAATAATCTTTCAAATTTTTTGGAAATAACTGGTAGCAGACTTATACGTCTGTAGGAAGACGTTTCGGTTGCATCCTTTCCCGGTTTCTGAATTAAGATTACCTGTGCCACCTTCCACTGGGATGGGAAATGGCCATGTTTAAGAATTGCATTAAATATGTTTCTGAGTAGTTTGAAGCCATTTTCTGGTAGGTTTTGGAGGATCCTACCCGTTATCAGATCATATCCGAGAGCCTTTTTTGGTTTTGTTTGGTTTATGATGGTGTTTTTGATTTGATGCAGTTTGAGTTTCTTTACAGGTAGGTCCATTTGATGTGGAGCTGCAAAAAGCTGTTGTATTTGGTGTTCTTCTTCAAGGGTAATCTCTCTTGGTGGAGGTTGGAAGACTCTTACTAGGTGTTCAGCAAATGTTTTGGCCTTCTCCTCATTATTTCGAGCCCACTCTCCATTGGTTTTTCTAATTGGTTGTTCGGTTTTTTGTGTGTTTTTTGTGGCACGGGTGACTTTCCACAAAGAATAGTCCGTTGCTTCAGTGGCTGAGAGGTTTTCAAGAAAATTTTTGATTCCCTCATTTTTGTAGTCGTTTAGCAGCTTTTTGAGTTGTTTCGTAGCTTCGTTTAAGTTTGTTTTGTCGTTTGGGGAGTGGGTTAATTGCCAGCGTTTTCTTAGCCTTATCTTTTCTTCTATTTTCTTTTTTAAGTGTGCGGGCACATATCCTGGTTTATCGATGGATAGCGCAGGTGGGGTAGCGTTCCATGAGGCTTGTTGGATTGATGTCGTTAGGTTTTCTACAGCTTCATCTATTTCTTGCGCTGTTTTTAATGAAATGTTGAGGTTTATATTGCAAGAGTGGCTATTTTTGAATTTTTCCCAGTTTGTGTATCTGTTGAATAATGTAGGTGGTTTATTAACTTTAAGGACACAAGAATCGAGGGTGACTAGGATGGGAGTATGGTCAGATGATAGGTCCAGGCATGTTTCAGTTTTTAGGTAATTGTGAGATATTCCTCTGGTGACGCAAAAATCGAGTACATCCGGGATTTTATTTGGATCAGAGGGCCAGTAAGTGGGTTCGCCTGATGTTAGCGGCTGTAGGCCACAAGTTTGTAGGGATTGGTACAATTGCCTGCCTCTAGGTGTTATAAGCCTCGAGCCCCAATGGTTGTGCTTCGCATTATAGTCGCCTCCAGCAATAAAGCGATGGCCGAGTGATTTGAAATATAGCTCGAATTGCTCTTTTTTGATGGTAATGTTCGGTGGACAGTATACTGCCGACAGCGTGAGGGGTCCATTCCAGTCATCTACCACAACCGTCGTAGCTTGTAGATTTCTGAGGCTTGACTTTGAAATTTCGTGATGTTTTATATTATTTTTAATGATTATAGCGGTACCGCCTCTCGCTGTGCCATCAGGATGTTGAGTGTGGTAGATTGTAAAGTGAGGTATTTTTATAAAAGTTTTATTGGTCATGTGAGTTTCCGAAATTAGCATAATGTCTAAGTTGTGGTTTGTTAAAAATGTTTTGACTTCCAGACCATGGTTCACTAGGCCATTGGCGTTCCATAGGGAAATTTTTAGTGTAGATAATTTGGATTTGTCATTGCTTCCCATTACATTTTTCCAATCATGGTAATCAGGAGGTCTAGCATTTTATCCATCTTCTCCATCATTTTTGTTAGCATGAATGTTGAACTTTATGGCTTCAAAACATTCTGTACAGTGAAATAGGGAATTACGTGTCCATTCTTTCTAGTCTAAGGGAACGATACAGAGGAAGATCAAAAACTAGATGGAGAGATGCAGTAACGGAAGACCTTCGAAAAACGGACGTGAAAAACCGAACAGCGGAATGTGAGGTTAGAATAGCTTGACGAAAAGTGGCAAATGAAGCAAAGGCTTAAACAAAACTGCAACAGAATGAAAAAAGATAGCGATAGATCAACGAGTCAACTGAATTGTAAAGATTTCGTAACCAAATAGCCTATATATTCCAGATGAATGGATGCTATTATTATAATTATCACAGTTTTTGGTTCAGTGTACCAAGGTATTATACATACTCCGATAAAATTGCAGTGATGGTGCGTACTCATTTTTAGATAAATTTATAAGTTTTTGAATATAGTTCAGGTTCGACAATTTTATCTCAATCATCGATTTTAACAAATAATAATATAGTACCTATAAAACTAGATCACATTGCAAATACTATGGTGATGCATCAATCGCCACCCACAGTTATCTGATAAATGTTCTTTGATTTGAAGTCGCATTTGAATTACTACATACTACCTATATATACTACTACTGGTATATTAGCATATTATAGATTTGTAGTTCAATGCAATAATGATGGAATTTTAAAGTACGGACAACACTAAACAATCGAGTTAGTATAGTTATTTCTTTATAATCAATTGAATCGTGGTTTGTGTGATAGAACTTGACAGTATCTTCTATACATATGTAGTATATAAAGAAATTACGGTTTTATTACTGCAAATTACGGTTAACAAATTTCAGAACTAAAATGGACATCATTTCACAAATAATCGCTATTTGTGTATTAGGCTGGAGTGCCACTGAAAGCATCCGCTGCCACTAAATAAAATTTAACTATTACTTCAATTGGTTCAAACATCAAATTAAGTGCAAACACCAACCTAACCATAAATCAGCTACTTCCTATAGTTAAATTTTAGTTTGTGATTGAAGGTGGCTGCAGTGAGACTCCAGCCTAAGAGCACAAAATAGCGTATTACCGATCAAGAAAGAAAATTTTCTTTAGAGAATGTCAATGTTCTTTGTGTTCGATCGCATATGCGATTATTTCTTCAATCCCACCAATTTCCATTATTTTCAATAAACTTATGGTTGTTTTTACTTTTTCATTGGAAACGAACGAAATCTTACTTTGCCCACCCTAAAGTGGCAAAGTGACATTAAAAAAAGTTACCTTTGCGTTATTATATGCGAGCGCTAATAGCTACTTTATACATTACAATCATACATTATGTAAGTATGTATGAACATCTACGAATAAAAATATTCTAATAGCGTATTTTATTTTTGTGAAATGTTGTGCATTTTAGTCTTAAAACGTGTCTTGTGCAATTTGTAGTGACTATAATAAATATTTATGGTTATTTTTTTAATAGATAATAAAATAGAAATTGATTTCAAGATAAATCCAAATCTGGATAGGTCCGTGTAATCGGCATGATAGTTGAGTACCAAATAGAAACCCTTACCAATTATAAAACCAATCAAATTATCAAAACATTTAGCGTAATGGAAATTTAGTTGTTAAAATCACTCAAATAAGATTTTTTTATTACACCAATTATTTGCACCGTATTGAAAATATTTATGGAAAATGTGATATTCCATATGGTTCACGTATAAATCCTATATATTATAATTAATTTAATTATACATTATGTTTTAATAAAATATTCAAAAACTTAAATAAAAATATCTTTTTGTACTAAATACATTTCAAATTTTAAAGTAAAATTACCGGTAGCACTTTTATATGTTCTTATTTATTATAGATGCTTCGATGCCATTGCTCTATTTATTCCGAGTTTAAAATGGTAACATAATGTAAAGAGAAACTATAAACCGGACTTCAATTGAATCTACATTCTGATGCTGGCTTTCATTGTTTATTTTATAGCCACAATGTTGTTTCAACTTTTAAGGTATTTGAAGTTATTGTAAAATATACTGAAGTACAGAAATATTTACTACTTCACAGTGATTCTCCATAATAGGTATTCGTTGTAATTCACGATTCCAACATATTTATTTAAATCTACCTAAATATTTCAAAATTAATCCAAAAAGAAACTGTTCACTATCGCTAAGTATAGCTAAGTTTTCAAGTCTTTGGGCAATAAATCATTTTAGGACCCCACTTTTTATTAAAATAATTTTTAAGAAGATATTAACAATGTAAAAAGGATGTTAATTCAATAAAACATACGTATATATTTTATTAGCGTCTTAGCCAACATTTTTTTATGCGGTAGCTACTAGCAAATACATAGCATTTTTTCTCTCGTCAATCGTTTGCCTTTCGATAGAAGCGTTTTATGACTCATTTTGACATATGCCCGTGATGTGGGTTGAAAGTGTTTTAATAGTAAGTTATACATAGTGGACTTTTAATTTCAAGAAAGGTTTTCACGGCAGATCACCTCGGTGATTTTATATTATCTTCCGAGGAAAAACGGTCAACGTAAAGTTTTTACTTTTCCCGGGACGATGGTCATGGCTTCGGAATTAGTAAAATCAACTGATAAATGATAATCCAAGGTTTCCCGGTTCGACTCCGCGTAGAGTTTAAAACTTTTTGAGGGTCTCCGCACTTTGCACAACAAATCCGTTGTTTATTATGTGTTAACTATTGTCATCATAACAATAAATAGCAAGCTAACAGGCACATCAAAGGTCTAATTATAATGAATTAGTAAAAATGCAGGTCATAGACCTTTTCTTGGCAAGATCTGAACTTAATCTGAAATCAAATCAATAATAAATAAAAGGGAACTATTTTTCCCATAAATTCATTAATTCTGCCAATCTACAGTGGAGAAGCAAAATGTATGAAACTTGATTAACATTATTTACTCAACAAATTCCATACAAACTATAGGAACTACTGGTATGTATACCCTTGGCCCCTCTATCAAATTGAAAGCATTTATTAAATATCTTCAAAAAGCTGTTAGTCATCAATAATTAATTATATTTTTACATTATACTATATTTATATTGCAGTATGCTGGCTTATTAGCCGCAATTTAACTTCATGTTTTAGTTTTCCTAAGTACAAAGGAACTAACATCTAGATTATTTTGTGTTATTAGTTCTGGAAATAGATATTTTCAAAACTTAATCTCTGCAATTCATTTTCAGCTATTTTTTTATTAAAACTAGGGGTGCCTTACCTCGTTTAGAAGAGGTTCTCCACCACAGAAGAATCACTCTTTGAAACCTGGATACGTATGCTTCATTGTCAGGAATTTTACCAATAACAGGCGACTACATTCCATCATTCTGGGCGTTGCGCAATTACGCTAAAGCAAAAAGTTTTGTCTGAAAAAACTGCGTGCAAAAAATACATAGTACTCCATTAAATAAATGCAGGGAATTGTTCAATAAAACACAAAATATTATTGGTTTAATAATCAAAATTTATTTTGCCACCTTCAAAGTAAGGCAAAGTAATCAATTTGATGCGATACATTTACGCCAACGAATAATCCAATCCTCAAAATACTTCTTATAAGCACTTTCCGGTAAGATGTTTAACTCCATCAGCGAATTTTCTTTTACAGCTTCTATAGATGTAAATCGTTTTCTGCGAAGTGATAATTTATATTCTAGAAAGAGGAAAAATTCGGGTTGAGTAACCTATTGTTGACCACTCCAAATAAATTGAAAATTTCCTATTGCACAGAGGAAGGTTTATATAGTATACTGACATAATTTTCACAAGCGAAGATATAATCAAAATTTTGAGTAAATCGAATTTGAAGTTTCGTTGATCATTCTGTTGACGGTACGTGCAATATGAATGACCCTAACACTTAGAGTATTTCGCACCGGCAGATGCAGCTCGTCTCTCGTACATGTAACATCGATTATTTTTTGTTTTTACGCGATTTTTTGGGGGTGAAACGTTATAGTTTACTGCCCCATACCGCAACTATTCTTTTTAATGCTATTTCAAGGGTCTCTAAGCTCCCGGTTTCATTTATCCCGTTTTTTTATGGGAGGCGCCTTCTCGTATGTTTAGCATAGTAACCAGAGTCAAAACCGCCCTGGAGGGGTGCAGAGCGGAGCGCAGCGCAGCGGCGCCCCGAAAGGGTAGGTTTTGACGATGGATAAACCTCCCTATCGAATGCACACCCCAAAAATCGAAGAAAAATGCGCTAAATTTACGTACTTTCAAATTTATTTTTCTCGAAATTTTTGATTATATCTTCGCTTGTGAAAATTATGTCAGTATACTATATAAACCTTCCTCTTTGCAATAGGAAATTTTCAATTTATTTGGAGTGGTCAATATTAGGTAATCCCCCCCAAAATTCTTTAACATTTTTGTCGAAGTCTTTACTAAACGTGGCCCCCAGATTTTTGAGGTCTTTTGTAGTTTAACTTTTGCGCTCACTACATACATATTATTTATTATATCTTATCTTAAATGTTCCATCCTCGATAATTATTCACAAATGATAGAAAAATTACAACATTTGTCAAAGCAATTGCATGTAGATTCGATGCGTTGTCGTTATTTTCGTCATATTCTTATTTTAATGTTCTCGCCTGCTAAAATGGAGATTCTAAATACTTTTTTAGCAAGATGGTATGCTGAAAAATATGTTCCTCGACTTGGATTCGAACACAGACGTATTAACTGTGAATACGTGCGCTTAAACAACTGCGTTGCTGAGGCGATTGATTTATGTATCGCGGAACTTCTATTTATTGTGAACTGATTCTAAGACCGCTACACATTTCAAAAGCCTGTAAATTTCCCATTTATTTTCTTTATTACTAAACCCATTACATTACACATACTATAATAATATGAAAGAACGAGTCAACCAAACACTCGCTGAAGAGACAAGGAAATCCAACATCAGAAATCAGCACAAAAACTGTCTGATATTGAAAAAGCGTTAATTAATAAGGATATCCATAAGCTTTACTTTAAAATATTTCAACGATTCCGCACTGTTAACATCAGCCGATAATTTATTATAAATTCGCACTCCCATACATATTGGACTCAGGTCCGTAAAGCTGAGACGGTGCTGGGGAAGCAAAAGCGCACCCCGATATCTAGTAATACGACCATGACCGTCATGTACCGTAAAAAATTTACCAATATTTTGACGGATAGAAACACCAGTCGATTAAATATACATGCACAGCAAAAAAATAACTCCCATATTAGTGGGCAGGAGCATAAAAATTCAAAAATTATCTAAATAAGGACGACCTTATTTAGATAATAAGGTCGGTAAATTCGCATTTAGTTATATCGCAAGTTTCCACGAACTTCGTCTTCTTAGAGTGCCGTGTCATATTCTAGGGGTTGGCGACCTCTCTTCTATGTATGTGTTGTGCTTTTGAACTATTATCACATACATATGGGACCTACTGCTTGCCGCGGGAAGAGTGTACACTGCATCTCCAGAGAGGCTATATACAGGCAGATTACACCTTGATGGTTTGCCATTGCATTTCGAGATTTCCATGAACACTCAAATATATTTATATCAACGATGTTGCGCACGTTGCCTAGTCAATTTCATTGGATTGGCTCCTTCAGATTTATCATATCGTTACTTTGTTTCTGTTGGGCTATTCCTTCAAAATCACCTCAACTGTTACTTTGGTTACCTTTAGTTTGATTTTCAATTTAACTTGTTAACTTAACAACTCTTTTCGTCTTTTTTTGATTTTGATTTGTTTGATTTCTGATATTTTTCAGTTAGTTACAGGACAATTACCCGAGTAAATAAATTTAATGCAAGTTCCGCGTTCTCGGAGGTAAAGCTAGTAGCTTTAGGATGCAGTTAGATTGGACCCGGATCCACTCCGTTCCCTTCCGTTCCGTCTGGGTTGAATGGCCATAAGAATATGCATGATCGTTTTCTTACGTC
Source organism: Podabrus alpinus (assembly GCA_932274525.1). Taxonomy (NCBI): domain Eukaryota; kingdom Metazoa; phylum Arthropoda; class Insecta; order Coleoptera; family Cantharidae; genus Podabrus; species Podabrus alpinus. The sequence goes on from OW026451.1 coordinate 89,426,041, forward strand.
AAGACGGGTCCGATCGGATCCGATACGGATTGAATGTAGCCACGGCCGTAAGAGCATACATGGTTGTTTTCTTCCGTCAAAACGGGTCTAGACGGAACGGAACTGAACAGAGGATCCGGGCTCAATGTAACCGCCACCTTGACAATATCGAGCCTTCGAAGCAGAGCTTAGGTTCGAGCAACAATTGTCACCTTGTCACATTAAGGCGACAAATTGCGAATATATTGTGGGTTCATTAGCTTTTATAAAAATAACATAATAATATAGAAATATAATAGTTCAAACTGGATTTATTAATTTGGTTTAAGTTATAAAGAAACCACTTGTCCGACTATTTTTAGCAAAGCTAATTTAATGCAGAAAAGCTTATCATAGAGTATGATCTTTTTCATTCTTCTTGAAAAATGTTGTTTTTCTTGAATCAAGTTAGGCATTTGTTGGAAAGTCTTTTTAAGGTTTTAATAATTATTTTCCAATACATTAATTGTAATACAATACAAATTGTCTTTATTGGCGTCAAGAAAGGTACAATTGAGATATGACGCGACTTCTTTACTTAATTTGTTAATTGCCTGCACAACTTTGCGTTCTCCCGTAAAATTATATTTTTGACTTGTCACTTTACAATTTTCATTATAAATTGACACAAACGTCATAGCATTTATTGCCTATAGGTTGATGTCGTGCTCTTTCGGTACTTATTTCGAGTTTCGATACGGTTTGCTCGGAATAAAATAATGATATGGTAGTTTACCACTTACATAAGTAAGTAGGTACGTGATCATAATTAAGAAGTTACTAAAGTGTTGTTAGGCCACATACAGCACCTACTTCTTCATATTCTTAAATCTTATTTTAAACTACATAATAATTAGTATTATTTTATTACTGAAAAGTTATTATGGTTTGCATGGTTTATTTTTGTTGTTTTACATTTACGTGTATAAAAAAATTAATAAAATAAAAAAGAAAATGGAGTGGAGCATATAAAAATTATATTTATCAAAATATTTAGGTGAGGGAATAGCAAAATATTTACACCACATCGTAATTGGCGCGGCCCTAAATCGACACATTAAAGAGTAAAAGTTGAAAACATAATAAACTGTTAACTATTTTACTTTTATTCAAGTTTTGTGTGCTTATAAATAATAATTATTATTCCGTCTGAGATTTTTCATTATATTCGCTCTATTTCACATTTTAGCAAGAGTGATTTACTGCATCCTTTTATATGCGGGTAAGCATAAAAACTCACCAAGAGCTTATTAAACATACCTACCTACTTTCAAAAAATTGGGTTTGCATTTTCTCGAATAATAATACCAAAGCGTTTCTTAAAATAATAATATATTTATAATAGGATTTTGCTACCTTGGTATTTACAATTAAAACTGAGGTAGCCATAATAATATTAAAATTTTGTAATTACATTTTATATCAATTTACAAACATACCAAATAATTTATACATTCTTACATTTTTTGGGCTTTATAAACGGATATGCTTGATAATTTAACAAGAAAATTCATTTGGATGATACATTTATCAATGTACACCATTTTGAATTGAATTGAAAATTGTAAAAACTTGTTTGGCGATATAGGAAGACAATAAGTTTGTCTGTATTTCCCATCTTTCTTATATTCTTTTGTTTATATTATGTCGATCTCTCTCGAAAACCAACAAACAATTCGGTTCGATTGGTTCAAGTGACTGCTATATATTTCTTTTGTTTCGATTCTTTAAAAAGGAAGACAATTCACAAACAAACCGAATAGCCATTATCGTAACAATTTATAAATATATTGAAGTGCTGCTTTCTTTTCATATGTGCCTCTTATCGACTAACTTTATTTATTATAGGAACAATGTAATTTAACGCATCAAATTTCAGTCACACAGTTGATTAAAATTATAGGTACATAATAATGCATTGAATGCATTTTACAATAAAATACATACATGTAACAGTACAAAAACTATATTGTCATTTACAAAATATTTAAAATTTTAAAATTCAGAATGGGCACGGTGTTTTTGCGAAAAGAATTACATTATTTTTGCACTATAATATAGGAAATATGCCCATATCTGTAGTGGTAATATATTTACAAAAAAAAATAAGTACACAACACTTCTTATGCAAGTCAATATCACTTCCTACTACCTACTAGGAATTTACTTTGCAATATCACTTAAATTAATATAAAGAATATTAACAACAGTAGTAGTATGTAGGTATGTATCCATCATTGCCGATTTAACAAAAATTTAAATCACAAGTGCTTTTTTGCTTCTTATTGTAGGTAAATAAATAACTTAGTATTAAAAACGTTTTACTCTTCTAACACTTCACCTTATATTTTACACAGATGTACAACAATCTTAACTTCGCAACTTGATGTAATTGAAATAACTTGTTATAGAATTTCAGGAACAATCTAATGATGACGGACTACCCGGTGGAAGCATGAACGGTGGACTTTGGGGAGGAAGTGATTGCATACTACTTGACATTGGTCCTGCACCATGAGAATACATTTCCATATCACTTAATCCATCACCGCTGGATTTTTCGCCCGACTTACCTTCTTGCTTCAACATCATCCGTCGCCACTTGGCTCTCGCGTTTTGAAACCACACCTGGAAGAATAAATATGCGAATTAAAATATTATAGAAAACTAGACGATTTTAATTTTACAGGGGTAAGTATTAAATGGTGAGTACAATATAATACAAGAAACAATATACTATCAATTAAAATTTAAATTATTCAAGCCTGAGAAGTAACGATTTCCAAAGCTCAAGTTCAAAGACATCAAAAGAACAAAGAATAATAAAAAGCGTTTAAAAAAGTAAATGTATTTGGAATCGATTTGAATCGTAGAAACATCAAAGTATATTGCACAACAAGTGTAAGTACATAAAAGTCGATGGCGCCCATAAAACAGAATTGTTAAATTTTATTATTCAAGGAACAGTTAAAGCCTCGTTCTTAATGAAAATTGCATGAGAGTTCCGATTTGCTGTACTAATCAGGTGACTAAAACGTCTACAAAAGCGGCTGTTTTATTCCGAATAAGGTTGCCACTATTAATAACAATAAAATGAACGTGGTGATAATAGTATAACAAGAACCGGATGGCGCAGATCCGTGGAGGAATCTCAAACTACCCATTATCATTTGTTAGCGTTAGCGCTTTCAATATGGCCGATGCAAAAACACTACAATGAATTAGCAAAATCACGAACTGGCCAGTTTTTGCACAGTCGCATTTTATTTGTTATTTGTTGCCGTCTCGATTGTTATTTGATATGTTTCGTTTCATCTGTATTTCCAAAACGTTTACAATTTGCATTGATGAAATTATTTCATCCTGTCAAATAGTGTATGAAAATAATGCCACTTCTCTTCAAAAATTATTACCTTTGAAATCCTGCTAAGTAACTCTAGACATAAATAATAGGCAATTTTTTTTCTCAAAAATAATTAATACTTGTAGGTAAGTACCTAAGTATATTATGTAACATAATATAACCTAGTCAAAAGTATGATTTTTGATTGGAATTATGATGAAAATATTATCTACGTCTGCCTATCTCATTTTTATAGCATCACTCGGTTTATAAATTATCATTTTGTAAAAAATGGAATAATTTTTACGAAGCTCGAGTCCTCTATCGTCAAAATGGCAAAAACTGAGTGGTTGTTTATATGCTGGTGTATGGTATATTATGTCTGGGTAAATTATTCAATTATACTAGATATATTATGTACCTATGAACTTGTAATATCACCTACTGCATTCCTTTTTTATTTCTCTTTTATTTGTCTAAAATACAACATAGGAGACCTTTTCCCTTGTCTTTAGTGTTTTGACTAACGATTTTTTTTTATAGAAAGGCAATATTTCTAAAACGATTGCGACATAAATATGTATACATACTTAAAAGTTAAATGCAAAGTTTTTATCTAATTCTTTTCATCAAAATACATTAACAGTATTGCATAGAAAAGCGCCAAAGTTATGATGAAAGCAACACGTAATTAGTAAAAGCTGCGGACCGTCGTTCTAGGTATAAGAAGTTCAAACAAACCGCATGATCCATGCGACTATTCTAACTTCACGACCGTACTGCACAACCCGGGAATTCGTCATTTTAATCCAGACGTTTTTACAACCGTCCAGTTATATTTTAGCTTTAATATTATTTGTAATTTTATACGCTAACGTAAAAATAAAATTTTTATTTTAAGGTTTAGAAATTGTATTTTTGTCGACAAAACTAGTATTTTTAAAGAGTAGGATACATTAAGAATACAGCATATCTCATAATGATGGGTATATAATATTATTTTTCCTAATATTTTCGATTCTGATCAATTTTTTTTAACTCTTTGTTTTTGAACCATAGAGTTTCTACCTACTTAAATAATATATGTATGCAGAAGTAGAAATATATAAATATGTATGTATATTTAACTGCGATTATGGAACCGATTTTATTCACAAAGTTTTTGTTTCTTAATACATTTCTGTATGTGATGCTTCAAATTAGAAATACATGGGAGGAATTTTTATCACGAATTAATCAGCACAACAATAGAAGCTTATATTTATACTCGCTTTAACGCGCAAATTAAAGTATGAAAAATAAGTGAAAAATAAACGTGTTGCTGAAATTTGTTTAACATGCATACATCGTATAAAGGTGGTAAATGTTTTGTTGTGATAACTTGCTAACAAACTATTGACTGTAAAACGTTAACTTAAATTTTATTTGGAACGAAGTTTTAGAGATAATTTAAGATCAAGCCACATATAATTGTATAATTAATTTTAATTTAATTTGTCGATTGAAAACTTTAATTTTTATTTTCGTTTTGCCAGTATCTGGTGAGATCAGTTTCAGGTATAAAATTGTGAATAACATAGAAACGCGCCATTTGTTAGTTCTAAAGTTGAACATCGAAGACCTACAATTCCATTTTGGTTCAGGATTACAAAGAAATGTTGGAGAAAGGTTTCGATATTTCAACCCCCGGCTGCTTACACCAGGTTAGAGACTTATGTGTTGAACCAGGTTGTAGGATTAATTTTCAATTATGCTATAACCATTCAAACATAGTTAAAGAGGCTATCAAAGAGAAAATAAGGTTAAGGTAGACTTTAATAATCACCAAAGCATCTATAGATAATAAAAGGTTTAATAGAACAATAACAAATATTAAAAATCTCCTTAACAACACAAGAAATCGAGCTGCACAAGAATATCTTGAAAGATTAAGGCTTTCAAGACGACGGTCATTGCCTGATAGTTAGCGTGATCAACTGCTAACGTAGGACTCCCCGGTTCGACTTCGGGTACAGTCTAAAATTTCTTGGCCGTCTTCCGTGCTTTCGGAGGTCACGTAAAGCCGTTGGTCCCCCTGTGTTATTGATTTGCCATCATAACAATGAAAAACAGGGTGCAGGCACATCGAAAGGCAAGCCTAGCAAGCTACCTGAGATGTAAAACCAAAAATGCTCATAGAACTAATTACAAAAATTAGTAAAGACAGGTCCTGGACCTATATTAAGAGGGGGACTTCTTAATAAAAGTTGAAGTGGAAGATTAAGACTAAGAGAAGCTACCGAGTACCCATTATGTAATTGCCCTAGAAGACAAAATTACTATATTCTAGCAAGCATCGTTCTAAATGGTACTAAAGCCATGAAACTAAATTAAATCAGGGAATTTATTAACATCAACTTCAACCAAAGAAAACTTTTGGCTATGATCTTATAACCGATCTAGTTATTAAACAACGACTGCATGGAAGCCTGGCTGTTTTAACACAGATTTATAATTGTAATTTAAGACTCAACCTCCATCCATCACAATGCAATGTAGAGCTAATATGAATTCTGAAGTCAGGGAAACTATCCGAGAAACCAATAAGTCAGCTGCTCATGTCAAAGCACTTTGAAAAGATGTTTTTGTCAAGGTAACAACCATGAGTACTTCATAGACTCCACGTTATACCAGAATATCAGTTTGATTGTAACGATCAAATTTTGTATTGCACTTATTGCGATTGAATAGAGTACCGACACAAAACTGCTTTGTGTAAAATTTGCGAAATTCGATCCTTATTTTATAGCGCAACTCATTTCCATGTAATTAAATAAGAAAATTCAAATTAAATAAAGTCGTCGGAAAGAGCGTGTGGCGTCACAAGTGTCGCACCGCGTGAATTATGTTTGAATGCGGCGGTCGTATTTTCTGGCTTGTTGATTTAAACAAAACAATTGAACTAAATCGAACATTATTAATTTATTGCCTGAATTACAAATTTCCTTGAGCTTTCACTTGAAACGCTGCTAAAACCATACCACATCCGACAAAATGCAATACCCTATATGCAAAGGTACATTCATTTTAATGTTTCGGAAAAATTACTTCCAGTGGGTTTATCAAAGGCAATTTTAAATATAACCTAAAATGCATTGTTGTCATATTGCTGTTTAAATTTAATCGCAGGTTATATTTTAAATCACCTTTCTGAAATAATTAATTACTCCGAAATTAGTACTATAAATAATATTTACGTATTTTATAATACAACCATGAGCCAATTTCATTAAAACCATTCAGAGAGTCCAGAACGTTTCAATACGAATAATAATTACTGCGCTTTGCATATTAAAGATGACTTCGGGCTGAAGGATTCAATGGGCTCTGGGACCCATGTAAAGTAAAACCGCATTATGTGAATCATTAAAAGTTTTTAATTTTACTTGAGCTCCTCAATACATTGACACATTTTCATAGATTTGTATTAGTATTTAGAATCATCCTACACACAAAATAAATCAAGTTGGAAGTACTTATTCCATAGTGCAAGGTTTTTTCTGTTTCTGTTTCAGTTTCTTGACAAAAACTTTCGTAATTCAAAACAATTTTAGTAAATATAGCATGGTGCGACGTAACTATAGGTACTTATATTATTTAGTATTGATAAAAGCGTTTTTAATTTTCGTTGTAGTTTTTCAAGAAAAAATTATATTTAAAATTATTGTTTTACATTATTTACAAACAGTTAAAATTAATTATGGTTATCTCGATAAAACTTGTAAGGAGTTGTGCATGGGCGACTATACAAAGCATCGTTTGAGTCGAGCGAGTATTTATTTCTATTTCTGCTAATTACTGAAGGCGTCTGTGTCGGAATGTTAGTGATGAGAAATGACTGTGGACTGACTGATTACCATGGAGATCCCGCTTGAATTGGCTGTCTTGTTGCTTACCCTATCGAGATCAATAAAATTTGAAGACAAAATGGTTGATATTACACTTGATACGGCTAAATTAAATTGTAATAATATGTACCTACGCAAATTTGTTATTTTTTATACGAAATTTTAAGATTGATGACGAAATTTGAAAGATTAATATCAAAAAAAACCAGAACCCTCGGAAATAATATTTCATCTGGCTGCTATCCCGACGCTACATTTATTTGACAAACAGTATACTCGTATTCATCTAGGCGTGTTTATTTTAAACAAGCTAATTCCCTGTCTTAATAGTAGAGGCAAACAATTTTAAACAAACTCTGTAAGAACATAACTTTTACTTACTGCAAATTTTCAAATATTTGAGAAATTTAAATTTTTTTAAATACGAGTCGACAATGTAGATAGTAGTAAACCGGTATTATCAATACTTTATGTTATCTTCTTTAAGAGCAATGCAAGAAAATTAAACTAAAATGATAAATATTGTTAGACAATGAGACATATTCTTCTTCTTCTTCTTCAGTCGTGATGCTTCTTTGACAGAAGCGTCGTGAACCATCTCTTTCTATGCATGTGATGTGCGTTCGATTTATTTATATACATACATAGAGGACCTACTTGTTTAACGTGGGCTCCGAACCACGGGAAGTGTATTAATACACTTCATTGCGAGATGGGCGCTCGTGGCAAATTACCTCGGTGGTTTGCCATTGCCTTCCGAGGAGAAACGGTCAGAATAAAGTTTTTACTCTGCCCGGATTTGAACCGAGCATTTCGCATTAGCAGTAGGCGCACTTAACCACTAAGCTATGAAAACACCTTTCAGAACTAAAAAGCACAAATTTTCAAAAGTAAATTACACTGTTGGTAGAATTCGCATCAACCAAATTGTAATATAATATTATACCTTATTATAGACAATGTTATAACTACAACTGTAACCGTTACAATGCTATCCAATATTTGTCCATCCATATATTTAATAATCCTATATAAAAACATTAACCATCCGTGTGATAGAAAAGAATTTACATTAATATCGATATTAACCATAATTTTGTTTATAAATATTTTATTATATCATAACAACTGGTATTATTTATTAAATAATTTTATCACAATTAACTTGTTCCGAAAATATTTATTATACATACGAAATTTAACGTTCCCTTCAGAAACTTAAAAAATTCTATGTAGGTGATTTATAATAGTGAATTATAATTTTTATTTCCTATTCCATTTAAATCATATATTACCAACACTCGTTTATAATTAGGACACATACTTTGGTCTAATTCAAATCGTACGCAGTTGGACTGCTGATTTAGAGGTCATGAGTTCAAACCCCGGCTGCTTTCAAATTAATTGTGCCGTGGTTTGGAATCCATGTTAAAACGTTATAGGTATTATTAATAATTTATCTGTGGGAAATCAAACATTATTTTGATATAGAGCAACTCAGTAATTCCAAATAATAATTTATAGTGTAAAGGTAAATAAATGCGTATTGTTGAAACTGACTGTGTATATTTTTAAAGTGTAGATAAGTAATCCAAAAGCAAATTATAAAAAATGTCAACAAGGTATTATTTAATTTGTAATCAAATATTCCAAAATCTATAGTAGTGAACGCTCAACATTGAAATTTTATGTATGAAAATTAGTCACGTATCGTTTAGTTTATATTAAATAAATTAGGGGTATTTGACACAATAACATGAAGTAATGGTGATAAATTTTGGTGTGAATTTAAAGTGACAAAAATGTAAAATAGATAAATATTAAGTAGTAGATACTAATAATATTTACCTATACGTACTGGAAATAGTTGGGATAACTATAAGATTGTACTGTACTTCTTTATTGCTCGTATAACTCATTAATAACTCAACAATGCTCTTTCAGTGGTTATAGTAATAACTATAACATAATATAACTAATTTTTATTTTCTGTAATAAATCTACCCTACCGTTACGAATTAAGCTAATTCTTCATGCTTTCTAACTGTGTAGTAAGTTAACAATGTTATTACATTTATTTAACACAAGTACTTTTTTTTTATAAAATTACACAGTAATTACTAATTTCCAATATTTATTATACAATAAACAATAACAGACAATAAAAACTATTTCGTGGCATATATGACTGTACATTCTTTATATCTATAATAATAATAAATCTAAATACTTATAGGTCTTTATAAATGAATTATTATTATTTATTAGATGTTATACGAAATAGGATGTGCTCCTTGAACAACTTTCTAATTTAATTTTTTGCCAGTGAAAGATGAATCTAGTAAAATGGCGACTGTAACGAAACCCTCTTTAGGGATAAAAGTAAAGTTAGAGTAATTGGACCGCATCGTCGAGGGGAGAATGATTTATTTTATTTGAAGATGTGGGTGGATAGATTTAAAAAGGCGTGCTCGGATACACCCGGCCGGTATTGATTTTAACAATTCAAGAAATATCTGAAAACGACAGCAACATTGATAAAAAAATTTGTACAAGTAAAATAATTGTGAGTTAGTTTTCGACATCCCAATTTTAAAATTGACAGAAAGCTTATTTTATTACTTTACTTAATAAGTTTCAAATTTTAGTTACCCAATTTATTATGAAAACTCGTATGAAAAATATTGTTAAGAATATTGTACGGGTTCCAGATAACCGCACATCAGGAGGTACATACAATAATAAGATTACTTATTTGAATTTACTAGTGGCAAAACTGCCTAATACAGCATAAATTGTGTAAATTTGAGTTCTAATTTGACGGAGAATCGTGAGCAATTTAACATTTCAGAGTGCAAATTCAGCTTTTTTTCATTGATAAACAATCGCTCCATCCATTCGAGAGCCTGTTAGCAATAAAAAGCGGGTCTATTAAATTCTTTCAGTCGACTGAAATTGTGTGTTTGTCTTTAACTTCGTTAGGAGAGCATATAGAGCTCGCGGCGGGCGGTAGGTCGTACTATATAATTTAAATATCTCAGAAATACAATTTTTCTTGTACCTACCACGTTTGACTAAATACATAATTTTAAGAATAGATTATCTGTAATATTTATAACTCAAACAAATGTATGCATTTTAATATTATAATAAATATAGCAAATAGTTTGATCCTACCTGCAAAACTCGCTTGGGCAACCCCGTTTTTTGTGAAAGCTGTTTCAGATCTTTCGCATCGGGATTGTGATTAATAGAAAAGTAGGACTTCATGGTTCTCAATTGATGGTGTTTAAATGATGTCCTCATTCGTTTCGTTCTTTGATTAGAGCCTGGCATACCCGGTGTTCCTGGAGATCGTCCGAACGACATATCCAAATAATCTGAATTTAAATCTGTAATAAGTGTAAAGTTCTTAAAAGTTACGTATTCTAATATAAAATTTAATGTATTTTAACAGCAACTAACTATTCATGTATGAAATATGTAACTTATCGGGTTCTATAGCATTTGCCCTTTTATAGGAATCGAACAAAATACTTTTAATGCAATGTAATACTTATAAGGCTACTGAAACGAGCAATCTTAGAGGTACAGCTGCTTTTACCACCCAGATATATGCATAATTCATAAATGATATCTACCTATACATATTTTATTAATCTATATTATCTTTGGTTTTTTTTTATTTAATATAACGAGTAAGTAAACGCAAACGCAAAACATTTTAAAAATGAACCAGAAAAAATGTAATAATAAAAATTATTATTAAGTATACATTACCCTACAATAAATTTAAAATATGGATATTAAAAAATATTGAAATATTTAATAATAATTTTAGCGTCAGCTAAATTTTCCAAATTTTCATATTATACATTTTCACATAACGTATAAGTCGTTATGTACATTTATTGGAAAATTAATAGTATAGTATTCCAAATTTAGAATAAATTTATGTTATTATGTTTACCTATACAATTGAAAATACTGAATAAAAGGATTATATATACAATGACCGCAAAGGCGGGTATAAATAGCTGGGAGGAACAAGAAGAAGTGGGCGCTGTGGCTACTACTTCGCGATGTTTTCAGCTGATATTGTTAGTCAATAAATTCAAACGTTGACAAACACATAACCTCAATTTTCAGTTATCGGTATCGCGATGAAATGAAACATTTACACTTGTTTAAACGACGCCCACTGTTGATTCGAAAATAGTGATAATTATTATTACCTATAGATAAAATTTAAGCTATTCACTTGAGTTATTTTAACTTTTTTCAAAGGTAGATTTTGCAAATTTTCAAAATATAACTTAAAATAATTGACGTCGCGTCGTGTGAAAACCACGATCAAATCCTTTAAATACAATAAAAGGATTTGTAATTCTTGTGTTCTTAATGGGGAGTAGCAATAACTTAATGAGCATACTACTTAATAAAAATATCATTATGATCTTGTTAGTAAATACTATGTAATAAACAAATGTCAATAATTATCATCTCATTTTATGTAATTTGCGATACCTATATAATATGCATATTAGCATTTTAGTTTTTAATGATACACTTTAATGCCGATCACCTTGATAACTGCTTATCATATCACTATTACTGTTGTAGGTAACTTAGTCTTAAATTACTTTGATCAATAGTAATTGATTATAATAAGCAATGTCTTATTTTAATTTAATTATCTATACGATTACTTACACTTATGATTTATTTATCTGATATAGTATAATTCACAGTGGTAATTACAAAATAAAATAAACTAAAGGGATTCTTATCTAAGTGATTGTTGTTATTATTATTATGAAATATTAATTTCACTTTGTGTTGTTGAACAAAAATGAAAGCGATGCGTTTGTTTAACTTATAAAACAGCAACAGATAATTTACATCTGAATTTATTTTTAAGAATATTTAAATAACAAAAGTATTTTTTATCTGCCCAACGAGAAGAGTTCAAATCTATAACAACTTGATAATTTTTCAATTATTTTGTGATCTATTCGAAAAAGAAATTGGTCAGCTCTTTCTGGAACACCCTGTAATGTATGTACTATTAGGGACGGTAGGGAAGATTGTTACAAGGGAGCATGTTGTTACATTATGTATAACTTAGTATGTCAAGGCTACACTGTGGTTTCAATATATTTTAGGATGCTAAAACGATAATCACAAAAACAGTAATATCAATTAACTACCGAACAATAATCGCAATACACAAAGTTAGTTTATAGCAAGAAGGCTATGTTATAACATTTTATTGTGTTCCATTTTAATAATATGGATTATACCACACCAAACTAACAATCATACGCCAATAGGAATATTATGTTCTAGTTATACCTATAGAATATATGGGAATCTATATATGCAAATATAATAGTACAAATTATTAATTAGCTCAAGTTGTAGTAAAAAGTGCAAAACAAATACCAACCATAATATCTACATAATATATGCACACAAATAGAATACTATATAATATGGCAAAATAATTTATTACTGTTACAATCTTTACATAAAATTAATAGATGTAGTTAAAAATTTGTTTACACACAAATAGGTATCTAATATTTATAACGCTATACGTATATTTATAGGTATATGTAGATTTTTACAAAAATTATCGAGTTTATAACGCCCTTATATTTATAATATTAAAAATATTATAAACTTTATTACAACCTGTGTAATATAATATTATACATAAAAATATTAAAATTATAAATTAATATTTAATATTATAAAAATATTAAAAAAGTTAAGTTTTCAATGTAATTAAAAATTCAGAAGTGTTTTTTTCAGAATGTATTTTTAAAAATTTGAAGATATTATGAGTCGAACCAAGCGGCATTGCCTATAAACTAAAGTTTTTTCTTGAATATTTAATTCCTAGAAATGAAAGCAACTATAATTTTGGGTGCATATTCTCAAAAAAACACCGGCATTATAAGCTGGAAGGAACTCTTTATTGTGAAACAGTTTGTATCAAGGTTTTATTGTTTTCCTTTCTCTTTAATAATCGCAATACTGCCCATTTCGGGTAGTTGTGATTTGAGTAACTAAATAGGTGAAAAAACAGTTACTTTAACTATAAGATGAAATAATAGATACGGTAGAGTAAATTTGATTAATTTTATGCAATGTTATCAGTTATCAATGTTAACACTCAACGTTATGACACGTTATGTAAATTTTGTACATAAAATTTAGAATAAAGGCTATCATAATAGGAAACTGTCTTTGGACAAAATTATACTTATAATAAGTACGTCAATTATTAAGAACTTAAAAAATAACTAAATTCTGTGGAAATTTAATCATCTACTCTTATTATCAGGGTAGTAATAAACAATATAAGATTTTTTTTATTTTCAGCCCATAACTTGATTTCTACTCGATAGAAAATCATGTAAAAAATTATGAAGATTGTAGATAATTAAATGCGTTTTTATGAATTTTTACATATTTCTTTAACGAGTAGAGAAAAAGTTATGGGCTGAAAATAAAACAATTCTATATATTGCTTATTACTAGTGATGGGACTATCGAATAAAAAACTATCGAATTATTCGATAGTTAGGCTTTATTCGAACTATCGATAGTTTCTTTTTTTTTTAGTTACTAAAAACTATCGAATTAATTTTTAGTACCTAACTAAAACTATTCGGATAACTTTTTAGTTACTAAAGATATTCGAATAACTTTTTAGTTACTAAAAATATTCGAATAACTATTTAGTTACTAAAAACTAGCGAATGAATTTTTAGTAACTAAAACTATTTGAATAACATTTTAGTTACTAAAAATATTCGAATAACTTTTGTTTTGGGAATGCTTTGTTAGGCTTGATATTTCTTTATGGGGTTTTGTTATGAACAATGTAAATGCAAAATTGCTTATATTATAGTATTTAATTGTTTATTATCGGATTACCAACCGCGAAAGGTCGGTAAACAGTGTAAACACTACCTTAAAAAAATTTATTGGATATTTTTTATTCGCTAGTTTTAGGCTTCTATACAAAGTATAACAAGAAGCCTTATGATCTGGCTCCGTGTCTGTCCGTCCGTCTGTCTGTCTGTCTGTCCGCATAATTCAAAATCATACAGAGCGTTTCAAATCCTGTTGGAAATACACTGTGTGTATAGAGGTCTAAGAACTGGGTAGCCAATGCGCTACTTGTTATGCGATAGTTTGATTCGGTAGTTTTTATTCGATAGTTTTTATTCGATAGTTTTTATTCGGTAGTTTTTATTCGATAGTTTTATTCGATAATTTTTATTCGATTTGATGTTTAGCAACTACATTTTTAGTTACTAACTATCGATAGTAAAAAAAAATAGTAACTAACTATCGATAGTCAAAAAATTTCGATAGTGCCTATCACTACTTATTACTACCTCAATAATAAAAGGGTGGAAGATTAATTCAATTTTCTCAGAAGTTGGTTGGGTACAAATCTTGCGAGGTGCTAGTATCTATAGGAGTTTTCGCTCACCAAATGTCTACCTGCTGGCCAAGGTAACATTGTAATCTATGGCCTAAAATCTTTTCTGATCGAAGTGGACGGTACCTATTCCCGTGGTTTGGAATCCACGTTAACTGTAGGTCCTCTATGCTCGATACACAATTTCAATACGCAACGAGCCCAGATAGTGCAATCGGAAGAGGTAGGATGTTGTAAAAACCCATGTATTAGTATATCGTATGTTGCAGCTAAAGTGTTTACTTGGTTAGTTTACAAAATAACTGGCTAATATTATATAAACTAGCCAAACGCATGGTTATTTTAATAGAAAACAAGATTTCTACCATAATAGCTGTAAAGTTAGTTAATTTATAAACTAGCCAAGAAAGTTGGCAAGTTTATAACTATCCCATTTCAGCTGGCTAATATAAGAAACTGTTATCTAGTAATACTAAATAAACTATACGTTGGCTAGTTTATAAAGTAAGCAAATTTAGTAAATTCTGCATCATTTATTGTCTTCCTGCCCGAAATACGTCCAACAACGCCATACCTACACTTCACATTGTTCCTTTTTAAATATTTCACCTTTTACAATTTCTGAAATCATATCAAATAAATTCATCACCCAAATTTTTATAACTTTCTGTAAATCAATTATCAACACTCTAAAACAATTTAACACCCCCCCTTAGTCTGTCTAAAATGGATTTATGCCCCACTGATGTTACATAAATAAAAAAAAAACTGTTAAACTAACCAAACCCAGTTCAAATTTAAATTTAAATTAAAATTCAAACAACTTCAAATTTATCTTAAATTTTAATTTTTGTCTTTTACCCGCTGCCGTTGTAATGCTCGTTTGTCTTTCTAGTTATAATTTAATATTTATCCAGTTATTAATTATCATATTTAATTCATCAACATTAATTTCACCAACATTCATCACCACCATTTTAGTTTAATCAATTATTGTTAAGTTTTAAGTTTTTTTATTGTTAAGATTGTATCGAATTGCATGAATATACTCTCTCTCTCTTGAGAGAAAACAGGAAAAAAAAAAATTTAGTAAATGCTAATTTTAACATACACAAGGAGCGGCAGGGAAACTACCTTATTTTAAAAACGAGTAACACAAACAGTATAGGAGATATCTTCTTTCTTCTTCTTCAGGTGCCTATCCGTTAACGGATGTTGGCGACCTCTCTCCTATGTATGTGTTGTGCATTTGTAGTACTATCACACACATAGGGGACCTACTTATTTAACGCGGGCTCCGAACCGCGGGAAGTGTATACACTTCATCTCCAGAGAGGCTATTCTTGGCATATTACACCTCGGTGGTTTGCCATTGCCTTCCGAGGGGAGACGGTCAGAATAAAGTTTTTAATGAGCCCGGAGTCGAACCGGGCATTCAGCTTTAGCAGCAATGCACTTAACCGCTTAAGCTGATTACCGTCTCCGGAGAGACCTACCGGAGATATCTGTTTAATTCTTTTTACCATGTTACAGAGAGACATTTCAAGTTTTTACTTATTATGTTTTAAAAATCATAGCATTAAGGTGACCACCGCTCTGGTCAATACATTGAGAAAGTCGAGTTTTGAAGCTTCTCTCCACTCTTTCCAGCATATCGACGGATATGTTGTCGATAGCAGCTTGAATATTGTTCTTCAGTTGATCCGAAGTCCTTGCACGGTCGGTGTAAACTAGGGATTTCAGATAGCCCCACAAAAAGAAATCACACGGGGCTCGGGCGAGCGCGCCGGCCACTGAAGAGATGAGGCGTCCGGGGAAGTGAAACCAGACATCCTCCACATTCATTTCTTCAAATTTTGGTTAAAAAAAACCTGATGATTGAACTTGAAAAGTACGCCTCTAAGGCAAACGCGCGCTCTTTCTTCGTCTACTGCATGAGAAAACATTAGGTCCCTGTCTTTCGAATGAGCGTTACCCACCCTTCTCAGTATAACTACCGCTAGAGGGCGCACGTTATAATACATACATAACTTTTTTCATAAATTTAGTCAAGTGTTGAACACATAAATTTAGTTGTAAATTTGTAAGTAAATTATATAGGAATAGTTTTTTTTTTCTTGCTAAATCTACATGTAAAATTGTGTACTAGAATATTTGTTAACTATAGATATACTTATTATTATCTACGAACTTCATTTTACACTGCTAGAAACCAAGCGCGTGCGCGAAATCTAAATTTACTACTAAAACCAAATAGTTTTGTAACTGACAAATTAATACACTTTGGAAAAAAATTTATATGGAAATTTACAACTAAATTTATAACATTGACGTGTTTGACACTTGACTAAATTTATGAAATATTAACAAGTAAATAATTTACTTTACTTATGTACATTTAGCACTGATCTTGATAAAAAAAACTATATATTTATAATGCACTAATTTGTTTAGATTAAAACAATCACCGCTTATTTGTGCATTTTGAAATAATAATCATAATGATATTTAAATTCATTGTAAATTCTAATTATGCAAATATGATTATTAAAATTTCGTTGTCTGAACCAGCACTTATCTATCAATGGATATCCATTATATTATTTTTTGCCCAACCAATATTGCTTGTTATCTAATATTCTTCTAATAATCCAGATATGGAATGTGGTAAACACTGAATATTGAAATTAAACATCATAAGAAAAGAAGGGGAGTAGTACTATTTTAATTCTCTTCTCTTCCGTCGTTTTTCATCCTTACAGAAGCATCATGACCCACTCTTTTCTATGTATGCGGTATGCGTTCAAAATGTTTTCACAAACAGAGAGGGATTACGTGTTTAACATGGGCTCCGAACCACGGGAAGTGCAATACAATTAATTTCTAGATAGGTTTTCATGGATGATTGCCTAGATCAGTGATTCTCAACCTTTTTTTTGTTGCGGCACATTTTTAACGATTTCAAAATTTGGCGGCACACAAAGAAAAAGATAAGTTTAAAAATTTTGCCTGATAACAATACTTTCCTTACCTAGGGGTTCGGAAAGTAAAAATTATATATCTTATACATATACATAATTATATTTCTAAAATTTGGCGGCACACTTTTAGAATTTCGCGGCACACAAAAGTGCCGCGGCACAGTGGTTGAGAATCACTGGCCTAGATGGTTAACCATTGCCTTCCGAGGAAAGAGATTCGAACCGGGTATTTTGCATTACTATCTCTACTTATGTTTATTTTTATTACTACTATTTTAATACTGGAAGCTATATTATTTCCGTAAAAGGGTAATATTTTACAATTACGTTTGCAATACTGACTTATTACTTAAATTATTATTATTATTAAAAGATAAAAACCTTTATTTATAACATTTATTTTTGAACCTTAATAATAAATAGTATTTATTAAGGTTTTTCGTTTAACCTTATTATCAAATTATTGTCATTATATTAACAATAATTATTACTGAAGTTGCGGAAATGGTCAATTATAAATTAATGTATATAATGTTCTTATTCAATCTATGCGAAAATTATCAGTAAAGTTTTGGAATTGATTTGACAAAACATTTTTAAATTTTATAAGATTAACTTTATTACTCTTAAGTTGTGAGGAAAATTTAGCATTATGTTTTTGAAATTAAATTTGGATTACTTCATTTTTCAGATAGGTACTGTAATGTAAATGTTGTAGTTAAATAATAAGGATGGTGTTATTATACGATGTAATAATATTAACTTAGAAATTTAACGCTCTAAACAAAAATATTTGCTAAATAGGGCTAAACAAATTGCAGCAAAAGAACAATGTAAAGCAAATATCATAAATCGTATCATATAACCCTCTGTTGATTATAGGAGTGTGTGCTAACAAACTAAAATATATAAAAAGCTTGGTCAAAATGGCCTTTCTAGCGTCGTGCAATATGGTGCGCCATAATCCGCTCCTGACAATCGGCTTAGTAAAAGCGGATTGTACTGAGCTTTTACAAACGCAAGCCACGAAGATCTACTGTCATGTGGCACAATTAATTTGCCGTCAATCGGATCAGTCGTTGTTCAAACAGCTAATCCATGTTTGTGTCACTCCATAGAACTTCACATGACAAAAGTTAGATGTTTAATTAACGTTTTGTTTTATATGTTTGTTTCATATTGATTTGCAAACAGATTAGGTACATATACATACATGCCTTCGCTTGACAAATATTTAGGTAAATTTACTGGACGTATACGTGTTATTTTACTTCAAATTATAAGACTGACCGAATCTTTTAATCTTTGTGCAACTTTAGATATCCGAATATTAGTGTTCATATCTAAAATAATACTGCTTAGGGAGTATTCCATTATTTTCACTTCAAAAAATACATTTTTTTATATATGTATTACTAATCTGGAATTTTTCTAGAACACGTTAGTGAAAGAATTTCGTGAAAAATTTTAAAAATGAGGAAGTTATGAAGATTTCTAATAACGCAGTTGCAAATTCGTATATACCTGCACTACAAGAACCTTACCGCAAAATTTTAAATGCATTTTCCTTAAAATGACATTTCTTTAGTTGGTGGGCATTCTATCTTAAAAATAATAAACCGATTCAATTGAATCTTACGGCGTTCGATTTTATATAAAATTCTCTATCGTCCTAGCTAAAACAAATGCATTCATACAAAATTGCGGTTCTTTTTGTGGTTTATACTTGAAAAAATGTAGAAAATTTCAATTTTATTTTTTAAAACGCCGGCATTTCCTATGCAATTTTTTTTCTTATCATAGGGACGATACTGACAACTTTGTTGAATACGAACATTTTTAGTTTTTTAATTTTGGACAAATACAAAGGACATGAGCTTGCCCACCATCGCTGAGTAACTTTGTAATCGACTTACGTTCAGGAAGCTGTAGCAGCATAAGTTTTTATTATTTTTAGTACTATGAAAAATTCAAAATTGTATATTCAATACTATGTAATAAAGAGTAATAAATATAACACCATAACAGAAAAATTTCCATGTTGTTTTCTTTTTATAAAAAGAATATCTGAAAATTGCTTAGATTTATTTGCAAATTAGTGGAATACCCCCTTAATTTAATTATAAATTATGTCATTGAAATATTATACTTTCTCGTAAAAATCTCTACCATACCGTAAAATGGACTATGTGAGCGGCAATAAGAATACAGAAGAAACGGTAATTTGTACCCAAAAATTACTTAACTAACTACTCGTACTTCTCCACATAATGAAATTATTACTTTATTTCTTTACCGATAAATCTATTTTCATCATCAGATTACAAATAGATTTTAAACGTAATGCATATTTTGCAACAGCGTACCTAATGTTGATCTTCAATACGTTTACTTCAGTCCGTGATCCTGTAATAATAATAATAATAATAGCAATAATTTAGAGCTACAGGCCTGGAAGGCTCCTGCTTTTGGAGTACTACTGTGAACGCAATGTGATAATAAGTACCCCGAGGTACTCAGTATAAGATTGAGTCGATCTGGAGAGAACTCAAAAATGAAAATGTAGTGGGTTCCCAGGTGATTCTTGCTCTCAAATTATTTGTGCCATGTTCAGGATTAAAACAGTACTATTGAAGTGGTAATCTTTCAGACTATAGTGGATTCTGATTAAGTTTCAACATCATGCATAATTACGCTATAGAAATTATTTACCATGTTAGCAAATAGTGACCCAAACTAAGGTATTCGTTATCAGTTAAGAAGTGAGGTTATTCGGATTACATCACGAAGGATTTAGTTTATGTTAATTACGTTACGGAAAATATAGATAAGTTACGTTGTAAATTTATTTGTAATTAATTATATATTTCATGTATTATATGGCTTCTCGTATGACTACAATATAGTCATAGACAATAATAAAAATATAACACAATTGATTTATTAATATAGGTATCATAGCCATTTTAATGATAGCTAGTAGCTACTAAGTTGACTATGCATAAATATGGCTGTAGTGTTTACCTTTACGTTAAAAAGTTTATCTGTGAATAAATATATTTCGAGAAACACAAAAACTCAATATTATATAATAGCTTTAAACAAGTATCATTAAAGTTAATAAATGCAATAAATCACACGATTTGGGGTTTTAAAGTAATTTTTATGTTATATCCATCTGACGATTTAAAACTATAGTGAAACAAATTTGTAACGGTCTAGATTATAAACTATTAGTATTTTGCGAGGAGAGAGGTCGCCTACGTCTGAAATCAGGCACGGCATTTGAAGAAGAAGAAGAAGTATTTTGCAATTCATAACTTCACGTAAGTTTTCTTTAACTTACTTATATATTTTTATAAAATAAACTTTATTAGATTTTCAACAAGTTATAATATTTCATATAGAAATTGGACATTTTATAGAGTTTATAAATTGCTACTTGCTAATACTATCCATCAAATCTTGCAAAAATAAACAGTTTCATATTTAGCGAAAATATGGAGGAACAACTAATAGTCAATAATAACTGACATGAAACTGAAATTGAGATTTAATTTGAATTATTAGATCTATTACAAAATGCATTCATTGGTAGTTTAAGGTTGTAAACAAAAATGTATTACTGATCATTAAGTCATTAGAGTTTTAGATTGAGTACTTTTGTTTAAAAGCAATAACATACATTAATACACCTCAGGTGTCATGAACGCGTTGGTTTTTATTGCCTTATTATGGTTTTAATTACAACTGTAATTGAAGGATGGGAACATTATTCAATCATTATTTTCGAACATTATTTTAATCTAAATATATGTATGGTTCTTTATAATATTATGCGAAATAACCTATAATATTTTATATATCCTTTTTATAACTTTTGCTTTTTATTTACACCTACACTACGGGCGGATTCAAGTAAAACTTCCCACGCACTAGGTCGGATCGGACCGGATCCGTTCCGATGCGATCCAACATAATCCACGCGAAGAAGTGCCCGATTTCATTATTTACTGCTTTATTTATGAAAGAGAAGAATGTAACATTTCGGAAAACGTATTTTGTTCTATATAATTCACTTTCGTTTAGGTTCTACTCGTAGCGGTAATAAAATTTTTTTAATGTAATGTAAAGCAATAAGTATTGGTGCAATATTAAAGATTAACGTGTCCTAAGTTTGTGGTGTTATTACATTAACAGTAATAATTATTATTATAAATGGAAATTAACTATAACCGACAACATATCTTGTAACCATGATATAAGCTTAGGACACGTTAATGTTGCACTAATGCAATTTAGGAGTCGTTATGGGGTTCGTAGCTTACGCCTGTGAAGACAAACTTAAAAACAGCATTATTTCATTTACTATAATATATTATAATGTATGTTGTATATGCGATTGTTTTGGTAATTTTTTATCTGCAATTGAATTCGTTTAATATAAAATATGACTATTACGTAGAATTCGATGTATTATGTAGGTACCGTAGTTTATTTTCTATGACAACTAGACTAGTTTTCTATTTTAATGAAATTTATAATAATTAAAAGTATAACGGTTAATGGTAGAACGGGTTAGATTATTATATTTAAGGTATTAATATGTTGTATGGGAAAGAATATATTTATTTTGAATTTTTAAAGAATTCCTTTCTCAGAGTGGAATCTTCGACAGGTTAAACATATAGGAAATTAAATAAAAGCATCATTATTTTATGGTCACAACAAAATCTTTAATAGTTATAAACGAGAAGTCCAAACACTAGGTTTAAAACTACCGTGTGTCTCAACCGAAAAATTTAGATGAAATAAAGTTAACATAAAAAAATAAAATACATGAGATTCACTTTAATTAGGTTAGATACCATAACGACAAACCGGCCACATTCTTACCGTCTTCAAATGTTGTTCGCCAAATAAAATATATTCACCTGTTCCAAAGCTTTTACAAATACAAGTCCCGGTTAAAGTCGCTCCATATATTGGCCTGTATATCGACAACCGATGACAGCGGTGCTATAACCATAAATAACCTGAAGACGTCTATAAACTCGACGCGTTTGCCGACCACTGTCCACAACAAAATGCGTCTTCGTTTTTTTATACAACTACACATGTTTGATTGCTAAAATTTTATTTTATAGAAAATGAAAACTGTTTCAGTTGTAAGTTTAACATCGACCGAATTGATCTTAATCAAGTGTGGGGATTGTAAAGTTTTGATTTAAGCTAAATTTGCATTGAAATTACTTCTAACACGTTGTTAATTTATTACAGAATTAAATAACTATTATATGTATAATATTAAGTAGGATACTATACGAAAAAAATTTAACAAAAAAAACACTTTTGTTGCTTTGAAAAAGTAATGACACAAATAAAATGGTTAAAAATTTTATCGTAAATTTTGTCAACCAAAAAGATTTTTAGATAACAACTCATTTTGAAAGATTGAAATATCTTAAGTTTTATGTTTTAGGTTTTTTATGTTGAACTAAAAACACGGCAAACTTTACCGAAACCTACTAAATGTGCTATCTTAAATCTTTTAAATTCGATGAAAAATACCAAACAATTTTACTACTACAGGTTGGGCCATCAATGGTTATCTATAGGTATGGTTGAAAACGACATCATCGATCTGTAGAGTAGGTGTACCAACTTAGTAGAGTGACAACTACAGAGATAAACTCTAAGCTACCGACTAAAAGCCGACCAAGAAATAATGTATAATAATGTTATCGACCTTTACAACTTAATCTAAAAATATTTTTTCGAGAAATAAACAATATTATAATAATACATACTATAAGTATTATAAAAAAGTCCTTTTTTGAATGATTGAAAATATAAAATTTAACTTGATGCATTTTTAAATATAATTCATTAATCAATTTGAACGATAAAACAATAGCTGTGCAAGATCGAGATTATTACAAAATTAACCTTCATACAGGCACATTAATTTAATTCTTGTAAGGACACAGGTGAAAAATTCAAGAGTTGAATTTATGCCAAGTTATTGCGCGTTGGACCTTTCTCAAATTTTAAATTACATTGCACGATGCAAAAAAGTTACACGTTTTTTTCGTAATTTTATGTTTTATTGTTAACTTCGCCAATTCCGAAACAGAACGTCCAGCCTACGCAGCTGTATGCCCATAACGTTACGGACATGCCATTGACTAGCGTTTCATTAAATTTTTTGTACCGGAGTTACTCAAGAATCAAAAGTGAAAAGAAACTTTTTTTAAACTTATTTAAGTAAATGAACTCATAAAAAGCTCATTAACATTAATTCGAGATAGTTATGATAATTTATGTGATCAAACCATATGATAAATACTCATTGACAAGTAGTAACGAAAGGTATTTTATTTATAGACATTCTTATTTATGTTTCTTGTATAGTAAAGAACAATTTTTGTCTCTCAAAATAAATTACATACCGCAAAGTTTATGTTATGCCTCAATAAGAAACTAATTTTTAAAATTTCATTTAAATCCTACACACGAATTTTTAACATCAGAAGTACAAAATACTAAAAACTTTAGGTACCTGAAATAGTTGTTGAAATAAAAAAAAATTAACAATAAAATCCTAGTCTAAATAAATTATTGTTCTCAATACTAATACAAAACTTGCAAAAATATTCACTCTAAATAGTCTAGTGACTAAATAGTCACTCTTAGGAAAAGAACATAATTTTCATTTATATTAAGTACGGGAATAGATGTTTGTAATATAGCATGTAGTTATGCAAAATTTAATATTACCTTGTAATAGTAAAATTTTATTTTATTGTTTGAAATAAAAACCAGACCAAAGTTTCTGTCGAAAGCTTGGGAACTAAATATATTCCTACAAATTGATAATTTTTAATTAAAAAATGTTGTAGTATATTATGGTACCTACTCGTTTTCAACGTTTGCTATGGAAACTATCTAGCAATCTAGCTGATAATATTATTCTAGGAACCTTAATTTTGGAAAACGCTTTAGGAAGTAGGTAAAACATTTTTTTAGCAAAATAAAATTTTATTCTATTTTAATAATCAAGTTCAGATAGTTAAAAAATACATAAATGATGAAAAGAACAATACTTAATGAATTGAGGTTGAGTCTGTTTTCCATTGCAAAGCATATCAATATCCGGAACGATAATTGTAATATCGTAATTTGCAAGCGCATATTATTTTCTACGTGAGAAGAATCTTTTCGATGAAAATTATAAAATTCAGCGGAACCTTACATAGGTTGAAGACCACCGACCTGTAGGGTATATAATATTATACAGTATAATGTAATAATTAGGGGACCGGGTATGGTTGTCACAATGCGTTTTGTTTGCTGTTTGAATGCTTGAAAATCATACTTTTAGCATATTAATAGATGGTTCGATATTCTATTTAATTTATACATGAAGTTTCATTTCAGTGCTAAAATAGTAGAAGATATTTGTTTTAAGTAACTACTTATAACTGAAATTTTACCTTGTTGAACTTTAATTAATTGCTATATTTATCTATCTAGTATAGTTATCTATATTTTAAAGGGGTATAAATATTTATTATAAAAGTTACATTAATTATTGTTTGTAAAGTAACGGGATGGGGGTGCTTGTCATGTGTAATAACGAAATATTTGAATATTTGTAGTTATAAATAATAGGCTTTATAAAAAGTAGTTATTATTTACATAATTAATCACGACACGAATAATAGTTAAATTTTCACGATATACGGTCTAACCTAGCTCTGGTATATTATGTAATACATGTAAAAGTTTTTTTACAAATATTCAAATATAGCATTAAAATTACATGTCTATATGGAAAATTAATAACTAAAAAATTAATTTCTAGAAAGCGTGATGGCCATACCCGGGTTCCCCTAACAAAAATTTAGAAGTGTGAAATTTTAAAAGGATTCTAAATTTTTTATTTAAAAATGTTTACAATACAGTACCTACTATTTGTTATTTTTACAATGGGTTTATAAAAGTTTAAGTACATTTGGTGCGTTATTATTATACATTTTATAGCTCTAAAGTTATATTCATAGGCAACCAAATCATCAATAAATAAATTTTGGAACCATTAACATAAAAATGTATTGTAACATTGTCGGCGGTCATCTACAGATAATGTAGAATACCAGAACTAAGGTCTATTTTACACCTCAATGAAGCTGTAAACTTTACAACGGTAATAATTCCAAGTGGATATTATGTATTCCCAACATCACATTACCATCAAAACAAATAAACTTAACGGGGTAGTTTAAAGCACCTAATTCGTTTGTTTGAGCTTCTACAATGAATGCTGAGAATATTAAATTGTTTTGTGATAAAAGGGTTCCGATTTGTTGATGCGTAAAACATATTTTCCCACAACGCGTGGCAATTGAGTAAGCTTGGCTCCTCATTTCTAAACCACATTGTTGTGGCTATGCTGCGGTGTTTTCAATATCTAAAATCAACCAATCGCACAATTTTGTTATTTTATTTTGTGTGCCTCGATTTAGTTTGTAAAATTGATAACAACTTAACTAGAATCTGCGGTATAATAATTTACTCGACGATCAATAAATTTATTATCAATTTGTGCAACAATAATGATAATTATAATAGGTATAAGTAATATATTTTTTGGCTTCGTGGTTGAATTTGAAACGGCTTGTTAACCCGAATACACAACTATTACCAATACATTCAAAGCTTAAATACAGCGTGTAAAATAATAACTGTCGCACTGGAAAGTAAATCTCTATCTTCACTGTTAACATACTTAGACAAATTTTGCAAATGACAATTGCATCATTTATTTATTGTGTCTTATCACTGCTATCAGTATTTAATTATATTTTTCAATAAAAATTTTCTAACCATGGACGTAAAACGTGAGCTTTTTCTGAATTTATACTTGTATGGAAAGACAATTTGTGAAATTGTATAAGTTATTATAAAAGCAAAAAATTAATAGAAGATCGGTTTTGGGATACGGGAACAGTTAAAATTTAATAAAAACACGGTCGAAATCGTAACATTAGAACCAAACAAAAATTAAAATTTTACGGGAACGAATTCGCAGAAATTGTATAATTTCGACAACAAAACTTGCCCAAAGTTTCGATATGAGTCACCAGCCAGCCTATTTAATTTTGAGAGTAGATCTAGGTCTAAAGACATACCAAAAAAGTAGAATTCATGGTCTTACACCAAAAAAAATAAACACGAAAAATGCAAAGCATTGTTACGGTGACACAGTGATTGTGAAATTTTCTCTTCAAATGAAAAACTTTTTATATTTCAAGAACCACACAACTCCAGAATGATCGTTTGTATGCTACTAGTATGGTTAATGTTGAGTGGTTCCAGTATTAGTCATCGATAATGGTTTGGGGGGTGGTTTGCAAAAGAGGCAAAAGTTCCCATCGCGATTCATTGACAAAGTTGTGAAAATTAATGCTTCTTATTACTTGAATAATATTTTAATTGATCATCTACTACTCCATGCCAAAATCTTATTTGGCGATAAAAACTTTTGTTTTCAACAAGATTCAGCAACCTCCCCTAAGGCAAAAGTGACCCAACAGTGGTGCCAAGCAAATTTACCTGAATTATTGGGGTCGAAGAATGACTTGCAGCATTAATCCTTTGGATTTTTGTATTTGGAGTTATATGCTTAGGAAATTGGGGAACCTAAAAAATATAAATTTGCAGAAGTTTAAAAAAGTTGTAACCAAAGTGTGGGATGAAATACCAGACAGATTGATCCGTGCCGCATGTAATGCTTTTAATAAGCGTTTCAAGACAATTTCTAAACAAAAAGGTGAGCAAATTGAATTAAATTATACTGACTACTTTACTAATGTATAAATAATTTTGTATGTTTCTATATATACAAAATTTTCTTATTAATTTGTTGTTTTTAGTGCGACAGTTATTATTTTACACCCTGTAATATAAGCAAAGATGACTAGCGCCTTCTGCGTAAGTTGTAAACACAGGCAGATTACCAAAACTGGATCACTTTGTTGTTAATCTTTCTTGAATTTGAATTTTGAAATCCAACATGGAAATTTTGAATCAATAATTTGTTTCAGAAGCCAATCTAATTAACTCCAGACTCTCACGATTACTCCAAAGATATTCTATCTTCTACATTACGTATATGTCGTTAGATCAAAGCTACATCTACGAGTACAATATTTCTTTCCTTCTTGAATCTTTTACCCTAATGAGGGTTTGGCGACCAATCTCTTTCTATGCATGTTAAGTGCGTTCGAATTATTTTCACATACATACATCACAAACATACATACATATCGCACACCCAATGCAAAACCAACATAACTCAAAAACTATAGTTTCGAGATAATGAGCCTTGAATATTTCACGTTGCATTTAAACATAGCAAAGTAATACTATCATAAAGTAAGTGGTCCCCATTGATTAATATTGAAGCTACAGTTATGAAAGTTTTACACTATAAAATATTGAATTTAACCAATATTTTAGTGTTCATAACTCGAAATCGTCATTTTTTGAGTTATGTTGGTTTTGCATTGGGTGTGCGATATGTACGTGTTTAACGTGGACTTCGAATCACGGGAAATGTAATACACTTCATTTCCAGATGGACTGACTTTCTTGGCAGATTACACCTCGGTGGTTTTTGGCCTTTGCCTGGCGAGGACAGACAGTCAGAATAAAGTTCTTACCCCGCCCGGATTTGAACCGAGCGTTTCGCATTAGCAGTAGACGCACTTCACTGTCAAAGCTATGACCGTCTACAATGAATATTTGAACTTATATTTTAAGAGGAATTTTAAAAAACAATGTATATTGTTTTAACAATTTTTATCTTATGGAGTTAATCGATTTGGCTTGTGAATGGTTCATATACGGTTTTAATTGAATCTAAAAGTTTTGAAATTAATTTATTAAAATTAATAAATGAAAATTAAAATAGTATAGGTATGAAATCGTTTTACAAAAAATAACAAACAATGTTCAACAGGAGATTCATAATATCCTAATAAAAACAACAAACAATTTGCTATGTTTTATTTAGTTTTAATTCGCGAAATAATATTCAGCTATAGTATCTACCATTCAGAATTTCGCCATTTAGAGACGGTGATCAACCGAAGCGGTTAAGTGCGTTGCTGCTAATGTTTAATACCCGGTTCGACACCAGGCTCAGTAAAAACTTTATTCTGACCGTCTCGTCTCCCCTCGGAAGGCAATGGTTAACCACCGAGGTGTTAAGCAGTAGGTCCCCTATGTAGTATGTGATAATACTGCAAACGCACACATACATAGGAGAGAGGTCACCTACACCTAAAATTAGGTATGGCACTCAGAAGAAGAAGAAGGATACCATTCATTTTACTTAAGTATTAATGGTTTTGTCTGTTAACTTATTAGTAGTTCTCGTGATGTAACTATCGAATAAACAAAATATTAAGTAGGCGTTAATATAAATTTTTTAACAAGGGTGTACAACAACTATCAGCAATAATAATGTTTATTCTATAAATTATTAAATTCAATTTAACGTATTTTATTATTAAAGAATACATTACTAGTAAATATTCATTACAATTGCGCATGTTGAATGCAAATTATAGATGTTTTATAACATACATTTTTCTATCTTGCTACTTATTAAAATTTACAACAAAAGAGATAATATTTTCATTTAATAATTATTATTATCGTGGGAATTAAAAGAGTGAGGTAGGTAGGTACTCCTTATCCTACTAATATATAATGATAATAATAGTAATAAAATAGTTACCAGTGAAATACCTGTCTTCTACTAATTAATGTCTTCTTTTAATAAAAAAAAACTATGATAACTATACCTTTACTATGTACTGCCATTACTGTAAAATAATAATTTTTGTCTCGCGCTATTCGTTACATACCCCCCTCTTTTTTAAATTAGAAGCAATTAAATATAAAAAGTGAACCAATCTTAGTAATGATAATGATAATTTACTATATTTTTGGTAACCGCCAATAAAAAAATTGTTATGTTAAAGATACTCCCACCTTCGTGACAATATTATACATACATATTAACAAATAATAAGATAGTACTCGCTTCTCGCATCAATTCCGTCATGTAATTTTCGGGTGGCTTCATATCCATAGGTATACTTAAAAAAATGATTTCAATCAGATACCATCGCAAACTTTTAGTTTTTATGCAATTTATTATTCCTCAGCTGCATTCTACCTATGGTATACGTAACATTTTTAAACGACTTAATTATAATATATGCGAAAACTTTTAATGAAATTTGTTTTTCTAATGTTTTTCTATATTTTAACATAAAATGAATGCCGTTAATTTGCATAAAATGTATATCAAATTCAAACAAATCAATTAAAATTAAAATTACCTTTAAAATGCATAATTATAAGTGCTTTGCAAATTATCTCACAAAATTAATGTAAAACGGTGATTAAAATTTACATTGCCTACTAAAACTTTTTAAATCCCATTTTTACAACATAGTAGGTACATAATTGATTAGCCTATTACTGAAATCATACACGAAAAATTCGATTTTTATTGTTTACTAAGTTTGTTAATGTTTATATTATTTTCACTTAACATTATTTTTGTAATAGGTATACCTAACTAGAATATAGAATAATAAGTAGTAAGGGTCTAATAACTATTATCTTATTATTTTACCTACTACTTATATACCGGGTGGCCAGTCGACCACCCGAACATAAGGGAATAACATGGTACATCAGTTTTTTTAATTCTTACTTCCCATTGCAATGAACAGAAATGAAAATATAGTATGAATGGAAAGAAATTATTTTTCCCCATCTGAAGATATCCAACATTTGTTATTTCCTCTTTAATTTTTGTTAAAAATACAACAGTAAATTAATCGTATTTTACTAATATGACTTGCCTCGGAAAACTAATTGCTTCGAAACTTGGAAACATTTTTAACAATAAATAATTAAACAGAAAATAACAAGTGTTGTACCTGCAGATGCGGAAAAAAATCTCTTTCGATTGATACAATTTTCACTATTAAAATCCGTTTCAAGGACAGAAGGAATCTTAAAATAATGATTTACCATATTAATTTTCTATGTTCGGATTGTCGACTGGCCACCCGGTATATTTACTTGCCAAAATATTCGCTGTATAGGAAATTACTGTAGAACATCATATTATAATATGTAGTTTACTGTAAGAAATTCCGCGTCTTATATACAGTCAACTCGCGTTATAACGAAGTTCGATATAACGAAAATCTCGATATAAAGAAAGAAACTGCCGGTCCCTTGAAAATCTCGCGTTATATAACAGAATATAAACTGAATTTCGATATAACGAACTTTCGATATAACGAACTTTTTTCCCGGTCCCTTGAAATTCGTTATAACGCGAGTTGACTGTATTAGTTTTAATAATATTATAATACCATTTTATATTATTACATTTTGTTCAAGTTACTTTAAAATTAGAAAATATGAACCTCTAACCCGAAATATCTCTAACTCCATATTAAATTTCTAATTGACACTTAAATATATTTTTAAACGTTTAGAACTTACCTAAACTTGCAGTCATGCTCTCTAAATCTTTGGGCTTTCTCTTCCTGGGCCTTCCTTTCTGTCGAGGCGTAGGAGCTCCATTGAAAAAAGGCACTTTATTTGAAGATTCTATGGGCGTGGGCGTTGGTAATGGTGTGCAAGGATGAAACTCAGGACTAGGAAACGGTGAAGGATAATGAATTGGACCGGGATATATCACTGAATTTGGTTCAGATAGAGACATTTCAAAATGTAATCTACAAAGAACGGCACCATCTCTCATGCCAAAGTGATCTCCTTTTGTCAACGGTGAATTGCATATTGCACATGAAAAGCAATGAACATGAAACACCAACTCACGCGCTCGCATGACTAACTCTGAAGAAAGTATCGTAGCTTGGCAACGAGCACACCTCTTCATTCCAAATAATCTAAAACAAAAAACATAGTTACCACAAATAATTTTTTTTTAATAATTGTGCGTTTTCTAATATTTAATTTTTATAATCTACAGTTACTTTTATTTTGATTAAATTTATTTCGAGGTATTTCAGCTATTTGGCTAACACCAGAATTATTATTTTATTCTAACACTCACACTAAACCACTGTGTCCAACTTGAAAAAAGATTAAAATTATGTTTGTTATATTCGCTAACTCGTAAGTCGTAAGTTTCTATTAAAGCATTCAAATAAGGACATACTTAGAATGTTAAACGTGAATAAATAAAAAAAAAAGGGTAACTAACTGAAAATAATATTAAACTGTACTTTTCATTTCAAACCAAACAAATTTCACGGTGACTTACTGTTAGCTATATAAATAATATGACCTGTCGAAAGGTGTGCAGAAAAAGTAACTTAAGAAACCAATTTATGGTATCTGTATTATATACATAATATGTATTTGTATAATAAATAACATACTGTACTAATATCTCCTAAATTATACACTTTTATACTGATGATCTATGGTAGGTACTATTATGTTATATGAAATTTTGATCGAATTTTTTTATTTAATAATTTTGTTACAATCTATTCAGAGGATAATAAGTTGTATTTATATTCCGTCGTTTTAATATTTATGTCGTTGCTGTAGTCCCCGATTTTTAGTTTTTCAACTATTCTATTTGGATGGATGCACAATCTTTCGTAATATGGTTTGCTGTAGTTTTTGACTTCTTCTCTGATGACAGTAGGGAATTGTAGGTCTCGTTGAATCACCTTATTTGGAACAAATCATGGAGCATCGGTAATTATTCGCAATGTTTTAGATTGAAATCTTTCTAATATTTCGATGTTGGATGTGGATGCTGAACCCCATAGCTGGATGCCATAAGTCCACGCAGGCTTCAGGATAATCTTGTAGGCAGTAGACAGCTGTTATTGTTAATGGGCCATTCCAGTCTTCCATTGATATGCTGATTGCCTGTAAAGGTATGTTCTTCTTGATAATTGTCTAGGACATGATGTTTAATTGTATTTTTAATCATGATAGCCGTTCCTCCATGGGCAATTCCTTCTGGGTGTTGTGTAGAGTAAACCGGCGTAAATTAATGTATTTTTATACAACCTTTTTTAGTGAAGTGGGTTTCGGATATTGGCATTATGTCTATTTCATAGTTTATGATAAAGTGTATTATTTCTTGTCTGTCTTCTATTAAACCATTGGCGTTCCATAAGGCTAATTTAATCTGTTTAGCCATCATTTATGTCATTTTAGATACGAAGGTTTTTAATATGTTTAACATGGTACTCATTTATTCCATGAGACCTTTCACCATTTGCTTTAGTTCTTGGATATCATTGGATTGGTTGTTGTGCCGTTTGTTGTTGATATTGTAAGGTGGTTTGACCAAGATGGTTTAGCGACGGGGTTCGTTGAAGTTCTTTCGCAAGCATAAAGGCATACGGTTTTCCAGATTGACTTGCATGTTGGGGAGGGATATTGTTTGGCATTTGTTGGGGAGGGGGTATTGTTTGGTATTTGGTTTTTCTTAAGGGTGGAAAAGTTTTTTACTGTAGTTCCTTAGATATTGCACATCCCCTGTAATTTGCAGGGTGGTTACCCCCGTAGAGTACGCACTTGATATCCTTAGATTTCTCTTTATGTAGACATGGAAGTAGACATGCGAAATGGGGGGTTCCGAGGATGAAATTAGAAGGCGAATCGGAATGGCAAAGTCGGTGCTGACAAGACTGACGAAGATCAGCATATCGGAAAAAATGTCAACAAGAGACTGAGACATTGGTAATCACTATTGCCACATACGGGTGTGAAACATGGACAAATACATCAGTTCTGCGCGAGCCAAACATAGAAGCTACAAAGCGGCTAGTACCAACAATTCAGAGACGCATAATGGGTCTTTTCGGACATGTCATCAGACGAGATGGAATGGAGAAGCTCGTCATACAAGGAAAAGTTGATGGCAAAAGAAAGAGGGGATGGTCACCCAACAGATATATAGACCAACTGGCGAACCTCACTAGCCTACCAGTACCGGAGATGATGAGGAAGGCCGAGGATAGGGAAAGCTGGCGCACCGTGGTGTCTAACTAGCTGATTTATGCAGGTCACGACGTTCGAATCCGAACAACGACAAAGAAGAAAACATGAATGTATTAGTCAGATGAACCCCAGCGCACTTAACACAGCGTGGACTTCGATGACAAAATGCTTTGGTGTGTCCTTAGCGTTGATAACATTTTCTGCATTTTCTATCGACAATACTTCAAATCGATTTCTGGTTATTACAATTGAATTTCCGAGCCAGTAGTCATTAATTTTGGTTTATTTGGATGGTCTTTCGTTAAGATTTCCAGGACTATTTCTTGTTATTTTCTTATTATTGTACTGCGGCTCAACCCATGGTTCTTGTTGTGACAATTCGTAATGGTTTTCATGCGATTTTTCTGATTGATCGTAGTTCAATGGGACTTCTGGTGATGTCTGTGACTGTGATATCTCTCCGATATCATTATTCTAGTGAAATTGACATAGGCATATGTTAAATATGTGCATATGAATATTGCAATCGATATTAACATAATTGGTGTATCGGGATTGCTGTAATAAAATTGGCACAATAGTATTATTTGTATAGACATATTTATAAACTTGCAAAATCAAAACTCAACAGGCCAGCGTGAAAACGTACTGAAGCATAAAACTACCAAATATAGCAACAATAGGTAATACACATAAATAGGGACTAGATTCTATTGAATTAAACAAGGGCTTAGCTTGGAGCATATGCTTCAGTAAATGTATTTAGGTATTAGGTGGTAACCCTCTACATTGAGAGCAATTTTATTTAAAATAACAATTAAAGTTATGTATTAAATATGTAAGGTACTACCTACATAATATATGTAGGTTCAAAAATATGACCACACTTATGCTAAGCTATATACTAGATAAAAAGATAAGTAGATATTATGTTGTATAATATAAATATAGTACTTATTACTTATTACTATTCTAATAAAATAAGAGCACTATAAAACTAATTTTATGGTGCATTACTTTTGCGTGATTTAAATACTATATTGCTATACAATTTTATTGCAAAAACAATTTATACTTTTTAAGTATTTATTTAAAAAAATAAATCAGACGGAATATTACATATAATTAATTGGTTTTGGACCTATGCGTGTTCAAACTTTTTGTTTGTTTTGATGGGTTCGGTATACTTACAAAATTTGGTATAATCTTTTTTTAACACCCTGTATCTAGGAATAATTAAAAGTTACTGGTTTATATCCTGAATTTCTTGAATTACATTTAACGCATAATTTATTATTACGTTTGTCATTATTAATAAAATAAATTTATTTCCAATAAATTATTGCAATTCATAAAAAATGTAGGTATTTGTTTATATTTATTTCTAAAAAAGAAACATTTCTTCTGATGGCAAGTAAGTTATCCACATAATTAGTAGTGAAGGAAGTCATGCGACGACTTTTCTAAAATAAAATTTTAAGGTTTCTCCCATCAGGTCTATGTCAGATTTTCCAAAAATAGCGCTCGTAGAAATTGTGGCGAAGCAAAAATTAGTTTAGTACGTTATTTAAAAATCTGTAAATATAAATAGCACTTAATGTTTTTTTAATTTCAATATTTTATTAAAAAATTCATAATTTAAAATAATTAACCGTTTGATTATGTAAATAAAAAGATAAAATAGTTACTATTATTCAGATTTTTAATATACCTAGGTGAAATGCATAGGGGAGGTATTAAATAAGATTTACGGTTCGTAAATTTTTTTTTTATTTCTCGAAAAAACTAGTTTCCGGTCAATCAGAACTTGCCACTTTACATTAAATACATAATAATGAAATAACTTAATAAAAATAAATTTTGTATATAATATTAAATTTGCCTATTTACAAGTTTTTATGTAACAAACATCCATGTACAATTTTTACTTAGAATCTTCACCACTTCAATAATGATCTCTGTTAACGTTCGTAATACACGACATCTCAGTCAACCATCGTGTATACTTATTTTTTGCTTAATTCTAATGTTACCCACAATTCTATCATCAAGCTGCTAATTACTTATAGTTTAGTTTTTGGCCGACGTTATAACATCAACACTTGCTGATATATCATTTCTTATGTAGGTACCTGCACTTCCCTAATGTCAATCTGTCTCTAGTTAATTTGTTCTTTTAAACTTTTTCTGTTATTTTTATTTTCACGGTTATGATTTTAAAAATGATTTTAATAAATTTTCAATTACAGAATACCTACCGTTTTTAAAATGAACCATTGCTGTACACAATGGCAAAATATAAATAACACAATCACACCGGACTACATAATGTTCCATGAGTGCGTGAATATGTGTGTATGCATATAAAGAAAAAACAAGGCAAAGCATTATAGTGAAAATAAACAAGGGTTACCTGAAAAAAAAAACATTTCTACAAATATAAAATAGAATATGTTACAGATAAAACGGCTGGAGTATTTTGTCGGTTTGCTCTACAGGGGGTATCCGGACACCCCCTGTGGGCTGCAATACAATACCGCCATTCAACACTAGCCGGTAAATTCGACATCCATAAGTAGATTGTAATACAGATGTAACCAAATGATTTGCGGCTTTGTGAAATGGTTTGTAGTCTAGGGTGTACAAAATCCCTTTCAATATTTTTGCAGAAAATGTTCTTAGAATAACTACTTGTATCTCAATGGTTAATATTGTTCCAACTTAACATTTTTTTAAATCGGCTCAACTTAAAAAAATACATAATTTATAATGACATATCTACAATAATTTATTTTAATACGTGACTAATAACTAAATGTACTTGAAATATAACTAAATGCTTGGTATTAATAATTATAAACGACAGCGTTGCGATTAATCAACTTTATCGGAAATACGCTCAAGATAAACATATAAAAAAACATTTGTTGGTTTATTTATAAGAATAAAAATAGTATTAAATATAAATCTAAATTTTGTAAAGCATAATATTTCAGGTTTTTATTTCACTCGGAGGGTTAAAATTAATCGCAAACTTGCTCAAAAATTTAAATGCATATAATTATTATGCTGGTAAGATAAAAATACTGTAAGCTAGAAGCATTTACACATTTAAATGTTCATAGCAAACAAATAAATCAGTAAACTAATTAAGTAATTTGTTATAAATGATTAACGCCAATTCTTAAAGTTTATAAACGATCGTGTGAACATGGAATCTATTAAGTCAATAATTTTTACGGGTAGTAGTACATGCAATTACACGTATTTGCGTGATTAATTAAATTTAATAGTTGGTAAGGTAAAGTAGATCAACCACAATTTAAATTACCATCAAGTTTATATACACAATTTTATTGCAATGTAAAATAAATAAATTTTGAAATTAATAGAAATTTAATTCTTATTTTAAAAACAGAGTTTTACTTAAACGTATACTACATATACTTGAAATCATTTTTGTGCAAAGAAAATAATGTAGTATAACTAGAAATTTCTGACTACTTTCAGAGACATCAATAAATAAGAATCTTGGCACATACACCAAGCGATTATCTGTTCTTTGCAATAAAATAACAAAAAACTAGTCGGCAATTCAATTCAACCAATCAAAATCGAAACAAGTTTTTATCAAAATATTGAAAAACTCATCTCCATGTTTGTTCAGAGACAAAGGCTGTAGAATGTAACCAAATATTCGATAAAAGTTCCTTATTGGACCAGCGATGGTCAATTACTTTTTGAAAAAGTCCTGACTTTTAAATGGCTACAAATCGTAATTGAACATGTTGGAATTTCTCGCTTATATCCGTAATAAAAAATTATTTAATATACATTTTATTTCTTACTTACTACAATATGCAACTGGAAACGTGAAAACTTCAAGTTGCTTCAAGTTAATCAAGTTTTCTTTCCTTTAAAATTAATAAAAGATGTTAAATATTGTTCAAAAGAGTAAATTCAAGAATTAAAATTAAATAATACAAATGGTTTTCACGATGTTAAAATTTCAAGAGCACTTCATCCTTGACCCCGACATTCAATTTTAATTTCGGCTAATATACAAAATATTAGTACAAAAAACATTAACTATGTTGTTATAATGTACAGTACGATATAATATATTATGATACAGAAAATGTAATTCATGTAAGTAGTATAGCATTACCGAAAATTTTAAGGACTAAATTGTGCTTGACTCACGCTTGTATTACAACTAAATTTTTAAATTTTATAAATATTTTAGGATTTACTTCTAAATTGAATAAATTTAATAAATATTATTAAATTTGGCGCAACTAAGTACATTTCATTGTAGTTTACTGTTGTTAAGTGTACATAATATACGTTGTATAGTTTGTATAGTTACTATTTAATATTTATAAATTTTATAGAGGTGTATTAAATTTATAATTGTTTACTAAATATTAAAAGTTAATATTAACTTCATGAGTATGAAGTCAAGCTCAATTTATTTGTTAGAATTTTCGTATAATGGATATGTGTATAAAATGATACATGAATTACATTTTCTGCATCCGTTTATTCTAAATCAAACTCGAAATATGTTATAAAAAAAT
Source organism: Podabrus alpinus (assembly GCA_932274525.1). Classification (NCBI taxonomy): domain Eukaryota; kingdom Metazoa; phylum Arthropoda; class Insecta; order Coleoptera; family Cantharidae; genus Podabrus; species Podabrus alpinus. The sequence continues at coordinate 89,464,410 of OW026451.1, forward strand.
TTAATATTATTGGCCGAATAATATAACAAAATTTAACGAATAAGAAAAATATATTTTTATTTAACAAATTACCCTATACATTTAAAATTGAATGCCAAAATACTCTGCCTTAAACAGACTCGTAATTTTGATCACACAATTTATTCCGTGACGTTACTAATCAACTATTTTCCACTGCCTATTTAAATCGAAAAATTATTACAAATTAGTACAAAATAGTTTTGTCTTTGGTTTTTCCTATGTACAAGTGAAAAGTTTCTTCCTCTTTTATAATTATTATCGTTATATTATCATATCGGGTTGATGCATAAGTTTGTAGCGTTTTTTTTTTAATTTAGAATTTAATTTTTAAAATATAAAAAATACATCAACTAATCAATAATATATTTTCCTGCATAGTTTATGATTGACTCCCAACGTTCAGGCAGTTTTTCGATTGCACGCCTGCACAAATCCGGTGGTTTAGAGCTGAAGAAGTCGTCGAGCCAGTTTTGAAGAGCAACATCGTTATTAAATGAGATTCCGCGGAGATTGTTGGATAGAGAGCAGAAAAGATGAAAATCTGATGGAGCAAGATCAGGAGAATAGGGCGAATGCGGAATAACCTCCCAACCGAGATCTTGAATAGCTGCTTTAGTAATGTTAGCAGTATACAGACGGGCATTATCATGCAGCAAAACCACTTGATGTCGTCTTGCCGGTCGTTTTTCTTGAATTGCAGCCTCCAGGCGACGCAGTTATTGACAATAAACCTCAGATGTGATGGTTACATTCCTCGGAAGCAATTCATAGTAGATGACGCCTTCTTTATCCCACCAGATGCACAACATTACCTTGCGTGGATGGGCACCAGCTTTTCCACGAGGATTTGCTTGTTTGTTAGGGCTCAACCATTCCTCTCTGTTCTTGATGTTAATGTAAAGGTACCATTTTTTGTCACCAGTAACAATTTGGGACAAAAACGGCCAATGTTGTTGACGAGCTAACCGATGACGAGCAAGAAAAGAAGCACAAATGGTAACACGCTGATTTTTGTTATTTTCGCTCAAAATGTATGGTACCCAAGCACTCAACTTTTGAACTTTTCCCCAGGGAATGCAAATGTCTAACGATAGTTGATTGGTCATAATTCATCATATTGCCCAATTCCCGAGTTGATTGACGTGGATTATCACAAATTCAAGCATTTAATCGGTCTTCATCGAAGCCGGATGGTTTCCCTGAACGTGGGAAATCATTCATATCAAAATCTACCTTTTTGAAACAAAAAACTATCTTCGTGCAGTACTTTCCACGATGTTCTCTCCGTTAACGGCACAAATGGTTCTAGCGGTCTCCGATGCCTTAACTGCTCGGTTAACGCTCCATTTTCTTTAGCCAACAATTACCCCTAACTTTCTACAAATTGAAAAATTCAAGAAAATTTCAATAAAACAATACTATGGCATTAAAATGACATTGATATTTCTCACACAAATTTGTTCCAAAGCACTCTTACCTTGGAAACCAAAAACGCTACGTGTAACGTTTAGATACTTTGTTAAGGTAAATAAAGGGCACTTAACTGTTAAATACGTTTATTAATTTTACTTGCATGTGTATAAAACTATAGTATCGTCGCGTCATTATCTTTGTTAGTTGGTTCAATGATACCAACTCAAAACTAAGTTGTATCTAAAGCAACGTCTACGTTACACTACGAACTTATCCATCAACCTGATAGTATAATTTAATGTTGTTGTTTAAAGCTGTCGTGAATTATAATTATATTATCATTACGCTATATATTTGGTAAAATATTATATATTTGGATATTTCATGAACATTTTTGAAGCCCCAGTATTAGAAGTTTTTTAAATTCTTGCTAATTCTTAGTGAACATGAAAGAAATGAGAACTGCACATAATATGTTACAGTGAAGAAAACCTAAAGACCGTTATGAGACGGTCATAGCTTAAACGGTTAATTGCGTTTCTGCTAATGCTGGAGTACCTGGTTCGACTCCAGGTACAGAAAGAACTTTATTCTGACCGTTTTTCATCGGAAAGCAACGGAAAACTACTAAATGCAATGTGTCTGCTACAGAACTGTCTATGTACACATCTCGTGGTTAGGAATACGCGTTAAGCAGTAAATCCCCTATATGTATGATGATACCACTTTCAAAGCATACCACATACTACATAATGAGAGATGTCGTTTATGGCTGGACTCAGATACGACACTTGAAGAAGAAGGAACAGTTTATAATAGGGGCAACAAGACATTCTAATTGGATCCAAACATCACCTAACATTCGTTGAGTAACCTACATGTCTACACATTGACCGCTCATAAGTCACACTCTCTCTTACATGTATACGTCGTTCTACGAATATTCGGTTTTTTTTTTAAATACAGCGGTTATTAATTTTTTAATTTCAGTAAAAACATCTTATGGAGTTTTATGGCTAATGGTTAACCAATGAATGGTTAATACGAACAACTAAAAGTTGTGTAAAATGTCAAACAAACCTATTAAGATTTTGGTAATGTTCAAATAATAAATTATTGTACTGCAACAAAGACGGTCAAAACTTTTATAAACTCTCTAAAAGTGTTAAAATATAAGTTTAGTAGCTTTTGAAGTAACTATAATTTAATAATCAAGTTGAACTTTATATTAATTTTAATCCAACGATGTTGTTTATATAGGAGGGGGAACCTGTGGTTAAATTATATACTTCGCTATTGTTTATTCTTGGTTAATTGCACTTGATGCGAGTAAACCTATGTAAATACAAGTAGGTAACTTAGGTAAATATAGTAAACAAACCTATTATCAGTTTCTAAAGTTTTGTCCTTCATGATAACTTAAAAAGCTAATATAAAAATAAAAACTAAAATAAATAGGTATTAAAAGAAATGCTATCGACCAATAATCTCACAAACTAATATAGTAATATTTATTAACATTTTATTTTTTAATTTAAGCTTTCTTAGCATTATAGAAAATGTATACGGTAGTAGGTGTACAATATTACAATTTATTATGCAATAATATGTATGGCGTAATACTCGTACAGAAAGTGCTTTATTACAAAAGAAATTTGAAATTTGGAGCATGGAGCAAATGTAAGTAAAATTACAAAATATTTGACGATTCTGAATTCTGTATATTATACAGGTAATATGTAAAATAAACGACATTATAACGAATGGAATAAAGATGAACCAGTGAACTTACATCAGTTGGAGAATGAAATAAGAACTGATTCCGATTCGGAACAGGAAGATGACAATAATATGTCAAACATAGAAAACAAACTTATTCCAAAAAGCCAAGCTTTGCGATCTATTTCTGACATTATCCAATGGGCTGCGGAAAACGGCGATGTAGTGGAATATAGCATCTTGCTTGTGTTGCATGATTTGAGACAAAAAATAGTATAAATCAACCTGAAGAAAAAGTTTAAACAGCCAAAAATAACGTCATTTTTCGCACACGCTCCATAAAAATATTATGTTCAAAATGTAGTCTTCATATTTTTGTATAAACCCATATTTAGTATGCATTTGAAAACAATAGTACTGTTATTTTTTGCGGAATATATATTATTTTTTCAAATATATGTGCCCATAATCTCAAACCTCGTAAAATTGAACACCCCCGAAATAGTGAAATTGCTTTGCCAGAATAAGTTCACTAAATCGCGACTCCACTGTAGTTATTATTGAATGATAGTACAATGACCAGAAAACAAAGAGCCAAATAAAAAAATTTACGACTATAGAGAAAAGAATAAAATTCCTTCCATTACAACTCGATGATTTTGTTCTTCAATTTTTAAAAATGATCAATTTCTAACACACACAAAATAACGAATTCACAATATCAATGTCGCACAACTTTGCACAATTAAAGATGACACTATAGTGAAGCGACAAAATGCATTTTGAGAAGTATTGATGTAGGGGTGCAGGTTACCCTTGACTTATTTGAGCCGGCCTATGTAATATAGGGCATTTGGCATAATTTGGGTTAAGATCATCGGTTATTGTGATCAAAAGCCCCAAATCCCGATGTGATCACATTAAGTGGCGTCTATTGTGATACTACGCTTCAAACTACAAAGAGGCTAGCTATACGTAGATTCGTCACTGAAGAAGAAATGGGCGAGTAGGTACAACATTTTCTTCTTTTTCCTATTAAAAAAATAATCGTGGGTTCGCATTCTACATCTGCCTATTTGGTGAGCGTACATTAATAAACTATAAAAATACCTTTTAATCATTTTTTGGCATTTAACGTTTTGCAATATAATCTTTATGGCGTCTAGTATTTATCAATTAAGATATGAAGATATAGCATGTAAAATGATATGAAACAAATTGTTGTAGTAGGAGCCACTCCAACATCATTTCATTATCTGATGACAGAAACAGCATGATAATGTAAGCTGATATATTTACATATAAATGCTGAAAATAACATAAAAATTATTTTTATTTCAGTAAGGCAAATTTTTAATTAATTATATAGTTTATGAGGTATTTATAGACATTGTCCTCCTCGTTACTGCATAAATTAGCATATTAAAAGTTATAAATTTTTATACCATACTGTCGTTATTATACTAGAAACTAGATACCTAATCGAGGACCACAGAAATCGGTTTAGGCTATAGTTGACATCATCGAAAATTGCTGTACTACCTATAGATGCCAATTAAATTTATAATTAGTTTTATAAAACTAACTAAAATTCGCACAAGAACACAAAAATGGTTTAATGGCATAGGGAAAATACGCAAATATTACTTTATGACTTAAAAATGGGAAATATTATTTTTACTGTATTACCAGTATTACTATAGCTAATCAGAATTATAGTTTTACATAATAAAACTACTATACAGCTTAGCAAAAGCAATTTTTTAATTTCTATTAATGAATAATTACCATTATGGAGGATTTACTAGCATCATTTTAATTCTAGTATAGCTCTTCTAGTATTAAGAGAAATCCTTTTTAAATGAATGAAATGATTTTACTCAAAACGGTTTTAAATAGCTTTAAAAATGTAGAATTTTAATCCAAATTGCAATAACATTATTTACAACTGACTTGAGGTAGGTACGCACTTGATTGTTCAAAACTGTTGATTTTTATTAAATATTGAAGTACATTATTATATATAAGTATTGTTTTTGAGCCATTGTATTGGTTTTATCAATTTCAATCATTTTTCAATAAACATGGAAGTAAAAAATGTTCCTAATAAATCAAAAGATTTTTCTTATTCCTATATAAAATGAGGTGAACTTATTGGTAATATGCTGATTAGTGAAAATATAAAGAAAACTAAAATAATACAGATATTGGGCATCAATGACCAGAAATAAGCAATTATGGAAGTGGAAATAATGTGGAAATATAAAGAGACCATCAGGTATATACTGATATATTTATTCGGTACAGTACTAATTTTAAAGACTTCATACAGAATTAAAATATGTAGCGAACATCGTACTGAATTTAACAAAAGCAAATCTAATAAGTAAATGTAGTGTTTACTAATTGTAAAAATAAATAATATTACATTCAATCCACAGCAGAGTCGGTGTGATCGATCACTGGTTCATTTACAGAATGGAAATTCCGGGTTTTAATCACGAACTTTTTATCATTTTAACTTGATTAATTTTCAAATTTTTTACAAATTTTCCAGATCTTAAAAAATCTACAAAATTTTAAAAGTAAACCACGTCTGAAATCATACACGGTATTAACCATACATAAACGCAGCACTAATACATATCTTTCTTATTTTCTATATAATAAGAATGGGAATTAAATTCAATAATGAACTTGATAACTCGAACTTTTTTGTGGCAGATGGCACTTGGAGTTATCGAAGTTCCACTGTGTGTATGACATAATTTAATTTATGAATATACCTATAGTTTCCTTTCATTATAATACACGAAACAATAAAAAATGTGCTACTGATTTTGCCTTCAGGAAATCTGGTCAATTTAAGTACATGTTATTAAGTTCAATATTTGCTGTAAAATTACGGTTAAATAATATCAATTATTGTAAGAAGTAATTGGCTAACGTAAAGGATAATTGACATGAGTTTATACGGTTTGGTTTTAATTGTATAATTTCCCATCTGCTGTAATACCGCTGCTTAATTTTTGTATACAGTTTGTAAATAAAATGTTGCACAAATTCGTTTTATTTATTGTACATTATGACTGCAAAACAAATGTGCGTCAGGTTGACTTTTTAATTTAAAAGGTACTTTAATAATGCAATAATGCATTCTTTAGGTTATATATAGAGAGCGGATTTTAGGCTATTTTGCCTAACCTTAATAACTAAGGTATCGCAAAGTTTTCTTTAAATCAACACGATTTATGAAAAATGTGACAATTTGGCACCACATTTTTTGTGCCTTTTTTGCCTTTTTTGAATTTTTGTGCTTATTTTCAATTTTTATGCCTATTTTATGCCTTTTCCCTCTAATTATCAAAGTTTTTATTTAAAAAATAATAAAATAAATGATTTTATACCAATTCATTAGATACCAATAATAAATAACGTTAACTAAATAGAATGTAAATAATGTAATAAAATAATGGTATCTATTTATAAATTTGTTTTGTCTGCAATGGGATATAATATGATATAGGCTTTAATCCTGGTGTAAAAATAAACATTAATTTATCTTACCTCTTAGGAATTTTGCATAGCTAGAGATATGCAAAGAAAAAATGCCCAATGTTCCACTGCCCCCTGAACCGGTGATAACAAGATGGGGAACTTGGCTAAACGCTGCAATCTACTACGCAAATAATTTCGAAGATTTTAAAGACGTTGTCTTTCAATTTCCTGAGACAGTCAGTAAATCGGTGAAAGATTGCCAAACAGTTCTTCAAAAACAGGAACTGCGAAATAATTTAGCTTATATAAAAGCAAATTTTAATTTTGTGAGTACTTCAATAACTTCCTTAGAAAAGGAAGGAATGTCGTTGATCGAGTCCGTAAAAATAATTAATGATTTTAAAAATTCTATTTCCAAAGCACCAGGACAAATCGGTCAAGATGTAAAATTAAAATTAAATGAAGTATTTTCAAAAAACGAGGGATTTGCAATTTTAAATAAAATTAGCATTATTTTAAGTGGAGGCAATGTCACCGATTTCAAAATGGACCCAACTATAATAGTTGTGTATGTGTAGAAAGAAGTTTCTCTGTTTTCAAAAATATTTTAAGTGATAAAAGGCAAAACTTTACAGTAGAACACTAGAGCAACATTTAGTAGTCAACTGTTTCCACAACTAATTTATTGTTTTTTTTTGTTTTTAAGAAAAGTAGTTAATATGTTGTAAGTATTATAACATAATATTTTAATCTTAAGAAAATTATTTTAAAATGAAGTTTTTATGCCTTTTTCAAATCTTTTTTCCTTATTTAATGCCTTTTCAGACTATTTTTTGTGCCTTTTTAGGCGCCTTTTCTGGAAATGTTTAGGCTTTTTAATCCGCTCTCTAGTTATATATTATACTGTACTGTAGGTTATTCTAAAATGCAGATAGTATGGTAAATATGTAGCAGTTTACATAAAACAATTTTTGAGGAATTGCCAGACTTCTTGCTTTTATCGTATGTGCATTTTAGTAAACAAATATCTGTACGACAATTAAAACAAATTTAATCAAAAAGTAAGAAATTTCTTATTAAAATATAGGTAACGAAATAAAATTTTGATAACGTTTTTTTTTTCACGACAAGTAATTTTAAATCACTTTAAAGTTTAAAATAAATTATACTTTAATAGAATAATAAACGCCTCTTATAATTCGCCAAGGAAGATGCTACTATACATACTCTATATTGACATCTCCTAAGTAACCTTATTTTACCAGCGAAAATAATCGTAACTTCCATCTAGTCTGGGCAAAGATTATAATTATTTATTGATCTCCTTAAAATACACTAGAAATAGTGTTTTTTGGATTTAGTTGTTTTTTAAAATCCACTTGGAAAGTCTTCTCAAATCAAGGGAATTTGATAAAATTACTCCACCCTCGGTGTTAATATATTTTCATTTCCTTAATTTTCAAGAAATTTCTGATCTGACCAAGCTTTTGTTAAAAGCAACTAAATCCGCCAAAAATACAACCTATATTGTGTATTTACCTTCGACAATAAATCGATATTACAAATGCTTAATTTTGAGTCTTTCAAGACAGTGAAATTTTCTTGAGTTACCTAATATATTGTAAGGTGTAGGGTATATGATGATGCGCAGTTTGATCTTATGTTTCTATTGAAAATAGTTAGAAAATAGGTTATTAAAAAGTGCCTATTCGAATTTTAAAATTGGCGTTTATAAGTATGCATACCATCTATGATGCAGATTGATGTCAGTGAGAATCAAATCATCATAAGTTTCGACGTGCGGTGTAGTAATTAAAGAATTAACAGCGACAGAAGTGCGAATTAATTATAATTTAGTAGTATAGTGTATTTCAAATTAATTGGAATTAAAAAAAGTCTAGCATCAAATTACGTTGTTATAAAAACTTACAAACTATGCAAGGAAAAATAATATAAGAGATAAGATTATCGCGCCAACGAAAGCCCGCATTTCATACTCCACGTGGAGTAGTGTAGTTCTAATTGGTTAATATTTATAATAAGGACTTATTATTGGATAATATTTCTATTACGAAAATTCTCTTTGCGACTCCACGTGAACGCGTGTACCAGGTGTACAGTAATTGCTATACAGTGTAGGAGTTAGGTGCTTAGTGAAATACTCTATTTTATTAATTTATTATAAGTCCAAAGTGTGGCGACCATGGAACGATAATGCTTCTTCTAGTGTTCAAGTTAAGCATCATCTGTCTGTCGATGCAAAAGAAATCGTGAAAAACGTTTATAATGGTCTCAGAAACAAAAAATACAATTTAACGAGAGCTCTAGAAGAAACTTCAGAGTTAACAAAAATCTCCAAAACGACCGTTTGGAAAATTGTGAATAAATTAGTGGAAAAGAAAACACGTAAAGATGTAGGTATTTCAAGAACGTCGAGGATGAAGAACTAATATGTCGTAAGGTTTATGCTATGTATGGTGATCAGCTTATACCGACTTTGGACATGTTATACAGAAGATTAATTAGTGATGAATGTGAGATAAAGTGTTCAAGGACCAGCTTATGGCGTTGTCTTCAAAGGATTGGTTTCAAATATCAAAAAATTAATAAACGGCAGGTATTAATGGAAACGCCTAGACTACTAAAATGGCGCTACGAATATCTCACGTCGATAAAAAAATATAGATCAGAAAATCGGACTATAATTTACTTGGATGAGACCTGGTACGACACCCACGACACCGTTTCGAAAGGTTGGGTAGATGCCTCTAATAAATGCGTAACGAAAGCGCCATCAAACAAAGGAACAAGGATAACAATATTGCATGCTGGTTCCAAAAACGGATGGGTACCCAACGCTCTATTGTTATCAGCTAAAAATATAAAAGATTCTAGTTTGGATTACCATGAAGATACCACTGGGGAGCTTTTTGAAAATTGGTTTAAAAATCAGTTACTGCCTAATATACCACCAAACAGTGTTATTGTCATGGACAATGCTAAATACCATAGCCGAGAACATAATAAAGTACCTGGTGCCAGCAGTAGAAAAAACACAATTCAAGATTTTTTTAATACCAATGACATATATTTTGAAGAAAGTTATAATAAAAAGCAATTATTAGCAGTTTTGAAAAGTGTAAATCTCACAAAGGAATATATTTGCGATAATATGGCTAACACTATGGGACACACTGTTTTACGGCTTCCACCCTATTATTGTATTTTTAATCCCATTGAGCAAGTTTGGCATCAGGTAAAATCTGGAGTGAGAGCAGTGAATGTTTCACCAACAATTAGTAGTAGTGTCTTGCAACTCATAAGAAATAGCATAGATAACGTTTCCCCTCACAATTGGCAGAACTATGTAGACCATGCTATTAAAGTAGAAAATACTTATTTAAACATTCAAAACATTGTTCCAGAAATGGTTATAAATGTAAATTCCGATAGTGACAGTGATACAGATTTCTTTGATAATGACATGTAAATCTCTTATAAGTTTTGGAATTACATACCAACATGGAAATGGAAGCTTGTGACTAGTTCAAATGTAAGTTAGTTCTTGTATTTTATTCTTTCAATTTAAAAGTTTTACAATTTCCTGAATACGTGCCTTTAGCAATGCATTCGTTATCTTGTTATATACGTTATCTTATCTATATTATATTTCGTCGCATTAAATGTTTTTATATCAACGTAATTAGATGCTATGACTTTTTTTAATTCCATTTAAAGTGAAATATACTATACCTATTATAGGTAAATTTTGTAATATAATCAGTTCCATATTAGATAATAATAATTTATATTTTATGTGGTCATTAATTTGAAATGACGAAGCTTTAAATTCTATATAAAACTTATTCAGCATGATTTTAAAAAACAATAAATACTTAGCATCAGTAACGCCAATTTTACAAAAGCTTGTAATAAATTTCAAGAAACTGGACAAGACTGCTGATTATGCAGATTGGTGGTATACAATGGAGCATTGTTTCAGTTAGCCAAGAAGAGGGCAGCTCTACAGAGGGTCGGATTGGACAGCTAGGACAGCAAGCTGGTGATCTGTGGGGGCTACTTTTAGACTGGTGCAAGACAAGTGAATATATCTTGCTTCAGTCGAATGCATAGAATATTGTTCTTTTTTTCTTATATTAAAGATAATAGTGCATATATAATACAATTAAAATGGCTGATCATGAATGTTTTCACGATGTTTGAAACTTATTACACTTATTAGTAATAAGTTGACATGTACTATGTACTATTTGTTATACAACTTATTGAGGATTAACAATGAATTGGGATATGATTGACCATTAATTTACGATATTACTCATTATTATTACATCTTAGGTATTTCGTAACCTGATAATGAGGCTCTTCCCCATTGTGGAATGGTTTGGCCATACCCTATAACTAATACTCGATAAGAAAATAGTATGCAGTACGACGATAAAGATGATAATAAATCTATAAATTCTAAATTTGCCTATTATTTACTACTTCGTATAATTTTTTTTACAAAAATAACTGTCTGCCTGTGAAGTAGATGACAACTTGAATCATACCACTAAACAATTTTATAACTATACATCAAGGTATAATAATTATTAGCCTAAGTATCTAAGTGTCCATTAGTTTTTTAAAAAGTGGCCTAAGTGCTATCTTCGTTCGCGTGAGAAAATCTTCAATGCCTAGCCAAAAATAATAATATATATCATATAAGTATCTTGTAATCCAATCTTTACTATTAAAATAAACATAACTTTTTGTTTATATCAAAAATGGAAATAAACGATTCCCTATGTCACACACGATCGAATTAAATTTCATATACAAAATGTTTAAAAACGGTAGTAATTAGAAAACTTCATCGACTTTGTTTACGACTTAAAAATAAAGCTGGAATTTGTATTCCTAAAACGACTGAAATCCATAGGGGGGCCGACTTAAGAAGTTCATGGACGAGACATGTTACTAAAATATAGAAAATGTTACATGATTCTTGTAGTTTTATCTTACATTTACATCCTTAACGCTCTGCGTAATGTACAGTTTAAATCAAATCTTTGACTTGAGAATAACTGTGTGAAAGAACAGACAAGCATAAAACAATGTAAATTTATGTATTTGTGCAAACTAGAATGTATTCTTAAATTTTCTAAAAGGAAGTTTAACAAATATCACACTATAAATTAATATATTATCTAAGCAAACTTGAATTACTTAATTTTTTTGTTAATTAAAACCAGGTCGTTAACAGTCGAAATAGATACAGGCGCACTTAAAATTATAGACAACTCTTCAACGAGAATTATTGAACATCGTTATCTTTATAATAGGTATAATAGTTAAAAATTAAAAAGCATATAAATGAAGAAAATGTGAACAAATAAATCTAAATAAATATAATATTTCATTTTACGGTACTTGAAATTACAAACCATTATTATAGCAAAATAGTCTAAATGGTTATTTAATTAGTATTGTTATAATGATATAATTATAACGTCGAATTTAATTATAAGGTACTAATTTATATGTGCACATACCTAGCTATTATTTTAGGTGAAAATTGTGAAGTTGTCAAAGTTATTGTGAGAAAATGTAGAAATTTTAATCTTTTGTGTCGCATATTTTTGGTTGGAGTCCAGCTGACCTGCCAGTGAGAACAGCTTCCAGATTATTTGATATTCTTTATGAACTCGACAAAGTTATTACGACTCCATAAATACTTAAAAATGTAAAGTTAAAATTTTATATATGGGAATTTTAATTTTTATGACTTGTTTTTATTTTTTATCCATATCAAGTTACTACGGTTCGGCGTTGAGCGACTGGCATATTTATTGTCAACTAAAGTTGTATATTTGGTAGGTATGAAATAATATGAACGGAATTTGAGAAATCTTTTTCACAAACAATATTATGTTTATAATACCTACATCTAATTTCTTGTTTTGGATGTACCTAACTTGTAACTTGTCCAACATACCATTCAGTTGCATTAATTTATTTGTTTGAGTAAAATAATTACCCATTGTAATGTGCTACTAACCGTGAATATATGTTACCTACCCACTATAACACCATTATATTTATTTATTAAAATGATCGCAGTGTTCGGGCATTATACTAAAAATGATAAAAACATTAACAATATGTTGAACAAAAAGGGTAATTTGTTACTGTAGAATGAATTCTAAACTAGCTGTCAAAGTAATGGCTTAATTTAATAGACACATAGTTAGACGACAAAAACGTTATAAAATGGTCATAAAATAATAAAAACATTGGTAGGTACACCGGACGTCAGCTCCATTTAAACATTATATTCACCAAAACATATATTTATCTTATTAAAAAAAATTTTAATGAAAAGCGCAATTTGTTACCTACACCTCGTTAACTATAACCTGGCAAATAATTACATTATTACCGTGATGAAACCATGTGAAAATCTCTTTTTTCGGTGTCAACCTGCATTACTCTCTTATTAAAATAATTAATAAAAGTTTATAGAGTTTGATTTACCACTAATTTAACTACTGATAATAAAGCAATCAAATTAAGAATCATAAATAAAATGGAAATTTGACACTGGAATTAAGCGAGCAGAACAAATGAAGTGGCGTCAATGACGTTCAGTCGAGGGATACTAAAACTCACTACCTACCATAAATTATGGTGACCAACGATCTATTATTTACGCCAAAATGTAATTTAAAGTGTATATTATGTGATCTGAATATTATAATTTAATAGATATATTATATCATTAAAACGAGGGTTGTATATTACTCGATATAACACAATGAAATTATTTGATGGATGACGGCGCTTAATTACAACCCTCCTGCGACGAAAACTATTATATTATACTTGTTTGTACTGATAAAAGAAGTTTTAATTCACTATAAGTTCTTGATCTCAAATTCAACAACAGATGCTGTAGTTCAAAAATTAAATATATTTTTTATTTTTCAAGAGAAATGGTAGCATTAATCGTTCCAGAATCGTCAAACGATGGGTAGTTTGAGGCGGGCGAAATCTAATCTGAGGACAAAACCTTATTGCATTAGATACTGAAAAATAAGCAAAAATCAACCAGGCATTTTATAGCTGCAACACTTTTGTATTCTGCAGTTCATTTTTGTTGCAGCATTATATCGATTATAAATATTATTAGATAAATATAAAAGATAAAACGATAAATATGCCTTACCCCATTAGTGCTAAGAATGGTCTCTATAATTCGTCTGAATTTAACTTCATGAAGTATAACTATTTGTAGGTCTGTACACGGCATTACCGGTCGATTTTGAAGGTAAAGGTTTGTGACAAAACCTAAAAAATATAAAGTCGTTGAAGCGAACATTGACAGTAAAACGTTTCAGATTATCTTATCAAATCTAAGAGAAACACACATTGAAAATCAGTAGTCGCACCTTTTTCTCGACGCAATGGGGTACCGACAAAATATTTAGTAGTGTTGTTTTTCATATACGATTCTTTAGAGTTACAATGTGTACAAACACGTCTGCAAAAGTAATACAAAAGTTTTCTTAATGTTCCAAAAGACAAATACCGCAAAATATTATGGTTTACAGCAGTCGGACGAGAACGTAATTCGAGAGCAAAACCCCGTACAATTATGTATGCGAAGATCATCTTGATGTAAGTACTAAACAATTAAGTGTATAAATTATTAAAGAAGTACCATTTCGACTGTCAAAGAGGTAGCAAACGGGCTTCCACAAGTACACCGGAGGTAGAATCCGATACCAATGTGGATGCCTCATGAAAAAGATGCAGTAATAACTGTTACCGATGTCGAATGTTATTGTCAAAAATCTAAATTAGCTGGCCTTGGTACAACCTTAAAATATCTCACGTTGGAAGAAATTGGAAAAGTGGAGGTGCAGAAAATTCTGAATTTATTTGGCAATGAGTTTTTAAACGAATTTATGCAAATTACACTACAATTTTAAAATGAAATTTTAAAATGTTACGTATATCGCGGATGCTTCAATGCGCTAACTTGGAATCCATGAATTATTATTTCGTTTTTTGAGTGATGGAGGAAACTACAAGATTTCTACGTGTCACAGATTATGACGTCACAAATTGAATAAATAATTTCAAATTCATTTGAATTTTATTATTTAATTACATCGAAATGAGCCGCATTTAGAAAAATCTAATCGAATTGCATGACAAAGAACATCCTCGATCGTATTTACGTAAAAAAACACTACTAATTTTTTTTGTCGGTACCCCATTAGTCGCACTGTATCTGACAGATCGGATATATAAACCACCCTTAATTTTCTTGTTATTAAAATCTATTGCATATTTTTATTATGTGATGAGTTGGGGCTTTAACTTGTTGAAAATATAACAGTAAAATTATTCTTTTTAAAAATTATTACCAAGTTAATAAACACTTATCTAATTGAATTAAATAAGATTCAAATTACTAATATCCTTACAGATGAGTAACCATTGATAAATTTGTTTCAAACTAAGATATTTACGAATATTCGTAAACATGTCATTTTTCGCGTGGTTTTTTCACTATGGCGGCGAAATCTGGGGTTGGTATAGACAATGCAAACCTAATATGTCATTTTAGAGGTCCTAAAGCAGTGGCATATCTAGCATGGGTCGGATGTTACCCCCCAGACGGGCGAGGTGTCAGCCCCACCTCGGCTTTTTTTTTAGAGGTTCCACCTCATGAAAATGGATAATTTTGGTCGGGTGGCACCCCCAGACGGGTGGTAACCGGGGCGGTCCGCTTCCACCGCCCCTCATAGCTACGCCACTGCCTAAAGAAGATAATAAAATTTAGCCTGACCCCATTTTTTAACGCAACACATTTCATGTTCATATTTTATTATAGAGACAAAATTAAAAATTTTATAATTGCACTAAAAAATTACTAAGGGTCAGTTACATAACAGAAGATAATCCTCGAGTCAGAGTTAAACCCAGGGATCTTTGATGTATCATCCAATCAAATAGCAGAAATCCCAGGGTTACCTATTATTGTTCCAGGATGAACCTCTGTTATATAACCGGCCTGTAATAAAGCCCGTCTTACATCAGGTTATTTCTGGCGCCATTTCTTGATCCATATTTCTGGCGCCATTTCTTGGGCCAGAAATGACGCCATTTCTTGATCCAAATATAAAGCCTGTATTATATCATGCCATTTCATCCGCCATTTCTAGCGCTGATCTTGCGCAGTAGGTAATTTTAGCAAATAACCTGAAACATTTTGTAGGCCAAATATATAGAACCCGTTCTATTTTGAGGCTATTTTCAACGCCATTTACCTGCGAGCGTGCCCAGTAAAATTAAACGAACGTCAAATTGTGAAAAGTTGTGCTACACATAAAAATTGAAATGGATAAAGAAAGCGATTTAATTGCAGAAAATGTAATTGCAGCAAACATAATAGTATTATTTTTTTTACCAACACAAAAAAATTTTTAAAAAAATTAAATTTTCAATGGTTATTAAATTTTCAAATTTGATTTTTTAATTTCAGTGAAAAACAAAAACATTTGCGATTATTTAAAAATACGTAAATTTTAGTGATAAAAGCAACTCATTCCTAGCCCTGCATTTGACAATTACTACCTGCCACAGAATCTACCTGCGCATTCAATCTGTACTGCGGCCGCTCACAGGCAAATTGTTCAAAAATAGAGCACGTGTCAGGACATTTCGAGCCAGGACATTTTCCAAGACATTTGCTGTTTTAAACTAGGCAATTTATTTGGCTGAAGAAATGGATCAAGAAATGGCGCCAGAAATAACCTGATGTAAGACGGGCTTAAGGCACAGAGGATTTGAGAAGGACACCGAACATTTCCAAGCGATAACCGCAAAACCTCGGAAGTCATGGTTAATTTTATTAAAGCTAGATCTGTCAGATTCAGTGAAACTACTGGAAGGTTAAAGGTTCCTGGTTACTAATCGTTTTACATTTTAATAGTTCTATGCGGAAAATTGTTAATTATATATTTTGTCTTATATCCAGTACTTCAAAAAGATTAGATAAACATTAAAAAAATGCACTATACCTGTAGTTTTTATTTTATTACACTATATTACTTATTGGAAATTGTAATTGGTTTTTAAATATTTCAGTTTGTTATGATTTATATATGTACCACCAATAGTATTCATAATATTTGGTATTATAATACAGTACATTTCGTTAGACTGGCTATGGGATGTCTTGCACAATTTAGTAATTATGGTACCGCTACAATCCCGACAGTTTTCTATCATTGAAATCTATAATCCAGACAAATGTGAAAATTGTGTCTTTTCTTCTTCATCAGCTCCATATTCTTTCAAACATCCAAGTTCACTGCTGGATTGTAAGCCTATCCCCATGAGGGAGAGGTTCAGGCCACATCCTACCACACTGAACAAGTGCGGGTTGATAGGGAAACACCCAGCGGCGTTCTTTTTAAATTAGACATCACGCGGTCACCCATCCAAGTGCAAACCGCAAACAACAACCACTGGCTTTTGCATTGCGCTACGTCAATAGTGAGTAAAATTCGAAAATCGGTAAGGGGAAAAGTTTTTATCTGTCCGCATCTGGATTAGCAGTAAAATTATACTGTACCATTTCTTTCCAATGTTCATGATGTGATATTATATACTTCCACAATTTGTAATAAGTTTTATAACATCTGTTAAAAAATTATCAGAAATCCCTTGTCTTTAATCTGTCATGTTGGTTTATCTGAACATAATTGTTCTTAAAATTAATTGTAAATTATAGAGTAAATATATTTATTGTATGTACTTATAATACACTGCAAAAAACTTTTTGTTTAAAAAAAAATTAGGATAAATGCGCCTATAAAGGTAATTTTACAATAATATCTAAAAAAAAAATTGAACAGCTTTAAAGTATTTATGTTGCCGTACAGACTGTTTAGGAAATTATTTAAATTTTACTACTTATTATTCATTGTTCCATGCATACGAAAATATGTTTTCAAAATATTTGGCCGTTTAGAAAATGAGATAATCGTCTTCAAAATTAGGCCCTTTTACATTGTAAAGCCTATGGAAAGTATAAATTAGCTCACACTTTTCACAATGGCATAAAAAAGCAGTTTACCATTTTCTTAAAAAATTATAATAAAATCATAAATAACTGAAAAATAGAAAGAATCTCAACTAGATCTTTCCGAAAATTTGAAGATAATTTCATTATCAAGTTTCGTACATAAAACATGTAAAAGATGCAATAATCCATCGTATGATATTATGCATGAATAGCAAATCTAAAGTTCTCAATTTTTTACATAAATATGATATACTTAGTTAACTATTACAGATTCAATTACTGTCGAATATACATCAAATTAAAACAACGAGTAAGTATTATAACAACAATTGCATTAAAAAATTAATTATTGATATCAATTTATAAAATATTTTTAATCTAATTTATGTAGGTAAAGTTTTAATATCCCTAATATTATTAAAAGTTTAATAATTATAGATATTTGAAATATAAGACAAAATGGGAAATACCCACTTCCAAATTTAAATTTTAAACTATCGGTATACATTCCGGTATAATACAGGTACATTCATATTTGATTTGAAAGTTTCTGAACACTAATTTTTCTTTTATTTCGGCCAATTAATAAACTTATTTCTACCGTCTCTTTTTTCTCTTTTTTTTTGCCTCTCAACAAAAACTTCATATTGAAGCGTCACACATTATATAATAGAGGACCTACTTGTTTAATGTGGGCTGCAAACCACGGGAAGTGTGATACACTTTATTTCGAGATGGGTTTTCATAGTAGATTACTTCAGTGGTTTGCCATTACCTTCCCAGGAGAGACGGTCAGAATTAAGTTCTTACCCTTCCCGGAGTCAAGCCCGGTATTCACATTAACAGCAAACAGACTTTTAAACGTTTAAACTATGACCGGATAGGACTGCCTAAAGATGCTAGCAAATTATTTCTGCCGTGGTTCGGATTCCAAATTTAACTATATATCCTTGTTTACGTTTAGTATTAATACGTAATATTGACTTCTTGTAATACGACAGGATATCAGTAAGTTCGGTAAAAACCGTATAAGTTATATATAGGCCTGCTGGAAGAAGACCCATGGGGACTCACTTACAAGATAGTGCGAGGGAAACTCAAGGCTCCCAGCAAAACCACCGGACTAAATCCAGACAGAGTCCGAGAGGTGGCGGCGGCACTGTTCCCCACCCATCCGAGAACAATAGAACCAAGAAGACCCCCATCAAAGGAGAGGTCAATGTTCACCCAAGAGGAACTAGTCGAGGCTGCATCAAAAATGGCGCCCGACAAGGCACCCGGACCGGACTGCATACCCGGCCGGGTCGTTAAGGAAGCGGTTACCCTAGCAGGACAGACATTCCTGGACACCTACAATAAATGCCTGGAAACCGGAATTTTCCCCAAACATTGGAAGTTAGCGAAGCTCGTCCTAATCAGAAAAGGAACAAAGCCCCCGGAGGACCCCACTTCGTACCGGCCCATCTGTCTGCTCGATAACGCGGGCAAGCTATTCGAAAGGCTCATTCTAAATTGCCTCGAGAAAACCATCGAAAACAGCGGCGGTCTATCCGACAACCAATACGGATTCAGGAGGGGAAGATCAACCGTGGACGCCCTAAAGAGGATCATGGAGATCGCGGTGGAGGCAAAGACGGGAACTTGGCGCACCAGAAGGCTCTGTCTACTAGTTACCCTCGACGTTCGGAATGCATTCAACAACGCGGGGTGGAAGCACATCCTTGGGGCACTGAAGAACCTGGCGACGATCGACAATGACATATTCAACCTAGTGGTCAGTTACCTAGAGGAGAGACGCCTGATAATAGGCGACGGAGGACAGGACGAAATCGAGGTCACCAGCGGAGTCCCTCAGGGCTCGGTGCTTGGACCGACGCTATGGAATCTAATGTACGACGGGGTGCTACGTCTGCAGCTCCCACAAGGTTGCACCACTGTGGGTTTCGCGGACGATCTCAACGTGGTAATCGTGGGCAAGGACGTGGCGGAGATCGAGAGATCCGCGACGGGGGCCCTGGAAAAAATTTCCGCCTGGGTACGCGAAAGAGGACTCACCCTAGTCCCCGAAAAGTCGGAGGGAGTACTACTAAGCGGAAGAAGGAAAGTGCCCGCGGTTCTCATTCGACTAAACGGAGTTCCAATCCCATGCAAGTATTCGGTAACCGTCCTCGGCGTAAAGATAGACAAAAATCTAAACTTCGCAGAGCACATCAGAGAAGCGGCAGCAAAGGCAGGAGCGGTCACGACGTCGCTTGCCCGCCTATTGCCCAACATGGGTGGCCCAAAACAGGACAAAAGAAGAACCCTCGGACTGGTGACGCAATCAATCATATTATATGCGGCACCGATATGGCACGAAGCACTCCGAGTAAACAGGAACGCACAGAGATTGCTAAGCGTCCAGCGAAGAATGGCGCTACGAGTTTCCTGCGCCTATAGGACGGTCTCGCTCGACGCGGCCCTCGTCTTGGCGTTGATGCCCCCAATCGACCTTCTCGCCTTGGCAAGAGGCAGAACATACGAAGGAGCAGAGGATGCCGGGAAGGAGATGGCCGAGATTTGGCAGGCCAGATGGGAGATGGCAACTTGCGGCTTGTGGACCCGACGACTAATCCCCAACATCAAAAGATGGCTCGAAAGACGGCACGGACAAGTAAGCTTCCACCTCACACAAATGCTGTCAGGGCACGGCTGCTTTGCCCACTACCTACACAGATTCGGAAAGTTGGCAAGCCCCCGTTGCAGGTATTGCGAGGAAATCGACACCGCGGAACACTCCCTTTTCCACTGTTGGAGATGGGAACGCGAGAGGACAATGGTCTCCCTAGCACTGGGGTACACGATGACTCCCGAGGACCTAATCGAAGCAATGCTTGTCGACGAGACACAGTGGCAGCGGATAACTACCCTCGTCACCACCATATTAAGATGTAAGGAGGCAGCCGGGAGAGCCGAGCAACAGGCAGCCGCCGCCGCTACTCTAACGGAGGACACACAAACGGAGGACGACACACAAATGGAGGACTAACGATTCGACGCGAAACCCGGAAAGGTAGAAGAGAGGCATGCGGAAGAGCACACGCGAGTTCCATCGCATTGCCCCCTACCCGGCCGACAAACTAGGACGACACTATCAAAGGAGAAGAACGTGGTCCGATTCTAGGACACATCATCCCGGAAGCAATGCCTGACGGCGGACACCCGGGAGGACAGGTAAGGAAGAAGGTAAGTTAAAAAAAAAAAAAAAAAAAAAAAAAAGTTATATCAATATTATTTTTTGTTAATATTTTGAATTAATTTTTCTAAACCACTGAAAAAAAATTGTTTCGATTGCCTTACAAAATTGCTTTCCACAGCACACATACATACATCAGCTTCTCATCGGTATTAATCGCTACTAGACATTATGATAAAATTGTGAAAAGAACGTCGTAATCAGCATGCAATTCTCGTTAGCGCTTAATCATTTATTTCAACAGTTACATCTGGTATTCGGCGTTTTAGAACTGATCTTAGTCAGTATCTATGTCTTACTTTTCTTTGTTGAAAAAATCGAACCACAGACTAGGATCAAATTATTATTTTTGACTGCCGGAGTGCATGATTGTCTATGCCGAGGAAACGTTTTAAACCAAAAACAAAACCGCAATAATCCAAATCTTAATTTATTTTAGTTAGTTCAGTGGAAATCAAATGTTTCTGTTTTATTGTGAGACTGCCGACGTTTGGTAAGTTTCCAATTTTGGAAATAAAACAGTTGCAGTTGTGGAAGAAATAAAATTAAAGCTCGCAATGTAGTATTTTAAATAAGTTCAGTATGTATGTAGTTTGATCGCATTTGTCGATAACACGTTTTAAAGAGATGCAACAATAACAAAAATACAAATATATAACCAAGTATGAATGTATAATAATAATCAGGTAGCGCTTACATAAATTAAAGAACCAAACTTGTCATGAGTGTAAGTTGAAACTTAGTAGAAATATCTAGCGATCAGCAGGGGGTCAAATGTAAATATGTAAACTTTTATTGCATGTACATATTATATAAAATCATATAGAGGTATACCAACTATATTAAGTTTCAACTTGAAATAAAATTAATTTTTGAGGTAAAGTAGAATTTAATAAATTCATTAAGTGAAGGGCCTAGTGGAAAAAGTAGTTAAAAGTCACTTTTTTTTGAATTTGTTGATTTTTATACTAATTTGTAGAGAATAAATGCCGCAATGTAAAAATGTGCTCAACTACAAATTGAAAAAAAAGTGACTTAACTACTTTTTCCACTAGGCCCTTCAAGTATATAACCATGTCTATTTTGTGAGGCAACAATCAAGCTTTAATTAACAGACACATTTGAAATTATTATTATAAATCAGCTGTTTTATAAAACTTCCAATTGAAATCTTCAATTTAGTAATCTTTCAAACAATTCATTTAATTAATAACCTAAGTTTATTAGGTGTTATTAGTTATGCAAGCAGACATTGAGCACTAACAAATTTTAATCGCAAACTTGTAGTACCGGAAACGGAAGCGCTAAAAGCATTATTATCGTATCTCCAAAATTATAGACTCCGTCGATTAAATATTATGGTGCAGCTAAGAAGGTAAAATTAAAAGCAAAATTAATACACTATTAATTTCATATTTATTATAATATTCTGAAAGAATTAAACTGATGGTATGCTATCTAATATTTTTTAGATTGAAATATTACCTGCCAATAAATTTAGTATATTTTAACCATATTTTATGTTAAAAATTGTTCACTCCAATTGAATCGAGAAAAATTGTTGATCCGTTCTATTTTATTTTTCTTTTGGAAGAAGATAATGTGCAGATCCGATAATACTAGTAGATATATGTATATTATTTGGTTTAAATAACAACAATAAATATAACAATAAGTATAAAATTCGAATGCCATTCCTACCAGTTTATTTCATATGACTCTATTGGAATTTTATGCATTTTCCAGTTCTTTTAGTTGAAAAAAATTTAAACTCTTTATTCTTCCTTATAGCTTAAAGATTTCAAAAATGTTAAAATATAATAATTGTAATCTTACTAGTTGAAATATAAAAAATGAAATTGAAAGTAAACGAAAGATTTTTTATATTAACGAAAATTGAAAAACGATGGCCTTGCTACAGGAAATTTATTGTTTAAATCTTGTTAGATCAAGTTTAATAAATTTATATTGGTAATTATTATTAAATATTTTGGTAAATACAATGCAAAATTATTGACGACTATATAAACAATTTTAGCAAAATAAGAAAACAACATTATGTATAATGCACATCGTGGGAAATATCCCCAATGCTGATTTATTAAAGTGCATTCCATCCATTTGGTAATAATAGACCAATAAAATGTACTTAAGGTAGGTCCAGTACAATAAGTATAGCAATTATAATTGAAGAGCAATAGAAGAAAGTAAAACGTGTCAAAAAAATCTCAATTAATATTAAGCTTTTAATATTTGTACATAAAAGTAATAACAAACAAATGAGTTTATCTAATTTCTTCACTTATTTCTTTACTATAGTAAAGAATAAATTTTAAAAAGGGATCACCGTTGTCGCGTTGATTGTGTGCTGAAAATCTCGTTTTGCGGAAAAGTTTTTATTCCCTTAATCTTCAATAAAAAATATTTACGTGTATTTTCCACGAGAGTTTTTACGGTCGGATCCGAAGCATGTTGTCAGTCCAATCTTCGTGTTATAAAAATACTATTTACATTAGTCAATTTCGAGGCAAAACTAAATTATTATATCACTTTATTTAAAATTTTATACATGTGAAAGGTCAAAAATATCTAAGAAAAAATTACAAAATTGCATTCAAATGATATGCATGCAATTTAATGCATATTAAATACGTAAATCCAGTGTATGTCAATGATAATAAAAATTGAATTGGTTGGACTACTTCATAGTTGTTAAACCTACTACTGAAATACGTAATTGTGGAATCTATTTTAAATTGAAACTTTTTCAAGTTGGTGGTTACACTTTTAAATAAAGAGCGTTGATGTTCACTATAGAAAAAAAATTAAATGCAGCTGTTTAACGGTGTAAAAATGTTATAAGAATTTGCGTAATATTAGGTTTGAGACTTCATTAATCAATAATTTCAATGAATAAGTTATGGCAAGGTGTAATTTAATCGTACAGCAAAGCGCACCTCATAATCCAAAAAATCATACAATTTACGCATATGGGTGAATATAAATATCACGATGTGGCAAGGTAGCTATAAAGTGGCATGTTCAGTAAACAGGTGAACGGGCAATGGAAAGACGAACAGACAACACGCGATGGAAAGAAAATAGAAGAGTTTGCAGGCCGTGACAAGACCAGCAAAACAACGGTTTCTGATCCCGTTTACATCTTTATACTTAGTAAAAATTTATTAAAATATCAAAGACATGAGTTTGCAGTTCGCAATTATTAGTGGTCACTAAAACCCTTTCTTGAAATAGCAGAAAGGTTTCTAGTCATACTTCCTAGCCATAGTTACGAGTAACAGTTATATTTATAATTTTAAATTTGAAACCACGCTACAGAAATAGTTTAAAGAAATAAAAATATAGTATTGTATGCAGTGGATAATTTGTTGAGTACACAGTTGATAGGTATACATACATACCTTTCTGATCGATTAAGCAGCATTTTATAAACCTCTAAACAATCTTCAATTAATAACAATTTGTTATAAAATTAAATTACAAGTAGTAAAATGTGTAATGGTATTTCTATAACTGGAACAATAGAAAATAAAATTTTTATTGTAACATTATTTTGTAATGCTATTGCTTTTATATTACCAACTTATGTAGCTATAATATTATATTCTATCGATTTCAAGTGCTATTATTATGTTTCAGTTAAAATTGAAATATTACAGAATATAATGGTAACTATAATATTATGGTCTTGAATATAAAAATATATTCAAGCCTAATTAATTAAATACATATTTTACTTATAATCAATATATCAACTAAGTAATTTTTCACGAATTTATTTTTAGTTAATTTTATTAATATCTACTATTGTAGATATACTCGTATAAATACAACAGGACATTTTGACAAAGTAGAGCACTATCTTCATGTAAGAAAAAGCGTTTTTCTTACATGAAGATAGTGCTTACCAAGTTTCTGTGAAATTTACTTGTAAAAATGTAATTTTCCAGATTAGCCTAGTTAATTATTCTAATAATCCAAATTTACACAATAATTTATTAGAAAAGTAGAAGTAAATACGTGCAATATTTGATGTCACAACAACTTTACAAACAACCTGGGAACTGCAGTAAATATTTTCATATTCATGAAATATTTCTTGTGACATTTATAGCTTCCGTTAAAATATATAGGTATACAAGCTACAAGAAACTTTAATAATTTTAGATTTAAAATAATGGTAGTGTTGTTTATTTAAATTTTAGAATTATTTTTGATAAAAATTTAAATAAAATAAACTATTTTTTATGTTAAATAACTACCACATATATATAATATTCATATCGTATATTTGATTTATTTACTCAAAACTAATATTATAAATTGTTAGTTTTTTTTCTGCTGCAGTAATGTAATTCGATCAAGAAAAGTGATTTGTATATTCCTTGATCTTAATACTGAATAATGGAGATGATTCGGTATTGCACGTGATGATTAAAATCGCGTAATATTTTATTCATAACTCTTTTGCAAATGGACCTAAATAATAGGGTAAACTGCATCATTTTACAGCTATAAGTATGAATGCTTTGTATATGCCTTTTTGTATTAAGCCTGACGCTCAGATTAAGATATTAGACAGTTATGCATTAACTCGTTGCACCTGACCTTAATCGTTTTATAGAAAACGTTGCTCAGCGTCTAAACTAAAATTATCTTGACACACTATAAACGCCTTTCAAGTATTCATGCAGATTGTATAAATTTACAATCTTGTATTAAAATATTTAATAATCCAAACACATGTCTTTGGTAAAGAATAAGTAAAGATATATTAATGGCCTCCACATCTTAATTATTTAAACTCTGTAAGCGTTACAACTTATGTCAACTTAATAAATTTCGATAGTTACACAGTGAGTATTTTTGTGGGTCATTTAATTTACTAACATAAGTATAGTATAATATATCATTACTATACCATTGTTAATTTCCTTTTAGTCTGAAATTAGTCTGGTATTTTATTGCATTAAAATATTATAAAAAAGTAATACATATAATATAATAGAATAAAACTTTTGAGTAGTATAGAAAAACATACTACCGTGTGTTAAACTCAACTTAAAAAGGTCTTAAATTTGAATTTTTGTGATTGGTATTAGCTTATGGCATGCTAATAATGGGTGTTTACTCATAATTAAATGAATAAATAAACAAAAGCTTTAGTTTTAAAATAAAATGGAGTGCTTTCTTTCCCTATTTTCATCAGCTTTTAGTTGAATTAATATAATTTATAAGCAAATTTATATATTGCATTTTAAAATGAGTTTGCTGATTCAACGCCATAACTACATATATAGGGTAAAAGGTGTATAGTTGGACCACCTTTTTAAAAATAGTTAATAACTTCTTTATTGATTAAAATATATGTATGTTTTTAATACAGTACATACTACATTAAACATTGTTTGTCCTTTTGGTAAACTTTAATAAACCAAAAATATGCCGTAAAATTATTAAAATTAAAAAACTGAATAGTTAAATTGGCCCATCTCTCCTACCTAGCATAGGAGAGATGGACCACGTGTGGTAGGAGAGATGGACCTACAGTTTTTTCGAATTTTTCTTTGTTACGTTAGAACCGAAAATTTGACAAACGTTGGTATAAGAGGTACAACTTTCATGTAACCATTAGACGGGCGGATGAACACCAAAAACGTTCACTAATCCAATCTTGGCGTACAACTAATTGAGTGATACCTTAAAATGTCCGCATTGAAGTACTGGATATAAATCCAAAGTTACGACATTGGCCGTTTGGACTGACAAAAGTTATAGGCCAAAAACTAAAAAAAAAAAAAATTTCAAATAAGTTTAAGCTACTTTTTATCGCGCTCGCGATTGAAAACCACTATAGTTACTGAGATGATTTTAACACTATTATTTAGTATAAAATGTCTACTTTCCAACCATATATAAAAATATATATCAATTCAATTCTAATCAATCCCAATTTAAGATTATCTAGGCAACGGGTAATTCACGTGAAATTTATTTGGTTAAAATGAAAAGTTTTTCTTTAATAATATTCTTTTGAGATCGAAATCTAAAAATTCCTACACGTGACAAACAGCGGAATTTTATAAGGAATATTTCATACGCTTATATTATATACTTATCTTGATAAATAAGAACAGGGGAGCCAAAAAACCAAAGTCACAGCAACATATTCCGCTACCTACCTCGTTCCGCACCAACCGCGGAGATACCAACAAGGTGCGTATTCATTTCGCCTTCATTCATAATTTTTGCCTGCAAATACATTTTATTTTTATAGTAAACATTCCGTGAAACTTGTAATATTAAAATTAACTTTAAAAATTAACCCCTTAAACTAACAACAAATAAAATTATTTTTCATGACGTTTCAGGAATGTTTATTTATTGTTATAGTCAGATATCTTTAATAGTTAAAAAATCATATATTTTAAGGAAACTTACAATAGTGCATTATAAAATGTATTTATTTAGTTCTTTTATAATATTTATAATTAGAAATTAGCATCTTGGTCACCACTATAATATTCTCCGCTTTTCGTACTCTAGGCATTTGGTCCATCTCTCCTCAAACGAGAGGATAGACGGACCAGGAAATTCCCACGTAATCACATGTGATAGTTTATTGTTTTTAGGTTATCTTTACAATAATATACACACATGGTTATGTCACACCTAAATCCTCAAGTTAAACTTACCTGAACACACAAATACTCAACAATAAAAATACACCTAAATAATTTTTCGAGTCATTCAAAACTACTTTTTATAATATTTCAAAAATTTACACTTTAATTACATATTACTTGCATATATCACCTTCAACTGATGCAACTACATATATACAGCCGAAAAAAGCAATAATTATCGCGATAGTTTGTGAGATATTTCAAGTGGTCCGTCTCTCCACCTGGTCCAACTATACTCCCTTTACCCTACACATTAGACATATTATAACAATAGTTCATTTTAAAATTTAATTATGTTAAATCAATAAGTGAGATTATTGAATCAGTATAACGGAGTAGTAGTTTTAAGAGAATTTGAAACTAAATAGTCATGGTCTTTTGGCATATGGTATTCGATGACAGTTGGTAAATGTTATTATTTAGTAAATTTACTTATTTCGATGTAAGACTTTAAGAATAAAGCTTCCTTTAAAACCATGAATTAGCAGTTACAATAACGGTTATTAAAATTACTTAAACAAATTCTTATTCTTATTAGAAAATGTTTGCAAATAAAAATGCATTTAATCATAAATTAAAAAACTGTAGGTGTTAAATGATGATATTTTTGTAAGAAATAAATTTGTAGCAGAGTGTCTTTTTTACTACAAATATCAAAAAATACATTTGTTTAAAGTACTTACGGTATTCATTATTAACAACTAAAAACTTTAAAATTAATAACATTTGAAGTTAAATAATGTGAAAAATGTATCTGTTGAATGGTTTGATCGATCAAATGTTTATTTAAACATTAATTTTATTGTGTATATCGTACATACATACCTAGGTACATAAGTTATTCAAACATCACATTACATACGTATAATTTTGAAGCAATACAAAAAGCAAAAATACAGGAAGTGATGTAAACGCAATAGTTTATCTTAAAATGGAAATTTAATTTACATTTTATGCACATACTAGAAGAATAATTTTTGATAACCTACGTATTTTTAACAATTAAGATCTAGTTTGCATTTCAATGTTCACTATTATCAAATAATTAGTTTTTTGACTTATACCTAATATATCTATCTGGACATAACGTTTATATTACAAAAACTATTATCCAAGTGGTTAAAAATTAGCGAGCTTCTATTATTTTTAATTTTTGCCAATATACAGGGGGATACCTGACGGGTTTAGTGAAACTTTAGAGGTGTATTGTAGTCATCAAACGAATGATATTTTTTATTAACATTATCCGGAAATGATTTTTGGTCACATGAAATTAAAATGATAACGAATATCATTCTTCAATATCATTCAGAATAAATTCAAAATTTAATGCGTTTATTCAAATTAGAAAGTGTTAATTTTAACAAATGCTCAAGTGACTGCATTGAGCAATATTGAGGCCCTACAGCATCTTAAATTTTTGGATTGTCTAAAACATTGCAAAATATCAGGAATATTGTTAATCGATTGAAAAGTCTCGGAAAACTTGTACATTTTGAACTGCAGTTTTGGATACAACAATTTTTAGGTGTCCCTATAATAAAGAGTTACATGGATTGCAATAGAGTGAGCGCGGAGATGATGTAATCTGTCCTGCTTTACCAATTCAATGAAAGATTTACAAAACTAGATACTAAATAATGTTGTACCTATAATAAAATCTGATGTGACAACACATTACTTTCCCATTTAGTAGATCCCACTTCATTTTATATTAAATTTTAATAAAACAGATGTTAACTCAAAAACATTTTTAACTCGATAAAATACACAAATTACTTTGAGATATCAAAGTTACGAAATTTAATTTGTAATTTAACATGGTAACTCATATTTTTTAAAAGCACTTATTTTATATTTTCATTTTAACAATAATATAACATGTTTGCATTGAAAAATTTTTAAAATTGTCATTTTCCAAAAAAAAATAGGGTTACTCTACCACTAACTCAGCCACTCGAAACTAAATTTCTTCTGCTACACACTAAAGAACACACTTATTTTAGCAAATTGTAATAATAAAAAATGTGAATATGGTCCAAACTTTTTAAAAAATCGAATTTCAACTTAGCTAATTTTCATGTAATTTAGTGGTAAAATTAACGAGATTCCGAGCGCGTCACTCATTCTGTGGTCGGTCCGTGCAATGTGAATGACCCTAACACTTACAGTATTCCGCACCGGCAGATGCAGCTCGACTCATTTTTTCCATTATTTTGATTATATTTATTACTAATATCCACTAATCACACCCCCATCTATCCGAATTTCAAAGAAAAATTCAAATCGGGGCGAAAAAATGTTACGCATTTTCAAGGGACCACGGGCGAACGATGCACATCGGCCGGGGTCTACCGCATACTCGATGCGACTTTCCCGTACTTTTCAAAAGTCGATATTGGGGTTGTTTTGACCATGTTCACATTTTTTATTGTTTTAATATACAGATATAAGCTTGTTCTTTAGTGTGTAGCACTCGAAAATTTTTTTCGAGTGGCTGAGTTAGTGGTAGAGTCCCCAAAAATAGAAATTTTCGGAATGCCGTGCCGTCTATGTGCAATCAAATTTTAACTATGGGCGTAATGACGTCAGAATTAATTTTTTAGAAGTAATTAAAAAATTCGTTTGATATTAATTACATAATATGTTTATACAAGTAAATTAGTTAAAATATTAAATTATAGTAATAAACAATACAAATCAGTTGGACAGATCAAAATTAAACTAAGGCAAACCATAATTTTTTAAATTTGCCGTTTTTTAATTTGTATATCACGATTACTCGAAACTAGTTCATTTTTTCGAGAAAAAGTATATCTACAAATTTTGTCGGGCATACAGTCGGCTCGACGACGGTGTATTATTTTTCGCCATCCGTTTGACGCCACCCGGCGTAGCGCAAAAAACGGCAAAAATATGTAATTAAAATCGTCGTCTCGCTTAGCGCTCGAAAGCGATCTGCGACCTAGGCATTTTTTTTGCAAAAATGCAAATCTAAATTTGAGAGGATCCAAATGAGACCAAAAAATCGAAACTTTAATCTGAAAATAATTGAGACAGGCGCAAAAAACTATTCAATTTTTACCCCCCCCCCCCTTAAACGGTAGCGGGACAAAAATTGGAAAATTTGGCCATACCGATTGTCCGTTTTCGCCCCCCCCCCCCACCCCTCTAGCAAATTTCAGGTCGATCGGACGAAAACTCTGGAAAGATACAAAAATACAAAAAATCGAGAGGAACCCTCTTGCCAAGCGCTGGAAAAAAATTTCGAAAAAGAAAAAATTGTTTCGCCCCCTCGCCCACCGCCCGGAGCTTCCTGAAAAATTTCAACTCTCCAAAGTGAATGCCGAAATTTTGTGACCACTTTGAAGCGCCATTTCACCCCCTCCGTTACGTCCCATGTAAAACGGGAAAATTTTCCCGTTCAATCCTCGTAAACCCACACGGGTATGCAAAATTTCAACTCTCCACGACCCTCGTAGCTATACGCACTAAATTATGAATGAGTGAGTGATTTGCTCAAATTTATGTGTTTAATACAAAATTTGGATAAAAACTTGGATCAAAATTATCCAAGGCAAACCATATTTTTTTAACAGCGCTTATTTTATTTTTGCATTTTAACAATAATTTAAGAGCGAAATATCAAGTGTGGGGTATCATAAGATGCGGAAAAATAATCTCTTTCGATTGATATTAGTTTCAATCTCATATGTTCCACCGGAAAGCGGCAATGCTCTTTAACAATTTTCATTCCCCTAAAAAGGGGTTAAAAATGGACGGTTTTCAACCAAAATCTTATCAGCTCTTTAGACAGTTACTTCAAACTAGTGTATAAAATTTCAACTCAATTGGTGCACGCGTTTGTCTGAAAACGTTGACGATAGAATAACCACACTTCATACATCACACATCACACACACATCCGGACATCATTCCAAAATTGGTCTTAAACAATTCGTATGGGCTCATAGACCATGGGAAAAATGCTAACTCAAAATTTTTTTTTAACTCGATAACAATACTTTCCTTTACTACGTAAATGGGAAAGTAATAAATTAATAGTTATTTAAGTTACGAGGTACGTAAGGACGCTATTATCAGTCAAGGAAGGTTAATTTAAAGCGAGGCGGAGCCGAGGTTTAAATTTATGAGCTTAAAGTTATGAGCAACTTACGTCGGCAGTAACCATGCACATAAGACACACTTACGTGATCGGAAGCAGGAAAAATCAGTTATTATTCTATCTCTGTGCACTATTATTAAAAAAATCTGATATGACAACACATTACTTTCCCATTTACTAGGTTTATCTTCATTTCATATTAATTGTATTGATTTATTCTTAAAACTTTCATAAAATAAATGTACCATAAAATACAAAATTAGGAACACAAATCATGTTGACATGTCAAAAATTACGGTATTACCAAATTTTATTTGTAATTTATTTATTATCCGCGGCAAATCATATTTTTTAAGAACACTTATTTTACTTTTGCATTGTAACAATAAAATAACGCGTTTACATTGTAAAATATTTGTTGAATGTCATTTCCACAAAATATTTTAAATTTTAATTACGGTCGCAAAAGTTCAAAATTATGTATGTTATTGATAGGCAATTAAAAAATTCGCTTTATATTAGTTAAATCTGTTTATTCTTGAAAAATAAAAATTAATTACACTAAGGGATTTAATGGTAAGATCCCAGAGCGACCGTGGTTAAAGTTTACTTCAACAAATGCATGAAATTTCTAATATTATGTATGTTCTGGGTACCTACATACTGCAATGATATCTAACCGAAAACTGCTTACAACTTAATGAAATTTCTAATAAAATAAAATGTAAAAATAAATACCTATAACAGCAAGAAGAATGATAAAAACGGGTTATGTGAACAAGGTAAAAGTGCACCGTATCGTATCTATGGATAGGTTCAGAGAGAATAAATAACAAATTCTATATGAATAGTGGGAAAAACGTTGTTTTTAGAAAAGATATTTGCGTATTCAGGAAACAGAATAAGAAGTTTTTGGAAGATGATGAGGGAAAGACGAAAATAAATGGGTTCCCGAAAAAAAACACGTGTATTGATAATAAATGATCAATAAGAGTTAAAAGAGTTAAAAACTCAATAAATTCTTATAAGTTCTAACAATAGAACATTTCAATGTATGGGGAAGTTTCATTAATAAAAAAAATCTGATGTGGCCATCGCATAACCTTCCGAACAGACGCAAATTTTTATATTATATTTTTAAATAAAATGGTTACATAATTTCAACAGTAAATCGATGAAAAATTTCATATTTTGCCAAAATAGGAAGAAAAAAACTTTTGAATGACTATATCTTGCAAACGAAGCATTTTTGGACCCATGTTATTAGAAACTTTTCATCTTATTTTCGTTAGTAGAATGCGGTTTACTATTTTATTTACAAATACAAAAAATTTTTACAAATACAAATTTTTTTGAAACGCCCTGTATATTTTAGAGAAAAACTTGTAGGACAAAAAATGTAGGAAATTCCATAGCGCTAATTTTTTGTTATTAATATTTTTACATATTTAATTTCGTTTCGAAGTTATGACGCATAATGTCATAATAGCTCTAGGTAAACCCCCCTTTCCCGTTACACGATTTAATTTATTTTCATCTGGCTTCGTCTTACGACAGGAAAAAGCTTATATGCAAAATTTGGAATGATTTGCTTGCTTCGTTTAGACGCTATCGTGTTCACAGACGTACATACACACATACACACATACATACAGACATCCTTCCAAAAATGATAAAAATGGATTCAGGGGACCTCAAAACGTGAACATCTGTCAAAAAATTGGGGGGTCAAATTTTGACTGATAACAATACTTTCCTTACCCTAGGGGTTCGGAAAGTAAAAATTATAAGCCAAGTAAATCAGAAAATGAGAATAGAGATAAAGAACTGTAATCTGCCACGAGCAATAATTACCCAAAGAAAAATTTTAATTTCAAAAAATAAAAATAAAATTTTATCTGTTAACGGCCTAATAAGAATAAAGATACTGGGGTTGAACGATAGGGAACAGGAACGAAAGAAGGACAAAGTGACAGAGCATATAAATTTGGCTTCCGGTTGTGGAGCAAATCACAAAAAGGAATTTCAGTGTAGGACAGAGCAATACCAAGGTATACAAATTAAAAGGTATGGTCCTGAAGTTTGACACATCGAATTATATATATTATATTGTGTTTAGTTTAGATCAGTAGATACTAAAAACGCCACAAATTAAGGTCGTATTGTAGAATTTTGCATAAATAAAAAAAGGATTTAAAACAAAAAATTTCTCATTTTACAGTTTTTACCTTGCAATCATACCTTCATAAATAATTTTTACGTTTACTATCCCACACAGCTTCTAAAATACACCAAAAGGCGACGTCTTACTTAGCTGGAAGTCCCTATACCTACCTATACATGGACAACAATAGAAATCACTTTGACAGATCAAAATTCCCGAATGTTTACCCAAAGCAAGTCTTTCATATTCTTTTATAAACGCTTATTTTATTTTTGCAATTTAACAATAACTTAAATTTTTATTCATCTAAATATCTAAAACATGGTTTAAAATAGATAGGGTTTTCAACCAAAATCTAATAAACTCTTTAGAGAGCTGCTTTAAATTAGTGTATGAAATTTCAACTCAATCACGCTTTTGTCTGTGATCACAACTTTTTCAAGAATGATTTCCGGATAATATTTTAAGAATATATTATGAGTAAAACACCTCCCTTAAGTTTAGCCAAATTATTCAATTACACCCTATAGATCTACGGAGATCAGTACAGTGTCACGATAAAAATCGTGTAATAAGGTCGAAACATCCGCAATCTACTAAGAATTATGAATTTCATACATTTACAGAATACCATACTGTTCAATTACTGTTTTTTGGGAAGACATTTTGTAGAACTCATGTCTTAACGATTCAATTTTTATATTAGCAGCGTCGGGTAAGTTACACCCGCAAATTCCGGGTTCGAATCGCGAACTTACAAAAATATCGACACGGTGTGGATTTAAACATTGTTTCTAAATTTAAACAAGTGTGGCCAATTGAAAAAACGTCAAGATCAAAAGAGAAACTAAAACTTGCATACAAATTATGAAAATATTCTATAACATATAGAAATAGTATTTTCCCATGGTATCCCCATTTTCTATGAATTGGAAAAGATAATCGGTGTAGTTCATCTACAACCATTATCAGTAGTCTGAAAATCGGAACACCTCTCCGTAAAATTTCCAAAGATTTCCTGCATTTTAACAAAAATTTGATCGCATAAACCGAATTTTGATCACCATACACTATGATTTCTCTGTGATGTCATATATGGCCGGCCGATTCTTCGCAAAAGTGATCTCAATATCCGATTGATCTTATTATCCGTGATCATAATAAGCGGCGATTTACTGTAGGCTCATGGAATATTATGCCGATGGAATCTTTATGGAATTATGGACATAAATATAGTCCTTTAAAGTTGAAGAACAAGCATTATGGAATGATCCCTGTATAAATAGAAAAATTCCGACGTGCGCGTGCAAAGTGGTATAAGTCGATTTTTAGACAAATTTTATTTTGGGCAAAGTAGGTTGCTTATAACATAAGCAAAAATAAGTCAAATAAAAAATTTGCCCAAAAATGGACTTATACCAGTTTGCACGCGCACGCCACAATTATAGTGTGAGGCACTACACGGGATTATTAACAAGTTAATTAAACTACTATAAGGAATAATAAAACATGTGACCATTGCTGAAAGCGTACGACAAGAATTTAGTTTTTGTTATCTAATTAACTTGTGAATTTTTAAAGTTTATTAGAATGTATGTGGCACAAAACCTAATTCAGCACCTTATTTGGTAAGACTCCATTTGCCGACTCCTGGTCGGCACAAAACCACTACGACACAAGATATTTGAGCGCTGTTTTACGTATGTGTTGCGTCTGTTTTAAGCTGCGTCGATCTGAGAATTTTTGCGCGCAGGAAAGCAGTGCGGTGCCAGAAAAAGGTGTGCGTAATATTTATTGCACGTATTTATGTGCATAGATTTCATGCCGCATACCTTTTTCTAGCTCCGCAAGGCTTTCGTACGCGTAAAAATGCTCAGGTGGGGATGCAGCTTTAGATGTAAAAATCAATTATGCTCGCAGAACTAACTTGAAACAATTGGTAACAATACAGATCTCAAAGAAGTTAAAGAAGAAGATGATAAACAATTTCCATCGTACCATTAATCACGCAGAATCTGCAAATGAACACATTCAATGTCAGGAATGCATCCAATAAATTGGAAATTTATAGATGGGTTAAGAAAAGTGCAGAAAAAATGCGCTGAAAAGACATTACGTTTGAGGTGAAACGGCGGTGTCGGATCGGCTCCGCCGAAAAATCTTAATCCCTCGTATAGTACAGTAATTCTGAAGCTATAATAGAGTGCTGACAACGGTTTATTTTACGTTTCTAAAATAAATAATAGCTAATTTTTATACAAAATCCTGTAATAACAGACATAAATCAATAAATTTATGTTCTTGTAACTAATACAAGTATATTTACAGACTTGTTTTGATGAGTTCTATGTATAACTAGTACTTACACCTACTCCTAAAATTTGGTGGCACCATTTTTCAACACCCTGTATAATGTTTGCTGATAGTTATAATAATCGTACATAACGTGCAATATTATTGTAATCTATGTTTTATTGTCGTAAATAAAAGACCTACGCAAATTAAACATTAAATAATTTACAATTGTATTGAACTATCTTCAAGGTTTTCTATATCAAAATTGTACTAATTTACAAGTCCCTATGCAATTATTCCGTTTCAACATTTGACAACATATCGTTTATGTTATCTCTCAAATTACAAACTCCCATACATAAAATAATGAACAATAATGATACAAACACAAGGATATGTACAATAATAAAAAATGTTTTAAAATTAGGTTCATAAATTTTTTGCACGAACAGGTAAAATTTCATATCGCTTCAAGTAAGTAAAATTCTTACAGTTTCACTCAAAATGTAATAATTAAAATAGGTTAAAACTACATTTCCTTTAAACAAGGAGTATTTTGTAGCATTCTCAAAAAACCAAAGAACTCAATAGTTAACATTATTATTTAAAAAAAAATCATGAGTGCGTGTCTTTCTCCAATAATAATGATATATAATTACAAAAATTATAATTCTTTACACACAAAATTTAAACCTATTTACATAATTCTGGAAAAATTATAGTGTATCGCTTTATCCGACAAAACGCTCGATCTGAATTTTTTCTTGCCCGTTTTAAAGAAACCATTGGACGTACACCTGCATATTTACTATAGAATAAGTACATATATACAGATGTAATTATTATTTTTTGTTTTCTTGGTTTCAATTATTTAGCAAAAACAAGAAATGTGTTAAATATTAAGTTATAATACCATATATTTTATGTTGTTATGAATCTTACAAATGGACGCGATATTCTTATCGACTTCCTCGCAAAGCCACACACGCAACTTTTTAGATTTGAAGGTTATTTAAAATCATAAGATGTGCCAATAACAGGGTTAAAATTTTAAATTTCTTTTTGCATTAAAAAGTCATCTTCAGTTTATCGACTCAGGAAATAGCAGCTGCACTGAGTATTTCGTACCTAATTATTTTACACCATACAAATACATTAAATTGTACTGGTGGTTAGTATCTAAAATATTTAGAAATGTATAAATTCGCACTCCCAGTAAAATACTGTCGTAAGTCGAAAATTTTAAATTCTGAGTTACGTCACTAAAAAGTCTAGTATAAAACAATGTTGCACATAATATAAAAATAATACCATGGATCACTTTCAGAAAGAAGAGAACATAACACGACAATTCACTATTCTATGATCAGTAGTTTTTATTTTTAAAGTTATAAGACTTTAAATTTATGTATTGAAAAATTGAGATTTTCGATTTATGACAGTATTTTACTGGCAGTGCTAATTTATTGTAGTTCTTATTTAGTTCTTACTTATTGTAATTTTTATTGAAAAAATCGCGTAGGTAGGTATAGTACTAACTACCCATTAACTTTTAGTATGAAATTAACCAACTTACGATTTAAACATCTGTAGTTATTGAACTGATCTAACCATCGATTTAAAAAATTTTCTTGCTTAAAATCGATATTATGTAAACTATAATTTTTTTTAACTATGCAGCTATTATTCGTATTTCTCAAGATAGTAACTTGGTACTGAATTTTTGAATTATTTTTTTTTTCAAGTTTCAGTAGGTATATTTTGAAGATTCGTATGGTATCTATGTATTTTATAGTACGTATAGTACATACACAATCAATATTTAATAAGTTCTTATAAAACACAATAAATTCACCGTGCATCAAATAGAAGTACCGATGCATGCTCAACATGCTCAGTTCTTGTGTTTAATTCGGATTGTTGTTTAACATTTAAAAATAATCAAAACTTATTTATATCTTAACAGGCTTTAAAATAAAAAATAACATTGAATTTAAAAAATCAACCCCACCCACAATAAATATTATAGTTTAGTACTGTTGTAAGTAGTAGGAATTTTTGCTATAGGTATTTATATTATGGTATGTCTATAACTAAGTATAAAAACAAATTAAAAACATACCAAGAAGTTTATGGGATAATAAAGTATAAATATTTCCCTTAGTTTTTATTTAGTAAGTTATATTCATTATGTTTCGACTTCATTAGCTATAGTCCAAGTAATCTAATCAAAACTTTAATCAAGTTTTTCAAATTATTCTTAGTTATTATTGAAGTATGTGGTTAACAGTACCAAGTGCTTCTTCGAATTGCGAAAGCAATGGCAGCGAGGGAGTTAAAGAACACCGATGTATCGTGACCACACATGGTGCAGTACTTGCTGCGTTCCGTTGTCACTAGATTGCTCCCGAGAGACACCATGGATAAACTATATAAGTCAATATTGAAATACTTTGCCATTAGATAAAATTGTACCGAAGTTTTAATAAGCGAAAATGCAGGCTCACGTTTCATAAAAATTCTGTAGGAGATCTAACGACAATCGATACTTTTCAATAAGGTAATATACAAACAAACCGATATGTTATTATTGAAACAATATTAAGGAGAATAAATATAGTTTTCTACATTGAGAAATATAACTGACATAGTAGTTTTTTTGGGAATCTAAACTATTCGGTCACAAATTTGAAACTAGTCCTACAACGTGCTAATCTCCTTACCACCACACCAAACTGCTATGTAAAATAGAAATGCGTTAAAAAATTAAACCATTGCAATATTATTTGAAATATTTTTTTTATTTGGTACCTTTTGAAATTGTTAATATCTACGTATATTATAATAGAAAAATTGATATTCGCTTATAAAGAGACCTTGTAATAAATAATTAAGGACTGATAATTTAATTGAAACTGCCACTTATGACTTTATCAGAGTATCATATATAGGAACCAGCTAATTTATAATGATTATTATACTTGTCTACCTGTTCCTGAGTAGAATTAATTATTTATGTAAGTATCTTATGCTAGGTAACATAATGTCAATCGATAACTATAAAGTTTTTAAATTATTCAAATTACTTTAGATGATTATATTTATATAAATTGAAGATCATATCATCGATTTTATACATTATTAATCTGGTAACTATATACTTACTCTTTCAAGTCCACGGACCTGTTAGTTGTAGCTCGTACTTTGAATGGACAAGCATACTGCAGTATTCATAATAATTTATTTTATACGCGATTGTAATAATTAAGATTTTTTTACAAGGAAAATTCGATAAAATTGAAAAATTGTGGATTTCTTAATTTTTTTGCTTTTGCGCTTAAAAGCGTATACACAATTTTTGATCAACAGACCTACTTAAACGTATTTATAGCCCGAGGTAACCTTCACTTT
The DNA here is from genome assembly GCA_932274525.1 of Podabrus alpinus. NCBI lineage: Eukaryota > Metazoa > Arthropoda > Insecta > Coleoptera > Cantharidae > Podabrus > Podabrus alpinus. Next base: position 89,504,106 of record OW026451.1, read on the forward strand.
GATCGCTTTACTTTAATTCACGCATCCACCTTTTTATACACAAAATTTTTTAACGGTATATCTTCATCTGCTCGATTTCCTTTAAGAAGGCGATGGTCAATGGTTAAACTTGATCAAAGTCACCGATGTCAGCTCAATATTCAGATAAGTGACACGTGAGCGGAGCGAGACGGATTGATAGCAAAATGTGTCGTAAATATCAAGCAACCAACTACACGATGATTACAGGGCGTGCAAAAAGCTGCTTTGCAATCGGTATGCACAGGTCGTCATTCTGATTTTAATCTTCACGATATACACCGTGTGGAATTATAATTTTTCTACGTATAATGAAATTCTTATAAGTAATTTCATAATTTTAAGCAAGGATTACAATTCAGTTTGTTTTTATTCTCAGGACAATAATAGCCAGAAGCGATCTTACATGATTGTAAATCCTACATTGATTTTTAATGTGAATTTATAATATTAGTTAACCTGCAAATGCTCAAATGTACACAAAACGCTTTGCATACATACTGTTTTTAAATTTAAAATCAATTTTATGCGTGTGGTATCATAATAGGATAAACTTGATCGATGATGTTTCCCATCATAGGATGCTAACATTACATTAAGCTCAAACATAATTATTATCTGTACCTTATATAGCTACTATTCTCTTTCAGTTGACCCTTTCGACAAAGATCGATACCAAAAATTGCAATTCAGGTGGACTTCATAGTTATAATTTCAAAATCAAAAATAACTTTTATAAATCAAAATTTTTAACTTAGTATTCGTTCAACCTGAAACATTTTTAGTATTTTAATCTAACGAAATCATACACCATGTCAACTGAAGAAAAGTCGGTATAATATATAAATTTATTTACTCCATGCACTAATAAATATTCTTAATTCTGTATCCATATAAATCCTAACAACACAACCTTAGGGTTAAACTTGATTTTTATACTGAAAATTTTTCAATTGTTGTCCGAGTTATTCAACAATAAATCAGGTACCTACCATGAATTATGTGGTATCTAGTACATACATACATATCGATAGATTTGTAATATCAAATTTATAGCTAGTAAAACGAAAATACTGTAGCTGCTATACAATTTAACACAAAATACGTTACAATAAAAACTATTTGTTTAGGTCCAAATCTAAGTTGCGACAATAAATCAATTATCGCATCTAGGCAAGTCTTCTGAGTACTCATACATCAGCGTGCATTACCCAACTCGGCCGGCCCAGCTAATGGTCACGACTTGGCCATTTACCTCCGGCAGAGAGACTTATCGGCGGATAAATTGCCGCCGCTCGAATTTTCATGTCAGCACACAATAGATCTGAGATACACGCAGCCTGTGTGAGGTATATTGACAGTTGTATGAGCTAACGCGTGTTCAATGTCTTAAGATTGGAAGTTCACATGCTCGTGATGAATTGCTAAATATCTAATGCAAAATATTCGTATTCTTAATATTAAAACAATCACAGGCCACAATATTTTATTGATAATAGGATTATCTTATGAAAACTACTCCTTTATATCACCTTTACTTGGTTTACAATAATAATAACTCAATAAACTGCGTGCTTTTGATAATAGGATTTATCGTAGAATGCAAAAATAACTCCGCACTTATAAACTTTTAGAAGTTTTAAAGTTTCATATTGTCTTGATTTATTAAAAAACGCATTTAACACTTATTAGTTTATTATTTCTTAATTACTTATGTACCATGTCTGAAAATATTGCTCGTTCAAAAGAAAAGGTGCAACATACTTACTTAGGTTAAAATTCTCTTCACAACACAAATTATGTAAGTATTGCTATTATTAATAAATTATTGTAATTATTAAAATTTATTATTTTTTTAAGTTAAGTTATTATGCTTTTAAGTGCCGATAAAAAAAATATAATGCCATATATAATATTTGGACCTGATATATTTGTTTCACTGGTCCCTTCCAGAACAATAGCTTTATGTTAATAATTTTGATTTTTTAATTTTAGTTTGTTCTTTATTCACAGTTTAAAATAAATTTAAAAAAAGACTAATTATTTAAATTAAAATTATGCAGCATGTATTTAATTAATTAATTATTCTACTAATCCAATATTAAAGCTTATAATATATTTATACTGCTTCTACCCGACATTAACAATTGTAAAAAAATAGGCTGTCGAGTCGATTTGCATGGACATAATATGATAGATAACTTAATGAGGAATCAAATGTGTAATACATTTTTGGAACTTAATGGTTTCTATTTAAAACATTTTTTGTTAATTTTTTTAAATTTTATGCCATAATTGATTCTAAAAATATACTGCACTAGTTGCGTTTTTCGAACTGATGTGTTTAAATGCTCAACCAATATATGAAAATGACAAAATTCCTTTCAAAGTAAAGTACATTACGAACCACGTTTTCGTGGTTCCTGTGGTTAAGTCCCCTACATATGTGATAACACTTCACACAATACCACAAACTGGAGAAAAAAATCTGTAATATGAGAAAGACAAATCAAAAAGATCCGGGTTCAGTATACGGTGTGTTCAAGATAAGAATGAAATGAATAACAATAGGGATTTGTAAACGGTATAGATAAAGATTTGGTGATATGGGTAAAAGTATTCGACATTTTATGCGAAACGAAAATCATCTTCTAATTCCTTTAATAAAGTTTTTATTCATTTTTAAAATAGACGGATAAACCAAGTTTGCCAGTTTTTGTGTTTTGCATATTATGTTTGTAGGTATTAGTATATGCGTATTATATGATGGTATTGCAAAAACCGTTCTAACATTCTTAAGGAACTTCTTTAAGACTCTCAAACTGAATTTATATTTTTTATATTACTACTTATATGATTCGAGCTTCAAGATATTGATACTAACTTTGTTAATTTATATGGGTACGAGGGGAGTTCATAAGATAAGCGAGGAAAGCTGTTTTGCTCTTTCGTCATAGATTTATTTAAAAAGAAAATTAATATATTAATATCATATTACATTTTAATACGTACCTACGTTTAATATTTAACTAATTTGGAAGTTAATTATGTATCGGATTGATGCATAAGTTCGTAGCGTTTCTTAAATTTAAAATTTAATTTTTAAATATAAAAAATACATAAACTAATCAATAATACCAAAAATCGTTTTTTCCACGACTAGTCATATAGGCTACCATTATAACTTATCCAAGTCGCATGTGAAGTGATGCATTTTAGACATTCGGTAAATAATATTTTCATTATACACTTAATGTAAAAAATGAACCAATGAAATGATTTGACATACGCGATTTAATACATTTTATTACAAAACCTAAATTTGCCAACAACTGTCAAATCAACAAAACAAAACTGTCATTTGAAATAAATATTTTAAATTTGAAAATTTTAAAAAGAATTTCAAAAAATTGTAATAAATCTAGTAGTGGAAAATATTGTATATAAAACACGGTTGTGAAGACCATTATTGCCCCCGCGCCTTATATTCCTCGGTGCTTTGCACCTCGGAATATAATCTTAGCGCTAGGGCAATAATGACGGCCTTCACAACCTTGGCCTATAATATACTATTTTTTCGCAATATTTTGGAGTTATGTAATAAATTATAAATAAAAATTTGTCTTTTTCTCAAAGATCCTTTTTAATTAAATTTCGAGACGCGTTTCGAGAATTTACAATATTCTCATCATCGGTCGATAATAGAGGACAAACGTAAGAGTTGTCAAATTGTCAAACATCAAATTAACAAGAGGCCGTCAGTATATCAAAATAAAAATTTTATTTAATTTTTTTATTTAATTAATTTTTATTTTGATATAGTACTGACCGACTCTGGTTATTTTGATGTTTGACAATTTGGAAACTCCTATTACCTTTGTCCTCTATTAATCAATAATATATTCTCATGCATTGTTTATGATTGATTCCCAACGTTCTAGCAATTTTTCGATTCGACGCCTGAAGAAATCCGGTCGTTTGGAGGTGAAGAAGACGTCGAGCCACTTTTGAAGAGCAATATGTTGTTATTAAATGAGATTCTGAGGAGGTTATTGATAAAGAGCGGAAAAAATGAAAATCTGATGGAGCAAGATCGGGAGAATAGGGCGGATGTGGAAGAACCTCCAATCCGATGTCTTAAATAGCTGCTCTTGTAATGTTAGCAGTAATATGCGGACGGGCATTATCATGCTGCAAAACCACTTGATGCCGTCTTGCCGGTCGTTTTTCTTGAATTGCAGCCTCCAGGCGACGCAGTTGTTGACAATAAACCTCCGAAATGATGGTTACATTCCTCGGAAGCAATTCATAGTAGATGACGCCTTCTTTATCCGACCAGATGCACAACATTACCTTGCGTGGATGGGCACCAGCTTTCATACGAGGATTTGCTTGTTTATTAGGGATCAGCCATTCCTTTACGTTTTTGATGTTGATGTAAAGGCACCACATTTTAGTCACCAGTAACAATTTGAGACAAAAACGGCCAATGTTGTTGACGAGCTAAAGGATGACGAGCAAGCAAAGAAGCACAAATTAATTGTAAATCGATGATTTTTGTTGTTTTCGCTCAAAACGTGTGATACCCAAACAGTCAACTTTTGAAATTTTCCCCAGGGAATGCAAATTGTCTTACGATAGTTGATTGGTCATAAATTCATCATATTGCCCAATTCCCGAGTTGACTGACGTGGATCATCACGAATTGAAGCATTTAATCGGTCTTCATCAGCAAAGCCGGATGGTCTCCCTGAACGTGGGAAATCATTCATATCAAAATGCCCATTTTTGAAACGATAAAAGGATTTTCGTGCAGTACTTCCACGATGGTGTTCTCTCTGTAAACGGCACAAATGGTTCTAGCGACCTCCGATGCCTTAATTCCTCGGTTAAACTCAAACAAAAGGATATGTCGGAAATGTTAATTTTTTTGTACTTGACACTCTATTTTCATTAGCCAACAATAATTACCCTAACTTTGTGCAAATTGAAAAATTCAACAAGTATTCAATCAAAAAATACTATGGCATTAAAATGACATTGATATTTCTCAAACAAATTTGTTTCCCAAACACTCTTACCTTGGAAACCAAAAACGCTACGAACTTATGCAGCACCCTGATACTTAATTATAAATTGAACCTGTTATCAACCTGTAGGTGTTTAGTAACCCTATTCATGTGGTTAAACCACACAACTTCTGCAAGTATAACCGTTTGAAACAGAGTATTGTTTTTGAATCGTTGAAAATTTATAATAATTCTGGATACGGTCCTGAAGCTATTATTGGTTCAAATTGTTACTTGTAAATTTTTCGTCTACTTTTATAGATTAATGGATCTACTGCTGAATAATTTTTACTATTTAACTCTTATCGTTTACGAGATCTCCATGCAGTGTATGCTTATTCTGAGCTCACTGTATAATATGCAGTTATTTATGAAAAACTGCTTTTAAAATAATAATAAAAGAACAGGTTAATAAGTTTCTAGATCATTATTCTTAAAACTGACAAATTAATTGCAATTATACATAACATAGTAGTTTTTCCATTTACGTGGCCTGCATGTACACAAAATCATTTTAACGCTAGGTGATTTAAGAAATATTATCCAAGGTATCCTACCCAAGTTAGCTGGTCATTTTATACGTTAAAAATACCATCGCATTAAAGTGAACTTGTGTATTAGACATCAGGCATTAATATTAGTACGATTGATACGGTTATTGGCTAAAAATGTTATAATTTGCATTAAGTGAGTGATTGACACTGATGATTATGCAAAATTTAGAAACCGTTCAACATAGGAAAGTTTTTTTAAAGTATTCCTAGTGACAATCTCTGATTAAATCAGATGATTATGTTGACATAGAATATCCGACAGAAAATTCTCCCACTCAAAATCACTTAATACTAGAAAGTTTTCAATTATAAAAAATTATTAATCCGATAAAAACATTCCGTTCATTAATTGAAAATTTTAATAAATAAATTTAAATTTGAACATATCAATATTTAGTAAACCTGAAAAAATATTTATAAAATGCTTAGCATAACTAAATTTTGCGTTCATATCGAAAGTACAGAGAATGTCATTTAAACATTAATAAAGTCAGTATCGCAATTAATCACTGCGTCCTCATTGTATATTCAAACGGTAGCGCCGATGCTTGGTAAAGCAACATTTTATAAAAGTGATCCTTAGTCGTTTAAGAAATGGCTCAAGTAAATGGACTTTTTTTAAAGTTTTATTGCCAAGTAAGATTTTATAAATACTTTAAATTGTAATATCGGTCAAATTATATACTTTTAATTATTTCGTCTTCGGTTACTTTGATCTTTATAGAAGTCTATAATGTATAAATTGAGATCATAAATTTAATAAAACTAAATTATCAATTTACAATGTATTTTATGATTATTTCTTTATACATAGGTATTAATAATTTATGAATAAAGGAGATTTTATTATTATTCCAACTATAAAATAAAAACTACTAGAATCAAACAAGAAATTATAAATAAAAAAGATCAACCGATAAGTTCAAAAACCTTGCACTACTTGTTTTTTAGGTAGACAATTTTGTTACATATTTTCTAACATTCTCTTTTTTTAGATTGCCAGATGAAAATGACAGATTTGCGTCCCCGTGTATTTGTTTTTAGATAGCGTTTTTGTTGATTTGAAACTAATCAAATCAAGCAAATATTTACTAATTAATATTATTAAAAGATCTTAAACTGGTTTAGAAGAAAAAAATACTTCCTCTAATAATATTTTTTGACTAACAGTTCTTTTATATGTAGCTGATAAAATTTCGAGCTACTTTCGACCATTATGATATGAATAAAATATTAGGTATATTTTGTTATCGATTATTATCAATGTAATTATCATTTATCAACAATGCAAAATTAACTTACCTATAGTAATCTTTCTTGCAATATATATTTCCTTCTCTGGAAAAGCAAGTGACTTCACCGTCCAAAGTATTTCGGCACTGGCAACATTGAAGGCACGCTGCGTGCCACCTTCTATCTACCGCTTGAAGATAAAAACGATCCGCAATTCTTAATCCACAACCAGCGCAAATTGCAGTTTCGTCTCCGTTAGCAGGAGGTGTGGGAGGTGTACCAGGTGGTTGAATAGGTTCTATTTTTGGAATATGTTCTAATTTTGGTATTTGCCGTTCATATGACGAATGGGGCCTACATAGTTCTCCCGTTGTTCTACATATGTCTGTGTGTTGTGGTCTACAAATATCGGACGAACAAGATGATTGTAGATGATTATTGTTAGATGGTGTACTGCAAGAACTGCCACTCGAAATACTTAGATCTACGTCCCCCATTGACGAATTGCATGAGGGTAAATTTGGCGAAAGATCGCGGGATGGATCATATGCCGGGCCAATATATTGCTCGTGCTGCTGCTGAAAATACAAAATTAAATAAATCACAAATAGTTTAGTTAGTTACTTTATATTATTAGTAAAGCTTCCGCTTAACTATTAAGGTGCTACAAAACTACTACAGTCGTATGCATAGTCAATTAATATTAGCTAAAATTATAATTGCTATTGTATCTACATATTATATTCTATATTACCTACTGAATAAAAAATATCATGTCTCTTATCTATGGCTACTATTATGGCTGTATAAGAGATAACTATATCATAAATTTATTTAATTATTAAAACATTAATATGTATTTCAATCTATGATTTTACAACCGTTTGGGAAAATTAATGATAAACGCCAATTTTAAATTGATTTTAACTTTTCATTTGATTTCATTCTGTTTAAAAAAAATTTTTTATTGATTTTAATTGATTTGTCATTGTCAATTACTTTCGATCCAAAATTGTACAATTATATACTAATTAATAGTTCATTTATTTTTTAACCTTGAAAATCGGTCGAATTCAAATGGGCCGAAACGTTGCATATTACTAAAATATTAAGACCTATACCCGATATAAAGATTTTATAATGTAGTATTTCAATATTTGCTATTAGCTACTAATTTGACTATGCATATGGTTGCCAATATTTTTTATAATATAATAGTAATTAAACATATTAATAAAATAAAATACTAGATATTATTTTTCTTGTGGTGTTACACACATAACAACTGTAACAAAATGTGACGAATTATTATAGTGGAAACTAATAAATATTAATCTATATTGCTTTAAATAACTACAATGATTTATTGGTTTATAATTCATAGAGCAATCATCCGGTAGCTTTAGTTACGTAAATGAATACATGCTTTCGACACACACGGTTAAACAATCCAAAAAATTCATGATTGAAGGAGCTCTTGTTTTGTGTACTGCTGTAAATACTTTGTATCTATGTACCCATTCATAATAATGTTATTGGAATTAATAAAGAGATTATTAATAGTACTAAAATGGCAATTAAAAAATATTACCACATATACATATTACAATGCCAATGTACTGAAATATCTGCATTTTAGAATAGCCTACAAAATGCACTAAATACTTTTCAGAACTAAAATGCACAAAATTTCACAAATAAAATACACTATAAGCATAACTTCGATAATATATTTTCGTCACACTATGAGATCATCATCAGGCGATGATCAGTGTTAATATCAAATTTCACTACATGACCCACGAATCCATTGATTATAATGAATAATTATTATTCATCTGTTAAATTTACGTAGGTACGAAACGTAGCTTATTGTTAGAACGCACAAGAAAAAACATATTTAAGTCATGGACATAATACATTTATTGACATTTCACAAATAAAGGTCAGTTTGGGTACCTTCTATACTAAACCATTTTTATCGATGGTATCAACCTATTTGAAGCCTTAAAAAATGAAGCGAAGAGTCTTATTTACTCCGGGTTTTACAAACATTTTCAGGGTGCTTAATATTGATGGGGCCAGTGCGGTGTTCTGATGTTGTGAATAAACCGTCACTTCTAGCACGATGGAGTTAGTTTCGAATTTCACACAATAAATTTTAAATTAAATTTGTTATCTTACTCACGTCAACATAATAACCCATTGGGGTTTTCTCTTCGCTGTTGCAATATACGATGTATTTGTGTGAATATAATGTCTTAGAACAAAAATCAATAGCACTTATTACAACGTAACAAATTTATTTGCAAGACATTTGAAATAATTTTTTCAATAGTAACACCTTCGTGTTACTTGAAACGTATTAAACTTTCAAGGCCATTCAAATTTCCTTTGCTCAGTGAAGAAACCGTTCAGAGCTAGTTTTAATTACAACGACCTCCTGGCACAGGTTTAGTCGCCTTTATAAAATGTATCAACAGGTGCCCACGTTATTCTGTACAACTTTCCACTTAGAGTATTCTGATATAATAAATGTATATGCGTGTCGCAGCACAACATTTTATTGATGTAATAAACAAGTACATTGTGTAAAAAATTGCAAAATGTTAATATCAAATATGTAAAATATAGCAAAAAGTAAAATTACTATAGAAATAATAAATTAAACTAAATTTATTATAAACTTAAAAATTTACATTTATAACTTTACAATTGCAATAGATTCTACTTAATTGCATATTTATAATAGGACTACAGAAGTCTCACATGGCTAACAAGTAATTAGAACTACTGTATAAAATCGTTTTATCTAGTGTTACACGCAAAAATCTAAATTGCGTACGTGTTACGTAGTAATTTAATAAAACATTCAATCTATTTACTTATACATACATTAAAGAAATTTGCAATTCCAAGATCAATGCTTGGGCCCATCTATATTAATTTTCCACAAGGAATTCTTTTCACATATTGCCCCGATATTTCCCAGGTCCCTTTTCTATAAATTTTATTATGATCGCTAGTAAAACAATAATTGAAAATTTAAAAGAAATTTTATGTCTAAGCGATAACATTTGCGTGACAGGTACCGATGAAAAACAATTCAGCGGAAGAAGAATAATACAAAACAATAGAAACGTTAATATTTTTCGCAAATTTTTTCAAACATAACCTAGAAGGCTTTTTTTTTCACAAAGCCACAAGGTTGGCGCCATCATATCAACATGTTGATTTTATCACCACCATCACGTCTAAAAGGCTCTATTTCAAGTTATTTGTTGTTGTGGTTGCGCAATTGTAATAAAAATATTATTAAAGAACAAATAGCATAATACAACTACTCAAGTTTTATCGTCGAATGGAGAGCATATTTTTGTAGAAATTAATATATCTAGTAACGAAGTGCAGAATAACGCTATATCCGATTCCACTTTAGTTGGCGAATAGCAAATACAATAATTGCGGCGTCTACTTGCAATACCGGCTGCATCCAGTTAAAGTAAATTTACAGAATGGACTATATTATTGTTATCTCTCTTAGCAAAGCAGAATTTCTTTTTGAAATCATGTGGATATGATTACATTTGATGTGACTTGACATTAGCTGGTGAAACCACAAAAAATTGCCATAAAAATTACTCACAAATGAATGTCAAATAGTAATTTGGATGTACTGTATTGTTATTGTATTGGAACTAAGTCGATGATGGATGTAACCGGGTTGCAACAATCTGTATATTTAAAAGCTTATTTGAATGGGATCTAGACTTTTTGAAACGATCTGAGTTTAACACACGAAAGATCAGATATTATACTATAGTTTTTCACTGTTGGATAAATATTCAGGAAATTTGGATGTAGCCGGTATTGCAAGTAGACGCCTCAATTATAAACTAATAATGTGAAATACTTTCGTTTAACTCAACCTTCTTCAAATAATAGAATTTCTTTTTCAATTTTATTTTGGCAACTATCGGTCAAATGTGCTTCTCCCCTAAAGTTGTAATTTTTTAGATATCATTTCCAGTTGCGTTTTTCACAGAAGCAATGTTGTTCTTCTAAATTATAATTATAGATATAGAAACAAACAGTATATCGTAGTCCAGATTAGTGCTATATCGGAATCATCACTACTATATAAATTTATAAAGTCTTGGTAGTAATTGCATAATTTATTTTTAACATAATATGTTATGGCTATTTAATTTTTTCATTCAACTCAATTTTCATTCAAACATTTTCCTTATTTTCAAAGGAACACTTGGTCTAAAACCGAAAGTGGGCGCTATATTGAAAAGAATGCACCAACTTGAATAATAAAAATTTTCTTCGTATGAACATGATTAAGATTACTTTTCTACAAGTATGATCGTGGTGATCTTCAATACCAATTATGAATAATCCATTTCCTCGGAAATTACTCTTACTCTCTTCATCATCGTTCTAATCTGCACTGGAATCATTTCTGTCACTGCTTATGGCAGTTCAACTTCATTGTTACTTTACTGAATTCTATGCGCATAACAATGTTCTTGATTTGCATCAATTAACTTCCTAACTTTTGCCATTTTGTATAGTAATGTACAGACTATTATCTTCTTTAAGAAAGAACAGATAATAATTTAGTTCATTTTTAATTTATTATTTCCATAATTCGAGATGTACGAGTTAATCCAACTTTGCAAAAAAAATTTACGGATGTGAAAATTAATTTTCTAGCAACACCTATTTCAGACATTGGTTCGTTCACTCATCAAAGGTTCCATATCGAATTTTTTTCATTTGGATATTTGTAATTTACTTATCAAGTTTATTGTACCTACTCATTTTCTATTTTAGATTACTTTACTTGTTATTAAAATTTTTCAATTGCATTGCTTCAAGAATTTTTATTATTCTGCAATAAGTAATCCAGTGAGGTATTTAAAATTAAAAATTAAAGTTAAAAAGATTTTTGGAAGAGCAATTATTATGGTTAAATTTTCATAGGAGAAAATACATAAGATTTCTTGGATCTCGTTTTTAAATGAATATTTAGTTGTAAGGAATAGAAAAATCACGAAAGCTTAAAAAACATGATTAACATAAAATAAAATAAAAAAATAAGCGGTGCTCCAAATTATCTGCTTTCAAATAATGAAACGTCACTCGATATAATATTGTCCCGTTTAAAAATAATCGATGTCGTCACTGCTCGAAGTCATATGATTTCCGATTGATGAAAATTACATTTAATAAAATTATAAATTGATAAGTTTGAAAATTTTAATTAAAAATATTATTTTGAAAAATATTGAATTTGTTCTACCATTCTTTATACTTTCTGAACATCAACCGCTACCCTAGTTTTCTCCTAGTGTTTCATGCTAAAAGCTAGATTACCGTGAATTATAAGTACCATTACCAACACACGTTAAGAAATAATCTTGAAATCGAACAATTGCGAATATTTACTTACTATAATAAGAGAATTATAATACTACCTAAACTGAAAATATGTACATTTCGAAAGGGCGAAATTAAAATATTTCAGAGATATACTTCAAGAGATTATGACCAGATTCGGGTAAATTATTAACTCCAAAATTTTAATATAAACATCTTAATATGTAGGTACTAGTGGTGCCTTAAAATTCTTAGTACTACCTATAAGTTCGTTTAAGAATAATTTTGACAATTAAAACTACTCATGAAGATGTGCTCATTAAAGTGATATTCAACTACTGGGTTAAGAGAACTCAAGCAATAAAATTAAATCAAGCAATCATAAGAAAACAGTTGTGTAGGTGAACATGATAAAATCTTGAATAAATTAAAATATAACAATACTAACTTGTAAAAAATAAAATATATTAAGAACTTACACAGTTACCTACCATTCCGAGTGTTAATACTATTTGCGCTTCAAAAATTTAAAGAATATCTTAGAATTTCATTCGGGATCTATCTCTTAGCTTATCTTTGTTTTCTTTCAAAATAAGTAGAAAAAAAAAAGAATGTAAGTCATCGCTGTAACAATAATTATTATATCACACATTAAACATTGAAAGCAAAATTTATTTTAATACATATTCCTACTGCAGATATAAATTTATGAATAATATTTTGATAATTTAAATAAAATTTTAATAAATTCATCATTATAATAAATTCAAATTTATAGGTATATGGGTATGAATCTAAGTTTTCAAATATGTATAGAATTGTACATTTTATATTATTTTTTATCAGAATTTAAAAAGTAGGTATTTATACTGTACATAGCAAAAAAATGTTGTGAGATAATTTTTGAAATATAAAATAATCTGAATATTAAATTTAAGACTTACATGAAAAAACTTGGCCAAGCGTGGTTGGTAATCTGATTGCTCAAGTTTCTTAATGCAAACAAGAACAACTCAAATTTACCGATAACAACGCTATATATCTTACAGTACTATCAAGCTCCAACAATCATTTCAAGGCCTATGTTCTCTGTTATTACAAAATCCAAAAATAAACATGGAAACCTTAAAGCATTCCATAACAGGTCGAGATTTCAGTGACTTCAAGTATCAGACAAGTCGTGCACTATAACGTTCGTGAGTGATAGCTGTCAGACCCGGGTTGTTCGCCGTAGGATGGGTCGTGACCCATCATAATACCACCGAGTTGTGTGGCAAAAGGCACGCGCTCTAAGTAAACACTTTTATAAAAAGTACTTTATCAATAGAATTAAATTATTTAATATTCTCGTTGCGACTTATAATAGAGATAGCATACACATTACCTATACAATAATAATACTATTAGTCGGCGCTCGTAAACTCATTGAATGATTTCGTTTTGATATTCCATAATCCATAATATTCTTAAAACATCTTACTAAATAGTTTTAGATTTACGGAAAAACAAATTCATTGGCTTAAAACTCAAATAAGTACCCAACAAAATTTCTAAGTTAGTAGTTTGTTATCGTCGTGTTGGTAGTGCCATGCAACCATGCAATTACAAGATATTTTCCTCGATATATTAGAACAACATATCAAAAACTATGCTAATTGAAAAGAAAATATTTTTTTTAAATTTGCAGAGTGACCATCAAGATCTCCTTATTTAAATCCTGTAGAGAATCAATGGGGGACCTTATATAGCTTGTATAGTACATGAAGCAGGAAACAGCACAGGTCCTGGAGTTAAAAAATTGAATGAAGCGAAGTTAGGGAAAATTAAACCAGAAATGTTACTGAAATTGCCCATAGGTATGATCAAAAGAGTTCTTGAGGTGTTAAAGGCAAAAAAAACAGTATTCAATTTTAACTTCATTTCAAAACTCAGAATGGTTAACCAAGAATAAAATATGTGAAAGCGAGGCTAATACAATTTCGTGTATGTTTTCCTGCATTTTATTTAATTTTAGCTGTAAGTAATTTATAACTATTAAAAGATATCGTTTAAAAAATATTTTATTTTTAATAATATGAAACCGTTTTCTGAAGAAAATGAACATATTTAAATTTTTTTTTAAATTTATGTTTATATTGCCTTTTCATAGTTGGTTTCATACTGAGGCCAATTACATTTCGATGACTGTAAATAATTAAAAAACATATGGGGTTCAATGGACAGAAAGTCGACCTGCACCCGCTTACCAGAAGAGTAAGATGTAATAGTTAAATGTAAATTTTGATGACTCGAGCAAAAATAGTTAATCTATTTTTGTACTTCTCTTGATGCGGATTTTGAAATTATGGAGACAAGGTAAATTGTATTTATTATATTATTCATATTTCTGTTTATTCCGTGTTCTTAATCCCGTAATTCTATAATTATGACTTTAAGAATAATACTTAATTCAATTAGGAAGTTACCTGCAAGGGAAGTTCCAAAAATGGAACTTGCTACAATTAATGCCAAAAAACATCATTTTCGCCCCAACATCTTGTAGTCATTTCCCAAAGGAAGACTTCGGCTACAATATTCTAATATAAAATGAAAATATGCTGCCATGTTGACTAATACTCTGGAATAGGAGAACTTGAAGTCTTAACAAGCCAAAATCATCGAAAGAATAAAATAAGAAGTAAACTAAACAAGTGAAATTATTGTAATTAACAAACTATGGATACCTACTTAATGCATACAGCGTGACGTTGGGAACTTTTCACCTAGTTCCTTATACTTGTTGCCCCACATATACATTTATATGTATGAGGTAAAAAGTGTAATTTTTCTTCATTGACAAAATCATTTGCTACAGGTTTATCAACACTCTGTTGGGTATTTTAAATAATAACTATATCTCCTTAATCTCTGATGAGATAGACTTCCTAAGCGCTATTAAACTGTTTGCTATATATTTTGTTTCGCTTGATAAACCAATTTTCAAAAAGTGGCACTCTCATTCCTGGCCTACCCTAAATAAGATAAAATATTTTGCAGCAAAATATTTACGAATTGTGTATATTACTTTAACCCATGTAGTATTACCATCAGCAGCCGCAGATGTACTAAATACATATATATTTAGATTACTGAATTATTGTATGTACCTATACAATAGATTTCCCTATTTGTGCTCGTTGCGTATTGAAATTGCGTGACGAGCACAGAGGACCTAGAGCTTAACGTGGATTCCGAACCACGGAAATAGACAATTTTTTCATCGTCCATTCCGATCAAGGAAGTTATTAGGGCATATGTAATGTTATCTTGGACCAGAAAGTAAACAATTGGTGAGCGTAAACCCCTTCTATAGATACACCACCTCACAGGATTTGAACCCGCGTGGACCTTGGCATGAGAAGATAACACGCTAACCTCTCAGCCGTTCGCCCACCTTCGCCCATTGATTTATTGGATAACAATAATATACATAAACAACGCTTGCTTGGAAGAGGTTTCACATTTCAAGTACCTGCGTTGCGATGTATCCTACGAATATGATGAGGACATCGCTAAAAAACTAAATACTTTCCAGAGAATACGGAATCATTAGACGAACACTAGGGAAACGATGTAGACGAGATACGCAATTAAAGTTCTACAAAGGCATGGCGGTTCCCACCTTGCTTTACGGAAGCGAAACTTGGACGACAACAACCAGGCAAGAAGCAAAAATATGAGCACCAGAGGTGAAATTTTTGCAAGCAGTAAAAGGCTGTACACTGCTGGACATGAATAGAAATGAAGATATCAGAGAGGAATTGCAGATCTTTTCGGTGAAAGACAAGGTTTGTGATTATAGGCGCAAATGGAAGGAGCATGTGCAAAGAATGGAAGATCAGCGATTGCCAAAAAGTGCCATGAAATATGATCCGAGTGGGATAAGAGACGTTGGGCGTCCAACGAAGCGATGGGCTGATTAGAAATCGGAACAGGCCTAAGGCCTACACCGTGAAACAGACGACGACAATAATATATTAAAAGTATAAATCAATATATTAAATTTGATAACACCTGTATTGATAGATTATTATAACGATAAGCTTTTTTTTCAAATTTTGATCAACTTGATTTCGAAAAAAATTATTCATGAATTCGGAACAGAATGGTTATTATAAAATCAATCGTACTCGCATTCAGGCTGCCTCAGAAAAAAAAGGAATCCGGTGCGTGGCTAGAGGTGTAGGTACTCATATTCGAACTTAGGTACGATTATGAACAAAGACTCTCTCCGAATTTGTGTGAGTCTGAGAGTTGGAGCTAGAGATGGTGCCAAGAGCATACCGTCGTTGATACTGCAATAGGTCGTACGTCACCAAAAATGCAATTTCGGTTTTTGGTGTCTAAGTAATCAGTGCAGTCTACTTTATGACACATCAAAACCTCGTATGTGATGGACCAATCAGAAAGCAGATATTTCGATATTGAAATTTGTCGTATATCGACAACGGCGCGGAATTGGATACTGCAAATTAGTCGTATGCGGAATTTCATGTCACATCATAGCTTTATTTAAAGGTAGTCATCTCATAAAAAAAATTGGTGAGTTATTATTTACGCAAGTAGAAGCATTTTTAGTTGTTCCAGGCGCAAGCTTAATTGTTTTTCCGCTCTCCTGAACATTTACATTATTTGACGTACGACCTATTGCAGTATCAACGACGATACATGTATTTGCGGAGCGTCGGTCGATCAATGCGGTCATCACGGCTTTCGTGCTCGCGAAGTGCAGGCAGATTATCGAGATATACCACCCTTAATGAAATCATTAGACGAACCCCTGCCACTGTAAACATTCCTTGCATCCTTGAGCCTACTAGAATTTTCCGTGACGATGGAAAACGTCCGGACGGGGTGACGTTGCTGTCATGGCATCAAGGAAGAGCCTTAGTGTGGCACGCGACTTGTGTTGATACCCTAGCTCCTAGCCACTTAGGTGTTTCTTGTCAGGTGGCTAGTTCAGCAGCGGGAAAGGCGGATAATTTAAAACACAAGAAATAAAATCAATAAAGGATAATTATGAATTCTCAGCTTTTGCCGTCGAGACACTGGGTCCGTGGAGTAATGACGCGAAGGATTTGGTCGATAGGATCGGCCGTTTATTAATTGTGTCAGGGGATAGCCGAGACAAGAGTTTTCTGATTTAGAGAATCGGTTTGTGCATGCAACGAGGAAATGCTGCAGCGGTTCTAGGATCGACGCCCACATTAGCGATTATGGACGAATTCTTCCAACTTACGGGTTAAGTTTTGCGTTTGTTATTTGATGTTTTTAAAGTTTAGCACATTTGATTTTGTTAATTTCAGTTGATTGTTGTTCCTAAAATTTGTTATTTATGCTGATTGTTAATAAAAACCTGTTCCTTGAAGACCTAATTGTTGATTCATTCCTACACCAAGTGTCTCACTTACTTTTGGAGAAAACCGGCTAGTTGTAAAGGCAACTTCTCTCATTTACTGTTTCAGTAGTGAATATGTAGGATAATTTTGCTGCATATTTTGTATGTATTTCAGGTTCATATAGCTTTCATACATAAACATAATAGGGTAGCTTCAGCTAGATAACAAAAATAAATAATCTAAAGTAAGGCTGTACATAAATTTGTATCTCTCAATAAGAAGAGCTGTTGACCTCATGTTAGCGCAAATTAACTGGTAAACTGATAGAAGTCTTAACAATTCAGATTACCGGTTGCATGTGAGATAATATCCTCTCACGGTTAGTCGAATACCCGACTAGAAGTTTTTGCTTATGAAATGTTGTTTTTGATATTTAAAATAAAATCTTTCGCGTGAGGTTTTTTTCTGTTTATATCTAATAATATTAATAATTATTATAATATTTTTGATAAGCTCCATCATAAACAGGATTTTTTATTTTTTAAACTTTTTGTCTAATCTGTTATATTGCAAATTCTTCTGACAGTTTACTAAAAACACTTTCCTTTATTGCTTTTAAATCTTTAAATCTTTGACCACCTACTGATGTGTTATTTGAGTAGATTAGAATATAAGATAAGAAAAACTTTTAAGTAAAATTGCACCCAAGTACTAAAAATTGACAAAACTACCTGATTTAAAAATGTCAAGAAATATTTTGGAAAATTACCTATTCACGTTTAAAACCAATCAGTTTCTATGAATTTACTCACCCATAATACAAATTATTGCACTTTAATATTTTATTCAAAAAATGATATACTGAATATGTAGGATAGATATTATTATAGGTAGTACCTAAAGTATGATATTATAAAATTCCGCCCAGTCTTGACAACAGCAATTTTCGTTTATTTAACTTAAAATAAAAGTTAAAAAAAATAACTACTTAAAATCAAAAACAACAACATCCAAAAAACGGAAGATATACGGGATACTTAATCTTAATTGAATTTAGGTTTAGGATTTTTTAACAAGTATTCTGGTTTTTCACGAGAATGTTAAGAACATTTACCGAGCAGTTAAAACCTTAAATATCGATATATTTGCTTTCAGAATAAATATCTCTCTTGCTTCTGAGTTAAAAACACCTCAAACAGAACAGTTATTATCAAAATTATCCTAAAATATCATATATTTTAATCGTATATAAGTCGCAGTAAAATAATACAACTATGGTTCTGAAAGTGTCAATAAACGATTGGCAAAAATTTTAATTAATCTTAAATTGAGCAAAATTACCTATTTATAAAATATTTTAAATTTTCAAAGTAGTTACGCTTAATTTGAATTTTATGTTGTATTGCATATTATTTATTATTTCTCAATTTTAATGTCATGTAGATAACTTCATCCAAAGTACCAAAATAAATACTTTATCTGACAATAATTTATCAAATCAAAATTATAAATCAATTCAAAGTACAAAATATTTTCGTAACTTGATATCTGTGAAATGTCAGTCAAAGTCATTAACTTAATTTTTAAAAAACTTATTATTCACAGATAATCAATATAGTACTGTGTTGGTACCTATAATAAAAATATATACATAGGTATTTCATTATAATTAATGTATTTATAATTTATTGTAATATGTGTATTACGGTTTAGGTAGAAAATTTATCCAGAATAATAGTATAATAATATAATATATCACTTTGGCAAAACTAAAAAAATATATTTCAAATTAAGAGAAATTTGCTTTCTCAATAATTGTTAACAGTATATTTATTATATTTATTACAATAATTGCTATTCAATTAAAATGAATCAAGTCGAGATAATATTCGTTTGTAAGCCATTTAAGAACTTGCATTTAATTGCAATACATTATGACTGTCACTCATAAATATTTTATGAGACTCATGAGTAAATCAACTTATATGGACTTCATAATAGTTACCAGCATCCAACTTGTTTTCAAAAAATGTAAAATAAGTTAAAAATTTTAATATAAGCAGTTTTTACAACAATTCATAATTCATTGATGTTAGTTAACAAGTGTGTCTATTTTGGTCATTTTATCCAATAAGAGTCATTTCCTTGGTTGTAACTTGTTCTGATTGGACATAAGTTATGTCATTTTGGCTTCACAGACATGTATGTTATTCTGAAATACTTACTTAACATTTTATACCAACATGTATTGTTTCCAGTCTGCTACACACCTTTTCTAGAATCTCGTGCAAATATTTCATTGTCACCACATGATTTTGTAGAATCAGTCAAGTTTCTTCAACTGTAAACTTGAAGTCAGTACGTTGTAAACAATCTTATTGCAACAATAATTACAAAATTATATTTATATTAATTTTGGCCCTTATGATTTTTTTTTAATTATTGAAATCAATACCTAGGGGAGACCGGGGCTAGTTGTCGCAAAATTTGTTTTAGAATTTTTATTTCAGGTACTTTTTCATTTTACGTGGAAATCAGTATGCTATATTCTGCCTTCATGTGTTTAGAACGATATTTGATAAGCAAATGTAGTAAAACATGAAGTATTTTGAAGTAGGATTTGCTTTTGTCTTACTTGGACAAATGCGACAATATGTCCCACTGCGGGGCATGTTGTCTTACTGTATGGGGTAAGTTGTCGCTAATAAAATGATTGCGATAAGTTCAGAAACTTTAATTATTAATAATTATTTAATCATGAAACGTATTATGAACAAAACCAATTATTAATCATCATCCGAATAACAAATACTTGAACTAGAAATTGTATTATTTTTGAATCGTTACAAACCGTATTTGAATTATGTTTTTTTATGCTTAAATATCATCGAAAAATAATTATGAATCACATTACAGCAATAAAAGGGGCACACCAGATGGGAATTGAAGTAAAGATGTAAAATTAACCCAATTATGCCAAATAGCATACACGGACATAGGTAATGGAATACGTATATTGATGCGACAACTTGCCCCGTAAACATTGAGACAAATTACCCCAGCGGACACTTTTTTGTTGGTGTATAATTATTTCTCAAATAATTAGTAACAACCACAATAATATAGCAATAATATATTACGTACATCGTAAACTATCATAATACTTCAATTTATCTCACCTTAAAGTTCTTAACGTGGCACAATCACACAAAAGTTTTCACGGCGTAAATTTACTTCTCGCAACGAATTTGATGTTTCCTAATTTATGGTGTTGCCATCTCTGCAAATTAGACCGAAACCTACAAATGGTAAAGAAGGCCACTATAGAGAAGCACTAGACATTGGTTTTGTACAGAAAACTTTTCTACGTTTTGAGATATTGCGAATACGACAATTTACCCCTGCGACAACTAGCCCCAGTCTCCCCTACTCATCGCCGACTGGTTTGAATAAATTTGAATACTTTGATTGTTGCAAACAATGATTCTATAGATCATTTTGTTTGTGGGCCGCAAGAATATTTCTGTATATTCACAAAAAGTAATGATTAGAATTCAAAATCTAAGCTTAATACCTGGATGTGACTGATCAGCATCTAATATTTTCAAGACCACGCTAATAGACTTGCACAAAAATTTTATGAGACCCAAATTTACAAAATGACTTACCCCAAGACTACAAAAAAATTCTACACAATATGCACAGTTTTGCAACGCCACAAAACCACGTATCCTTCTGTCTTAAAAATTTTCACAATTAAAAATTTAGAAAATACTACATTCAAGCTCAAACATTAAAAATTAACTATAACGACGAATAACAAATGTAATTTTTATTAATTACGTAAAAATGCTTCTACACTAAAACCTTCTGCAAAGAGAATTACGTGGCAAGCAAGGACTCACACATCTCGCTAATTGTTAAATTTTAATGTTTTTATTATGTTTTATATATAAATTAAATTAAATTAATTGCTGTACATTGAATGTTTAAAATATATTATTTCTCTCTCAACAATAATAAATTATTGTTGCTGGAAATACATGTTCAAACGTCAAACTTATCTTAAAAGATTTTTAAGTCATTTGGGATTATATCAATGTTTTGCCAATATTTGTAACTTCCTAGATTGATCTGAGATTTAACATAGATACATATAGTTTTCAAACATATCCAATAGTATCCGTCAAATAGGTATTAAATTTATATTAGTGATATTATAATATGTGTGAAATATTATAATATCAGGTGCAGTATCAAAGGTTATTAATTGCTACTACTTTTATATACATATTGTACCTATACCATAGTTATTTTAAATATATCAATGCATAATAAATTATTGTCGATAACAATTAAAAATATTTTAAATTGAAATAAATAATTTGACGTGATATTAAAATATCTAACGTGTTTTGATATGCTTAACACGGATGCTTGAATTTATCAATGCGACCAAAACAGTTTCCTGCACGTTTGAGATATGTAACCACAAGTGGGAGTGAAAGCTTTAATAAGTTGAACTCTTTAGGTTTTTCTAGTAATTTCTACTTTCTTTAAGTTACATTATGTTTTGAAAGAAGACATAAACATATTGGTACGATTTTATTAAGATCTGGATATTCATATTTACAACTGGTATAAGTACAATATCATATTTTATCAAATGTTGGATGAAGGTATTTTTTTGCCAAATAAATCAATATATATATATGTCTATTGGTTTCGGTTTATTAGACCATCATCACATTGTTTTATTTGGCAAGAAAATACCTATATATAACGTTTGATATTTGATACACCTTGCCTTAATATTAGAAGTTGATTTTTATTATAGTATCATATTTTCAATACTCAATGCGAGGGAAAACCTATACCATATCACTTTGCATTATTTTCGTTTTCCCTTAAACCTCTTAAATATGGACTTTAAATGTGATTTTAAGTTTTTCTTTTAAATCTGGTAATACACTAATTCAAACTCTTCATTTTCTTCGTTGTACCTGCCGATTTTTTGTTACTACTAATTGAATTTATTTAATAATAATTATGTAATCTGAATGAATGAAGGATCTAAATTATTATTTTATGGTTTCATTATAAGATCTTCTATCATACTTATAATGTTATAATACCTATAAATACTATAAACTGCATTTATATATCATGCGTCGAAACTTGCAATATTGAAACGTCCCATTTCTATTATTTTAGCATTTACGTATAGTTACACAATTCAAAAAGTAATTAGATGATTTTTAACCAAATGAACGAATTTTATAGGAGATATTTCTACTATAAACATAGTAGATAAGTAGTGTGGAGCAGGTGAACAGTAACATAGAAAAATCGTTAATTTAATCGATTCTTTTACGTTCTAGCAGCTGCATTCATTGGTAGGAAACGAATGATACGAACAACGATATATCCTTTACTTGTCTTTAATAATTTAGTGCTCCAATTGATTATTAAATGTTGAGGTTTAGCAAATTAGTAAAGACGCAGGTAACAAAATATAAAGCTTAATTTATTTAAATGTACATATAATCATAATGTAATCATTGTTAAGATTATAACATTACTGCGGCAAAGAATGACTTCTTGAATAAAATAACAATTTTCATAGTCGTTTCCTGATGTACCTACATACATAATACGATGTGGCGGATTTCCACTGGAAGGTTGTGTTTGAATGCATTTATGCAATTTGTATAAGTAACACTCGATTTCTTCATTAAATTTAACGCAAGAACATTTAGATAAAATTTATTAGTGCTTATCAAATGTAAGCTATTACTAATTTATTATGTATTATTTTAAGCTCAATTATATTTTAAGTGTTTATAGTACTTTTAGACGTTAATTGTTCAACACATTAAATTAATAAATGTACTTACAAGTTGTTATACTACTAATTTCATTTACTGGCAAAATATTGTAAACATTTGTTTTAAAAATACAAAAATAATATATCTGCAATAAATATTATTGTATCAATGATATCGATATTAGATTTGTTTTAAAAATTATCAATTTGTTTACCTTTTTCACCAGTATTGATACATATCATCTGTTTAAATATAAAATGTAATATTTTAATTTATATGCAGAAAAAGTATTGTAAACATGTTTACTATAACAACAATTAAAATAATTTCAGGTCGATATCCAAGATGCATACCATTATAACTATAAGAGTGTGGATACAAAGTATAAGCTTCTTGCTTCTTATAAGAAGTTCCCATATAATTACAAATACAAACTGTACAATTAAATATCATTAGAAACGCAAGATATAATAATTTAACAACTACATAAAGCTTACGAATCATATTAACGCTATCTAAAAAATAATCTACGTTGACTGGGTTCTTACTCGGTAATTTCTCAAGTGGAGATCCAAAAATGCAAATTTGATAAAAGTAAAATATTGCAACACAATGTAAATGGTATCAGTGTGTATCGAATTGAAGAAATATAAAAGAAAATAAAAATACATCAAATATTATAGTTCAAAATTTAATATAATTCATTTATTACCAATGTATTATTTATGTTGCCATTTCACAGCATAGCGTCGATGTATTCCTCATTTAGTAGGTACTTTTGCAATTTTCTCTAAAATTTTAAATCTCAAATTTAGTAGTATAAAATAAACTACAGTAAAATTTCAAGAAAAATAATAATGCATAATAAAATTTTTCGTTTTAATATCGCTTACTGCATTTCTTACGCATCACGGTCATTTAATTTCATCTAAAAAAGAGTGGACCCATTTAACATAATATCTGATCAGCTTATTTTATAAAATAATTAAAACATTTACAGTAAATTTATTTGGATTCCATAATTGTCACCCTGAAATGTTATTTTTCTTGTATGTATAGAGATGGCGGCGACTGACTGAAATTAGATGAACAATCATTTTATAAATACTGTACAAGTATTATCTGTTAAGTATTTAGAAATATTGTCCAACGATTTATTCACGCCCCCCCCCCCTTATACTATATTTTTATCTATTGGAATCTATGAGCTTCACGTTGACAAGCGGGATTACACACAGGCGGCGGCAGCGGGGCGGTAGAATAGATTTAACATTTTTGCAAAACACTTTATAGAGTTTCATATTGTACGTTAAGATATTAGATTTAGGTCATAACCTTATAGTCTATTTTATGAAGAAACATATTTTATTCACTTTTTTGAAAATGTTTTGTAGGTTCATGAAATTTAATATTTTTCTACATAATAAATATGTCTTAATATATTCTCATAATAATTATAAAATGTCTACGCCAGTCTCTTGTTCGCAATACTCACTTTGTAGACTTGCTTTACCGTGAAACTTTTTGAAATAATTATACGAGACTCCTTTTATAGAATAAACTGAGAAGCGTCTTTATTTAGAAAAGTATATACGTATATATTTTAATGAATAGTGGAATTCCAATAGGTAGCAGGTATGGCATAGGTATTAGATATAGACTTATGGTCAAGATGTAAGTGTTCTCACATCTTCCGTCAATATATACAGTAGACGCCGTTTATTACGATCACGGATAATGAGATCTATCGGGTATTGAGATCATTTTTGCGAAGAACCGGCTGGCAGTATATGACTGCATATAAAAATCATCGTGTATAATGATCAAAATTCGGTTTATGCGATCAAATTTTTGTTAAAATCTTTAAATGCAGGAAAGCGTTAGAAGTTTTACGGCGAGATATTCCAATTTTCAGATGTATTATAAATTTGATACTTTTTATAAACAATTTAACCCACGAAAATTATACAAAATCCCATTAAAGGAACGTTACTTTTATTTTTCAATTTTAATGTTTCAATAATGTTTCCAATAAATAAAATTTAGTGTTTTTTGACTGTTGATGATTTCTGGTTTATTGTGATCAAAAACCCCGAGTCCCGAACTAATCACATTAAGCGGCGTGTACTGTAGAACATAGTGAACCACAAAATAAGTTTCTCGATTAAACTAAATTTAAACAAATATTACGACCTTATTATTATTATAGAATTGCTTAGCCGACCACCAAAACTTACTATTCGATAAACATTTTCAAATAAAGTTCTTTAGTAAACTATTTGCAAATATAATCTTACTTTATACCCTATATATTTATTAAGATGATAATTTCTTTGTAAAGTAGTTGTATATTTGTCACTTCAGGAAAGATCATAATCTTTTAACTACTTTATGTTTCCATTATAATACGCTTTATTTGCTTACCCTTAAAAGATCAGATAATTCTTTTGTATTTCTGGATTGTATATAACCACTAAAATAAGTTTGCAAGTTAAAGCTGTAATAGTTCATTGCACTCATACCAAGAACATTTACCAGAAAAAATTCTTCCAAAGTGTTATTATTTTTGAACTCACGTTTACAAGTAGAGAGCAGCACTAGTTAATAATTTTTATTATTTACAATGCGCTCAACCTAAAATATCTGTTAGATAAATTATTTCTGTGGTCATTTGTCTACGAATGCGGCAAGTACACAAACATCCTGACACTTTACGGTGGACCCAGTAATTAACGATCTTAAACGCACATTTTTCAAAGCCAAGCTACATAATATTTCACTTAATAAATTTGGGGAGTGTCAAATGCAAAATGTTATTTATATACTTGAATACGTTTGAAATTTGACGGTGTTCATTGAATGTAATAGCACATCGTTACCTATAAAATTGATCCATTAAATATTCATACGAATTAAAAAATCATAGATTTGGTGGAGCATCTAATGTCGCTATCAATATTAACAATGGCTATAATTCAATCAAAATTGTTGATACCAAAATTCCGCAGTTCAAAAATTAAAATTTTTATAGAAATTGAAATGTAAAGGGGGTAGCTTCAATGTTTCCTACAGTTTTGTATTGGTCTTTCAATTTCATTTAGGTATACATTTAGTTATTAAATATTGAGCATATCATTTATATTATTAGGATAGTATAAGCACGTATAAGCATTAGAAATGAAAATTACTATAAATATTTTTATATTGTTATATACAATAAACATATCAGTATCAGTATAATATCTAATATTTCAATGTTTTTCTTATTTTAGAGAAATATGACAAGTTGAAGAGCTGCTTAATCATATCTGTATATTTAGAATAACCTTAAAAATGCACAAAATGCTTTTCAGAAATAAAAAGAACAAATTTTCACAAGTCAACTATAAGTATAAGCTGTGACATCGTCAGGCTGCAACAGTAATTGGTGTTGACGAAACGTTTACGAATTATACCTACAGTGTAATTTACTTGTGAAAATTTGGGCTTTTTAGTTGTGAAAGGTGCCTTGTGCATTTTTTTGGTTACTCTAAATATGCAGATATGATCAATAACAATATCACTGTTTTAATGAGAATAGCATACAAGGATTATATTGTAACCAGATACCTACATATTATTATAGAAACAAATAGAATGTCATCACTAACCTATCTTTACAGTGTAATATGTAGAAGTATAAATATCTATAACTTATAACTTAGGAATATCAATTTTGTTATAGTAACTTCTAAACGCGATATTCAATTTTAACTTACAATATTAGCTACACAAAAGTAGGAAATCTATAAGTTACAAGTAGGCAGTTATTATTATTATTCTTACTTATTAGTAATGCATAACATTGAAAAATTATCTTGCGCTACGATTATAAAGTAGGTTATTTAATAATTAATAAATACCAAAAAACTAGGCAGTCAGCTGATCATACTAATTACTTTGAGACTGTTTCAAATTACTTGTAACATGAAATTTGCAAATTATTAGTATAATATTGAACGAAATTCGTACGAAAAGTGTGTTTTTGGTGTCATGCTTGATTGATACGCCTAGTTAGCTGAATAAACAACTATTACAAGTACATCCAAAGCTTAAGCGTAAGTGAAGATGAGTAGCGCCATCTATGTAAATTGTAAACACAGGTAGCTCATCTGGAGATGGATCACTTTGCTTTATCGTATGCCCGCGGTTTCATTATCACCCCGTAAAGAGGACTCAACTGGTCAGACACTATAGTAAGCGGTACCGTATTCGATTGATTCGCAAAATATCTTATTTATGAGTACAATTTACTAAAATATCAAGCGTAATAACACTTACTGCCGCCTATTGGTGTATTTGCAATAGAATTTGGGAAGCATGCCGTATCAATCAACCACGACACCAAAAATATACTTAAGGTATGAATTCTGTTTAAAAAATACTCGTTTCTAGTCTTTAATTTATTTTTCAAATTCAATATGAAAATTTAGTACAATAATGGTTCTGCAACAAGCCCCCTATAAGGTTAATAATCTCACAGTCCTGTAATTTTTCTTTCCGAAGTAAACTAATTTGCAAAACAGAAAAAAGATTGAATGCAAGCATCTTTGTTCGAGCCCTGTAGTAGACATCACAGTTTACTTATACCCACCTAGTTTTCAAATAATGTACAATAAGAAACTCATACTAGAGATTGTACAAGAAAGTATACATACTTTATAAGGAACTGTTTCTAGTAGTATATAATTTACTTGAGAATTACTATAAAATAAATATTAGAATTTTGCATAGCAACAGTGCTAAGATTTAATATATAAAGTCAATAAATAATTATTGTAGGAGACAGTTTGTCCATTCCGGTTAAAAAAACCGACATCTAATCTGAATAAGAACTATCTCTTGCAGACAGATCCCAATGACCCTTAACCATTTAAACAAACAAGAAAGATATAAGTTTCTGTTTATAAATGTACTATATTTAGTAAAATTTTTACGTAATAATAGTACAATTCTAAGCATTTTTCATCAACTGGCTAAATACTTGTTTGCTATAATACTACAACATAATATAAATAATTCGATTTCACTGTGTAAACAGAAAATGCACCAATATGTTTTAACAACATACATCAATGCAGTGAATTTATGTATTATGCCTTTTTGCTTAGGTTTGAATCTTGCTCAAAATGCACAAATGAAAATCTTTTTATTTCATCATTGAACTTTTTTTAATATATACCTACTGTATTTTTAGGAAATGATAAAAAGATAACCTAAATAAATTGAAATGATTGCCGAGTTCTGTTCCATATGAAAATTATTTATTTAGTTGCACGGATAACTCCTAAACCATTCGAATTATAATAAGCTGCGAGGGACTTGGAAATAAATTTATTATTAATCAAGGAAAATGATGTCCTTACTCGAGGAACAATTTTTGTATGTTAATTTCAACAAATATATCGCAATAAAATAAAATCAGAAATTACATTACTTTCTGATTGTATCACTATTTAAATAAACAACAACAAATAAATATTTATAAAATGAATTTAAAAAATTTTTAGTAACTAGGGCAAAATTATAAAATCTTCCTATTTGGTCACATGCATGTCAGTTAAAATATTTCTCGAAGCAATAATTTTTGCGATTATTAGGTGCGATATATATTTCTTACCATAGTAAAATATAATATGGATTTAGTGATACTAGAACATTATTTTAAAGACTTAATCCAAATAAGTAAACGGGTGCTTCAAATCACAAAATGCAAAAACAATTTTATTCTTGAAACTGCCAGTAAGGAACGTCACTCGCAAACAATATTATTATGAACCGGATGTGGGCGAGACAGGCATGAATAGTATATAAAATAATTAGTAGCTCCCCGACTGAAAATCATTCCATTGGTCACTCTCAAGTAGCCTTTCGGACATTTCTTTAAGCCTTTAATATAACGAATTTTTTTTGTAACCCCTTTTTTATCAAAGGTCTGTAGTTAATATTATCCATTGGTTTGATTATAATTTTTATTTTAATTCTTCCGTTTCTTGACTTCAAATTGAGAATGTTATAAAGATAAACTAAGTGTTGCTATTCACCGAGTTAAGAAATTTCAGTCTGTAATCTAATTTGGAATTTTCGCACTGTAACCGCTGATGTGGTCTCATAGATGGTATATAGTATATACCATCTATATACGGTACCTACTACTAAAATTAGCGATTTATTAAGCGTAAAGTACCTATTACTTATTGGAAAATTAATGAGACTATCCCTGAAGGAATGAACGAAATTTGGTTGCCGTTTTAGTTTAAAACGTTTATTGCCAATTCACAAGAAATTATGTTTCTAAATAACATACGGATTTCTTTGTTTTGCAAGTATTTTCAATTATAAAATTTTAACATTTAAAACTTCAGAGAGATTCAAAATTCGACCGATGTTATAAAAGTTTGTAGTCTATAATTAATTACAGCTAACGACGGAGCTTTTAATCCCCAAAAGTGTTGAAAAAAGAAATTTTCTTAACAAATAAATTTTAATTGTTACATTTTTTATTACTGGTTTTTTAATTAAAATGATTTCATTGCCAAAACTGATTTTGTATAATTATCATCAAGATAAATAAATTATAGGTAACATCTATACTAAAATACCTGTACCCTTCAATATAAAAAATGGAATCGCTTCGAGGAAAATATACCAATAAAACCTATTGTAGGCAAGTTTTTTTTGTTCAATTTTAATGAAATGACATAAATGTATATTTTTAGTATTGGGTTTAATAAGTAAATTACTGATTCTAGTGCTGTAAGTTAATAAAAATGATGTCAATTGAGTTTCTTTCATATCGTTTACCTTATTTGTATTATGTTTTTAATATTGATATACGAATTGTCTATAGAGCTCTAGAGGTATCTAATAGTGATTTACATCAATTATGAACCTTAAATAGCTTCGCTTCCAAAAGTATAGAAGATAAACTCTATACCTATCAAATATTCCATGAATTTGAGTCAAATTGTAATCATGTATGCAAATATTTTTTAAATATTTCCAAAAGTTAGTTAATCCTATATTAAAAATTATTTAATCTATTAAATTGTACAAAATTAAAAAGGTACTACTACTATATTTTATGTCTTACGAAAAGTCGACACTTTATTTTTAATATTGTGGTAGTTTGAACTTTGAATGTTTATTATTCATGCTTAAGGTTTAAAGATTATCGCCTAAATTTAGCGAGATATAATAAAAATTCCGTTTATCGAACATTTTATGAAATAGGTAATATCTATCATACATTTCTTAAATCGTTAGAATTTGTAAAATTCTAATTTATTCCTTATATTAATACTTAATTCATAATTCATTTTGATAAAAAAACTTACCCAATGCATCCCGGGCGTGCGAGTGTTTGTTTCTTCGAACACTCCCATCTGCAGCGACGGCAGAACCAGCACCGGGAATTACAGGTACTTAATGTACCTGATGATGACCGTCGAATTTAAAAAGTTCAAGTGACAACTTGATCACGAAAAAAATTTTTGCACAAAAAGTTAAATTACAGTTAAGTATTATGCACTAATTTATAATTCATGCGTTGGTTCAATGTTCTTATTATATTTTTGGCACAAATATAGTATCACTATTACAAACAGTTTTGTAAATAAGTTCCAATTACATTACTTTTAAGTTAAAAAATAATCCACAAGGCAATCTAATTACTTGGGAAAAATTATTTTACATTTTTCGAATTGGAATATAAGCTCGAATATGAAGCCGAGATGAACACAGAATATGTAACATAATTTTATGACACTGTCACTCGAAAATAACTGTGACCTTTACAAATGCCTTATATATGCTAATATAGTAATAAATAAAATGTAAATATCTTTTTGCACGTCTCCAGATATTTTATTAAACATAAAATTTTGTCTTTTTCTTTAGAAACTGGTTTTTGTCATAAATTATAAAGTGTCTTTAAAGTTGTACAAATTCTATTTCCGTTTTTACGAAATATTTTCGTGCAATCACTTACAAGTTCGCAAAATTTTAAAACTAACCGATTCTTTGACAACATTGGGTGCAAACAAACATCAACCACAAATAAATCATTAAATTACAAACCGTAACGTGGTGGCTAATTTAATTTGTTACATTAGATATTTCTCACAACACTTAATTTTTAATGCTCAATATCTACATAAACAATCGAATAATAAAAACACCGGGCACATGTAAAATGTTTCATATTGAAATTCGCGCGCATGACTTACAGAAGCACTTGCATCCGCGCAGTACGAAAGACCGAGCAAGGCTGTAAGCGACGCGCACTCAAAAGCGCAAGGTTTATTGAGGCCCCTCCTACAAAAGAGGGGCTTTACCTATGCCGGTAGCAAGATTATGGCAAGGATTTATCTCTTTTATCAATATGTAAATCGTATTTTGTATTCGTTCGTTTTTAGCAGTCGTATTGAAAATGTGAAAATTGTAACTAAACATTTTTGTTCTAGGTAATAGTACTTACTATCTACTGCCTACTTAGAAAGTCCAAATTATCTGTAATTAAAAAAACACATTATTGTCTATGCTATATTTTTTTATAGTAAAAATTGTCCTAGGTGGTACATATAACTTACTATGACAGGTAACAATTTCTACATTATATACTTAATTTGTAGCGAAATATTAAAACAACCACAAAGATTATGAGAAACTTGAAATTTTTACACTAATATTTCGTGGTATAAAACGCAACTCGCAGTAAAAATTAGCAATACAAACTTATAATTAATAGTAGTATGTAATTACCTATTATCTAAAACATTCAGTCATAGTCTTATAACGTTATAACAGTTGATAGCAACTTTTTAGTAGTAGGTATATTACCTAGTGCATAAATGGATAATATAAGTACTATCTTAAAAATTCTTCAATATTATTCTCACAATAAGCTTAATCTTAATATCGACGTGATCGCCTGCGTGTTAATGTCAATATTAATAATATTGGTGTACGTCTATCAAAACATCATCAGCTTTCAATAGCATAACAACTATAACTACTTATGTTTTGGCAGTGGCGTCTTGTAAGATTTTACCATAGGGGGTAAAGACTCGCAACAGTTGTAAAGACGGGTAAAGCAAGATTAGAAATGAAATTAGTCATTCTCAGAAATACATCAAGTATAAGATCAGTAACGAATATTGCCTTCGTTTCAATCTACAGTCGTTTACAGCTTTTCATTAACGTAGAGTTGGGTAGCGAGAAAAGTCTGTATAATACTTTTACTTTTGAGCAAATATTTTTCACATGCAACTCTTTAGAAAAATTCTGTTTTCACAATATTTATGTTCACGATTGGTGCACAGTATAACAACCTTTAGTATAACAACCTATAAAAAACGAAACATTTTCATTTTTGTGAAACTTGTCGACTTCCAGAGTGTGGGGTAAAAGTTCCTATAATAACAAACATTAGATAGGTGTCTCGCTGGGTTTTAGAAAAAATATAAAAAAATTATTAAGTCTTAGTAAAACATACAAATTAAACTACCAATACCTTTTGAACATGAAAAAATGCGAGTATTATAATTCAATATAAGTATGTACTTAATAATTGACAATTTTTATATCAAAACAAACATGCAAAACGAAAATGTTAACAGTTGATGATCGGAATCACAATTTTGACTAATAATAATTATTAATATCTTGCCCCTTGTGATACATTTTTCATGGGTTCCGTGTTTGCATAATGTTCGCAATGTTTTCCTACTTTAGCTAGTGTTAGTATATTCTTCACAGAATCGGTACCTACTGGATATGAGTCTGCATTTTGTGGACTATAGCTTGACAGGGATTTCATTATATATCGATAGAAAAGCAATTGAACTGAATATATATGGTGAAAAGAATGGGAAGGGCATATTTAATATGAGTTAATCGTGTTGATAACTTCAATATCTGAATTTTCAGTGTACATTTATGTACATATACATAAGTACTGGAATGGCATATTAATCTAGATGTAGGATGAACACTTACTGGCAAAAGTTTCGCTTGACGAAAAGCTATGCAGTGAAAAGTGCCTAATGCTACTTTTCACCTCACCTGCAGTTGCCAATAGAATCAATCGCATTCTCAAAAAATACTAAAAATTCTTAGAAGAAGCAACATCGTAAACACAATAAAATAAACCATTTGAATATACACGGTGGTCACGGGAAGGTGTCATCATTTCTTTTATTTATTAAAATATAACTAATTGTTCAAATTTAATGAAACTCGGAAAAATATTTAGTTTTGTTCATATGGATTATGTATTTTAATTTTAGTAAATCAATTCAATTCTCTCCGATTTAGCTTTCACTACAGACTTCAAACGTTTTTCCCATTCCTCACAGGTGGCACGCGCTACTTGGTCCGGTATATCGTCCCAAATTTTTATTAAACGCTCCTTAAATGAATCCAAATTTAAATGAATAACAAAATCAATCAATTTTTATTACTTGAACCAAGAAGATCATTTATAAATTAATAAGGGGTTGTTATTGTAATGGCTAAAACAAAACAAATTATTGTTGAAAAATTTGCTTCTGTATGTGCATTGAGGTCGAATGGCCGTTCTATTCGTTATATTGCGAAAAAACGAAATTTATCGATTGGTGGAGTGCAAAAAATTTCGAAACGGCAAGCAGAGACTAGATTGAATATCTACTTCAGCGTTCTGAAAGACCTAAAGCTACTACTAAAGCAGAAGATCAGTTGATTGTAGTGACTATTAATATTAATGTTTTCCATTCCAGTCGGAATATTGCTACTCTGAATTTTCTGAAAAGTCTTTACGATCCATTTATTGAAGTGGATCAATCCTCTTGTTTCTCTTTTACTTTCAACTGAGTTAATCCACAGAGTGTTGATGTTCACCGGAGGGCCGCTCTAAGAAATTCTGTCAAGTTCGCAATTCGAACCCACAATTTCCGACTCAACCAGCGATTACACCAAGCCACTGCTGTGGACATGGTGGTGACTAATAGACGAAATAGATGGCTTACGGCTCCCGAAATTACTGCATTACCGGGGGTAAATATTCACTAGTGAAATTTTACCGGGGGGTTTAATAAAAGTTCACTAATTTTACCCCCTTCATGAAGGAATTTTATTGTTAAATAAGTGTTTTATTGCTCTTTATGTCTGAATATCGAATCTGTCTTGCAGATTCACAAAGCCCTGTCATCAACGACTTCCCAAACTACGCCTACACATCTAAAATTTGTCGGCGAACCCGCGCCTAGATAATAATAATAATATAATAGCACTACAGGCCTTGTAGACCCATGGCTTGTTTCACCACTGTGGACCATGTCTTCCTGTCCTTTACTATATCTTTCCAATCTTTAATGCGTAGTGTATTCAGGTCCTCTTGCACCTCCTTGCTCCACCTTGTTTTTGGTCTACCTCTCCTTCTTCATACCTTCCCCATGTTCATCCTTAACATTATGTTGGGTAACCTTTCCTCGTTCATTCTTTCTAAATGACCCAGCCATCTAATCCTATGCGACTTAACTACTCCAACAATAGTCGCATCTTCATACATCTCATATAACTCCTGGTTTGTGCGTCTTAACCATATCCCATTCGTGTACTTTCCTCCCAATATCTTTCTCAAGATTTTCCTTTCGCACACTCCCAACATCACCTGTTCTTGTTTTCTCAATGTCCAGACCTCACTTCCATATGTTACAACCGGTCGTATTATTGACTTATACACTCTAAGTTTCGTTGATCTGGAAAACATTCTTCCGTTCATTATTGCTTTCATAGCATACGCGCTTTTGTTCCCCGCCGCAATTCTAGCCTTTATCTCTTCGCTGCTGTCGGGTTCTCTCGTTACCAGCGTCCCCAGATACATGAATGTTTGCACTTCCTCAAATTTGAGCGTTACATTTTGTTTTAGTTGTATTTTCAAAAAGCCGCCCCTTTTGAAAGGTCTACCATCCCACACCATGTATTTAGTTTTTGTTTCGTTAACATTAAGACCCATTTTGTGCGCTGCATTCAATATATTTTCCGTGGTCTATTGCAATTCGTATTTTGTTCTTGTTATGATTGTCATGTCATCCGCATAGGCCAGACACTGATGTCGGCTTCGAAATATTGTATTTCTTCCGTTAGTGTTGCTGTTTCGCAATACCCATTCGAGCGCCAAGTTAAACAAAACCGCCGAGAGCGGATCTCCTTGTCTTAGGCCACTCTCTATTCTGAACTTTCTCGATATTTTGCCATTCATTTTCACTTTGTTCGTGGTTTCATTTAGCGTCATCTTTATGAGCCTTATCAATTTGTCTGGTATTTCCAATTCTTTAAGTGCTAGACAGAGTTGGTTTCTGTTAATACTATCATACGCCTGTTTGAAGTCGACAAATAGCAGATATGACGATAGACTGTGTTCATGGCTTGTCGCTTGAATTTCTCTTAGAACATATATTTGGTCTGTCACCGTCCTACCCTTTCTGAATCCGCTTTGGTATTCTCCCAAAATTCCTTCTGTGTATTGACATAGTCTATTTTTAATACATGTGGCCAGGATTTTGTATACAATGTTCAACAGTGCTATCCCTCTGTAATTTTCACAATTTGCCTTATCGCCCTTTTTGTGTAACGGGCATATCACTGCTTCTCTCCATGATTTTGGAATTTCCTCCTTATCCCATATCTCCTCAATCAGTTCGTGTACCATGATTCTAACTACTTCTCCACCATATTTGATCATTTCTGCTTGGATCTGGTCTTCTCCGGCACTTCTATTATTCTTCAGACTGTGTACTATTTTTTCTATTTCCTCTAGTGTTGGTTTTTCAACATTTAGCTCGTTTACATTTTTATCACACCCTTCTTGTTTTTCATTGTCGTCGTGTGTTGGTTTGTTTAGCAACTCTTCAAAATACTCCGCCCATCTCTCTATCACTTCGGCTTGTCCACCGACTAGGTTTCCTTGTTTGTCTCTACATATCGTTGTTCTTGACTGGTATCCTCTTCAGATCTTTCTGACTCCTTGATAAAAATTTCTGATTTCTCTTGATCGACATTCATCTTCTATCTTCTCCAAATTTTGTATCATGTGTTTTCTTTTCTTCGCTCTGAGCATTGTTTTACATGTCTTCCTTTAAACTTCGTATTTGTGTCTGTTTTCTACTGTTTTTGTTTGTAACATTATCTTCGTGAGTTTTTCTCGTTTGTTGATTTCCTTCTGACATTCCAGGTCATACCATACTTTATTTTTGTACACCCTTGTCCTATTTTGTTTGGATGCTGCCTTTCTTATCGTCTTAATTAAGTAATCTGATTTTGCTTCTATGTTATCCGGTTTTATTTCATCTATTATCGATTCTTCGATTGCCTTCAGGTAATTTTCTTGTATTGACTTCCTTTGGAATGCAATTCGTGTGGTCTCGTTTGCTCTTCTGCTTTCCAAGTTTTTACTTATCGGTATGGTTTGTTTTAATTTTGTTCCTACCATGAAGTGATCAGAGTCGACGTCGGCCCCTCTATAAGCTCTCACATCCTTAATACTGAATTCGTTTCTTCTCTCTACCAACACATGATCGATTTGGTTAACATTTCTTCCATCGGGCGTTATCCACGTCTCTTTGTGAATCTTTTTATGTTGGTATTGTGTGCTTACTATTTTCATGTCGTGTTCCATCGCGAAGTCGATCAAGAATCTGCCATTTTCATTGGTTTCTACGTGCATGCTATATTTTCCGATGGTTGGTTGATACACTTCTTCTCTTCTCTTCGTATTTTGGTATTTTTCCGTATTCTTTGTTTAGTGTTTCGTAGAATTCTTCTTTATCTCCTATTATTTTTTCATCAGTTGGTGCATGAAAGTTTATTATGCTTATTTTTTGGTATTTACCTCTTAGTCTTAGGGTACACATTCTCTCCGACACCGGTTCAAATTTTATAACAGCAGCTTTCAATCGTTCGCTTACAACCATTCCCGTTCCCAATCTTCTGCTGTCTCCACTACTCATAAAAAATGTGTAATTCTCAAGATCAAAGACCCCACTGTCTTTGTGCTTCGTTTCTTGAACCTCCAGTATATCAATTCGGTACTTTTTTAGAACCCCTATCAATTGCTTCATCATTCCCCCCTCAAATATTCCTCTCACATTCCAGTTTGCTACAAATATTGTTTCATTATCCTGTGTCCTTGCATTTTCCGTCATATTTAGTTTCCGTCCGGGGCATATTTTTGCTAGTTTTTTGCAGTAAGGGATCCCGCATTCTTTATTATTCCACTGGTTTGTTGATCCCAGTCCCAACGTTCGCGATTTATGAAGACCTTCCCGTATCCTACTTTCACATCTCTTCCCTTCCCGCGCCTAGAACCACACTAAAAAACAAAAGAAGACTAAGTCCGTCCAACTTAGAAAACTTTTTTTTTAAAAACTGATGGTAAGAATTTTCCATAAAAAATAATTGAAATTAGCGTAGCTCTTTGGCTAATGTAAACGTACATGTGCGATTATCAGGCGATTATAAAATTGAGAATTTTGTCTCGCGTGTACTCGTATTTAAAAAATTTACCGTTATCAGTAAGTGTAACGTACTGATGGTACTATCGATGCCCCACGAATTGGGGGTCAATGTGAGAATTGCGAAAACCGTTACATTTTCGCTCTTGCGCCGCTTTTCTTGTCTGTAGATGTAATTAACATGA
The DNA here is from genome assembly GCA_932274525.1 of Podabrus alpinus. Classification (NCBI taxonomy): domain Eukaryota; kingdom Metazoa; phylum Arthropoda; class Insecta; order Coleoptera; family Cantharidae; genus Podabrus; species Podabrus alpinus. The sequence goes on from OW026451.1 coordinate 89,542,293, forward strand.
CGGCTTAGCTCATAGGGATTAGCCATTGTAGGAGAACTGGGTTGTTTTGCAACTATCGTGAATTCTTTTAAATAAATGGAGGCAGCCTTACTTTTGATAACGGTATTGGTGGGCGCCAGATATGAAGCGAAAACGTCGGAGTAAATCTTAACGTTCTTACTTCGTATCGTAATTAAAAACATAAATAAAATAAAATAAAACTTCGAGTACACGCTTAAGACCAATAAATACTACGATTTGACAAAATTCTCTTTTATTGTGAACAGTTCGTAATTATTAATGGTGACAATAATTGAAATAATGGAACAAATGAAATATTTCAACAGTTACAAAAATTCACTAATTGTGGTGTTGAAACTCCACGAGTCTCGATGTTGGTAAGCAAGATTTCTTTTTATTAAAATTTTATCATCAAACGGTTAATTATGGACTTAAAAATTGTTAAATTTTGACTTGAAATTGGTTAAATTTTGACTTGAAATTGGTTAAATTTTGACTTGAAAATGATTGGTTGTAACCTCATGTTGTGAGTAATTTTCAATCACTTACGATTTTGTGTATTCGTAACGTACATAGGCTCCGGACTGTTCGATCGAACTGGTACTAACCAAAATGGGTCGGAATTCATCTACATTCCTCGAAAATAACTGCTGAAAATATAATTGAAAGGAACACACTTTATGGGTTGAAACCAAAATAAATATTTTTTTCCACTATAGTCATATAGGCTATAATTTTTACTTAGCTTAGTTGCTCAAGAAGTGACACGTTTTCGACTAGTGGTGAACAATTTTTCCATTATTAACCATTAATAATGAACAAAATGGCATTTTTTGATAACTTGGCGACTATTTTAAAGAAAAATGTTGTTATTAAATAATTTAGAATAACCAAGAAATGCTAATTAATTGTATTTAAACTATTTAAAACGCTTTTTTAATACATTAATTTAATTTTAAAAATTTTAAAAAATCGAATTAAATGTGACAGCAAGTGACAACGCCATCCATTGTTAATTTGACGAACCGCGTTTTATTTTATTTAATAACCTAAATTTGTCAACAACTGTCAAATCAACAAAACAAAACTGTCATTTGAAATAAATATTTTAAATTTGAAAAATTTTTTATTAAAAAGAATTTTAAAAAATGGTAATAAATCTAGTAGTGGAAAAAATCGTATATAAACCACGGTTGTGAAGACCATTATTGCCTCCGCGCCTTATATTCCGAGGTGCAAGGCAAAGCACCTCGGAATATAATCTTGGCGCTAGGGCAATAATGACGGCCTTCACAACCTTGGCCTATAATATACTATTAAAAGATTGACTTTGTAATAAATAATAAAAAACTCTGTTGTCACCAATTAACTTTGTTCGCTTGATAAACTGTAATCGTGATTGTTTTTCACAACTGACAAATTTCGCACATGTGGTGGATGGATAATCTCAAAATTGCGGTGACGTCAAATTTTTGTCTCGGTTTATTTCGGATAATTGTGTTGGAACTACGGCGGCCCATTCTTCTAAATCCCACAGATCCTCATGGTACAAACGGAAACTTAGATGCCTCGGGAAAAAATTGTCAACAAATACCGGACCTGCCCTGCATTCCATTTCGATCCGATTTTTCGATTATCTATCTTATAATTTTGCGCCCAAAACACCTTCACGACCGGTGCAACTACTTATTGCACTTCTTCTAAATTTTGATCGTAAAAAACATTGAAATTTCAAATGAAAATAATTAATTTTCTGGAGCACAAAAAAATTACTGACCGTTGTTAAGCGGTTGTTGTCGCCGACCTCTGTTTCTAGGCAAAAAAACCCGGTTCCTTGATTTTTCTAGTTCCTTATAAAGGGAACTGTCATATTGATTATCGACAATTAATTTAGAAACAATTAAGGTTCAGCTCTTCACGGCTCACCTCGGAGGACAGTAACAAACGACTGTTACAATTTGGTAAAAAAATTATTTTGCACTTTAAGTACACCCGAGTCGCCTTCCGCAGTATTGCTTTCGCTTGATTGCTGCTCAAATTCTCCTAATCTGTAATTATTTAATACCATCATCTAGGTCTGTCGAGCTTCCAGCTCTACAACTTTTATTACCAACCTATCTACTAATACTATATTATATAATAAAAACAGATATCCAGTAAGAACAAAAAATGTATCATAAACATCAGAAGAATATGTCTAGTCCACGGGAAAGTAATGAATTGGGTAAAATTTATTGTAGCGTAGACCAAGATAATACTACTACTATCGAAGAAGATGCATCTTCTCTCGAAGTAATCGATTCCACTCCAACAAAATTAAAATTCCACTTTTGTCCTATAAATCAAAAATGGCAAAAGCGACTTTGTGAGAAGTTTCCAATTTTATATCAACGAGGAATTCGTTGCTTCATCCACCACACACTATTGTAGACGTCAAGGCAGACGGTAATTGTGTTTTTAGGTGCATATCTTTATGCATTACCGGAAGTGAAAATGAGCATGAACAAGTGAGGAAGACTGTAACAGATTACATGAAAATCAAAACAAAAGAGGTTGATCGGTTTTCTGGCGCAACAAACTATATGGAAAACACGCAAATGGATACAAATGCAGTGTGGGCAACGGAAGTAGAAATATTTTTCACTGCAGCTCTCATAGGCGCCGATATATATTCCTACACTCAAATTTCAAAGAATCCTTCTGCATGGCTAAGATTTCCTAGCTCAATGCAGCTTTCCGATGAAGCAAATAACAAAAGCTTGGCAATATATTTGAAACACAAAAATTCTAACCTTTATGAAACTGTAGTTTTAGTAAAAATAACCTAGTAGAAAAAAAATTTTTAATTTCTAGTAATTTTTGAATAAATTTTCCCTTATAAAATAATTTCGCCATCTTCGCACTTTGAGACCTCTTCATGTATAACTATTTAACTATCAAATTTCGTCAAAAACCCACGGAGGATATTTTAACATCTTACATAGTGAAATATTATAGAATTTGATACAAAATAGCAATAAAAATTTTTATACAACAGTTATTTAATTTCAAAGGGGTAAAAATTCACTGACGATATTTTGAATAATTTTACCCCCCGGTAAAAATTCCCTAGGGAAATTTTACCCCCTTAATATTTATCACGGGGGGTAAATATTCACTAGAAAATTTTTCCCGGGGGGTAAAATTATACTAGCGAAATTTTACCGGGGGTAAAATATCCCTAGGGAAATTTTACCCCCGGGGGGTAAAATATTAGGGGATAAATATTCCCGGGTACACCGGCGCAAAGCCGTGTCGGTGCAAAGCCGTTTCGGCGCAAAGGCCCAAGTCATTTCGAGTCATTCATTCGAGCTTAACCATTCCATTCCAAATATTGTTACTTTGTTCCTCTGCGAAGTCTTCACGTTCAAAAACTAACACTAACCTAACGGCAGATCCACCTTTTCGCGGCAGATTCACCTCTTCGCGGCAGAACCACCTTTTTGCAGTAGATTTAATTGTTTTTAATTAGTTATCTAAAGAAATATCAAAAACTAACACTAACCTAACGCCAGACCCACCTCTTCGCGGCAGTTCCACCTCTTCGCGGCAGATCCACCTCTTTGCGGCAGATTTAACTTTACGCGGAGATTTGTTTGTTTTTAATTTGTAGAGATGGTCATAGCTTTGGCAGTTAAGTGCGTCTACTGCTAATGCGAAACGCTCGGATCGAATCCGAGCAGGGTAAGAACTATATTCTGGCTATCTCTCCTCGGAAGGCAGCGGCAAACCACCGAGGTAATTTGCCAAGAGCGCCCATCTCAACATGAAGTGTATTACACTTCCCGTGGTTCGGAGCCCACGTTAAACAAGTAGGTCCTCTATGTATGTGAAAACACTTAGAACGCACATCACATGCATAGAAAGAGATGGGTCACGACGTTCGGAAACGGACAACACGACTAAGAAGAAGAATTTGTTTTCCAAAGTAATATCAAAAACGCAGATCTCTTTGAGGCAGATTTAACTTTACGCGGAGATTTGTTTGTTTTTAATTAGTTTTCTAAAGAAATATCAAAAACTAACACTAACCTAACGGCAGATCCACCTCTTCGCGGCAGATCCACCTCTTTGCGGCAGATTTAAGTTTTCACGGAGAATTAAATTGTTTTGAATTAGTTTTCTAAAGAAATATCATAAACTAACATTAACCTAACGACAGATCCACCTCTTCGCGGCAGATCCACCTCTTTGCGGCAGATTTAACTTTACGCGGAGATTTATTAATATCAATAACAGATGTAGCACCAGATCTGCTCTGAATAAACCTCACGCCGAATAATCCTCGCGCCGAAAGAGCGTCGCGCCGAATGAGCTTCGCGCCGAATAAACCGGCGCCGAAGCAGATGTCGCCGAAAGGGCTTCGCACCGAATCGGCTTTGCGCCGAACAGGGTTGGCGGCATAACGGCTGAGCCGAAAAAGTCGCGCCGATTCGGCTGCGCCGAAAAGTCCTATTCCCGCTTGTGACAGCTGCTATATGAGTAAAAGATAAATTATAAGATTTGCAAATTGGATATTGGTCCTTAGTATTTTAAATACAGTGAAACTTCCCAACTCGAACTTCTCTAACACGAATTATTCCATAAATCGAATTTTTTTCGAAAAAGTATAGATTTATCAGATATTTACGTGTAATTCCATAACTCGAAGTTCTATAAATCGAATATTTCTATATCTCAAAGCTTAATTTAGTCAGCTACTCGAATTTCTAAAACAACCTCTCAAAAAAATTGCAATTATATCTACTACAAAATGATGATTATGCTGCAGTGTACATTTCAAGTACCTACGCATTTCTATCGTTAAGGCAGCCACAGACTACGGCTTTGTTCGACAGATTTGTTCGACGAACAAGTCTGTCGAACAAGTCTGTGGCAAAGCTGAAGTGTGTGGCAGTAACTCCGTCGTACTTGTTCGCCAACAAGAACGACGGAAATTGTTCGACGGTTTTGTTCGACGGCTTTGTTCGACGAACAAGTCAGTCACAAGTCCGTAGTGTGTGGGGTAAACGTTTTTTTAAAAACGACTGATTTATCAGTAGCGTCGTGAATTACTATTATACGATGGATTGACGCCACGTAAATAAAAAGTTTTTACTTGAATTTATCGAGCTAAAATTTAAGCTCTTTTAAAATATTGATGTGAGAAAACTGGCTTCTCTTCAAAAGCCACTCTTTTGTCCACTTTGTTCTTTTTTGTTTTCTTTCTGATTTTATGGCTAATGCCGCCGCCATTGCACACAAATGAACGGGTTTCATCACTACCTCTGTCTTGATAACACCGTCGAACAAGTCTGCAGTCTGTGGCCTATTCGAACTGGCGTACTTGTTCGACAGACTTGTTCGTCGAACAAATCAGTCGAACAAGTACGTCGAACAAAGCCGTAGTCTGTGGCTGTCTTTATGTCGACTTTACTTCATATTTGCTTGTTGCTTTCAAAGCAAAATTCACGAATATATGATTACAAATTTGTTTGTTACCATTAAGGCTTTTCGTTGTTCCATAACGAGTAAAATTTTAAGTTTAAATGTTTGTTGGCGTTGCGTTGAAATTATAAAAAATGTTTTGTTATTGAAAATTGAAAAAGGGTAGTATTGCAACTGTCCGTAAACAATCACTCTACCTGTATGTGAAATATTGAAGACCACTTTTAACGTTTAAATAATAATTTACAATACATTATTAAAAAAGTTAATCCGATTATTCATTTAGTGCTGTGTGAAAGGTGCCTTACATTGGTGTATCCTTGAAGTCAGCTGTTGTGGTGACATTAACGTAGTAGCTCACTTGCACGCAATTTTAAAGAAATCATAACTTCACTGAACTTGAAATAATTCTTGACAATTATTTTGTTGCTGTTGATCACCAGGTAAATAAACATTCGTAATACTTGATAAACGGGTATTGCATAAGCTGAGTTGACTTTCTACATTCAATGTTGACAGGTGTTTGGTAAAAACTTGGTCGCCATATTGGATTGGTAAAAAGCTAAATTTATCAAACCAATCAAAATTTAAAAAAAAGAGTTCCCGGCGAACTCTCCTAGACATGTGCGAACGAGAAAAATGTGGTGTTTCTGTATCCTTCTAAAACGAAGAATCCGTAACCTCTCACGAAATTGTCGCTAAGGGCCAGCCGGAAAATTGAAAAATCAGGAAAAGAAACAGCGAAACGATCATATTATACTCTCTATAATACACTCAGTGGATATGGTGAATTAAAACCAAATAATTTCGTTTACTGTCGTACCGTTACAACTTCGTTGTTACTTTGTTGCTCTAGAAAAATGTAGGTATTTAAGTTATTTTCTCTTACCGTTCTCGAGTTACGGCCATTTCAATGTTGGGGTTCCAGCTTCATATTAAGCTACAACCCCCACCATAACAACTCGCGAACGGACAACGCTAAAAAGAAAATAATGACACCACACTTTGGTGCTCTGGAAAAATGTGGTTATTTAACTTATTTTTATAATGGTGGGGGTTCCCTCCCATTATACTCAATGTATGAAAATTATTTAAAATATTGACAAGCAAACAGTGTGTGAATCTCAAGCAGCTATCAACCAAGGTGACTTGAAATAAGATCATCAGTAAACGGATGTTTATATCACAAGGGTACAGTGGGACTACCACAGATAGCAATTGCGATGACAAAAATTTTACCATAACAAGTCATGCGAAGATGAAAATGAATATAATTGACCCACCAGTAGTGCTAAGCCTTACAATCTTTAAGGTGACAAAAAATTCCTTCCACCACGATAATGATAGTAAGCTTTTAAAAAACACTGACACTAGCGATGACGAATTCGTCCGGCAGCGATGAAGAATGTCTTGCATTTGAGTTGAGAAGTTGACACCCCGCAAGAATAGCCCGTCGAATTGTGTTCCTTCCAGTTCTAGGAAACTTGGTACAATACACAGTTGTCGTAAAAAATTGAATTGAAGGCGTTTAAAACCAAGGAATGCATAAATTGTAAATCAATGTAGTAATAACAAACGCTCTTCAAATTGTTTACCAATAATAGAGCACAAATTATCAACAAATTTGCGATTTGCGCACACCTCCCTTGAACTAAACCAAATTGAACTCGTCCACATCCAAATTTCACCAGATGGGTGCAAAAAAAATTGTGTTACGAGTTCTGATTAGTGCGCCGGATTCGTAAAAACATTACGCACAGCTTCTCGGATGAGTCAGACCACGAACCTCACTAGTAAAAATTAATTAAGGCCCCAAAGAACGAAGTCTTGTATCTTTCTTTGTTTTCTTAACAGGTTCACTGCCGGCAAATTTTGAAGGGTTACTTACCCTGAGCCACACATCAAAACCACGCAACAACCGTTTCTTTCCTTTTTATTGATGTTTAGGTTAAATCAAGAGTTTATTATTTCTTTTCTTGTTTTTTTCTTACGTCACGCCTGAAGGCCATGACACATGGTACAGGCCTCCGTTGTACCTGTACTTTAGTGTGTATGGAAAATAAGCTTGGATTTTCCAGGCTACGGCACGTAATTAACATAACCAATTGAGGTTTAGAGATGGTCGTCAGCAAGCTAAAGCAGTTAAGTGCGTTGCTGCTAAAGCTGAATGCCTGGTTCGACTCCGGGCTCAGTAAAAACTTTATTCTGACCGTCTCCCCTCGGAAGGCAATGGCAAACCACCGAGGTGTAATCTGCCTGGAACAGCCTCTCTGGAGATGAATTGTATACACTTCCCGCGGTTCGGAGCCCGCGTTAAGCAGTAGGTCCCCTATGTGTGTGATAATACTTCAAACGCACAACACATACATAGGAGAGAGGTCGCCAACGTCCGGGAGACCGGATATGGCACTTGAAGAAGAAGAAGAATTGAGGTTTTTCCAGGACCCTTCATATTAAAATGGTAACGGTCCATATGCTTGTAGCAATCTATTTCGAGACACCCGGTACAAGAGGTGAGAAGTAGACTTGTGCGGATGAGGAGCGATAAAGGGAGGTTAGAAATTGGAGCCGGAGAAGTACAATATTTCGGATATTTGTCCGTTAAATTTTAGATTATTTTGAGTCGATATTTTGTACCGTTTCCTCCCGAAAAATTCGATTGAGTGGCTTAAGGTTATTTGAACAGTGTTCTAGTTTTTATTCGGGAAGCTTTCCTTCTGCAGGGGAAGATCATTTTTTCAGCAACGTGCTTATCCACGAAGACCAACAAGCGCTAGCGTAAGTTTAAAAATGTTTGAGAACCCTATCATAGGGTTAAATAATTATTGTAAATTACCAAAAATTTTAGTATTGTGAAAGTTTAGGCTAATGGTGGTGAAGCACGTATGTAAAGTTTTTGCCGTTTTTTTGACATTAATAATAAAACGGGTGGCGTCCAAATTTGATTTGCTGTCATTTTTTTCGTGTGTTAGATTCCTTACCCGCGGCCCGCTAATTAATCTGAGTTGCCGGAGCTGTAGCCTTAAAGCCGCTTTACATCTATATGTTTTCACACAGGACTTCTCATAAGAGAAAACATACGATTTCTCACCCAGGTCAAGCTAGCATTAATTCAAACATGACTTAATTTAATATTTGGTTGGTACTAAATTAGATTAATCGCTTTATTTATCAATCTCCCTAAATTTAACTATCTAAGTTTAACTGGAGATTGATAAACTGGCCTTAAGCCAATTAATTGGTGACAGTGAGGAAATTGTGGGTTCAAATCGTGGACTTGCGCGTGACATTAACACTTTGTGGACGAGTTAAGTTATGAAGCGAAAGAGAAAAGAGGATTGATCCACCTCAAAATATAAATCGTGAAAACTTTTCAGAGTATCGTAACTCAGCACCCCCCCACCAACGATATATGTTTTACCGCGAAACCGTTGAAATACAAAATTCGCAAATGCGGTACAAAATTAGCACAAAATTATAGTGTATTTAATTTCGGAAAAACGTGATTTTTTATTTACCGCGAAACCGTTGAAGTACAAAATTCGCGAATGCGGTACAAAATTAGCACATAATTAGTACAAAATTATGGCAAAAATTTTATTTTGTTTTTAAAAGGTGTGGGGGTGCTAGCTTGACCTGGGTCGATTTCTCTCGGGGTTGGCTAAACTGTATGTTTTTCAAGATTTGCCTTCAAATCTTTATGAGTGTGTAAAAGAGTTTGTTTTGGTTTTGAGAGAAGTTAACCCTACCTTTTAAAAAATTTATTCGTATCGATAAATATAATAGCAACAATTATTTATAACAAATAAGGTTATATTAAATTTATTGTGCTTCGGAAAGTAATGAAATTTAAAAAAAATTATTAACTTAACAATAAAATTTATTTACTACATTAAATCGAATTTTTTCTTATCAAACCACTTTTTTCCAAAATAAATTAATATAAAATTAATAAATTCATATGAATGTAACACACAGCACAAGACCTAACCTTTCTTTTTTCAACTTTGACAACTATCTTCGTATACGTTCGCCACCTTTCGTTCGTAGCTGTAACGAATTTTTATTCGTTACCAAATTTTGTTTAATTGGTACCTCTCACGCCATCTAGCGGTCGAACTGGGCAAAGACTTCCAGCGTGTTTGCTCAGCGCAAAATATCGGTCGAGCCTGGTGCGTACAACCGAGATGTTGTGTTTGGGAAGTCTGGTCTGGGGTGTACAACCGAGAGGTTGTGTTTGCACAGTGCGTCGAGTGTAGTGATCACGGTGGAATCAAGTTTTTTATGGTGAATCGACTAGCCACCGAATCTGGAGTTGATTTTGTTTCTGATTCCACTGTCTCAATTCTCGGATCACTGAGGTCCCGTCTGTTTTGATGATAATTTGGGCACCTACGCAAAATTGTGGATGTACGCCATTCTGCCAGGCTGCATAAGGTATTTCGTATCATTTGTATTTATTTAATTACTGTGTAATATTTTATTGTTTGGAAATTAATTATGTTGTAATTAATTTCGATTTCGCATATTTGATTTTTGTATGATGGGGTACATTTGGTTGACAATATCTTTTTCGGTGATTTCGTATCTACAAATTGCAGACGGCCACATTTGGCCATTTTTACATTTTGCTTTGTTATCCACTAATCTTGACGCTATTCTCGTATTTGAATTTATATGCTTGATATTTTTTGTGTTTATTTTTATTTATGTGTGTTTTATTTGAATCGGATTATATAGAAGGGGGGTTGCGATGCACGACAAAGTACAGTAGTGTAAAGTTTCATCGGGGGCTTACGATTGGTTGGTTATCTTGTGATAAGCTCGTTCTTCTTGGGTCACTTTGTAATCATTAAGAACTCCATTGCATTAATATTTAATTTGAGATTGCACTTTGTACATTTTATACATTTACATTCGATATAGTAAGGATTCACTCTTCACGCTAAGACCGGTCAATCACTACTGTCTTTCATGCTTACATCGATACGTTCATACTAACAATCTCGCATGCTTGCTAAATAATATGCTTATTAATAATTTGTTCTTAACTAAAGGTGGATACACACTACATCTCCCTTGGCGAGTAAAAAGAATTTATCTCCTTGGAATTTAAATTCTTTTCCTCTTACATATATGAGATAATTGTAATGTTTACCCGGACTCTTCCTCTCCCTTTTTTTTCCTTAAATCCTGTTAATACTAAATTACAACTTAAAGCTACTTAACCTATCCCAACATAGCTATTAATAATACAAAACATAAATATAATAATATGCATAAATTGCATTAATAGAAATCTTAAACTAAGCATAACACTGGATATAAACAAACTTAAACTCGGAAATGTGATATTTTTACTCTACTTAAGTACTGATTTTCCTTACTTAACCTTGAGAAGTGAATTACCTCTCTCCCGAGGATGCAGGATCGAGAAACTTCCTCCCACGCGAAGTGGAAAACCACCTCACTTTTTTAACGTGGGGAGCCCTGGATGTAATGAACTAGCTCTTATGATGGTAGCGTCGGTCTGCGAGGGAGGAAGTTTCTCGATCCTGCATCCTCGGGAGAGAGGTAATTCACTTCTCACTGGCGCCCCACGTTGGGCGCCAGTGAGAAGTGAATTACCTCTCTCCCGAGGATGCAGGATCGAGAAACTTCCTCCCACGCGAAGTGGAAAACCACCTCACTTTTTTAACGTGGGGAGCCCTGGATGTAATGAACTAGCTCTTATGATGGTAACGTCGGTCTGCGAGGGACGTGGGTCCAGATCTCTATATCTCACTAAAAAGGTTATAAGTATCCCCTCTTCCAGGGAAATTAAATACGGTATGAGTTTAATTGATTTAATGACACACAAATAATCAATATTACACAAACAAATGTAACAAATGTAACAAATGGCAACAACCTTTCGGTGGTGAATACAAGTTCTGCTGGCTTCTGAAGGAAGCCAGATAAAAAAACAATTGCGTGAATCAATCCTCCTGTGGGGAGATCCGGCGAACAAAAAAACAGAGATGTCAAAATACGACACCTCTTTGTGACGTTAATATAAACACTCGTAATGAAATATGGCAATCACTACCCAAAACAGATTAGGAAAGTAAAATTGTCTTACCAAGTACTCAGCAAGCTCACAAACTGATGGCGACAGGTACCCCCAACCTGCTTGGATGGATTGCACACGAGAATTGATGTTGATGCACTGCTCGCCAGGTCTCGGTTCTCCAGGAAGGATTGCACGACTCGAGTGATGAATCCTCAGCGACCCCACGACTCGGTGATAGGACAATGGCTGGACTTTTCCACCCCAAAGAGTTATTCCAAAATACTCTGGTATCTTCCACCCCAAAGAGTTATTCCAAAATACTCTGGCGTAATGCTGAGCCCCAAAATGAAATCCAAGATCACTAGCACGGTTGACGCAGGCTTGCTCGATTAATCGGCAGGAAGTGTCACAAAAAAATAAACGCAGTACGACGACAACAATGGCAACGGACACGACGATGTGACTTTTGCACGACTGGCAAAAGCAGGAGGATGGTATCTCAAAATAATTCGGAACGCTTTGTTGACAAAACTTGTCACCATAAAATCCCACAAGAGGGCGTTCAAGCATGCGCAAAGTGCAGTCGAGCGATAAAATAATCAGCACAAAAAGATGGTGATTGACATCCAGATGTCGAAGTGAAATATGCTACGGTGGCTTCCGTATCAAAAAAATATATATCAATCTCACCCACGTGTACTCGGTTTAGATATTCAATAACTCGATGTAAGAATTTCCACTTGAAATCGCAATAAAAATAATTAGACTGCAGCAATGCACACACTTTAGAACTTCCCACTCAGCCGTCGGATCAAAAGTCAACTTACATTGAACATGGCGGACTCATCATGCGTATTCACGGAAGAACCAAGAATGGGGGTGGAAGTGTGTATAGACCCGTCTCAATAATTTTGAATAAAATTGGCAGTGGTCAACAAATTATTGATTTAGGTTGATCGATAACGGATATAAGATACAAAAATCCGTTATAACCTTTACAAAAAAAATTCAAATTAAAATCTTTGTTTTTTCTTTATTGCAATATACTACTTAATTGTATTGAAAATTAGAAATTCGCGCATTTATTTACATTATTTCATAAAATTAAAACTCTCTTAAAATATTATTATTATTAAATTTCTTTTTTTTTCTCTAAGTTCAAATTTTGATTTTATACTTTTTCTAAACTTTTACTAAATTTGCTTTTTGTGATGGATAGTTTTTTAGTTTATTTATTTTAATGCCGTTTTTTTTCAAATTTGGTCTATTATGTCATTTTACGTAGTAATGATGTTACAATTTATTTACTTTAATTTTTGTATTTAACTGTCGATATCTGTCGAACATCTTATGCCATGCCTGGCCAATAAAATCGTTTTAATATTATTCAGCATTCTTTGGAAGGCACATGAGTCTCTATTTTTTATTCTTTGCACTCCTTGTACTATGCATATTCGTGGTCCGCGTCCGGACCAATCGGAGTTGCTTTCTATATTAGCGCTTATTTCTTTTATGAGTTTTCCATTATTCTCATTTTTAATTATTAATATTTCCGGAATATTTGCTTCTTTACATAGAATTTTCCAAATCCTTCAATAAAACATCTCGTGTTGTCATTGAGTAGGTTTTTTGGATCCATATAAATAGCTTCTAGAGACGGTACATATTTTAATGTATTTCTTTTTGTGCTGATGTGCTCCATTTTTCTTAAAGTTTCCATTCTTCTTGCCGTTTCCAATACGAATTCTACGCTATCCTCTGGTTTCTCAAATATTCCTACAAGTTTAGGTTCAGGACGCCTATCCTTCATAGAAATATTTGAATTCGGGGACTTTACTTCCTTGTACAATTATTGTTATCAATTCTGCAGATTTATAAAATCATAACAATAATGTACAATTTATCGGTACATTTGATGCATTACCTGTACTTGAGAACTATTTCTTCTTTTTCGTAGAATTATTTTTCAATATCTTTCAACGAGGCACAGAGTGCTAAAACACGCCGATCAAGATTTGAATTTTAGCTTACATTGAAGCTCTATTTAATTACTGACGCGTAATTATTGTCCCTATTTAAATATTTATTTTCTTTCTTTTTAAACGACATTTTAATAACTGAAAACGCATAGGTGATCGATTCATTGCTGTTTAACCGAGTTAAATACTTTTTGACATTTTTCGACATTATAATTTATGAAATAAAATTTTTCATATTTTGAAAAATAATTTTCAATGCATTCATAACTTAATCATTTGATTTATATGTTCAACAAAGTTTACTATCCATCAGCAAATTTTTTGTTCGTGTTGTTGAACTTTGTATTAGTTTGTAATTTCTTTAAAAGATATTTGCTGAAATTGTTCTTTATTAACTAGTAATGAATAATTTAAATAACACTTGTGTTTATTCTCAAAAAACAATTTAAAATATTATTTCGGAATTATTGATTAGTCCAACTGTTTCAAATTACTACAATGTATTAAAATTTAAAATTGTTAAAATAAAATTTGATTGTCTTGCCCTTAAATATTTCTAAAATATTTTAAACTTCAACTTTTTAAAATTTCTAACATTCAAATTGCAAATATTAGTTTTTAAAATATGCATTTTATCTTTGCATTATAATAATTAATTTCAAAATTGCTTCGTCTTATTTTTATTGACTTTATTCTTGAAATACGATACAGCAAATAATTTTCAATACCAAGGTAAAAAATTTTTGTGTTAATTTCTACGTTTTCCTAATTGAATCCTCAAATAAAATTTTTAAATTTCTTTTAGTTAATTAAATGTAACCTTTCTGAATACTATATGCAGCTACTTGCGTAAAAAATTTATTAATTTTCATTTAACCAATTAAATTCAATATTATTGAACTTTAAAGTACGAGTAATCCTAATTAAAATTTTTAATTTTAACACATATAGACAAAAAATGTCGATGATTATTACCTCATCTTTTGCAAAAAATATTTTTAGAAGATTAATTTATCCTGACAAGCCAGCTAAAATTTATTAAACTACTTATTTTCTGGTATCCTAAGAAATTTACTTAACTCAACCATTTTAGTTTGAATTAATACCTATTAGTTTGTACCCCTGTCATTAAAACCTATGCAACTTAATGAATTTGTTAAAATTATTTAAATAAATTGGTTTGATTGTTAAATAAATTAAAGTGGTAATTAAATTGATTAAGTTGCAATTTGTAATTAAAATTATATCTATCATATTATTACCTATTTTATAAAACATAAAATTTTATTTTTTTCGAATGACAAAAATGCATGGAAAATTCCAAGTTCATTTACCTATAAATTATTATTGCTAAGTTACACTTCGATTTCCTGCTGAAGTTGTCGATGTTGCAAAATGTTGGCCGTTGTTCGGAAATTTTCCTATCCTGTTGAACTTTGATGACCTGCGGAATGTAGTCCATTTGGGTTGCCGTTGCACTTCCTTTTGAATTTTTACTAGTTTGATGCACTTTTTAAATTTGAACTTTAATAAACTTAACATTAACTTAATTTTTTTAAATTTATTGTCGATTTTTAGGCACTTAGATATTACACTTGTAGTAAATTTGATTAAATCCGGTGCATTCGGTAAATTCGCCAGCCTAATTATGTAGCACAATTATGTAGCCAAATTATGTAACTTGTTATTATAGTAGTAATTGCTATTGCGATAACTAGGATCATTTGGCAAAAATATTGGTCATCAAAATAACCGAATGGATTTTGGTTATTATTTGTCACTTATTTTTTCGATTTTGCATCTCCCATGTTTTTTAATATTGTTTATTTGAGCTTTGGTTACACTACTAAAAATTTTTGCACTTTATTTTTGCACGTTATTTTTTACGTGTCCTTTTGGCACGGTCACGATCACGTGTCACTGTCATTTTTATTCCTTTGATTTTGTAGACCCCATTTTTATTTGCACTTTTTCCAAAACTAAATTTTTTTTTTTTTTCACTTAATCTTCTTTATTTTTAACGGGTCCTTTTGTCACGTGTCACGGTCGCCATGTGATAAGCTCGTTCTTCTTGGGTCACTTTCTAATCATTAAGAACTCCATTGCATTAATATTTAATATTTTATTTTGAGATTCCACTTTGTACATTTTATACATTTACATTCGATATAATAAGGATTCACTCTTCACGCTAAGACCGGTCAATCACTACTGTCTTTCATGCTTACATCGATACGTTCATACTAACAATCTCGCATGCTTGCTAAATAATATGCTTATTAATAATTTGTTCTTAACTAAAGGTGGATACACACTACAATCTGGAGGTTCGTAGTGGTTTCACCATTTGTTGGGATTTTAACGACCACTCGGACGTTCTCTTAATTAATTCGGGAAGAGGTTCTTGATGGTAATGTTTTTACTTCTGTACATCCTGGTCGGCTAATGCAGTTACTATCGGACATCGTAAATATTATCACCTTCTAGCAACGACCATCTGGTTGCTACTCTATTTTTGTTTTGCTAGCGAAGTTGGCCGTTGGGGTTTACATTGAGAGTTCATTTAGAACGATCCTACGACTTTAGCTTGCCGCTACAAAGAGCTAGTTTACCGAACATCAGGGCTTCACGTAAAAAATAAGTAGGAAGTATTTTCTACGTGAGCGTAAATGATCTGGGCTGTATTCCCATTAGAGATAGGGAGATCATACTTACGTTTCAATGTTCTGTGTTTTCTCATAGCTAAATAGACGACGTTCTATTCCGAAAGAGTCCTATGTTTTGCTATGTTTTTACGTATGTGTTTTCTTATGAGTGATCGGCTATGAGAAAACATATAGTGTAAACACCGAAATATTTCTCATATGAGAAGTCCTGTGTGAAAACATATAGATGTAAAGCGGCTTTTAAGATAGGTAAGAGAGTGCTACATGCTTTTGTCCGGCAATTTGAGGAAAAACCTTCTATTCTTTAGAATTGTATTATTCCTTTTAAATAGTTAACTTGCGAGGTACAAAGCAAGAATATAAGTGAGTCAAGATCAAGATTGTGAGCTAACTTAGCAGTACACATTGCAAGTACGAAGCAAGTCTTGCATCGCAAATAGCTCCATAGTCAATTTTGCGGGCCGAAACTACAATTACTTGTAAGTAAGGAACAGTTTTCGGACTACATTTTACTAAATTTGAAGGACTACTCCAGGTGTATGTTATTTTGTTATTCGTTATTTAGTGTTGTGTTTGTTAATAAAAATTGTTGTGAGCGATCCAAAAGATAATTAATTAATTATTGCCAAGAAGCTAGCAGCAATAACCCTGTATGAGGTTATGACTGAAGTTCAACCGTCAACGGTCAACGAGCCTTTCCTAACGAAGTCCTTTATGCGCATGATTTGTAATAAGCGCTTCCATTGTACAGCATTATACTTTTAGTTTTAATTAAAAATAAGTTGTTGTTTTCACTTTCACTTCCTCCTTCATCCTTCCATACCCATACCAAAAATTTAATTTTAAGTATTTAGTACATAAATAGCTATTGATTCATTACCATACACAACTTGTAAAGGTACATTCATGTTCACTTATTAGACGGACGTAGCGGAGGAACATTCCAAAGTTCCCCCAACTTATAAATTTGAAAAAAAACACATAGTTTTCTTTTAGAAATAGTAAGAAGTATACTATCAATTAAAAACAAAATTATCCTTGTCAGTCGAATTTTAGACGATAATTCGCTAGACTATTATAATCTATCATAAAAATGGACTGACTGTAGATACAAATTTTAATGCGATATAAAAAGATTTGAATCCAATCAATTGAATCCTCTAAGTCGGATTTGCTGCCATCGATAAATTTTAGCCTTATTCCTGGATCTATTACTTCCCTATAAGGAAGTATTGTAATAATGAAAAAATTCGATGTCGATATTTTAACGGAAATATCCGTTTTGAGCATTTCTGAATCCGTTTTGACTACTTTCGCAATGATGTCTGTATGTATGTATGTATGTCTGTATATGTGTCTGTATGGATGTATGTAACGCAAAATGTCTGTAAGTTCTGTATCTCTGGAACGAATTGTTATATAGTAACAAAATTTCATATTTAACACTTTAATCGGTATACAAAGGCACCATTTGATTTTGGAGGAAATCCTTAAACCGGAAGTAGCACTTCACTTGAAGGACGAAATGGTTTTTCTTAAATATCTCAGGAACGAATTGTTATCTAGTAACCAAATTTCATATTTAACACTTTAATCAGTATACTAAAGCACCATGTGATTTTGGAGCAAATCCCTAAACCGGAAGTAGCACTTTACTTGAAGGACGAAATGGTTTTTCTTCAATATCTCAGGAACAAATTGTTATATAGTAACCAAATTTCATATTTAACACTTTAATCGGTATACAAAGGCACCATTTGATTTTGGAGGAAATCCTTAAACCGGAAGTAGCACTTCACTTGAAGGACGAAATGGTTTTTCTTAAATATCTCAGGAACGAATTGTTATCTAGTAACCAAATTTCATATTTAACACTTTAATCAGTATACTAAAACACCATTTGATTTTGGAGGAAATCCCTAAACCGGAAGTAGCACTTTACTTGAAGGACGAAATTTAATAATTTAATTAAATAATAAAATAAAATTTAAATAATATTTCTGCGAATCTTTAGATGAACGATAAAGGAATGATTCCTTATAGGGAAGTCATGTGCTGGCCACATCAGATTTTTATTCTATTGTTTTTACTTCCCTATAAGGAAGTATTGTAATCATGAAAAAATTCGATGTCGATATTTCCGGAAATATCCGTTTTGAGCATTTCTGAATCCGTTTTGACTACTTTCGCAATGATGTCTGTATGTATGTCTGTATGTATGGATGTATGTAACGCAAAATGTCTGTAAGTTCTGTATCTCTGGAACGAATTGTTATATATTTTGGAGGAAATCCTTAAACCGGAAGTAGCACTTCACTTGAAGGACGAAATGGTTTTTCTTAAATATCTCAGGAACGAATTGTTATCTAGTAACCAAATTTCATATTTAACACTTTAATCAGTATACTAAAGCACCATGTGATTTTGGAGGAAATCCCTAAACCGGAAGTAGCACTTTACTTGAAGGACGAAATTTAATAATTTAATTAAATAATAAAATAAAATTTAAATAATATTTCTGCGAATCTTTAGATGAACGATAAAGGAATGATTCCTTATAGGGAAGTCATGTGCTGGCCACATCAGGTTTTTATTCTATTGTTTTTACTTCCCTATAAGGAAGTATTGTAATCATGAAAAAATTCGATGTCGATATTTCCGGAAATATCCGTTTTGAGCATTTCTGAATCCGTTTTGACTACTTTCGCAATGATGTCTGTATGTATGTCTGTATGTATGGATGTATGTAACGCAAAATGTCTGTAAGTTCTGTATCTCTGGAACGAATTGTTATATAGTAACAAAATTTCATATTTAACACTCTAATCGGTATACAAAGGCACCATTTGATTTTGGAGGAAATCCTTAAACCGGAAGTAGCACTTCACTTGAAGGACGAAATGGTTTTTCTTAAATATCTCAGGAACGAATTGTTATCTAGTAACCACATTTCATATTTAACACTTTAATCAGTATACTAAAGCACCATGTGATTTTGGAGCAAATCCCTAAACCGGAAGTAGCACTTTATTTGAAGGACGAAATGGTTTTTCTTCAATATCTCAGGAACAAATTGTTATACAGTAACCAAATTTCATATTTAACACTTTAATCAATATACGAAAGAACCATTTGATTTTGGAGGAAACCCCTAAACCGGAAATGGCACTTTACTTGAAGGACGAAATAGTTTTTCTAATAGTAGTTTATTGGCTCTTTTTTCTTTTTCTACATACTTCTCATCTTGTCTCGTTAGCTTATTACGTTCCTTATTGGCTCTCTTTTCTTTTTCTACATATTCTTCATCTTGTCTCGTTAGATTTTTACGTTCTTTATTGGCTCTTAAATATTATATACGATAAATATTTATGAAATTTTTTTTAATCAAAATAAAAGCAAATACAATTTTCTATAAATATATTGGAATATATTTTTCTGTACCAAATACCATTTAAGAATTACAACAAATTTAATAATTTAATTAAATAATAAAATAAAATTTAAATAATATTTCTGCTAATCTTTAGATGAACGATGAAGGAATGATTCCTTGTAGGGAAGTCATGTGCTGGCCACATCAGATTTTTTATTATTAATAACCCATTTTGAACTGTTATCTATTAATCTTCTACAGACAATTAATTATTAGTACCAAAATAGTACCAAAATATTACTTTTTGAAATTGTTGAACATTAGGTAAAAGTTGGTTTTCAGTTTTATATAAACGCCAAAACAACAAATTGTTGTTGACAGTTATGTTTTCTCTCCATAACTGAATAAAATAATACTTTCTTGTCGACTTATTGCATAGAATAGCTTTCCTAAACACAAGATGTAATCTGATATAACATGAACAGAAAATCTTACTTTCTGTTACATATTTTCTGTCGATGTTATATTAGGTTACATTTGTGTATTTGGGTGTACGTAGTAATTTATATGGTCACTTTTCAATTAACCATATCCGCTTGTCTAATTTTGACTAGGGCGGTAAGCGTTTCCAGATATTTTAAATTATAGAAGGAATTAAATTGTGTTAAAGTGTATTTTATTTAATTTTATTGTAATAATAATTATTGTAATATTGTAGTTTGTTGTTAGTTTTTATTTCGAATATAGCTGTGTCCTGGAGAAAAACTGCATACGTTGTTCGCACAAAAACAATTTTTTACGTAATTTAGAAGCTACAGGAATGCGCCCGGCGACTCGTTCCGGGCATTTTCTTGCGCATTCCGTAAGTATCTGTTTCTGTTATTTACCCGTAAATAACTAATTCTCTATGAAATTAGAGAGGTATAAAATATTAATTTTACTGAGAGCGACCAACGTCGATTACAAGTAAATGCGTGATATTTGTTTGATAGGGTTATTGCCTACAAATTATCTGGAGTTGAAATCAATTTTTAAATTATGGAATGCTTTATTGATTATTACATTTAAATTTTAATTCAGCAATAAGAAATATGGTTACATTATATTATCGTCACCAATATTTTCTGTAACATAAGACATATCTCTGTATATCCACTTTGTTGATATTGCCTGCAAAAAGCTTAGCTTAGTTCATCAATTATAGGATGTTTTCGCTTGAAATGCAATGGTTAATTTAAATTTCGGAATCAAATCTTGGGATCTAGTGCTACGCTTCAGAGGGCTAAGAGGACGATAGATATAGATTTTACTTTAATCACGTGTTGTGATAATTTGTATACTAGAAATACTCTGTAAGTATTTACGAATTTAATCAGACGGCGAAAAGTCATAACTATTAATCTGGTCATCAAGGATTTAATAATATTATGCTTAAAACCAAACTGATCATCTCTTACCAAAATTAGATTTTTGTCCCTACGCCAAATTCCAAATAACTTCTATTGGGCAAACATAAGAATTTATGTACTTTTTTGTACAAGTAGGTATTTTTATAATAATAATTATTATACGATTAGTAATATTTTAAAATTATATTGGATTTAAGATATTTTCAAAACTTGTTTAATTACTATCATAAATAGTTCACTAATCGTTATAATTAATCTATCTTACTTATTATTCTACGCATAATTGAGATTTACTGACACATGAAATTAACTTTCTAAGAGTATCTTGTTGTTTATCTCCTAAATGTCAATTCTACAATAACACATATTTTTATATTTTTTATTACAAAATAATTATTACTAATCAAGAATTGGAGTTATAATGAGAATCCTTAATTTTCACAAAATGATAAAATTTTAAAATATGTTGATCAATTCTGTTTTTATTAATAGTTTAAGCACATTTGATCAAATTGAGGTAAATAGCTGAATTAATTGTAAGCCAGAAAAGTTTGCGTATATAAACGCGTTATGAATAGCGTAATAATGCATGTTGACAGTATTATGCTATGCGTCCATTACCGAGATGAATTAATCACGTAAACAGCACGATTATAAAAGCAATAATATCCTTACGTAATATTTAAAAACAATAGTGTACCATCCTTGATTATTTTCTTCAATTATTAACGGTGCCATTCAATAATTTAATGAATTCAAAATTTAAATTGCTAGAAATTTTGATATTTTTTTGTATACTTATTTCTTTATACCGGGTGTTGAATGAGTTAGCCGTTCATAGGATATTTACATGTAAAAACTTATTTATGCAAATTCCTGCTTCCCCAATTATTTTAGAAAAAAAAATGAAAGACATAAAAATCATGCAGAAAAATAAATTACAAATGATAAAAGAATTATTTTCATCTAGCTTTTACTTAAAGTGGCAAAAAATGCTTTTGAAATTGTTCAAATTTTCATTTATCAGACTAGCCATGAAATAAATTCAATTTAATTTATTTATTACATAAATTATTAATAATAAACAATTACAAACACTAAGAAATAATTAAATTTACAGCAAATGTTCAAACAGGTTTCCATATTCAGCTAAACAAAAACCAAGTCTATCATAAAAGTTACATCGTACATTCGCAAGTTGTCTTTCGGTAATATTGCCACACTCCCCCACAATTTTATTTTTTAATGAATCAATACTTTGGTATCTGTAACGGTTTAAAATTTGCCGCCGGATTCTTTGGGTTTTGGAACCAGTGACCGTTGGTACGAGTGAGGGAAATGCGCAGGAGTCGGTACGAGAGACTTGACTGGATACGTTTGCTCGAGTAAGAGGTGATTTTGTGTGTGTTGTGCAAAAATTTTGTGAAGCCGGATTTTGGAGAAGAATTGGTTAGTTAATACCATCCAGTAGCGAACTGGGATTATCTTCTCGAATCCGTAGGATTGGGAAGCTCATTTTTTTTTGATTATTTTACCGGGAGCTCTCATCCGCCTTTATGGGATTCGAAGCTGAACAAATTTTGCATATGCCGCAGATCAACGAAATTTGAGGTATCCTTTTTGGTTGGTAATTTGTTGTAATAATTATTATTGGTTTTTATATTAAGCCATATTAAGCTCGATGGCGTATTTTTTCCTTGGCCTTTTTAATGTGTTTTATTTTTTTTATTTATGTGTAACACCTTGGTATTCTTTTTTTTTCGTTCTGCATTTTTACTTCCAGAATGGTTGCAATTGATAGATAAGTGGCAGATTACAACTTTCTGCACTGCGTGATAAAGTTGCAATCATTATCGCACTTTCGCATATTGTGGATAATGATACCAATGTATAAGTGTTATGTTTGATAAGCGTAGTAATGACTACTTTTTTTTACTTTATTACGTTTGGTTAATAAAACTTTACTTGTGTATTATTTCCTATGGTTTACATCGAGCGAACTGGTAAAATGTATTAGCAGGAAGATTCCAATTTGATCGACGGAGGTTCAAATTTCATATTTGAAATTTAGTGTCGATACTTTTTTTGTGTTTAATTATGATTTTATATTTTTATTTTATAAAGGCTTCGATGTGTGACCTACTTATATACAGAGTGCGGCATTGCGCCGGGGTCGCTGCTATCCCAAGTAACATTTTACCGTCATAAATGTACATATACCTTACAGAAATTTCCGTAACGGTAAAGCATTGATTTGCCCTTTTTGCAGTTACTGTATTGATGTATCATTTATGCACATATAAGGTACAGGTATTTTCGCAACGGTACGGCATTGATTTGCCCCTTTTGCAGTTACTGTATTGATGTATCATTTATGTACATATACATTACAGGTATTTTTGCAACGGTTCAGCATTGATTTGCCCCTTTTGCAGTTACTGTATTAGTACATCGTTTTTATACCGATTATGTGTTGATTTTTTATGAACGAGATATTTATTTAATAGAAAAAATAATTTTTATAAAAGATAAAAGTTTTGATTTTTAAATATTTCTATGTTTTACATACTGCTAAATTGTTTCCCTGTTGTCTGCGCCAGAATCTGAAAATTGACATTATAAATGTGATAATTTTTACTTACTTTTTTTTCCGAGGCCAGGTTTTGAACCCAAGCTGTACTGTACCTATACGTCTGAAAACCAACTGCTTAGCCAACTCGACTACCTGGGTATACGGTATAAACTATGATATTTCTTATTTGATGGTCAATTTTATTTTCAATTCATAGATTAAAAATATTACCTAATATTGAATTAAAATAAATCAAATATTTTGCTTTGGTACTTTAAAATTTATTACATTATGAATTATTTTAAATAAAAGTTGTTATTTTGCACGTGTTTTGAAGAAAAATGCTACGACGCCGACGTCACTTTAATTCGAATCGACAGCGGTGGTGGGATTAAATTTATTTAATTTAAATTTATTAAATTTTAATTTCCTGACTTTTAATTTCCAGAATTTTTATTTCAAATTTGGAGATTTTCGAAGAATTTTGATTGTTATTATTTGCGCCGTAGTTTTTCTTAAAAATCCGTATTGAAGTAACGAAGTTAGAAACTTTTTCAATATTTAGAAAATCAAAAATTTGATACAAAGTTGAAATAAAGATTTATGAGTACTAGGAAGACATAAAAGACCGATTCCCCAACTATAATATTATTCATTTCTCATTATAGGAAAAAAAAAAATTGGAGAATGTAAGAAATCTCGATGGCGTAATGGTAAATAGGCACGATGGTACCTTTGGCAATCCGTTGTACAGTGGTTCAACTCCCAAGCCGGCAAAGTTATTTTAAAAATAAATTTCCTAATTAATTAATTTTTTAATATTTTTATTAATAAATATTATAAACACAGTTATTTATCGGTCTTAAAACTTTAAAAGGGCCTTTAGTTAATTAGCTATTAGAAAACATAAAATATTTAAAATACACGTTTTATATTAGCTAGTTAACTAAAGGGCTTTTTATATGGGTTGATAATACCGGACGTAAGAGGTTTAAAATTTCCGCCCCCAATTTAGAAATTTGACCGCCCTTCTTACTCCAATAATATCTCATATAATAATTATTGTAATATAAAATGCTTATCATAATTTGTAACCAATCAGAAACAAGAGTTTTTCTAACGGCGAAATTTTTTTTTATACATAATCTTAATACATAAATAACTATAATGTTACATATTTTTTACATTTCAATATTAATAAAAATTATAAAAAGCGCGTCTCGAAATTTAATTTAATAAAAAGGGACTTTGGAGAATAAGACGGATTTTTATTTATAAAATTATTATATTATACGAGTATATATTTCATAATATTTTATTATGTACTTATTAAAGTAGTCATGGACAATATCAAAACCGTGAAATAAATATCACAAAGTTTAACTAATAAATCATCTTTACATATTATATACCGGAATTGTAAGCGACTAAAACTTTACTATTTAATCTACACTTTCAGGTATCAAACCGGTGATGAAAATATCGTACCGTCCATCTTATAAAATACCTGTATATGTTAGACATTGCTTTTATTGTAACAAAACGAAACGATTAAAACATTACCTAATCGGTACCGTATGTTCAACTATATTTTAGTTAATAAACTTTCAGTGCCGATCCGATAAAGCAATTGCCTTCAGAATAACGGTGCGAAAATATGTACATTGAAACTATACCTAAACAGTACAGTGTAAATATGAACTAAAATTTATGTGCCGCTTAGGTACCATTTTGGTACTTAATTTTCAGGTAATAATTGTAATATAAAATGCGTATAATAATTTGTAACCAATGAGAAACAAGAGTTTTGCTAACGGTGAAATTTTTCTTCGTTCTGATTGGTTACAACTGTTTTAAAACGTAATTAAAATTCATTGATCTTTAAATTACTTATTTTTATAATAAATATTTTAATGTTACGTATGTTTCACATTTTAATATTAATAAAAATTATTATATTATATAATATATTTCATAATATGTTATTATGTACTTATTAAACCTGTCATGGACAAATATTATTATGTTGAACAATATCAAAACGGTGAGGTAAAAATCATAAAATTTAACCAATAAAGCATCTTTACATATTATATACCGGAATTGTAGCAACTAAAACATTACTATTTAAACTGTACTTTAAGGTATCAAACCGGTGATGGAAATATCGTACATTTCATCTTATAAAATACATGTACATGTTAGATATCGCTTTTATAGTAACAAAACAAAACGATCAAAACATTACCTAAACGGTACCGTATGTTCAAATATATTTTAGCTAATAAAATTTCAATGCCGATCCGATACAACAATTGCCTTCAGAATAACGGTGCGAAAATATGTACATTGAAACTATACCTAAACAGTACAGTGTAAATATGAACTAAAATTTATGTGCCGCTTAGGTACCATTTTGGTACTTAATTTTCAGGTATGAAAATATATGTACATATTCGTTATACTTCAATGGTATACCGGTATAAAACCGACGTTGATGTTACTTGGGATTTGGTTTGGTCGTCGGAGGCTCGGTGGTTACCTTAGTGGGATTGTACCTATATGACCATTCGAGTGTTCCGTCGATTGATTGTGTGGGTGGTGATTCTGAGTGTCAATGTGGTCGCTACTGTGCCGTTCTGGTCGGCTCCTGTAGTGGGCTACTGTTGTTGCGTTCCACTGGCGCAATACTAACACCATAAGCATCGACTTTATCATTAAGCCTTTAAGCAATGACCACCGTATTGTTTATTTTTATGTTTATTTTTATTTTATTGTTAAGTTTATTTTGTGTGCGTAAGATATTTGCGCTTTATATTTGAGTAATTACTATTTTCGTTTACAAAAATTCTTCGTTGTTCAAAATTTTCCGTATGCCCTGGACTCATTGCTGGTTTTTGTTTAATTAATTATCTTCCAAGCTAGCCGGCAAGATTTACAAAGATAGCTCGTGATTTCTCGATTTCCCCTTTAATCGAGTTGTCTAATCTTTCATAACGACGTCTTCCTTTTTAACTGAAATCGAGTGGCGCCTATTCCATCTTTTTTTTTTCCTTCGTCGTTTTAATTAACACCCCTTTGGTTAGAAATTAAGGTAACACCAATTATTAACGCTAAAGTTCGTGAGGAATTTTAACCGTTGCAAGTGGCGCCCAACGTGGTTTGGTGTGATCGCTGGTTGAGTTACGTTGCGGAAATTGTCGTAATTTAGTTGGTTAGCGTTGCAAGTGGCGCCCAACGAAAATATTTTTTGAACAACGTCGATTACATTTTGAAGTGTTTTTTATTTTTGATTTTCTTAGTTTATTTAAATTCGTGTAAATTCGTGGTTTTTCTACCCTATACCTTTTTTTTGGAGGGGGAAGGTAAATTTCAAGTTGAAATTTTTTTAAAATCTTCTTATTGTGTTTTTTCGAATCTCATCCATCATGAAAGTGGATAGATTATTAGGAGATGAACTCTCCTATGAATTAGATGAGAGAGTTGGCTTTTGAACGTGGAAAGGTGTCGACGCAAAATTTTGTTGGTCTGCTTGAGAAATGTGATTGTGATTTTTGGAAAGAATTTTGTTTGCTTCCTTTCTCGAACGACCCAGCATTCGAATTAATATGGAACAGTGTTTTTCCGAACCCGATCCGGGGATAAGAATTCGTTGCTGGTGGAGGGTGGATTTTTACCGCTTTGTACCGTTCCTTTTTATGGTGGATCCACCGTCCAGTCTTCTGTTGAAGGATTCTAGTCGTTCAGATGGGTAAGTCATTAGAACCTTTCGTTAATTCCACATATTGCATTTATCAGTCGACTCGCAATTTGTACTCTAACACCACCTGAAGTTTATTATCGTTATCGGTTATAACCAAGGATGATGGATTTTTACCGCTATGTACCGTTTATTTTTTTATGTTGGATCCATCGTCCATACTTCCAGCAGGATTATTAACAGTTCAATTCTTTTACGTCATTTAGAACATATCGTTAATTGCACATATTGCATTATCAGCCAACCCGCAATACTCGGATACCACCTGGAATTGTATTCGTTATCGGTCGTAACAAATTTTGTTCAAGCTCGATTTTTATATTTTTTTTCGTTTCAGGTTTGTGTCGATTATAATATGTATTTTTACCTTTGAATGAATATTATTTTGTTTTTTTTTTGTGTTTTAATATTTCAGGTTTGTGTCTTGCCTTATGTATTTTTTTGATTGGCAAGTTTCGCCAAGAATATGAGTTATTTATGCTTTCTGCATGAATTTGATTGGGGCACTTTTTTATTGTACGCTCGCACGCGTGAATATATTTACTAACAATTTTATTGCTATATTTGTGGAAACATTATTTACGAGAAATAATGTTTTCTTTAACCAAATGAAACAACTTATTTTCGAGATAGGTAGCGTAGAGCAGAGTTAGTCTAATGGATAGGCTAGCAGTCCATAAAGCGGGCGGCATAGTTTCGAATCCCGTATTCGAAATTAAAGGCTTGATTTTTTTTAGTTATTGTGTTATATATTTTTATTATTTGTCTGTTTGTTTTATTTGAAAAGAATTATATAGGAAGAAGGTCTCGCGATGCACGACAGAAGTACAGCGGTGGGAAGTTTTACCGGGGCTTACGATTGGTTAGTTATGCGGGGGCTCGCGGTGGTTGCATTTGAATATTTATATTCTAAACCATTCATTGGGATTTTAGCGACCACCCGAACGTTCCCTTAATTAATTCGGGAGGAGGTTCTTGGTGGTATTATTTCGCTTCTGTACAACCTACTCTGTTAAAAGCAATTACCATCGGACATCGCAATTGTTATCACCTTCGAGCAACGACCATCTGGTTGCTCACCAACTATTTATTGGTCATCATTCGTTCGTGTTGATCAAAGTTGGTCAGAGACGAGTATGTATAGTTTTTTTGTTTTATCGTTTGTATATATCTTTCTTTGTACATATTTTTCTCTTTTGTCGTTATTATCGTATTGTTATCTTTTGTTTTGTTTACCTATCGTATCGAAGGTCCGAACATCTGGACAGCTTTACATCTTCACCATCGGTAAAGTTCCTATTATATTTCCCGTATCGTTGGTTTTCTCGTTTTGTAGAAACTTTACCTCTTTCCAAGTAAAGGGGGAGTGTAACGGTTTAAAATTTGCCGCCGGGTTCTTTGGGTTTTGGAACCAGTGACCGTTGGTACGAGTGAGGGAAATGCGCAGGAGTCGGTACGAGAGACTTGACTGGATACGTTTGCTCGAGTAAGAGGTGATTTTGTGTGTGTTGTGCAAAAATTTTGTGAAGCCGGATTTTGGAGAAGAATTGGTTAGTTAATACCATCCAGTAGCGAACTGGGATTATCTTCTCGAATCCGTAGGATTGGGAAGCTCATTTTTTTTTGATTATTTTACCGGGAGCTCTTATCCGCCTTTATGGGATTCGAAGCTGAACAAATTTTGCATATGCCGCAGATCAACGAAATTTGAGGTATCCTTTTTGGTTGGTAATTTGTTGTAATAATTATTATTGGTTTTTATATTAAGCCATATTAAGCTCGATGGCGTATTTTTTCCTTGGCCTTTTTAATGTGTTTTATTTTTTTTATTTATGTGTAACACCTTGGTATTCTTTTTTTTTCGTTCTGCATTTTTACTTCCAGAATGGTTGCAATTGATAGATAAGTGGCAGATTACAACTTTCTGCACTGCGTGATAAAGTTGCAATCATTATCGCACTTTCGCATATTGTGGATAATGATACCAATGTATAAGTGTTATGTTTGATAAGCGTAGTAATGACTACTTTTTTTTACTTTATTACGTTTGGTTAATAAAACTTTACTTGTGTATTATTTCCTATGGTTTACATCGAGCGAACTGGTAAAATGTATTAGCAGGAAGATTCCAATTTGATCGACGGAGGTTCAAATTTCATATTTGAAATTTAGTGTCGATACTTTTTTTGTGTTTAATTATGATTTTATATTTTTATTTTATAAAGGCTTCGATGTGTGACCTACTTATATACAGAGTGCGGCATTGCGCCGGGGTCGCTGCTATTTGGTTTGGTCGTCGGAGGCTCGGTGGTTACCTTAGTGGGATTGTACCTATATGACCATTCGAGTGTTCCGTCAATTGATTGTGTGGGTGGTGATTCTGAGTGTCAATGTGGTCGCTACTGTGCCGTTCTGGTCGGCTCCTGTAGTAGGCTACTGTTGTTGCGTTCCACTGGCGCAATACTAACACCATAAGCATCGACTTTATCATTAAGCCTTTAAGCAATGACCACCGTATTGTTTATTTTTATGTTTATTTTTATTTTATTGTTAAGTTTATTTTGTGTGCGTAAGATATTTGCGCTTTATATTTGAGTAATTACTATTTTCGTTTACAAAAATTCTTCATTGTTCAAAATTTTCCGTATGCCCTGGACTCATTGCTGGTTTTTGTTTAATTAATTATCTTCCAAGCTAGCCGGCAAGATTTACAAAGATAGCTCGTGATTTCTCGATTTCCCCTTTAATCGAGTTGTCTAATCTTTCATAACGACGTCTTCCTTTTTAACTGAAATCGAGTGGCGCCTATTCCATCTTTTTTTTCCTTCGTCGTTTTAATTAACACCCCTTTGGTTAGAAATTAAGGTAACACCAATTATTAACGCTAAAGTTCGTGAGGAATTTTAACCGTTGCATATCGTTCACCATAAATTTTAGATTTTAAATGACCCCACAAAAAAAGACCGAGCTGGCCAGTTTATTGGTCCATTGCGTCTTATCCAAGAATTGGGATAACATTCATTTAAATAATTGGTTACATCTCTAGTATAATGTGCCGGACATCCGTCTTGTTGATAGTAGATTACGTTAATTTCTCCTGCCACAATATCAATTGCCGGTCCAATTTCGTTTTGTAACATTTCTAGATATTTTAGTCCATTCAAATTTTCATCAATAAAAAATGGTCCGCTGATGTTTGCTCCTAATATCCCTGCCCAAACATTTACAGTTTGGCGATACTGTGAACGATTGTTGATCATTAAATGAGGATTTTCGGTGGACCAAATCCGATAATTTTGAACATTTGGTTCCCCGTTAATACTAAACGTTGTCTCATCGGTAAAACAAATATTTTTAATAAAATTTCTATCCAAATTGGCCTTTTCGATAGTGCTTTCACAGAAAATCATACTTTTGTACATATCCTCTTCAAAAATTTCTTGGTGGTTTTGGAACTTATAAGATATAAATTTATGTTTTTTTATAATTTTGAACGCCGTAGTGTGATGAATATTTAACTCCGCACCAATTGTTCTTGTACTGATACAAGGATTATTCACTACGGCAGCAATTACATTTGTTTCGATATCGGTACCTGGAGCTTCACCAATATTGATTTCTTCTAAATTTATTCTTTTATTTCTGTAGGTCTTGCATGACGGCTTAAATACAGATCCATATTGATTTTGATTATCAATTACATTTTTAATTGTCGAATAAGTAGGGATTGGTCTTTCTGGGTATAAACCAGCAAAGAGATCTCGTACCATACGTATACTGTTTCCAGAGTAACTAATATAGTTTTAAAAATTGATTTTTTTCACTAATTGTGTACTTTGCTTCCATTTTATGAAATTAAAATTTAATAAAGTGCAAAACTGTAAACAAAGTGCAATTGTTTTTTAATACTTATCAAAAATAATTACCTTGGAAACTTTGATGGCTAGTCTGATAAATGAAAATTTGAACAATTTCAAAAGCATTTTTTGCCACTTTAAGTAAAAGCTAGATGAAAATAATTCTTTTATCATTTGTAGTTTATTTTTCTGCATGATTTTTGTGTCTTGAATTTGCATAAATAAGTTTTTACATGTAAATATCCTACGAACGGCTAACTCATTCAACACCCTGTATATTTGTTTGCTTATGATACCTGCTCGGGTTGCTCGTAGTGAAATTCAGCAAAGGGATTATGGAACGATATTCGACCGTGGTGCAATTCGGCCAAAGGCTTACATCAGTTACCTGGATAAAAATACTACACCTGATAAACCGTGGTGCAGTTCGGGTAGCACCAGCGGAAGTTATCCCCATTTCGGTTGACATTAGACAAGGTGATAAGTGATAACCTAAACCCTGGTCTTTTTAACATAATCATGGACAGAATTATTGACGACGTCTAAAACACCGATATTGTTTATAGCATGTAAACACCAGAGTTCAAAGTATATGCTATGGCGATGACGCCATTCTAACAGTAGAAAATGTAAATTGTTCTACTGTTTGTAGCACCGCTTGTTACTTAGAATGAACACATACACACACAGAAGTGTTTAATATGTAAGTCTCCATAAAGAAACTCAGTGCATGGTAATCTCCAAAGACCCAGTAAACTGCAAGTTGAAAATTAATGGAAAAATAATTGAATGGGTCATGCAGTTATCACGTTATATAATAACACATTATCTTGGTGTCACCATATCAAGCAACAATAACACTGCCTATGAGATAAAAAAATGCAAGAATACATACTAGGTGCTATTCCGTATCCAAGCGGTTAAGCATAACATTCGTGTTAACCTGTCAAGTATCGTTTACTATAGTCCATCTGTGTTTACTTTGCAGTAGAGGTCGCCTAGAACGGCAAGTCAGATTTACACAGGGAAACGTCAAATAATTAAAGTGTATCAGCGACAAAAAAACAAATGTCACTTATTTGATACTTGAAAAAATCGAGTTAAAAGTATTTTTTTACCAAATATCATTTTATCTTGTACACATTTTTTAAATTTGTCAGAAACTTATAGAAAAAAATATTCGTGTGTCATCAATCGCGAATAAAATTTCGGCAGTGTAAACGTGTAGAAATTTTATCCAATCTCTAAGATCACAGTTTTAGTACAATTTAGTTCTGCATTCTTAAAACGGAGAGACTATAAGTAGATTATCTATTATTATTCGAAACAAAACAAAACGAAGCTTTAAGGGCTAACACCAGTGTTATAGTGTTATGTATAACCGCTTGGATAAGGAATAGGATCTATATACTATGTATACATATATTTATATTGATTAAACTTTGATGTAGTTTTTATTTTTGTCTGCACATGAATAATTAATCGAAATAATAGAATTTAAATAAGATAGCAGCTGCATAAATACAACTAAAAATATAAATTTAAAACAATAATAATTATTAGTAATTATATAATTTTTAAATTATTATTAAAATTTAAAAAAAATTTTAAACAGTATATCACGATTTAATTTTATTGAAAGTATAGTACAGATCAAATCTTTAATGAAATACATAAAATAAATTATAACAATAATAAATTATGAGAATTTAAAATTACATTAAATATTTGGATAATTTTTTTCAAATATGAGTAATATAGTACGGTTGATATGAAATAATTCGTTACAAGTGAGCCATGCTAGTTTTAGTGTCATAGTTACTGAGTTTTAGTCGCATTTTTCTCAATTAAGCATCCGTGAAGTTTCTCTTAAGAATGTTTCAAAAAGGCGAAAAAGACAAAAAAGATCATGTCTGTAAATCGCGATCCGCAATAGGCGGGACACGAAATCGACGAAATAGTCAAGTATAGTATTTCTAAAGCAGTGTCCTAGAACTGCTCCTATTCGATATAATAGACCCTGTTCTGTATCCAAACGATTTTATGTAACACTCGTGTTAGCCGGTAAAGTTTTGTTTACCCTTAGATTATTAAGGTCCAGTTTTTCAATCTCGGGCTATCTTTGACCAAAAGGTTGTTTCTATGAATCACATTGATACTATGGAAATAACCCTTTGATTAAAGATCACCCGAGATTGAAAAACTGGACCCTAGTGTTTTTCTACACAAAATTAATTACAACTTTACTGGCTAACACGAGTGTTACGCATAATTATATGGACACAGAATTGGGTCTCTTATAAATAATTTCCATATCCCGCAAATGTTTTTAACATATTTGTAAGTTACATGCGACAAACCAATATAGATGTAGCCATGTCTCTTTATGAACCAATTAAAGTTATTTTTAATTATATAAGAAAAATTTAAACAAAATAGTACCAATGGAAGATAATCCCACAAATTGGCGGGGCCTTAAAGCCGGCCGCACATCAAAGAAACACGAAACATGAAACCTGAAACGTGAAACACGAAACATGAAATACGAAACTGCTAGGTAGGCCGCACATCAAAGAAACATAAAACATGAAACGTGAAACAAGAAAATGCAAAAAATCTAATACTCAATGAAATTGTAATAATTTTTTGATTTTGTTTTCCATGTCATTACTTAACAGCCCTAATTATATATTTAAGAATGTTTTTCAAATATTTGAGGTATTCTAATTAATGTAAATAATATAATAAAAAATGTAACACTAAAAAATGTGTCTTGCAAGGTACTGCCGTTTAGCCATCGATATTTAAAAAAGATTTTTTAAATTCATTTCATTTTATTAACCAATGGCTTGGCTCAAAAACAATCAAATGACCCGTGGTAACTTGAAACGCGTTTCTCTGATGTGCGTATTCCTATTTAAAGCAAAGTGTTGTTATTTTATGAAATATGTTTCATGTTTCATGTTTCTTTGATGTGCGGCCTCCCTTATGAATCAGTAAATAAATTACCAATTTGCAATTGGTTCACACAATGGGAAGCCAAAGCATTATTAATAAATATATGCATGCAAACTCTTCAGCAACGCTAAAAATGTTTTAAATCTTTTGAAGAAATATATAATACCTAATATATACGAGGACAACCTGAAGAGTTCTCGGCCTAACATGATAGAAACTTTTTTTTAGGTGAAATATTTTTATTTTAGGCTTCTATACAAAGTATAACAAGAAGCCTTATGATCTAGCTCCGTGTCTGTCCGTCCGTCTGTCCGTCCGTCTGTCCGTCCGTCTGTCCGTCTGTCCGTCTGTCCGCATAATTCAAAATCATACAGAGCGTTTCAAATCGTGTTGGATATACTCTGTGTGTATAGAGGTCTAAGAACTGGGTAGCCAGTGCGCTACTTTTAGGCTTCTATACAAGGTATATTTATGATTAGGGCCAATTTATTTGTCAAATCGTCTTGACGTTTCTTCGGCGAATCGCCCATGAAAGCTGCGGGTCTCGCGGAAGGAGGAACAACCGGTAAAACCGTCACGATCATCCACTCGGGTCGTGAGTATTTCGGATCCATTCCCAGGGCGCTGCAATCTGCGTCGCTAATTTGTCTAAAGATATGCAGCACTTCTTCCGCCAACAAATACTTTTTTTCATGTGGAACCTTTCCGTCGGATTCCTTCCATTCGGCCGTCAAATCGAGACCCGATTTTCTAATTACAGGTTGATGATTTCCACATCCACCATCAGCGTGACATATTGTTTGTTCTTTGCACAAACCGTACACTAGTTCTAAGCGTTTCTTGGAATCGTCTGCAGTTATCTTCTGAGCGTGTTCGAAGTGGTTTTGTTTTTTTGGGTTCACCAACAATTTACTGCAATTAAAGCAGACGCAGCGTAAAACTTTCATGACATCTTTAATCATGCCAACGTGAAAGATCGGTTTGGCCAATTCGATGTGACCAAAGTGACCGGGGCAAGTGTCCCGGTCGCTTTCACATGTTTGACATGGTAAAGTGCTGTCAAACGCTCCCATCCTCGGATCCATCAGGCCGCCCACTTTTGGAAGACTTCCTTCTATAATTTCTACATGATTTATACCTTCTGGGACGACAGACATGCTACGAATATCTTCCGGACTAAAAATGCCAAATTGCACATTCTTTACAGTTTTGAAAGCAGATTTGTTTTCGATTAATGCCATTGTTAATAATTTACTTTTACTTAACGCGCGAAAAATTAGCCAAACTCTTACATCTACTATACTCATAGGGCGATGTCCTATATAAGCAAATTGATCTGATGATACGTTGATCCGTTGATACGATGATCCGTTGATACGATGATACGATGATACGATGATCCGTTGATACGATGATCCGTTGATACGATGATCCGTTGATACGATTATACCATGATACGATTGTCCGTTGATTCAATTATTCTTTGATACGTGGCTTACTGGTCTAACTGCCGCAGGGATTAACGGCCAGAATAAAGTGAAGATAAGCTATTGTTCCAAGGATATGATTTACTAGGATATTGGATATCAGTGGACGTGTTAAAGAAAGACTACGTTTTGTATCGACTAGTTGCGACCCTCTATCGGGGTCATTTTCAAGACTGTAATAAAGAAAAATGTACATAAACAAGCGAAAAAATACAAATCGAATGTAAAATATGTCACCTCTCAAAACAGATGTAAAATGTTTTCTTGTGTAACACATTGTAGTAAACATACAATGAATATGGTCAGAATAAAGTTATAAAGTAATAAACATGGCCAGAATAAAGTTTTACTGAGCCCGGAGTGTAACCAGGCATTCAGCATTAGCAGCAACGCACTTAACCGCTATAGCTGACGATCGATATGAAAAATCTAAGCCCTCGTGAATAACTTGATCCAGTACGCCCCTGACTTATTGTATGACAGCTGTTTTCAGATAACAAAAATTAAACAAGGTGGAACTCGCTTTAGCGGCAGTTCTTAGGCTTCTATTCGCAATTTACATTAAGCAAACGCCACCATGCGGGAGAATTTTAGATTAGTAAGTGACGTATTAAATGAAAATAAAAATTCGTTCTTCAGGCTCAAGACATAGCAAAATCAACTAATTAACAAAACATATATTATAATAAATTTAATACTATACTGAAATGTTGCAAATTTTCACTAGAATATGATTTTGAATTTCGAAATATACGTCTAAACACGGCCATGTTGTTGTTGCTGGTGGCGCTACCAACGGTAATGTAAATTGCCGATACAGCTACCTTTCTGGTGTGGAAAGTTGTTATTATCTGGTTATTTTTGGTCGCCATATAATGTAAAATCACATAATCAGATAATCTGCACTAATTATTTATTATTTTATTTTAACCACATCAGTGGCTTGATGTGGATAGTGAAGTTAAGTTGTAAATAAAAGAGAAGGAAGAGGATGGATCCACCTCAAAAAATGGACCGGAAATTACAGAAAAGTAAAGTTACGAATGGAATGGAAAAGTTTGATTATTATTACTTATGTACTTACAGCGATGCCAACCGTACTATAATTTATTATAGTAGGCATTCTATAAGTAATTTGTACCTTCTGTTGTACAGCACAGAAGGTAAAATTGTAGTATGCGTACTACAATTATAGTACGGGTTGGCATCGCTGCTTATGTAGTAACTAGATGACACCCCGTCCGAGGACGGGCAGCTAGAAGGACGGGCAGGCAGCCAAGGTCATATGGCTTTTGGATTGCAATGAGAGCTTTCCTTAATATTCATTCAACTTAAGTTACCTTGGGTAGCTGCCCGTCCTTCTAGCTGCCCGTCCTCGGACGGGGTATCATCTAGTTAATATTACAACTCGTTTTTAACTTTTTTATTCGAATTTAGAAAGTTTTTTTTATTTAATGAAACATTTATGTATTTAGAAGTTTTTTTTTATTTAATAAAACATTTATATAATAATTTAATAACTAATAATAAAACTAAGTTTTACTACTACTTCCTACTTCCTCCTCCCCTTCCTCTTCGAGTAAGGAATTTTCAAAATCACGCAGCGATATTGAAAATTCCTCAGCTTCTTCCTTTTTCTTTTTCTGTTCGGCAGCAATCAGTTTCTCCACTCTTTTTCTGTTTCTTATACGTTTTGCCGCCACTTTTTTTTTCGCAATATTTAAATTAATTTTACGCATTTCATTGCTGCTAAACTCACTAAGTGCCTCCTTTAACGAATTAATAGTAGCTCGTTTGAATTCTTCTCTGACTTCAAAATCTTCGTATTTTCCGAACGATAAGGCCCTCTTTAGCGCCTGTTCCACATCCTTTATTAATTCACCTGAAAACATTTTTCGTTGACGTTCAACACTTATTATTTCGTTATAATGTAATTCTGCTTATATAGTAATTTTGAGTAGGATAATCGGATTAACTGATCCGTTGATACGTTGATCCGATGATACGTTGATCCGATGATACGTTGATCCGATGATACGTTGATACGATGATACGTTCATCCGATTGGTTATGAAATTATCCGTTATGCGTTCGGTTCGCTTCGGTTTGCTTCGGGTATTTGCATTGTCGACGGGATTTCGAGGATAGATACGGATATCACGTTCAAATGGAGGTTCGCCGTCATCATTTACGAACACCATTGCAATTTCATTGGACGTTGGAGCATTGTAACGTCTTTGATCAGACTGCCGATCGCGCCGCATCACCATATTGACGACCGGAACTGGTTGTCCTTCTTCTTCGGCTCGTACACGCTCTTGTTGCTCAATTTCTTTCATCAGGCAATATGAAGCTGCGATACGATTGTTGACGCGGAAGAAACGATCGATTTTCTCAATCACTTCAGGTAGACAACCTCTATTCTCAGGCAGATTTACTCGTTCATTGACCGCTTCTGTCGTGTCCATTACATACAGTTGTGCAAACTTTCTTGTTTGTCCTTCAGGTGGATACAGGTTTGTGGTTCTGTGGTACGTCTGTCCATGAATTTTGAAAACGTATGGTCCGTTACCCGGCATTGAAACAATCTCTGCTCCCATTGAAGCGAAAGAAACCGAGGAATTGTAAGAGCGGATGTGCTGACGAAAGTTCTTGTAGTAAGGATTTTCTGAATTTGAAAGCATAGAGCGAAGAAATTCGGGATATAACAATAGATTCCCATGTTGATCGAGCGGTTGCGGAATCTTCACTTTTCCTTTATGACAGCAGTT
This sequence comes from Podabrus alpinus, assembly GCA_932274525.1. Lineage (NCBI taxonomy): Eukaryota > Metazoa > Arthropoda > Insecta > Coleoptera > Cantharidae > Podabrus > Podabrus alpinus. The sequence continues at coordinate 89,580,643 of OW026451.1, forward strand.
GTTAAATTGTTTATCAACTGGACGCTCCTTGGCGAAATTCTTGGAGCCGCAGAACTGACAGATGGAATTCATTTCTCCACAATCGTTTCGAGTAACGTGAGATTCATCAAATCTCAATGCTCTTATTTGGAGTTGAATTGCTTGACTTTGGTATCGATTTTCTTTCTGTCGATGTATTGCATGGGACCGAGCGTCAGCAGCTTGCCGCGCTTGACCCAAGTAACACACGATCGTATATTACATAGATAATATTCGAATATACAAACCGTTATTTATGAATATTATCTGTATAATAAAAACGTGTATGTAAACGTGTCAATGTCGCGGTCATACCCTAATATCTATACGTATATGTTAAACATGTAGTAACCGTATTGGACGTACGTATACTATCTGTATAATAAAAACGTGTATGTAAACGTGTCAATGTCGCGGCCATACCCTAATATCTATACGTATATGTTAAACATGTAGTAACCGTATTGGACGTACGTATACTATCTGTATAATGAAGACGTGTATGTAAACGTGTCAATGTCGCGGCCATACCCTAATATCTATACGTATATGTTATACATGTAGTAACCGTATTGGACATACGTATACTATCAGTATAATATCTGTATAATAAAAACAAATAAAAAAAATAATAAAAATTATTATTAACATTTCAATTATTTTACTAGACAATTTATCTATTATCACATCTATACAATTTCATTATTTTAAATTTTACTACTTATTCATGGTAATTTTGGTATTCATATTATTGCGTCCTGTTGTTTTTTGCATATCTGTATATTCCTGATTAAATTCTAAATTTTAAATTTATTTATACACGTAGTACTTACTTTTTCTACCAGCTCGATTCGATGTGTTGTTTTTGCATATCTGTAAAATCCTAATTAAGTTGAAATATTAATTATATATACTTACATTTTTTTTTCGGCTCCACCGGGATTTGAACCTAGGACCTACAGGTATTGAGTCTAACGCTGCAGCATCTGAGCTACCTGGACGTGATTGACTATTGTCATTTTAAATAGTCATAAAAATCCTACTTTCTAATTCGAATTTTAAATTATAAAAGACTAGCTGGCACAGGCGGGCTACAATAATATTAATGACAAAATTAAATAATATAAATATTACTACAAAATATATATACAAAACGTATTTTACATTTTTATTTTACAATTTTACATTTTCTGTATTCACGTTAACGTCTTTGATGAAGAATTGGAAAAACTGCATAACCTTTTTTATGCTCAATAATAATGCATTCTATTTGGGACAGAATAATAATTATTTAATTTACTTGATTGCAATGGAGTATCGTACAAATCATACATGTATCTATAAGAAGTACCCGTGAATTGATATTTACCATGTAAATACAAAATCGAACGTATTCTAAAAGCTTCGCCCTTATTCACAAGCACAACATTATTGGGAGTACTCGCGGAGTAGATATGTTGCTCGGAGCTCAAATATTAAACATTAATTATTGGCCTTGTTCTTTTTCCGAATGATGTTAGGAAAAATCTTGTTTACATGTATCAGTGGAAACCCAAGTAACATTTTTAGCCTGCAAATTATTTGTGTATTTGAATAAATGAAAAATTTATTTTTAAAATACACATTGTAAAGCGACTTCAAAATGAGTTTTTAAAAATAGCAACTTTTATCCAAAATTTAAAATTTCATCAAAAACAAGCACTAAAAGTAAGCGCGCAAATAATAGCAGTTAAAAATTTTTCAAATTTAATTAAAAATTTTGACATTAATTTCAAGCGACTGACAGCAAAATTTGCAAAATACACGTGGTAGAGCCTACAAAGTTTAGTGTTTAAAAATAGCAACATTTATCAAAAATTAAAAAAAATTTCACAATCAAGCATTATAAACAAGCGCGCAAATAATAGCAGTTAAAAATTTTTCAAATTTAATTAAAAATTTTGACATTAATTTCAAGCGACTGACAGCAAAATTTGCAAAATACACGTGGTAGAGCCTACAAAGTTTAGTGTTTAAAAATAGCAACATTTATCAAAAATTAAAAAAATTTTCACAATCAAGCATTATAAACAAGCGCGCAAATGATAGCAGTTAAAAATTTTTCAAATTTAATTAAAAATTTTGACATTAATTTCAAGCGACTGACAGCAAAATTTGCAAAATACACGTGGTAGAGCCTACAAAGTTTAGTGTTTAAAAATAGCAACATTTATCAAAAATTAAAAAAAATTTCACAATCAAGCATTATAAACAAGCGCGCAAATGATAGCAGTTAAAAATTTTTCAAATTTAATTAAAAATTTTGACATTAATTTCAAGCGACTGACAGCAAAATTTGCAAAATACACGTGGTAGAGCCTACAAAGTTTAGTGTTTAAAAATAGCAACATTTATCAAAAATTAAAAAAAATTTCACAATCAAGCATTATAAACAAGCGCGCAAATGATAGCAGTTAAAAATTTTTCAAATTTAATTAAAAATTTTGACATTAATTTCAAGCGACTGACAGCAAAATTTGCAAAATACACGTGGTAGAGCCTACAAAGTTTAGTGTTTAAAAATAGCAACATTTATCAAAAATTAAAAAAATTTTCACAATCAAGCATTATAAACAAGCGCGCAAATAATAGCAGTTAAAAATTTTTCAAATTTAATTAAAAATTTTGACATTAATTTCAAGCGACTGACAGCAAAATTTGCAAAATACACGTGGTAGAGCCTACAAAGTTTAGTGTTTAAAAATAGCAACTTTTATCAAAAATTAAAAAAATTTTCACAATCAAGCATTATAAACAAGCGCGCAAATAATAGCAGTTAAAAATTTTTCAAATTTTATTAAAAATTTTGACATTAATTTCAAGCGATGTGGCTCAGCACAATTTTCAAAATATTCGTGCAAGAGCCTACAAAGTTTAGTGTTTAAAAATAGCAACATCTATCAAAAACTAAAGATTTCTTTAAAATTAAGCAGTTAAAAAATTTTCAAATTTAAAAAAAAATTAAAAATTTTATACTTGTTTTGTTTTTATTAATTAATAACAGTTAGTTATTTGTCTTAATTTAAATAAAAATTACACGTGGTTATAAATTATTTTAGATAAATACTGGTTAATGTAATAAATTATAATGCTTGTAAAAAAGTATATATGACGTGTTTCTCCCTTTTCTGCAACATGCATTTTTTTTAAATAATTCATAATATAAAATTGATCTGAGAAACATTTCAGAAAATGTTTTATTTATTTTAATTTAACACTGATATTTTTAATCTATGAATTATAAAAATTGAAGTTGATCATCAAAAATCAACAAATCTGTATGCACGTGCGGCGTTGGTTCGAATTTTCGTTTGGACAAAAAAAAATGTAAGTAAATTTTAAGTGATTTATAAATTTTTAATTTATTTTTATTACTTTATTTTTATTTTATCATTAAACATTGTATAAATTCAACATTAAACATTTATTCAAAATTTATGCTAATTTTAAAATTACGTTTTTGTAGTTGGCAGATTAAAGGTATAATCTACATGTCCAATAAATGAGTACTACAACTTAAAATTCTACCTTCAGGGATGACATTTATAAAATAAATCGCTTTAAGTCTGTGCGTATACATTACACGGTTATTCAACATTTATAGTAATCCAAAATTATACTCTTTTACCGTTGGAATATTACTGGTATAAACTACACGTCAAATAAATGAGTACTAAAACTCAAAATTCTACCTTCAGGGATGACATTTATAAAATAAATCGCTTGAAGTCTGTGTGTATACATTACACGGTTATTCAACATTTATAGTAATCCAAAATTATACTCTTTTACCGTTGGAATATACGGTTATTCAACATTTATAGTAATCCAAAATTATACTCTTTTACCGTTGGAATATTACTGGTATAAACTACACGTCAAATAAATGAGTACTACAACTCAATATTCTACCTTCAGGGATGACATTTATAAAATAAATCGCTTTAAGTATGTGCGTATACATTACACGGTTATTCAACATTTATAGTAATCCAAAATTATACTCTTTTACCGTTGGAATATTACTGGTATAAACTACACGTCAAATAAATGAGTACTACAACTCAAAATTCTACCTTCAGGGATGACATTTATAAAATAAATCGCTTTAAGTCTGTGCGTATACATTACACGGTTATTCAACATTTATACTAACCCAAAATTATACTCTCTTACAGTTGGAAGATTACTGGTATAATCTACATGTCTAATAAACGATTACGATAACTCAAAATTCCTCCTTTCTAGAGGACCTTTGTGAAAAGAATCGCTTTAAGTCTGTCCGTCTACATTACACGCTTATTCAACATTTATACTAACCCAAAATTATACTCTTTTAAAGTTTATCAAACATTTATCAAAAATTAAAAATTAAAAAAAACTAACTTTTAAAGTTAGAAGATTACTGGTATAATCTACATGTCTAATAAACGATTATGATAACTCAAAATTCGACCTTTCTAGATGACATTTGTAAAAAAAATCGCTTTAAGTCTGTCCGTCTACATTACACGGTTATTCAACATTTATAGTAATCCAAAATTATACTCTTTTACCGTTGGAAGATTACTGGTATAATATACATGTTTAATAGACGACTACGATAACTCAAAATTCTACCTTTAGGGATTACATTTATAAAGCAAATATACGCATCGTATAATATCCGAATATTCTAAGTATAAGTACATGAAGTGTATATGATACACGTATATTAAATATACGAAAATTATACCTATCCGTTAAATATACCTAATTTCCCAATAATACACGTATATCATACGAACGTGTGTTACTTGGGGAGTTTCTTCTAAAGTTTCACGTTGTTGACGTATCGCATGGGACCGAGCGTCAGCAGCTTGCCGCGCTTGAGTTTCTTCTAAAGTTTCACGTTGTTGACGTATCGCATGGGACCGAGCGTCAGCAGCTTGCCGCGCTTGAGTTTGTTCCAAAGTTTCACGTTGTCGACGTATCGCATGAGACCGAGCGTCAGCTTGTCGCTGTGATCGAAGCTGTTCTTCTGTGTTATTAGCTCTTGTACGTGCTTTTCTCTCACGATTCAATCGCCGTCGCTTTGCAGCAGGATTTTCAAAATTTTCATTATCCATTATGGAAGTTCACATAATGCTTTTTTGGAAATAGCTGTCCTATATAGACAAAATGATACGATGATACGTTGATCCGATGATACGATGATACGTTGATACGATGATACGTTGTGCGTTCGGTTCGGTTTGCTTCGGGTATTTCCCTGGGACAGACAGAAAGAAAGAAAGAAAGACTTGGCCTTTTATAATAAGAGATTGATAAATACATACCGCAAAAATTTAATTAGTGCAGATTATCTGATAATGTGATGTTACATTATATGGAGACCAAAAATAACCAGATAATAACAACTTTTTTTTTTAAGTCCCCAAGGTCAAGTGATTTTATTGCGAATTCGAATACAGCTTCATTAGGTGACCTCAGGAGGGTAATAAAGTTTTTTTGTGCGACCGCGCGGTCACGCTTAAGTATTCTGCCGACAGTTATTCTCAATCTGGCGGAACTTGAAATGCAGTATTTCCTAGAGGTCTTATGTAGTTGTTAACTATCCGTCCATTGTCACCTTGAAAAACTGTTGAAGGTCATAGTTATGGCGGTAACAGCAAAATTTAAAAATTTTACAAAATTGCCACAATTTATTAAACATCTCGATAGATATACCGTCGATAGCTTTGATTTGTTCCGAAACATGTGACCTTGAAAATCGATTTGAAGGCCAAAATTTTTCCCCAAGTCGAATTGTGGATTGGTACGACAAATAAGAAATGGGATGTTACTTGTATGCCATGTGATTGTTATGAATAGAAAAAAAATTTTCTAAAAGTTTGTAATTAAGTTGGAATTACTCATTGAAAAATCATTATTCCCAGATTTGTCCTTATTAAAGGTATTGGAATAGATTTTGCTATGAGAATATCAATCTGTAGTAGTCTTTGATCCGTTGATTCGTTGAGACTTTGATGCGTTGATCCTTTGATCCGTTAAGACGTTGATACCTTAAGACGTTGATACCCTAATAAGAAGTTATCTCGAAAAATTTAATTGGTGCAGATTATCGAATTATTCTGTAATGTCCGGTCCATTTTTTGAGGTCGATCCATCCTCTTCCTTCTCTTTTATTTACAACTTAACTTCACTATCCACATCAAGCCACTGCTGTGGTTTAAATAAATTAATAAATAATTAATGCAGATTATCTGATTATGTGATGTTACATTATATGGCCACCAAAAATAATCAGATAATAACAACTTTTTTGAATTTGATATATTTTTTGTCAGTCGCCAATACTATCGAAATGCTGGCGAATGCTGTAAATTTTTTTGGAAATGTTGGGCCCGTTGAATTTTTATTGAGAAGTAAAGATTTCTGGTCAAGGAGAGGCCAACTTTTTGGCCCCTCCTTATTATTAAAATTATGGCGACCAAAAATAACAACTTTTCACACCAGAAAAGCAGTTGTATAGAAGCCTAAACACCGCTGCTAAAGCAGGTTCCAACTTGTTTCAATATAATCTCCTGAAACTTCAATGCATTTATTCCGACGTTTTTTCAATAATTCAATACCATAATTAAAGTAAGATTCCGGAAGGTCTGCAAAATATCCATCCGCGCCTGCAATAGCTTCGTCATTTGATGAAAAACGCTTTCTAGCCAGGTATGTTTTCAGGTTTGGAAGCAGATAATAGTCAGAAGGAGCCAAATCTGGTGACTACGCTGGAATTTGCTATCGTTAAAAAACTTGTGAGAACACATGCGTTGTCTTCATGAAAAATGATTTTTTTCTTTTTTAAAGCAGGTCTTTTCTCAAGAATTTGTGTATCCAACTGATCCAACAGGTTACAATAATATTCAGAGTTAATTAATTTACCTTTTTGAAGGTAAGTAATAAATAAAACACCTTTGTAATCCCAAAAAACTGTTGTATAACAGTGGTAACCTTTTCTGCTGATGGAACCGTCTTACCCTCTTTGGTGCACTTTCGCCGGTTTAGATCCATTGTTTAGACTGTTCTTTTCGCTCTGGTGTATAGTGGTGGATCCAAGTTTCATTAACAGTTATGAAACGACGCTTGAAATCTATTTTATTTTGCTTAAAACCATCCAAACATGCTTGAGAAATCCTGACACGAATTACTTTTTGGTCAATTTTTAACAAATGCGGCACCCATCTTGTACGAAGCTTTTTCAAATGTAACTCTTCATGCAAAATATTTCCAATTCGTTCTTTTGAGATGCCTATGGCTTCGGCTATTTCACGCACTTTCACTCGTCGATCATTTAACACCGTATCGCAGACTTGTTGAATTATTTGTGGTGTTGAAGCAGTTTTTTGACGACCTTCGCTTGGATTATCTTCTAGGCTTGTGCGACCAGATTTGAAAAGAGCTGCCCATTTTTTCATGGTGGAAAGTGAAGGTGGTACATCTTTATAGACTTCTAACAATTTTGGACGAATTTCTGTTGGTGCTAAACTATCCAAAACAAAGAATTTAATCACTGCACGATATTACATTTTTTCCATTTTAAAAAAATCAATGACTTTAATATTAAACAGTTGATACTAATTGAAGGAGTTGCTAGATCAAAACAAAATTTCATATGTGGTTATAAAGGATGGAACTTTTCAATACAGTTATTGTTTCACGGTTTCTAAAGCCATTTATGTGCCAGGCCGAGAACTTTTCAGACTGCCCTTAGTACAAACTTAATGTTAAATTGTAAATAATCAAATTTAACAAAGAATTTAACCAGTTTTTTAATCAAAAAATAGCTATTTATAGTGACGTTTGGTCAAACGAAACTGCATTTGGGTAGTGCTTGATAATTGATGTATTAACGGTGTGGATTGATGTAGCATGAAAGCCGGGACATTGGTATCACAATGTGCATGTGAGGATGTTGAGTTCCATTTGGATAACACCGAAATCTAGATCAAGCAATAATGTGATCCATGGTATTGTGATTTACATGCGGCTACTCGCAGTCAAAGCTCACATGCGTGCGCAATTGCAACTGAAACTGTTGTCGTTTCGAAACGTTAAGTTTGTTTAGAGAAATTAATTTTTGTTTTGAGATTAGGACTGCTCTGAAATTTGATTTTAATTTTGTACGTCTTGGAATTTGGGAGAGTCCCGACTTGCCGTTAAATTTTTCCCGCGTCTCGATCTGACCTTAGCATGTCCTTCAACAACAACTAGATAAAAAACAGAATAGATTGCATTAAGTTACAATAAATTACAGTAGTAATATTCAGTTTTTAGAATTTAATGAAGAAGTTCAAGGAATATAAAATACAAAGCAATATTAATTCATAATCGTACATTTTGTTAGTATTTATTATTTTGTTCGATAACAAATATATATAATCTAAAAAATAATACTTTAGAGCAGTCATAAACTCCAAACGGAAATTTTAAGTGCAAAACGGCAACCGTTTCAATTACCAAATGTGTGCCGCATGTTTGTGCTTTTTTTGCATTGGCATACCTATGCAGATGGCGCTCACACACTACTTACTGGACTTACTGCTTATCCCTGTGGTGTATATGGGAGATCAGTATTAATCTAATATGATGTGTCTTATGACGTCAATCCACTGCAATACGTCATTGTTGGTTTCAAAATATTGTAAGAAACTATTGCGAATGATAAGATATTATTCTCAATATTATTGTTACTGATCGTAATATTCAAATATTAATTGTTTTACTTTGTCTAAGGCGCTAATGCCACCAGTACGCCCTGGCATTAAGCCAAAGATACAAAACCTAGCCACGGCGCTGGATATTGTTTTAGTTTAACAAATTTTGGTTAAAAATTTAATTCTAACTCATCATGATTCACATAGAATTTTCAATAATTAAATTTCATATAAAACTAATTCACTTTGTAATCATGATCAAATTTATAGTTAAGTTCAGCATAAATATTGTAATTGATGCCAGTGATTTTAACATTTCATGAAGTTATCTGGTAAAAAAAGGCACACACTAATATTTAAAGATTAACCAAGCAGAACTTATGAAGTGACAGGTGTCAATTCTATTTAGCTGTTAACAGTTTTTAGAAAGCTCAACATTTAAAGTGGTGATACCTGGAAGGCCAGATGACACTCGTGCTGCATTGTTTGCTGATTTGTTGCATATAAGTAAGTAGTACCTATTATTACAAAAATGTAATAAAATAATAGGAGGTTACCAAGAAAAAATTTAGCGAAAATTTCTTATCATGAAATTGTTAATTGCATCGGTTAATTGATATTCTAAATATTGAATTTTATTTCGTAAGCTATAATCACGAAAACATTATAAAAAATACTGAGTAGGTAAGAGCTAAAATAAATTCTCATTGCAAGGTATTTAAAATAATCCTATAAGTTGAATGGAAATGAAAATATTGGGTATATCTGTATCATGGTTTTCGAGTTTTGTAATGATAACTAACCAATCATAGAACGTTGTTCAATCATAGATAGTATTATCACAGCATTTTGGAATACGTGCAAAAATGTTAAAATACAATTGAAATTGAACTTATTAATAATTGCAAAAAAATGTACAAACCGTATTGGAATTTGAGCCCTAAAGAAATGAAAACAAGAAAAAAGAGAAAAAATATAATGTCCTAATATGAAATTTTAGATTGTGTTTCTGATGTTGCTAGTAATATTGATGAAATTAACGATACTGGCAAAGGCTTCGATTACAAAATTGAGTTTGTTTAACCTTTAACTACTCGCGCTATGATTTATAACACAAGTACGCGCGTGGTGTACTGTGTACACCAACATCAAAATGTTTCCCAAAAGCTATAATCATAAAATTCTAGATACATATTTGCTTAATAAATGTTTATTAAACAATAATAAACATAATATTTACAAAATATAATAAGATATTTTTACTAAAATCTAAAAAAATACCAAACAATATGTCACAAATGTTTGATTACTCGATTTCAGAATTTCAGATTTTTTTTGCTTTCTAAAATCTGCATAGTTACCATTTGGCGGTAAATAAAATTCAAGCTGTTTCGTTGAATACTTTAAAATATATAGCGATATAGAAATCAGCGATAATAATGGTGATTTTTATTTCTTTATCTTGCGCCACGAGTGTAACAAAGTGCGATATAGTTTCATGCGATTACACAAGTAATACACCACGTGCCCAACCACATAGAAATTAAAAGCAAATATCCAACTTATTTGTACAGCTATAACAACGAAATTGACTAGGGTTGTTCTGAACACCTCAATAATAGGTTAGGTGGATAGGTTAGATCAGATTAAGGCATTTAACACAAATGGCAGCTTCTTAAATGCAAGTGGTGTACTGAGTACACCAACGTGAGCAGTTAAAGGTTAACCCCTGCACAGACTAATCTCTGTTCACAGGTCATAATTACACAAATTCTCTTCGAAAGTGGATTAATTTCACTAGATTTGTGTAATTTTCGTCTAATTTCCACATCTCAGACAGTCAATCCCTCCAGCTCAACATCCGCACTTCATCTGACGGTACGTGCACATTGCACTACTCGTCAAAACTTGAAGTAGAAGCCGCATCCACCGAGGAAATCTTCAATCTTCGAATTAACGACTCTACTGTATCGGTAAACGTAAAATTACATTTTCTTTATATAATTCACATCCACAGCCACCAACCCAGGTATTCACCAGCCAGTTAGCCAAGCGCCAATTTCGCGAGGCCCATCGGCCTCCACAACTCCCAACGCCAGATAGCCAACATCAGATGAAGGAGAAGGCCGGCTACGCCGGGATGCTCCATCAAGTTACATACCAGAAAATAAAATAAAAATAAAATTTGTTTAAATATAAATAAATATATTAAACTTTTTCATAACATAAAGTGTATTACGTAAGTTATTGATTTCGAGAAAAATTATATGTTAAAATTTCCACTTTTCCAGATCAATTCGAATCTTTCTGGTCTAGGGGGAAATGATTATAATAGTATATCATTTTGAAATATGGCCCATGGTGACTCCACTGGAGTCCAAACGGTTGAACCTATTGCAATAAAGGTTTTTTCCAATATGTACATACATATTATAGTATTTTAACCCCAATATTTAATAGTGTTTTCGATTCGGTTTGGTCTCATTGAACATTAATTTGTTTGGAAAACGTTGGTTGTTTCGTTCCTACTTTTCATATAAGGTACCCTATACACAATCGAACAACTTTAAATGATATTTTTGGGAAGGAGTTTCAGCCCCCATAATTTTTAATGCATTTCTATGTTTTATCTCCGAGAAGCAGAGGCGAATATTTTTGGCGGAAAAGAAGTTCTTGTACACTTGTTCTTGTGTTGTAAATTTTGTATTATTTAGAAGTCGAATGTTTTTAATCTATATTCGTTCAGCAATTATGTTATGATTTTGAAGCTAAATTACCCAATATTGTCAAAAATATACTTGCGCCTTTTTTGGAATCTTTGTGTAAATACTGCAATTATTAATAATTGCTACATTAGGTGGGTACTTTCATTTTATACTTTTTTATTATTGGGACTTATAAATAATGTTATTATAATGTGTTATAGATACATCTTGCGTGTTATTTAAACAACCACACTTAAGAAGTACTATCATAATTTCGTTGTATGTTGTAGAAAATATTTAGATAATTTATTTGCAATCGACATATTATATTTGGCGTAATATATTCGAAATGTATTCTTTTGTAATTTGGCATCCTGTCACTGGCACACGTCTGGTTAACAAACCCTCAACTACAAAGACTAATACTAATGGACAACCATAAAATAAGTTCCTATTGTTAAGAGTATTCCTTTGTATTTCACACCTCAATATTACAAATAGTTAGTACCAATGTTTGAGCATAATTTTACTAATCGATTGTTTGTTATTTCTTTATAATATCCTCTAAATAATATCTATGTATGTACATCTTGAAGTATTTTCGGATTTAAAAATAATACAGAAGTGGAACAGGAATTTTAAGTTGAAAATTTCTTTATACCTACATAAAGCTAATGTGACACAGTCATACTATTTTATAAATTTTGTGATCTCGAAAAAATTCACACAACTTTTTGTATGTACTACAGTACTTGGAAGTACAACTTTATACGTGAATAAAGCAGGAATTTATTCACTAAATACAATAATATATTCTAATTTCTATTAATTTTCTAGTGATTTTCGGTGTTATTTTGTATTATATTAACACTGCTAATCTACCTATTTTAGGGTTATTAGGTTATTACCAGTTTGTTTTTCAAGAACAAAAAATTTTTCTTTCGTTTTCGCGACGAAGGAATAACACTGAAATATTATTAAATTTTAGTCTAGGTACTTTTAACAAGATTTTTACTGAAGTTTAACATACGTACTGTAAATTGATAAAGAATAATGTGAAGAAATTAGATTGTGTAATATGCATAGGTTCATGAAAGTGACCTTGAATTAATTCGTGAAGAAATTCATAAATTAATTTGACCGTGTCATAACAGTTTAATACGATTTACGGAAGCCACCGTGAAATGCTATAGTATATAGTATGTACATATTATTATGTATGTAAGTATTTAGATACGTACCTACTATGTATTATTATAGACATAGCAGACACATAATAATATAACTAAATATAAATTTAGAATTCATAGCTATTTAAATAAAAATTATGGATTCAAACGGCAAGTGATTTAATTATTTAATTTAAATAGCAATTAATAAAATTTAAAATACAATGGTTTATCTGCTTAAAATAATTTACAAGAAACATTGAATTTATAAATGTCAAATAGTTCGAAGAGCCTTGTTTGAAAACAAAAAATGTCCAAGCAAAAGTTGTATGAGACAATTTAAGATTAAAAGATTATTTCTGTCTTCAAATGGTTTTGAAAAAACAACTTTTGGTTGACCGATTTCTGAGATTATTCAACTTAACCCAGATTTTTTAGAATGAAGTTTATTTGTAAAATTTCACTACAAGCAGTATTATGCATAAATATGTATTAATGGTATGTTACACGTAATCGCAGTGACAAAATAATACTATCTGGTGGATAAAAAATTTATAAAATTTCAATCATTTCCTACCTTTTTGTATTCGTAGGTAGTACAAAATATAAGAAAACCTGACTTGAACAAAATCGGTTAGACTATAACAATAAATAAATATCCATATCACGCCTTAAAGGGTTAATATTTTAACGACTCGTCTGAAATCTGTGAAAGATGTGTTTACCATCAGTTTTACATTTTATTTAAAACCAGGATTTCAAAAGAAGTGTATAATAAGTATGGATTAAATTTGTATTCTTGTAAATCACAAATGACCAGTGGTCAAGCAAATTTTATTAACACCGGTCTTTCCTATTCTATAAAAGAGTTAGCTGTTGAGGTAGACATGGATAATTGGGCACAGTAGCGGCATTCTAACAAAGCCTACTTATCAGTTATGGATTAGTTCGCGTGTGTCTTCCATCGGCATCACCTGCCCTCTAACGAGACACATACAAATTGGAAACTTTCATTTTAATGTAAGATTGTAAAAATTAAAGATAAGTACTAAAAAGTGGTTTTCCTGTATTTAATGAGAAATATTTATGTGCATTTGATAATCAGAATTACAATCTGAAAAAAAAGAAGGATCCGAAAATACACAATGGCAGTAACTAAAACAATTCATATAATAAGTAATAAAGTAACTAGGGCTGTCCAACTTCTTTGCGCTGCGGTCTATTTTTTCTTTTGGTATAAGTTGGCCGACCATAATGCCACAAATATTAAAAAATAAAAAAAAGTTGCAAACCACCAGGGAACGCATAAAGACTTCGCCTAGGTTTGAATGTTTTCGTATTATTTCAAACAAGCGTAGGTACCTCTGTTCAAAAGACAACCCTCTCTCCAGAGTCGTTTAGCTTGACAGAAGCATCGTGAATTATAATGCAGATTGAGGTGATTACATAGTGGGACCTATAGTTTAACGTGCAATCCAAACCGCGACATCATATCCAGGGATAATCGCTTGCAGTCTTACTAATAGTAAATAATTTTTAATTTCTGAAGACATTGTTTGATTTCTGCCTATGCTCGTTGGTTATAGAAAATAAAATGATCGGTAAAAAGTAAAACAATCGATGAGTTCGATTAAGGTTTGATTCTGACTAAAAAAGTTTTAGTCATCTTATTTAATGTTGTCTGTGACCTACGACCACAGGTATCTTCCCTCTTAGCGAACAGGCAGAGTAGGCCTAGCCTACCCAAAAGATGTGGACACAATAATATTTTCTATGTATCCACTTACAATGTGACATTATGTATTGATACAAATGATTTTGGTTATATTTTCAAGAGTTTTTAACTAATTTAACTTTTTTTTTAATGATACATTGGAATTATAAGTAGGATTAGGTAAAACAAAAAATTATTCAATTACTTCGCCTTTTACCTTCACAACTTATCGGAGTCTCTCTTCAAAGCTATTACAAGCTGCACGCTACATATCAAGTGGTATTAATTCTCATATTTTGATATGTATGAATGTATATTCGGTTTTGAACGTCTTGCGACATTTTCCCGATACCTCCCTGTCTCTGCTCGTTGCGTGTTGTTATATTTTGATATAACTTGCTTAAATTCTTCCAGATTTCGATATTTGGTATGCTTAAGTTTTTGTAGCATATATCCCCAAATAGAAAAATCCAGAGGATTTAAACCTGGTGAGCTTGGTGACCATTCATTCTTAGCTATAAAATCAGTCAAATTATTTTGACACCATGCTTGCACTATACCACCGATATGCAATGGGGCTCCGTCTTGCTGGAAGCAATAATATTCATCACCATACATTTGTTGAACTGCTGGTAACAATATTTTTGTAAAACATCTTCTAAATAATACTTTGTATTCACTTTAACCCCCTTTATCTATAAATACCAGTGGCAGAGTTCCTCTTTTGCATATAGCACCCCAAACCATTTCCGATGATGCATTTTGAAAGCGTGAAACATATTTTTTGTTGTTAGGGACATATTTAAGCGAAACAACGCAGATCCTATCGTTCTGAGAATTGTAGGTCGCTTGTAAAATTAATAATTTCTCATCTGAGAATATTATTTCGTCACCACCGTGCCATGATAGCAACATCTTACTTCTTTCGAACCTTTTCACTGTTGTAGCATGTAAGCCCATGCACTTTTTTTTTCTTATAAGGCTTTAGTTTAAGGTCTCCACGAAGTATTTTTGAACGACATTCGCGGTTTATTTGAAGATTTTGCGCCATTTTCCTTGACGAGCGGTCACAATTCCGTCCGATAAGTTCACGTACAATCTTAATAAAATTGTTTATGGTGTTCTGACTAATTTTTTTTCCACCGGTTTTTTTTCGGTTTTCATTGGAGCTTGTGTCCCTAAATCTTTTTATAGTACGATAAACATAAATTCGAGTCACTTTTAAATGCATTACTTGCCGAAAAATATCACCTCTAGTTACACCTGATTTAAATTTATTTACAATAATGTCGCGTAGACTTGTCTTGTTTGATTGAACAAACTATATGAGAATATATTGTTTTATATAATGTCAAAACATCCTAACAGGCTACATTGATTAAAAAAAATTTTAATTTCTGTGCTGCAAAATAAAGTTTTAAGACGAGTTGCAACAGTTGTATTAATACGTAATATATGTCACAGAGTACAGTATTCAGTCCAACTACGTATCTTTATCGTTATGTTTAACTGTTGGCGTTATATTAACAGATATGGTTAAGTTTAACATGTATCATAACAGATTTGTCCAAACCTGATACCATGTATCTCATCATAACGTTTATCGTTAACGGATATACGTTATATTTATATACATGTTATTATAACACGAGATGATCGGGAGTTATCGTTTAAATTGAGACAGCGTTACTTACATTATATAATTATGAGTAACAAAGAAAACACATTTTCAAGACAAAACTGATAAAGACATAAACTAAAAGTTTGCATTTCTGCTCAGTTATAATTAATAAAGACCGTCCTAGAAGAAAACCCGACCACTTTATATTCGTATTAAATAAATGAAAACAGATAAAACTTTTCTTTTTTAATTTTTTTTATTGACTACGTATTTACAATATTGTTTTACACAAAAATAATAAGAATTTAAATTTTTACGTAGTAGTATAAAATTTTCGCACTTTTTGATTTCACAGGTCGGTGGATTTGCATATTTAGGTAAATGTTTATTGTATTGTTTTTATGCGACCCCAGGAAAGGCAGTAATCGTTTCCTAAGGTATTCATTTAAATATATTTCTGTAGTAACTGTACCTGTAGTTATGAATGGTTTCGATTTTAACCCACAGGTACAAATTGCTTGCCAAATGAAATATTTTCTTGGAAATTTTGGAAAACATTTTTGGAGTTGGTAGCTGAAAGGGATCTGTGGTGTCTCTTATAGCTCGCTGCCGCAACTTTAATTCATGTCTACAAGTAAAATGAAAAGTTAATTATAATTATTATTATAATTCATCTTTGTCGAGTTGGATTGTTTATATGTGTGTCTTTGCACTTACTCGAAGAAATAAAAATACTTATAAGCCATTAATGCCCGTACTAATAGTCGAGAATTGATCTCGATTCCGGAATTAATTCTAGTTTCTACCAATCAGATCACTGAAATTTATGCCGTATCATAGCAACAGCAGAATTAATTCCGGAATCGAGATCAATTCTCGACTATTAGTACGAGCATAAGATCATTCACACTCAGAATAAAACATACAAGTTCAATCAAAGCGCAAAGTATCGAACAAAATTAATAATTTAAAAATCTTTGCAACATTTACAATTTACGAATTAAAACAACACATCAAAATTAATTATTATTATTTACAAAAAAAGTGATTTAAAATGCCTTTGTTGTAATCGCACTATATCATTCGTAATGAACATGTCAATAATTCCGTCTAAAGCCATATTTATTATTCCTGCACTACGGCTGATGTTATACTAAACAGCTACTCTTAACAGACCACTATAATTTACCCGTTATAAGAATATAACATAGAAGAATATAACGTTAGACGTTTAGTTATCGGATACGTAGTAAGAATTTAATAAATAACATAACAAGTTGGATAACCTTGACTTAACGGGCACGTTATATTTAACATTTTGGATACATAGTTAGGCTGATTGTCATTATAGTCTTTGCATTAGTCAAAGGTGAACCCTGTATATTAATTTAAAAAATATTCCCTCTTCCTGCAGCTTGTATCTATGCTTAACAAGCTACTGCCCTACCCAATATTTGACCCCACGAGCCGCCTCTTCTTCCCTCAGGTATCCAATCTATCCTTCTATAGATAGTTACGCAGTATCTGTTCTCTTTAAAATAACCTGCATCGTTTTGAAATTATTGTAGAGTTTACATTTTATTAGAGTTCGTTTCAATTTAAAATCCAAACACAATATAATATAGTATCGCCTTCACCAATTCGAACTTCCGTCATTATTATTTACCTTATATTGCACACAATTTATAATGAATAAATCATATTATTACTCTTACGATTTTGAACATGATTTGTTGAACAGCCCCGAGATAGACTATTTTATAGATACTACTTTTGTTTTTAATTTTTCGAAGTTGTATAGGGTCGATCATAAGTTTGTTGATAATTATCTATTTTGCGAAACAATATACGAAACAAAACAAATTTTGATCATAGGAAAATAATCTTTGTTGTATCCAAGATACTTATAGTACTCAATTTTGAAAATAATAGCGTTAAACTGGCGGCGCTGAGCATCATTACAAATTTGAGCATTTTTTATGGCATTCCGCATGATTTAATTTTCGAGTTTCAGTATCTATTCATATAATTTCAACACGAAAAGCTTATTTAAGATGCTGGATAGTAAGCATATTCACATAAACTTTCTCTTTCAGATAACTCAAGAGTAAAAAAGCCAAACGATGTCAGATTTAGCAATATCGGGCGCCATACGAAATCATAATTTTTGGTTGTTTGTTGTTCTAATGTTCTCTGAAGAGACTCGCTTACTTAGTCTAAAGATGTTATGTGAAGATCATCAAGGAATAAGATCACAATATCTCACTGAAACTCGAGCGGAAGCGTTTTTACCACTCTCTGTTAATAATATTCTGCTGTTCGTTTTGTTCCGTCCCGCGCTTCTAAAAGCGGACGAACATGTGGTCTTTGAAGAAAAATTTGGATCAACATTATAAAAACCAAATAAATAAGAAAGCGGACCGTATACTAACTAAATGAACTACTGAAAAACGAATGAACTTATCTATTGCCATGTTTTGCTACTGTAAAACTCAAAAATTTAACTTATATAGCGAGGAATAATAATGGCACTTAATTTAACTATGCTCCGACTAGCCTGCATGAAAACTCATTATTAAGGGTCGTAAATTGGGTTCATCTATGTGGTCAAAAATACTCATATAAGTTACCTTAAATTAGTAACCTTAAGGAACAAGAAAAATAAACTTATTATATCTTACACCTGCTTAATTTGGACTTCACTGCTGTATAAAGTTAAATTAAATTAAACGTAATTATTTGTAGACACAATATTATTGTAATTTATTAAACAAAATATAATCATAAAAAAAAACAAAAGACTTATTTTTCATAAATAGGAACAAATTAAATTTACAAATATGATAAAAGAAAAGTTTATAAACCCCCCCCCCCCGTATTTAAATTCACGCGCGAACTTTATTTGTCTACCGTTAGATTTTACTAAAGTTTGTCGACACCAATTTGGCTTACCGAAGTTTATACGGTCGTGTCCCATCGATGTGTATTGAAACAAGGCAGCGTGGAGGTGATTATACAATTGGATCCAATTTCCATACCATGAAAAACTCCAGACAGGATGAACGATGAATTTATTTTCTTCGTCTTACTAGACAAATGTTCAGGTAAGTCCATAAAATATAATCTTCAATAATTTTCTAATCCAAAACATAACCATCAAAACACGTAACCATAAAAAATTTTGTCAGCGGTCACCAAAATTTTCCAAATATCGTTCAAAATATCAATCGAAACTTTCATAAATTTTCTTATCACTTCATACACTTCATGAATCATCAGCAAACATTTGATAATTTCCAAATTCACAAGAAACTTATTAAAACCATTTTCAAAATTCAACTTTCTTCAAATCACGTCCTTCCTCTCTCGCTGACTGTTCAATTCTCTCTCCGCTTCCTTATCCATTTTTCATCCCACCAAAATTGTCTGTAAGCCCGCGCACTAATTCTTTTGAACGCAAACACTTTTCATTATCGTTTTTCCTATTCTTTTACAAATAAAACAAATTTATTCAATTTCTTCCCAATTCTTTTTAAATAAAACAAATAAACCTTCTTTTGCTTTTTTCTTTTACATTATTTTTCAAATAGGTATGTGTGTATACAAAATTACTTGTTGTATTTCCAGATTGAATTGATGCAAGCAGTTCATTATTCAGAAGTGCCAAGAAGATTCAGGTGTAATTATCTAACTACCATGATGGTCCTTTATTTGAATATTGAGTAATGAGTATTTTATCACAAATTAAACCCAATTACATCAGACCCGATCAGACCCCTCATCTCTGATAAACAGAACATGACACTATATTTGTCGCAACCTCGTGGACGAATGCTTCATTCTCTGGACGATTAAACCAAGTGGGTAATGAAGCGAAAACCACAATATCTTGTTAACCAAATTAACCAAAATTCGCACTAACCAGTTATCGACGAAAAGAGCTGAAGGCTCACCACAACGAAATCAATGAAATCGAACACTAAGCCGTTTACCGGTTTCGTCAATTGAAGTGAAACCTTTGTAAAATACTACAGAGTTTTGTTTAAATATATTGCATTAAATTTATTTTGAATTAAATGTAAAATTTCAAACTTTTGATATTGTTTATTCAAATGGAAGGTAACCGCCTCTGGCACGGCCCCTTGTCACCGAGAAACTAGTAATTAACCAGAATAGTCTTTGGAACGTCGCTTAAGCCAGAAACGATCAGTTTCTTTGTTAATATGCTGCTGAATACAGAAAAATTTCTCATCAGAGAACACCAAATTAGGTTAATAACCATGGTCGAATATACGAATTAGCACTTTAACACTTTCAACTCAAACTTTTTTCTGCGTTCTTTAAAGGGCCAAACCTTCAGCTTTTTTTTAAGTATACGGCGAACATTGGAATTGCTAATACCGAGACTCTGTGCCAATTTATTTGCGCTGCGAGATGATTTTCTAATCAATCGATGTCGCAGCTTTTCAACGTTCTTTCCACTGGTTGCAGTAGACTAACGATCTCCACCATAGCGTGTTTTAATAGTACCAGTTTCAGTAAAACGTTTTATTGTACTTTGCACATACAATTTATGTACTTAAATTCATTTTTGGCACCGTTCGGCGTATTTGATTTTCCATCTAAACGGAGAGCAATTATCGCACAACGGTTTACATCCATGGTAATAATAAACCAACTAAACTAGTGTTTTAATAAAATTATTTTTGAAATGTTACAGATAATAAACCAAAGGAGATCTGTTTTAAATTTCAGACTTCCACAATGATTTATTTAAATTTTACAACAATATTTAAATTGGATATCACTTCAATTGACGGACCCGGTATATGTAACTAACAAAATGAAGACCAAAACTATAACAAGATGTATCACTATAAAGATATCCAAAAACTATATGAATGTAACTTTAACTAAACTGACCCAGGTGCGCCCATTATTGGTAATCCTTAGACCCACCTTTAATAATTCAAATTCAAAAAACAGTGACATGGTAAAATTCAAATATGGACAGAGCTGGAATTGTGCGTAGACGGTGGGACAGAACATAATTATAATGCTTATAATTTTAATTAATGGTTAACTAAACTTCTATTATTATCACTCAATTGAGTCAGATAAGTTGACGATGCTGCCAGTGCTTACTATGAACATTTTGAACATTTTTACAAACTTGATATATAATATTACAAAGTTCTCGGTTTTGAGGGTTGGGAAATAAAACGACAATTTACTTCATCGACATGTTTCGGACCCTAAACGGATCCATCTTCAAGACTATATTGGAATAAGAGACAAAAGTCGTTTATGCAATCCTTGCGTGTTTATCAAGGATTTATGACCACTTCTGCAGTTCATAAAGACCTTCTTCAGTTCCACGTGGCGTTTATTAGTAAATTTACTCCCATGGTGTCATTTAATCCCAAGGGATCATAGTATGACCTCATAATCATTGACTCAACAAAAGTCTACATGTTATATTTTATCTTACGTTAGAATTATTTATCGCTTCCTTCAAAGAAATGCATTATCACATTGCAATGAGATATTCTTTCGACGTGTAGGCGTTGTATGCCGTCAAAGCTTTATATAATTATGCGCTTTTTCTTTTAATCATACAACCACTGTTATTAATAGACAATTTTATAAATTGCATAATTACAAAGTATTTTTACACACACTGTTATCTTTTGCAACGCGTTTTTTAACAGCCACTTCAATTTATATACTTTTATTTGTACCTGTTTATTTCAATTTTTCTTTTCGGCTACTTTTTTGTCGGTTGTTATTAGGATTGCATAAAATAGTATACACAACTCGTGACAAAAGCGCCATTAAATCTCTGGTGCTAATTGGGATCACTTGGTAGAGGGGGTAGCAGTAGCTACCGCCACTACTGCAGGATCCCAATTCGCACGCGATATTAAATGGCCTCCTTTTGCCACTTGGTGTGTAATATACTATTAGTAATTTGTAGTAAGTATTAAATATACTTAACTGCCAAAGCTATGACCATCAGAGATAATCGTAGCTTTGGCACTTAAGCGTCTACAGCTAATATGAAATGCTCGGTTCACCCATCCCGAAGTAAGGGATGTATTACACATTCCGTGGTTCTAAACCTTAGTAGGTCTTCTAAATATTATGGGAAAACATTTTAACGCATATCACATGTATATACAGAGATGGATCTCGACGCCTTTGTAGAGAGGCACAACGATTGAAGAGATTAAATAAGGTATATTAATTTTTGTTCCTTCAGTGACAAAAGACCAGCTAGATCAAGTTCAGAAGTTGATCTAGCTTTTTTTGGTCATGAAAATTGCTCATAACCATGCTAGAAAATTTCAAGCATTTACATACTTGCTAGTTTTAGTTTCCTAGTTCTTACGATTTCCTAGCTCTTTATTTACATTATTTTAAGTAAACGAATCGAAAACTTTTAAAGCGAAAAATTATAAATACCAATCTTTTTTGACATCTATAATTAATTATAACGTTCTTCAATTTAGGTTACCTACACTAAACATTTTATATAAATATTATGCACGTATATAAAAATTCTTTACTTAAAACAATAAAAAAAGCTTTTAATCAAAAGATATTTCAAGTATTGCAGCTTCTGTTGTACCATGTGACATTTACAAAGTATTCAAGTTTATACTGCAGATGTTAGTCGGAAAGAAATACCCGCATCAAGCAACCAGTAGCAGATTAGGTAGATATCTTCAACTTGCTGAAGGCTTAACTCATTATTTTGAAAAATTGTATCAATGAATTTAAATGGAATAACATCTTCCATTAACATACTTTTATTTAATTAAAAAATAGTGTTTAGATCAAACATTATTTTAAAAAATTTGATTTTCAGTAAGTTGAAATTTGATAAATACTATTTATTATTATTATGTATTTACAATAAATTATATAATATTAGGTATAAATAAAAAGTATTTATTTATTCGTTGAAGAAAATTTGCGGAATATTAACATTTACTAGTCGAAAGCAAACATCGAAGTTAATTAGGGTTTTTACAGAGTTCAACCAAACGTTACGCTTTCTGTTGTCGGTACGTGTGCTCCGCGATACATTTAATACTTAAAAAATTTTCACCTCACCCCCACACAGACTAATGTATGTTCACAGGTTTAACTTACACAAATTCTCTTCGAAAGTGAATTTATTCACTAGATTTGTGTAATTTTTCGATCAATTTCCACAAGCTTCGATAAATCACCCCCCATAGTATCACTACAATCCCACTAGTCGCCAATTCTGACTAGTTCCAAGTAGAAGCCACTCACTTCGAGGTCATCAATAGAAATTATAATTTCTTTCTTCGAATTAGGGACTCTACTATATCGGCAAACGTAAAAAAATTTCTTTTTCTTCACATATCTCATATTCACAGTCACAGCCCAGGTTTCTAACCAGTCAGTCCGCCAAGCGCCAATTCCCAGAGACCCACCGGTCTCTACAACTTCCAATGTCATTAATGTATTCTTTCAGATGAAGGAGAAGGCCGGCCATGCCGGGATGCTCCATCAAATACATATCAGGTTTAGGTTTTAGGTTTTCACCTCAGTAGTTCATCGTACGTTTTACATGTAGTACATTACATTTTAACTTAATTTTAATTTTTATAAGTTTCCGGTTAAAATCTAGATCCATTTATTTCGAATCTATCGGATTTCGAATCTGTGCCGCTATAGGATTCTTTCCAAGTTGAACGCAAAAAATGAGATGGACACAAAAATAATAAGTACCCCCAAAGAGCTAGATCTATTTATTTCGGATCTATCGGCTTTTAGATATTATATCGCATTCAGGAACTTTTTCTAAGTTGAACGCAAAAAGTTACATGGACACAAAAATGACATAAACCCAATTCTGAAATTATTTGGGTTCTAGAAAGAACCGACATCGCAATGTCATCAATGGAACGTATTGTTGCCATGATGCATTAGCTACTGAAGTGAAATTGTTCTAAGTGTTGTTTTTATATAAGTCTGGGGTGGACGTGGCCTACGAGGACTAAGAGTCAACGAGTGATCCCTATTTTACTACCCTTTTAAAAGCTGTTTATTGGGGTTAAATATGAATTTGCCGCAAATTTTATTCTATTTCTTCTATAGGAAATTTTTAAATTCCGGGTGCCAATTTATGTGCTACTCCCATTTGCGTATCAATTACAATAAATTTGAATGATTTTTGAAAATGTAAGCAATTATGTTCGTATTATATGTCGTTGGAAATGCACAACGTGAATATTGTTATCTCGTGAAAATTTCCACACTATTAATATAGGTTGCTTGAAAATTAATGTTAACGAACAATGGTTATATTTTTTATAAAGGTATACACAAATCCGCTTATTTACAATAAAATTATCAAATGAGTAAGAAAAAATATATATTTTTAAACCAAATAATCATTAGTTTGCATTAAAAATGTAAAAACAATGAAAAACAGATAGAAAGATTTTAATATTCGTGATATAAATTAGCTATACGGGCACATTCACTTACTGTAGGTTACAGTTCACGCAGTTTTAGATAAAAATCAACCAATTAGTACTTTACAACTGTTTTAGAAAAGTTGATGCCACGAAGTGCAATATACTCTTTTGTTTAATATGAAAGAAAGAAATGGAGAGAATTTTTGCACCAGAGTGTGCAAATATATATATGCGATGTGAAAATCTAAAAAGCTCTAACGTAGTAAGGGTAAATAAATCGATAAAGACGCTTGACGAATGCAGGCGTTCTCAGCACGAACATCTGATAAGGTATTACTGCCCTTTATTATAAGATATTTTTTTAAGATGACGTACCCTCAGGTCTCACGATATTCTTTTTGAGTTTATATTGGTAAAGCAAATTTCATACTCACTACAAAAGCTACTTATAATACCATTAATAAAGATTACGAATGAAAGACTCGTGAGTTTGTCAAGCATGGACGACATTTTGTGTTATACTTTTGCATTGCATTGTGTATGAAGTCATTTTCAAAGTTAAAAATTTTAGTTTTGAGGAAACTTAATCGATAAAGTCATAACGTTGATAACTACACAGCGGATTTTTCATTGTTCCTATTTAGTAGTCTGTCATTTTAAATAATGATTATTTAATTAAAGAAATATTTTACAAATAATGAAGTTAAAAATGAAATTTTACGATTATAAAAATGTTTCTTAATAAAATACCTAGTACCTACATACAATAATTTCATTATGGTAGTCCTTGTTTTGGGCATATTTGAATTGTAATACTCCCACCCTTCTATTCTAACCTAATATAGGCCCTATATTAATTCTAAAATTTGAATTGAATTGAACCGTCATTAACTTGACGGTTAATTCTGAAGTGGATTTTTTCCTATAATAGCAGTATTATTTCAAAAAATTTAAAACTTTTATTACCCATGATAATATGTATTCCGTGAAATTTTTAACAATGTCGTGATCTTTACTTCCTGTCGTAACATGACATAAAAACAGAGGTTTTCTTTCGGATGATCGAGGTTCTAAAAATTTAATGTAAGCAGGTACTAATTTTACAACACTCTGTATATTTTTATTTAAATTAAAAATGTACAAATTTCAAATATTTCTACCTTAAATATTGGTTTAAAATAGATAAAAGATTTTAAGAACAACAAAGTTGTTCCAAGGCTGTGCCAGGCTGTGCCGGTTTTAAAATAAATTTTCCGTTTTGAATTTCCGTAAAAAATAAATAAACCTGTTTTGCACTCGAGCCCCCATTTGCATTGTGCCAGAGTTTCAATTTGAAATTGTGAATGGATTTCTGGAAAATGGAAAAACACAATTTGATTATAGCCCCCATTTTTGAAAACTTTCTACCTGTTCTGAATCACTATCTAAAATGTCAATTTGCTATTACAAACCAATTCAAAAAATGAGAAAATATTGATATTCAGTACACATTTGCATTATTATCAAATTATTATTTGATTATTATAAACGAATTACCACCACATACTACATAAAGAGTCCTTTATTGTGTAGTACCTGCGTACCTGTTCTGTACACTTCCATATTATAGCTTACTGTTTAGATTCTCATAATAATTATGCTTATCATAAAATTACTTTCAAAAGCAAGGGCGGACTGACCTTAGGTAATTCGAGCGAATTTCCGACGGGACTGAGCCAAAATGGAACTGTGAGTTTCTTAATTAATTTTAGCGAATGAATTATAAAATCTCATAAAACAATCAAAATTAAATATAAAACTGTGGATTTTATGAATTATCTAGGGGCTAGAATTTATGGGGTATCATTTTTAATTTTAATTTTATTGCAGTTTTATTTCTTTATCAATATTTAAAAATTTATTACCATCTTGACTTAATTTTTAACCCACGGGCGCACTTTTGCTCAGTCCCTTTGAAAATCCGCCCGAATTACATTATGACCTGTCTGCCCCTGCTTTCAAAAATAATCTTGTGATAAGCATAATTTTGGGCGGAGGTAAATGTGCCACCAGTAATGTTATTCTACCTGCTACGAATTTAGGATATTAAAAGTACACAGGTATTTGTACCACCGGAGAAAACGGCATCTACCTGATGCATCTCCTACATGTAACATCGATTATTTTTTGATTTTACACGATTTTTTGGGGGTAAAACGTAATAGTTTACTGCCCCATACCGCAACTATACTTTTTAATGCTATTTCGAGGGTCTCTCACATCCCGGTTTCATTTATCCCGGTTTTCTTGATGTGTGGCGCCTTCTCGTATGTTTAGCCTAGTAACCAGAGTCAAAACCGTCCTGGAGGGGTGCAACGCGGAGCGGAGCGCAGCGGCGCCCCGTAAGGGTAGGTTTTGACGATGGATTTTCCTCCTTATCGAATGCACACCCCAAAATTCTAAGGCAAAAAAAATTTAATTTTTTCACTGTTAGTGGCACAAATACCTGTGTTTATTTAAAGAACCCTTTTGGTCGGTGGCACATTTACCGGTACCCTTTTCTGGTCAGGTACATTTGGTGGCACATTTACCTCCGCCCATAATTTTAAGTACCTAAACAGTAAGCCATGTATACAGAGCTCTTTATGTATGTGGTCGTAATTCGTTTATAATAATCAAATAACAATTTGAAAAAAATGCAAATGTAGAATACTACTGAAATAAGTTTTTTGATTTTCTAAAAATCTAAACGTAATTTTAGCAGTGCATTCAGAACGGGTAGAACAATCTTTTGCATCAAAAACAAATATTAGATTTTTCAAAAATGGGGGGCTATCATAAAATTGTTTTTTTTTAGATTCTCAAGAAATCCGTTTGATATACATAACTTTTCCCTTTAATTCGAAATATTGCGACTCTGCAAAGCCTTCACAATCCATATTTTGAAGTGGATTAATGCCCTTCTTTTCCTTTTACTTTCAACTTATCCACAGAGTGTTGATATGTTCACTGGAGGGCCGCGCTAATAAATTGCGTAAAATCCGCGATTCGAACCTACAATTTTCGCGCTGTAACTCAACCACCGATCATACCAAGCCATGCTGTGGTTTAAAAAATCAGTTGACAATTTTTAATTGAAACTGTGGCACAATGTTCGGAACAATTAATAGCACAATACACTTGTACACAACAACAAAATTGATTATTTTGAAAATGTTGGGCTAGAGTGAAAAACAGTATTTTTTGTGTTTTGCGGAAATTCAAAACTGAATATTTCTTTTAAAATTGGCACAACCTAACAATTGCATTGTTGCACAATTATTTAAATTTTATAAATTAAAAAACCCAAAAAATGTGCCTACTGCTTTATCTTAAACTTGCTAGGTCATCTTTTTTGCGACATAAAGTGTGTGGTGGTGCCATTTCATTTCGTTTTAGAGGGATACCGCGTAATCTCGATGTTGTACGCTCCCAAGTTGCTCGAAGCTGATCTGAGCCGTCGCTTCGGATGCTAGACGGTACAGGTGAGTGGCATAACGTATTTTCCACACTAACGCAGCTAGGGATATTGCAATGCATTACTTTTCAGAATTTCACTACTACCACAAAACTCCTGAAAAAAAAAACGATTTACGTGGTTATTTGAAAATGTGTAAATAATTTTCTCCGTATGGCGCAATAAACCCTACGGTTCCAATTGCCACAAAATCTCCTTAAAAAATGACCCTGGTGTTCTGGTTAAGCCAACTCCCAGTGCGTCGGAGGCCTGTCGTGATTCGTTAATCTTGAGGTTATCGCTTATTAAAAATAAAAATATGTTAAGTTTAAAATCGTATAATCGTTGAGGCTCGATACAGTAAAGAAAGTGGTACTGTTTACACAGATAATTGTGAAAATGAAAAGATGTATACCAGTATCAAAGCGTACACAATCACACCTTGCGACTACGGAGGGCAGTTGCTCGAAAAATAACTGGTGTTTTTTAACAATCTGCATATAATTAAAAGAAAGTAAAAAATATTGGCACAAACCTTTCGAGCTCTCCAGATTTAGTACAATGCCACAAGTACCTGCAAAACAAATAGCGTGTTCTTTCAATTGAATTAACAGGCACCACCACTGAACTGAAGGTTGCGATTTTCAGCTCCAACTGGCAATAGATGACAAAAGGGCTTGATTTCACCCACGAGACACCTCGGATTGAATATCCACACCATGTATTAATTAATTATCGTAAATTGGGTGTGGTGCTTACCACCACTGCACTGAAGCAGAAGCTTATTGTGCCCCGATCGCCCCCAGACTTTGCAACGCCAGCAACTCAGCAGGGTCAGGCACCTTGTGCTGAGCCGCTTGGTCGGCCTTACGTCACCATAACACCCCCAACAAGCGGTCACGACCCCGGTTTCTCAATTAGTCCCGGCACCCTGGTTCTTCCAGAGTCCCGCGGGCCGCCACCATCGTGTAGGTCCAGCCTGACATACGACGAAGATCCGATAAAGCGTTGCTAAGTCGAAGAGGGTGGGGGCGAATTTTTGTAACCCTAACTTGAAATTATGATTCAACAAATCAGGGGGACCGCCGGCTGAACGTGTCCTCCGAAACACGGCCGACCGCAGTTCTTTGTAACCATCGGGTAGGTCACCCATACAAGTGCTTACTCGAACAAGTGTTGCTTGCATGCGAATATCGAATAACTCGATTTCGAGCAGCATATCTGATGGGGTCGACTCATATCCACACCATAGTTGTAAAGTAAACTGTGTTATTGTCGTTAATATTGACAGTTGCATAATGTAAATATGAAGTTGGTAATTTATGGGTTGATAAACTTAATGTTGACAGCCCGTGCCCAAATTAAAATTCGTTGTTCGAAATTTGACAACAATTATGTCGCTAAATAATATCCGATACGCGTGAACAACAGACTGTGGTAAAATATACCCTACTTTAACAAAATATTCGGGATATTAAGAACCGTTTGCACCAACATTTAACAGACAGTTCAATAAAATGGTAATTTAAAATTTGCATTTTGACAGATTAGTGCCATGAATTTTTACATTTTGAGACAATGATCTTAAATTAAAGTTACACTTTTTTATTTGATCAATAATTTAGATCAACAAATTATTTATTAAATGTCATTTTAAAATCTTCATTTAAGTTAAATGTCTCGTAGGCAACTTAAATGAGGTTAGTGCAATTGGCCCTTAATACAATATTCAATAATTTTTTTTTATAGCTTTATATCTTTTTTTTTAAACTTTTTTAAATAATACCTATAATTTAATTTAATACAATTTTTTAACAAGGAACTTAATACACTACAAATTTGGCAACAGTAATCTTATCTAACCCCTAAACTTTAACCTCTTATATATCTTAACATAAATTAAAAATATTATAAATAGTAACTTTTTACATAAAAACGATTAACATTTTTTTATCTACAACTGAATATTGCTTCTTCTATTACAATACTGTGTATTATTCATTTTAGGTATTTATTCTAGAATTAATTAAATTTAAAATCTATGCAAAAATATAACTTTCTATAAGAACTACAGGAAGGTGTAGTATATTATCCTTAATTCGTGATATTATAAGGTAATTCTAAAATACTTTATTAGAATAAAGTATCTATTATAAAATAAATATATTATAAAGAATAAGAAATAACTTGAGATACACAGATGTTACGGTGGTGCTAGCTGAGTGTGCAGAAGACCTACAGATCTTGGTTGACATACTTAATAATGGCAGTAAAGAAATGGGCTAAAAATTAACATCAAGAAAACCAAATATAGGATCATTAACAAGACGGAAAATATCCAGATGGGAATAACATTGAAAAATGAGTAAATTCAAAGAGTGGCATGCTGTAAATATCTGGGTTGTAATCTATATGAACACTGGGAACAACACTAGGAGATAAGATGTCGTATAGAACAAGCGGGAAACGTTTTTGGAAAAATGCGAAATCTTCTATCTAAGCGTGATTTTAATATTGATCTAAGAAGGCGGATTTTGAATTGTGTTATAAGGTGCTGTGGCGTGAACCTCACAAATGACTCGTGTAAGAGAATAGATGCTTTTGAGATGTGGATGTATCGGAGAATGCTGCGTATCTCATGGATGAATTGCGTCCTTGAGGTGCTACAAAGAATGGGTACTTCATTGGCAATAATACATTCAGTAAAAAGGCGTAAATTGGAATATCTTGGGCATATGATGCGAGGTGAGAAAAACGAACTGCAGCATCTGATAATTCAGGGCAAGATTACCGGAAGAAGGGACATGGTTGTCGCAGAATATCATGGCTTAAGAATCTTAGGCAGTGGTATATTAAAAGCACAAGATCGCTGTTTCGCGCTGCTGTATCAAAAGATCAATAGTTATGTTGATCGCCAACCTCCAGTAGGAGAAGGCACGTGAAGAAGAAGAATTCTAAAATATGTTACACTTCTTTTCAAATTTAATACTTTCTTTATTTACTCATTCAAATTACACTAAAGTGAAGGTGTTATGTAAATGCAATTAAATTTAGATTTGTGTTATAAAACAGTGTACCTAGTACATAGAGCGATATTACCGATTAGCATCAAATTTAAGGTTACCTACTTAAACGATTTTTTTTAATAAAAACTCACTTAAAAATTTCACGTCTGCTAGTTTCATTTTACTTTATTATGAATGAAGCAAAGTTTATGATAATATTATTGAAATGTATATCTACTGAAATATTAATGCTATAACGGTTAACAGTAATATCGTAACTTATTTAAATTCTGGGAGCTTAAGGTATAATACTGCTCTGTCCTTTAAAAAATCGCCTTTTAGATTTGCCCCACGATTGAAAGCCAAATTTACAAATGCTCTGTCCCTTAGAAAATCCCCTTTTAGATTTTCCCACTAGGCCGTAATTAGATAAAATCATATCATTGTTTTTTTTTATTAATTGATTTAGCTCAGAGTTATTAAGTTATTATTTACCTCTATTTCTTTTCTCACCTCTTCTATCAATTGATCTTTTATTTATTTAATTTGCTTATTTTTTCCGTTGAAATTTCCTCACAAATTTAAATGTTTATATAATTAAGTTAACAAACGTATATCCTTTTCATATATAAATAATGATAATCAACGTTCAACAAATAACACTTCATAAACAAATTTAATTTATTAGTTTTGACAAAATAATGATTACTAACTTTGTGACTGTTGCTTGTTTAATTCTTCAGGCTTTCGTGCCTTCTCTTATTCCAACTTACTCGTTTTACTGTTCTGCTAGTTCGCTTCCAGAAATTTATATTCATCATCCAATAATTATCCAATTTTGTTTTATTTAAATTCCAAAATTTTGTCTTTATTTTCCAGACTATTCACCGCTGAACTTACAGCTGTCGCCAAATGTATTAGACCACCCTATGTTTTGGTCAAAAGTATTAGGCCGGTCCTGTATTTTATAAAGCTGTATAATTGAGATGTACCTTTAAAAGGATTAACATTCAAATTTGAACCAAATATTTAAGTTGTAAATATGGCTTTATTTAAAAATTATTATTTTTGCATTTTTTTGTCGTAAAAGTTGTAACTTGAAGAACGTACAGCATGGCTAAAACAAGTGAAATAACGGTTGCTGAAAAGGCTCAAATTGTCTCAAGGCTCGGAATAAGCCCCTTCTGAATAAATCTCAAATTAAAAAGCGGTTGGATTTTGCAAAAAAATATAAAGATTGGACAGTTGAAGACTGGTCTAAGGTAATTTGGTCGGATGAAAGCAATGTGGAGGTAGTATGTATTTTATATTCTCTTTAACGTAATAATTTTCATAACTTACCCAAAAAGCTTTTATTTTTTTTTACTTAAAAAAACTTTCGCCGTAAAATTATATTATTTATAATGTAAAATTTTTAGCTTTTCAGTCAACCTGGCGCTCAA
This sequence comes from Podabrus alpinus, assembly GCA_932274525.1. Lineage (NCBI taxonomy): Eukaryota > Metazoa > Arthropoda > Insecta > Coleoptera > Cantharidae > Podabrus > Podabrus alpinus. Next base: position 89,612,980 of record OW026451.1, read on the forward strand.
TACATGAGAAGTAAAGTAGGGGAGGAATACAGTCCTGAATGTAGTATATCACCAACCGTCAAATTTGGTGGTGGTAACATCATGATGTGGGCCTGCATGTCTTCTAGGGGTGTAGAAGAAGCAACAGTATGCGATGTTAGGACGAATTCCTCAACGTATATTGAAACTTTGGAGCGACATTTAGAGACCTCCATAGTAAAATTTTTTAATGAAGATGATCCTGATTATATTTTCCAATAAGACCATCGTTCAAAAGTAAGTGTGCAGTGGTTTCGCCACAATAACATTCCTCTATTGGATTGACAACCGCAGAGTTCGGACCTGTCACCCATCGTCGAAAAAGGACCTTATAAACAAATAATTTTCGAGGAATGGGAGAACATTTCAGAAAATCAATGTAGTAAGTTAGTGACTACCATGCCTAAACGCATTAAAAGCGTAATTAAGGCAAAAGGTGACCACATAAAATATTAAGTTTTTGCAATAAGTACATAATATTTAGAATAATATATATTTGTAATTTTCTTCATTTAAAATGCGTTAAAAAATGAACTAGGTCTTAAAATTGAAAATTTTATAGTGAACTAATACATTTGGCGACAGCTGTATTGAGGTGGTATATTCCATATTTTATTGGTCTTATTCGGGAGTAATTTAATTATCATCTTCCCACAAACAGATCTAAAATACTTGTTTCCTGGTTACTCCAAACATTTTTCTCAAAACAACTTTTTTCTCCGCCATTCATATTTTATTATTGTTTTCTTTTTATCAGGGCTTCTCCATAGATACGATGCACCACTTTTTACAGGGTTAAACGAATGAGATGAAATTTTGAGCTGAACGCTACTTTATTCCAAAAATTTTTTATTACTTTGGAAATATCCAACTAACTACTGGTTGTTATTCTTTATCGAATTTGCTTTCAAATTTAATATTGAAATTTTGTATATCATTTTCCTTGGCGAGATTAATTTTTTGTGAGCGATTACGTTACGTAATTATAAAAGTTACCTTAAAAATGGACGCCCACAAAACTTCTGCAAAATGCACCCATAGACGAAGTTAGGAATTGATGTTGCGCTTGAAGTTATAGTGGCGTAATCAAGAACTTATACGGGCGTGCAAGTTGATAATTAATATCGCTAGCTAGTACGAACTGATGAATTGAGTTCTCATGTAGTATAGGGTGACGCATGTGAAATGGGGAACTTGTTCATTAAGTGATCCCTCAAAAGCTGTACAATCAAGTGAAAATATCCATCCCATACGTGGGCAAAAATATATAAATCAAGAATGTTTCTGAGCCGATGATCGCGCCAGCTGTCAAAATCCTACATACTCTCCTAAAATAACATACACTAGAACTGCATTCCAGTAGATGGCAACCAGGAACTGTACAATCAAGGTCAGCGATCACAGCACTCTCGGGTAAACATTCAGAACCCTATTTGAAGCTGCCCAGAGTCAATCTATGTATATAGAATTTCAGAGATATTGACTGGACACTGGAAACTAAATAAACACCTCAACGAACACTAGGGATTGTAGATGACTCTACATGTCGAGTAATTAATGAATCAGACGAAACAGCGGAGCATGTGCTTTGGACACCGTCTAGCGTTGGCGTCAAAGAGACGTACCATGTTGAGGAACTTTTGGCTTGACATGGCCAGAATTAATTGCACTTTGCTTTCTAGGGTCACTGAGTGTTTGTGCTATGATTGTGATGGCTTAAGGAGTAGCAGAACGGGGGCTACTGCATCGTGGGTAGTACAATGGGTCCGGTCTAGTGGCCTGAGTTCGCGTGAGATTTTTTCTTGCCTTCGCACATACAATTTAGAATCTAAATCAAGAGTAAAATTTTTGGATGCTAATATAAAGATCTGCAAACACAATCGCGTTTAAAGTAAAAAACTTAATGATAACTTGGTTCTGAGGTTATTTTGCAGAATGGGGATTTGAAATTCAGCATCGCTGAATGATTGTGTTTGCGCTTATTTTGCAAAACACGTTCATCTAGGCGTCAGCCGATAAGGCAAATATTAGAGTTTTCTGATATCACAGGAATATATGTTTTTGGTAAAAATGTAACAAAATAAAAAAGTGATCAATGTGAGACCAGCGCAACATGCTTGCGAATTTAGATTGCATTTAAAAATACAAGATGCGGTACAATTTCACAAAGCAAATATATGTAAGTATTTGGTAGTAAAGAATTGAAAAAAATTAAAGTTCAATAATTTTGATAACTGTTTATTGCCACGCTCAACATAGATAATAATAAGTGAGCGAGAACGTAAATACTCAATTTTATAATGATGGATTTATGTACTACATTACTACTAAAAGCATTTAGTTTCATATTAGGTACAACTGTATGTAAAAATTTTGATGTCGCAGGATTTTGAGCTAAACTCAAGTTAAGATTGTACTTATGTCTAATGATTAAAACTAGTATTTTGATTATAAATTGAAACATTTCTCCTGACACACATCAAATAATTAGGTATTATGTGATTTATATTCAATGTACCCACTAATAGTATGTATAACCGATTACTAATGCACACCTGTCATTATTATACTCTCAAGTGTTAATCCAACAGGTGCTTATAAATGTATAGACAGATGTCAAATATTTTTAAGGGATTATAATATTTAAATTTTTTCAAAAATATTTAGAACTGCGATGTGTAATTTTTTTATTAAATTTTATAGAAGGTAATTTTGTAATTTTGATTCGAATAAGAAGCATACAATACAATATAGTACGTCAAAATATGATCGTTATAATTATTTATTCTTTAATATTACATTATAGTACCTACTTAAATATAGAAAAGGATAAAATATACCAAAATAAAAAGACGAAACAAGTTGATCCCAATTACAGAGAAGTCAAAGTTGATTAAAACTTCCATTTAAATAAAAAATGTTATTTAAGCAGAACATGAAGTTTAATGTGGAATTTAAATTACGATATAGTAGATAAATCTGATGAACTAAACCTGAACTTGTTGTTTCAGCTGTGATATTCTCAGTAAACCGCCTGCGTATAAGCTTTGGAACTATATTATATTGGTAAAATTATTATAATCATAGTATACAAACCAATCGGCCATACCTATGACAGTAAGTTGAACAATCTCTGCTTATCTTCAGCCGTAGGTTCATTTCAATAGAAACAATTGTTTCAAAAATTATATATCCATGGTAATCAAACTGTGGAAATAAATAATGTTAATTTTCTTAAATAATGAAAATAAATTAAATAACCAATTTCCGGGGGACCAGACATGGCACATGAAGAAGCAGAAATAAAATAAGAAATGCAATAAATCTGTGATTAAAATAACCTGGGACGGTGCAACTATGCCTTATGCCTCGATTACACAGAGCGACTTTAGACGCTAGACGCTGGCGAATTTAGACGCAGCGACTAAATTCGCTCTGTGTAATAGACCTAGACGCTTAAGCTGCATTTAGACGGGTCGACTTTTGCCGTTCGACTTGGTCGTTCGACTCCAAGTCAACCACAAGTCGACCGTGTAAACTTATATTCTGCAAAGTCGTTCGACGTACGAGTCGATTCGACCAAAGTCGAACGGATGTCTACTTTAGTCGCTTCGACGAAAATTCGAAGGCAAAAATTTTTTAATTTTTTTGCTTTTTCGGCAATACACGGGTTATTTTCCATTTTTTTGATTATATTTATTACTAATATCCACTAATCACACCCCCATCTATCCGAATTTCAAAGAAAAATTCAAATCGGAGCGAAAAAATTTTACGCATTTTCCGGGGTCTGCAGCCTACTCGATGCTACTTTTCCGTACTTTTCAAAAGTCGATATTGGGGTTGTTTTGACCAAGTTCACACTTTTTATTGTTTTAATAGACAGATATAAGCATGTTCTTTAGTGTGTAGCACTCGAAAAATTTTTTCGAGTGGCTTTTTTTCTGGAATTTTTTCGCTTCGACAGCCGTCGCCATATTTAAATACTACCTTCGATTCGATTTCAGTAGAACCGTGTAAACGAATTTCCTTGTTCGACTTGAGTCGAACTGCCAAGTCGAACAACAAAAGTCGACCCGTCTAAATGCAGCTTTACACGCCGCGTCTTGAACAGACGCTGTTCGCTCGCTTTTAAAGTTGACAGCCGGGCTACTTTAGACGCTACACGCTAGCGTTTTTACACTCCGGCGTCTAAAGTCGCTCTGTGTAATCGACATGAGAGTGTAAAAACGCTATTGTGCTAGCGACTAGTGACTACTGTGGTTGTAACTTGCAAGATGTCAAATGCGCGATTGCAACTACGAGACTAGCGAGTTTAGACGCTGCGCTGTGTGTAATCGGACAGGTCGCTACACGCTCAGTCACTGGCGACTTTAGACGCCAGCGTCTAGCGTCTAAAGTCGCTCTGTGTAATCGAGGCATTAGTGTTCTTTTAAGAGTTATTATTCCAATAAGGGATGTCGGCTAGAATTGATAATAATTTCACATAAATATTGCTCTGAATTTCACCAATAACATTTTATTTTGTATATTGAATATTGTTTTTCAGGTTTAGAATTGTTTGACGGTTGTTTACCTAAGCTTTCCTTTGCATATAACCCTATTGAAGAATATGTAACGATTTAAATTGAAAATTCTTGGTGGTCAATAATTAATGTCGCCATTTAGATAAATTATAATAGGACCATGAAAATGAGACCACAATATTAAAGCGATTGTTTCATGGAAACCACGTCATGTTTTCTAAATCCATACCAACCAATTCATTTGAGAGAAAGTTTGTCACAGTAAAGTTCTTCATTCACCTTATTACAAGCGTTGTTGGCAAAATTTTCGAAAAATAATGGATTTTCAATGGCTGGAAAAACTCCCAGCCATTTCCCAGCTTGAAAATGATACTTGATGAGATTATATAAGCAAATAACTAATAACAAAAACTCACAAGTTTTTGAAACAAAATCAAATGAAATCATTTTTATGTGTAATAATTACATGTATAGTAATATATTATGTAATTAGACTTAACTTGAAGCGATAGGCATGCTAGTCTACCTTCCATGCGTCCGTCAACGTTCCTCTGTGCCTATTATAGTCCGTCCGGTTTAAGTTTGCTGAGGTGCATCCTCGAAATGCAACTGTGATTGGTTAACATTTAAATACAAGATATCCCATTTGCCGTTCGATGCCGCATCTCTGCATTCTTAAAACGGATGGACATAGTGCAAGATTATGTATGCATGCTGAGTTTATGTTTACTTTTAATTGTTTCATAAAAACTAACTTTTCTAAAAATAAATTAGTGAATGGAATATTAATATTGAATATTATTTAGTAGATTAGAATTAATTAATATTAATAATGAATAAAATAATTAATTTTCTAAACAAGCGTTTTTGTATATATTCGCTCGAAGAAAATTTTGAAATAAAACAGTAAGTTAGACCTTTGTCTATTTGTATTGTACTTAGGGGTCGATTGGCTGCAAGAGCCTTTCAGAACTGCGACCAGTATTGATCTTTTGTTCACCTTTGTCTAATTTTGATATTTAAAAAATTGCATTTTCTAATACATAGTTTAAATCGTTAAATGCGAACGAAAAGTTTAACCAATATATCTATTTAAAAAATAATTGGGTTTGCGAATATGACGAAAAGCACGCAGTATTTGATTATTTTTCATGTGTTTTGTATGGAAGTGTAGCTTACCTGGACAAAAAGAGATTTCTTTTCTTTTGAATTTATTTTAAATATTAGATATTGATGTTTTTAATTGGTAATTTGAGATTTAATATACAAATTAATGATGGATGCGTTTATTATACCTACTGTGATGCGTGTGTCCTGAAGATGGTTCATTAAATAACCGATACTGGTACACCAAGAGTAATTTTTATTGGCAAATAAATACTTTTATCCCATATTTAGATATCTACATACCTTCCAGAACGAGTTTACTCGTACAGTAGAAATGAAATATAATGAACTTCATCAGACTTGAAAATTAGTTCGTTATATCCGAGAATTCTTTATAACCAAATTGACATGAACCTACTATATTAAAATATAACTACTTTCATTTCTGTTCATTATTATTACTGAGTCATTATTACTATTATTTATTTTATTCCGAGTCCGACTGTACTTCTTTAGTTTTTGTTCCTGCAGGGAAGGGGGAAACCTTCATAGGCACCACCCCATCAGGGATGGTAGTGTCAGATTCTTACTGACTAAAACCCCCTCCCCGATGACAGCGGAATTTACCTTCTCGGCATTACTTCCGCTGTCGTCTGCGATCTTACCATGCTGCATCGAAGATGCAGGCTCCCGATGACCCCCGGTTTAGCACGAAAGTTTGTGTCCGGGAGGTCAAGCGCTAACACTTGATTCTACTTCTTCAGTTTAATAAACACTATCTTGAAATGCATGTTTTTTCACTTTATAAAGTCGGCTTCGGAAAAAATTACCTTTGGTTGGAGTCTAACTTGCTAACTTCAAAAAAAGACGTCCGGCACTATTACTGTACAATCCCACGAGCCGCCACTGTATGACATAATATCACACAATATATCGGGAAACCTACCTGGTACATATCTATATACCATACATAATATATTTGTGATGTGAAATAAATCCAGTAAATCTATTTTTACATTTATTACATTATAGAAGTAGGTAATAAACATAGTATGTAACTGTACGTATTAAGTAAAACACAGGAAGGTAATAAATTAGAAACATCTACGTTATTCCTGACATTGTTACACTTCTACGATTATCTTTAAACGTATTATGTTAATAAAAACTCATAAAGCAAATAATTTTTTAATTAAACAAAATATTCTATTTTTCTTTTCAAAGAATTTATAAAATATTATACCTATCACTGTATAGTAATTACTGTAAAATATTTAATTAAAATATATTTTTTCATGTATTATAAATTAAAACACATTCATTTTTATTTGTCTTTAAAAACGCAAATACTGGAGTTAACAAAAGGTGATTGGCGAATGTGTAGCTAATTAATTTTTAAAATTGTTCCATATTTTCATCTCAAATCAATCAAGTATAATAATTTTAAAAAATAAATAAAACACAATGTTTTTAACATCAGTACATTATGTAGATACCATTAATTTTGCTATTCCCTTCATGCATTCATATTTTTATCACAATAAAATAATTCGGCATACCACAACTACAACCACCTAGGTATAACGACATAAAAATGCAAAAATGATGTGCATGACCACACCAGGAATAGGTTTGCATATTCAAACAAATTTCCTGAATTGGTTTACATCAGCAAAATTTTAACAAAAACAAAACAAAAAAGCACAAATAATAACAAAAGTTTATTTTTTTATGTTTTTGTGAATACAACGTGGTAATTTTACTAGGCTTTTCAATTCAATTTTTACCCACTTTTTTTAATTCTTAATATTTCATTAATTGTGGATTTTATTAGAAAATTTTGGTTTTGGCTTAAGAAAATGTATATATTTGTATTTTTTTTTAAATTGCTCCTGGAACTGCAATGTGTTTGTGTTAAATATTTTTAAATTTCTATAGATTACTTATCGATTGTATTATTTGTTGTTGCGGTTTTTTTTAATATGTCGATGCAACCCACTGGACAGGATGAATCTGAAAACCCGCTGGCTGGTTCCTCGGTACCAACTAGAATGTCGATTATCGATGCCAAAATCTCAGTCTGTATGTGGGCCCTTGTATATTTGGCACTCTGTCAATATGTGTGGTATGTATATGTGGGGATGTTTAGGTACAAAATACAAAGTACAGCATCGAAGACCTGAGCCCCGACACCCTAGTAACAGAAATGCTATCGTCAAAGGATGATTGGGACAGATTGGGGAAGACTAAGAAATACCCTCGATATTATCGACGATAAGGCGGAAGCGGTACTCCCACTCCATCCGAAAGAAGCAAAAAGTACCGAAAGGGCACAAGAACATCGATAATAGGCTGGAATGGTTTTTCCCATTTCAGCCGAACGTAGAACAAAGATCCGAAAGGGCGGAATAATAAGGATATGACTCAACATCGCAGGTTGACAGCTGAAGAAATACGGAAATGTGAATCCGGCTTTCACCGGGGAGGGGTCTTAGTGAGTAAGAATCTCAGAATCTCACACTAACATCCCAGATTGGGGTGGTGCCTATGAAGGTTCCCCCCTCCTCTTCACTGGAAAAAAGGTACAAAGTTTTGTACAGAAATTATTTATGATATATTAGAGATTGACAATAGTTTAATAAACTAGGGGATAGTTTCTTTCAAATTACCACTGCGTATTGCTATCGTGAGTCACCTGAGGGAGGATTTTAGAGTTTTTGAGCATTCCAATTGGATCATACCTGGATGTAATGCCAGCTCATGGTAAAGGGAGAATGGCATTTCATCATTGGTGCACCCGTAATTACTTCCAGGGTGAAAGAGAACCTTTGCAGGAGCAAACTTACAAATGTTCACAGCGGTGGCTAGAGTGCATACTGGTTGAATTCAGAGCGGTAATTTCAGGTTCGAATAACGGACCTCGCGGAATTGCTTACTCGATTCCCCGGTAGCATCATGCACACACTGTGGATCAAAAACCGTACGAAAACAAACCCTAGCAAAATAACCCTTACGAATAAACCCTTACCAACAAAAACAACAGGTGCTAATAACCTAGATGTTGATGCACCTTAAAAACACATAAAAAAAAGAACTTACAAAATTTGTCAACATCATAGAAGTTTGTTTGCCTAAAGATGTGATAAAATATTGTTAATATGTTAAGTTTACTATTAAATTGTACATTATAATTAACAAGGGGGTAATTTGATGCTAAACGAGGCGTTAGAAATGTTAGTTTCAATTGGACAAATAAAATGTAAAAAGATTAAATTTAAAAGACAAATTGTGCAAAGAAAACAAGTTTAAGAAAATAAAAGAAAGCATCAATGACCATATTTGAGGAATTCAATTGTGTTGATAAAAAGTTAAAAAAAAATTAACCGGAAATTAGACCTTGGACGTTTGGAAAAAGTAAGGTTAATTTAGCAACTTTAAACATAAATTGTCGGAAAACCCTTTGGAATATCCTGAAAAGAAAATTATAAGAGTGATTCTGGAAGAAGGGAGAAGGTTTTTGCAAAATTTCAAAAAGCTCTGAAAGAAAAAGTTTAAAATTTTTAATTTGAAGAAAAACAAAGATGGTTGATTTTGAAAATTGGTAAAAAGCTATTAAGAGGTTTTGAGGACATGGTAATACCTAAAAACTTTTGTTTATGTATGGTTTTAGGGACAGTTTTAATAGTATAAGGTAAGTATGGAGCAGTGAATATAATATTGTGATTAGGTTTGTGTTAATTTTCCGCCCCTGTTGTCTTATTTTAATTAATTCAGATGATCATTCAGCTCTGGCATCACATACACATACTTTACTATCACAAAACTAGCTCAAGGTATTTTACGAAGATTTTTGTTTTTAATGAAAAGATGATCATCATCTTCACGTGTTAGACTTGTCCGTTACGTCACTCTTTCATTGGTCTCTCCATCTCTTCTTAGGGCGGCCAATACTTCTCCTGCCTCGGGGTTTATACTTATAAATCTGCTTTGGTATGCGATGGTTTGCCATTCTCTCAAGATGTTGTTTCCAGCAATTTCTATAGTCGTTGATGCGGTCATTTAGGCTAAAGATGTTTAGTTCGTTCCGAATATCGGTGTTACGTTTCCGGTCAATTCTCTTGTATCCCGCTATACTTCTAAGGAACCGATAAAGATGATAATTTTTCTAATAAGATCATATAATTTTTAATGTGTCGTGATAATGGATATATCTTTGATTATGTTAATAACTTGTTTTATGTCAAAACACATGATTAATAAAAATTTCCTGTATTCGTCAGGAAATTAAGAAGGTTAACTAAAACTTTGTTGTTGCAAAAGAACTATTCCGGATTTTAGTTTTAGACGTTACTGTAGTGTTATTGTGTAACTAATTTTCAGCCATCCGCTTTCATTGTTGGCAGGATATCGTGATTTATTACTTGCTCTAGTCTGGACACGCCACAAGTGCGTCTAAAAACGAACATCTAAGACTCTTACGCTCAAATTCATAGACGTTACTTAAGTATAAGTACATACGTACTCAAAGGTCACATTTATATTGCGAAGACGCATTTTCGGGTAAAATGTTTCAAAATTCAGAAACTTCGTAAAAAGCTAAGATGAAATATATTGATAAAAATCAGGTACTCAAGTATAAAGGGGTTAATTTTTCGGGAGTAGGTCAACTCGGCAAAAGGTACAAGGGATAGGTTAATCCTACCGATCAACTGGGCAAATGAAAACCAGAGGCCGTTTTAATTTTCGGTCAGCTCGGCAAACGCGCTGAATAATGCTATTTCGAGGGTCTCTCACATCCCGGTTGCATTTATCCCGGTTTCCTTGATCTGTCGCGCCTCTCGTATGTTTAGCGCCCGCCGCGTAGCGGCTCGGAGCACGAAAAACCGCCCGGAGATGCGGAGCATCGGAGGGTAGGTTTTTTGATGCTCGCAGTTCTGGCCAAGCCAAAATTTATTACTTTGCCGAGTTGGTCTATGTATTTCCAGGTAGAAAATTTGGACCCGGATTAAATATCTGACCATTTGCCGAGCTGGCCTACAGCCAATTTTTCAAGCAAAGTTATAAGTCTATGAGGTCGTTAGTTATTTTAATTTATTAATTTGCTTATTCTAGTTATGGTTGCTCCTATAATACCTATACCATTATACTGTAAGTTAGAGTTATTGGAAAATAAATTAAATTAAATAATTACAACATGATTGGAACACATTATTTTTTAACGTTAGTAAAACTTGCCATTGTCTAGCTGCATAAATATGCATACTAAAAGTTTCACTTTTAAGTCACGGGTATCAAACTTTTAACCTCACAATTTGCTTTTTCTACCGCCTACAGCCGGTAGTAAAAGAAAATCAAACGTAATAATTTGTTTATTTGTCGAATGTTATTGATGTTAAAGAAGAAATAGCAAGTTTAATTCGGAGTAAAGGTACTTTTTATTGCTCGTCAGTATTGTATTATACTGTCGCAAAAAAGATACTTTTACTCCATATTAAACAATATATCGTACTTCTATCTTAAAAATAATCATTACAAAAATTTTATTTTAATGAACCAAGAAGATTAATTTATTAAATTATTTACAAGTTAATTGACTTTACAAGAGTACATATAAAAACTACATTGTCAGGTTGACCCGATCCTGATGGTAGAAATTACAAAATTATTTTAAAAGGTGTAGAATTTAATATTTGAATTTTACATGCGACTACACTGATTAACAGCCATAATAACGTTGCCCGCATAGGAAATAAAGGCCGTATTATATCATTCGTTAGTATGACCAATGGAATTTCGAATAGTCCCTTTCAAACTGGTATTGCCAATTCAAAATATCAAGACGTACTATACATATAATAAAAAAAGTCTTCGTAGACAAAGTTAGGCAGATTTAAATAAATTTTATTGATTTTCTGAGGAGGCATTTCCACTCTAAAAGTTTCAAGAAGTTAAATCTAACATAAAAAAACCAAAAATGTAATAAAAAGAGAATAGTAGGTTATCTAGCCGATTGAAAGATCGCTGATTATCTTTAACCTAATAATCCTTACTACCATACTCATTTATGCTTATTGAGATTAAGTTTTGAGGTAATTCTTACTTCTTATTAAAAGTATAAAAATTTAGTAATAATTAAAAGTTATGGTTTTAAATAAATACATATTACAATATTATTATGAACATTTCTTAGTAAAATAAGTGCAACTTTTTGTGAGAAAAATAGTTTTATGAGTTACCTGAAGCATATGATTCACACGTGAAGGTTATAACTTGCGTGGAATTATAAAATACGAAATTTCATTCATTAATCGTGAGACTAACAACTTGCAAAAAAGTTTTATAAAAAATAGTAAACATCCGTTTACATATTATAAATACGTAGTTATTAGCAAGTTACATACAGCAATGGTTTTGTCTGCATTCGATCTTAGCATTTTTTTAATTGAAAGTGTGAATAACTATGTATGTTTTTTCTTTCTTATCTGTTTTAAATTTTTTAAGATTTTGACTACAAGTTTATGCTGGTACAACTACGTCGATGTATATATAGGTACAGAGTGTTCCTGTAAGCCAGAAGGCTTATATTAATCGATATTTTTATTTCAATTATAATTTTATATTATTAAGCAGAAATTAAATTGAATAATTTTTTAAGAAATCGAGTATCCATTACACAATATTTAATAATAATAAAATAATATTTAAAAATTATAAATTAGTATAACTAAATAATTATCTACCGCTAGACAAAATAAATTGAAAAGTAATACAGTTTCTCTCTCAAGTTGTTCAATAAATGTTCTTAATAATAACCATTTTAACTGTGTTTAGGGGTAACCAAATACACAGATACCATGTGAGTTTATACTCCGGGAACAGCATGCATTGTTGAAACCGTTCCCTATTCCTGTACGTCCTGCTAAGTGGGCGGCACGTGCGTCACTATGTATCACACTCGTTTTGTGGGTTTTTCGTTTGTTTGGACCCCCCGTTTATGGGAAGTTTGTTCGTTGTTAATCTCAAATAACATTAGTTTTGTAAAACATCACTTATTAATTACTCGGTCGATTACTATGATATATTATATTTTCCAAAACTCAATGGTTTTTGGTTTTGATGATAGATAATAATATACATATAAATATACCTGTTGATGTTAGTTATTCATTGTACCGTAAAACATCTTAATAAATAAATTGTTACCACTCTTTTCAGTTTTAAATTTGAATAACTACAAAATATGAAGTGCTATTATTTAAAGGTTAGTGAAATTTAAAGTGGTTTAATATTTAGAATATACTCGTACTAATAACGAGAATCGCTTCAAGGAAAGACGCCGAAATAATACACTTTACTTTTAATTTTTTACATACCTTTTATCCATAAATCATACTTTGAGTAAGAAGGTATGTATTCGGTACTCAAGGTGACTAATATAAGTTTGAAACATAAATTTGGCTCATTGATTAGTACATTGACATTATTTCTAGTATAAGTATCTTTTGTAGATGATTAAAAATATTAGAATGTGAAAATCTGAAACATAGTAGGTATAGTGTTTCAGATGTTCAGCGTGGGTGGAAAAACAAATAATATCGCTTTTGCCATAGATAGTGCTATTAGATATAATATTTTGTTGCCTTCGTGAAACAATCATAAATATTTTGTATTGCGTTGGAAGCGTCTGAAGATTTCTTGAGAACTGCCAGGATGAAAAATCTGGTGCATCTGGAATTATAAAATAATTGGAATAGATTTCTTTAAATAAAACATTTTCAGAAAGCCCTCAAACGATTTTTTTATTCAAATTTTAATCTTATAGCGCATTTGAATTTACTAAATGCTAGAACCGCAATATTTAATTGATCAAATTTAAATTGTGTCACACTCGTACATGCTGCATTAATTTTGAGAGCATTCAACGTATGTAAAGGGTGACTAAATCAGAGGTGTCATTTTGATTTGTTAAAAAATCGCATTAATAATTAATGGAAATATTGGAAAATTTTTATAAAGAGCAAACATTGCGATTATACGTGGAATACAACATCATTCAAATGTCTTTCACAACTCCGAGTGTGTGACATCATTCTTTAGAAAAAATTTCCATTGCGTTTTCGCATAAAACATACGCAATATCATTTTGGCCATAAAAAAATTGTTAATATGTCACGATAACTAGAACCATTAACCGTAAGCGCTTGTCCGGCATCGTTTTCGAAGAAGCATGGTCCAATTACCCCTCCAACCCAGAAACCGCACCAAACAGTGACTCTGCACATGTAAGGGTTGTTCCAAGATGGCTTGTAGGTGTTCAGCTCCCCAGATTCGTCAACTTTGTTTATTGACGTATCCATTCAGCTGAAAATGAGGTTCATCACTTAAAATCACAACAAGCTGTTGATCAACATCAACAGCTTTATATCCCAACAGCCAATTGGCAAACGTACGGAACTGCGCAAGGTTTGCAGTCTTCACTTCTTTCGTTAGTTGAATCTTGTAAATTTGTGAAAGAAGATCTGTTTTTTAAATTCATTGCAGAGTGCCATAAGAAAAATCCAGTTGCGGTGAACGGTGACGAGCTGAGGATCTCACTTTCCTTAACTTTCCTTTCCTTCACTGTAACAATATTTATAGCTGAACGACTACCTCGATGACGGACAAGGGCTCTTACATTACTTACTGAACCAGTTTCTTCAGTTTGTGTTCAGTGATTTTTCTAGGTGCCTTTATTCGGCAATTCCAGGGAAAGCCGCCCCTGCTCTAGTCTGTGATTCACTTTACACTTTTAACTTCGAAGTACCAACCGAGAAAAAGGGGTAGTCAAGGTGTGAGCCAGCGAAGAAATCATAGCAAGAAGTTTAATGGCCAGTTGAAGGTGATCGCAAATGGCTCGACAGTGAAGATTTGTGAGCCGATAGTTACACATTACAAGTAACAGCAAGGTTTTGGACATTTTGATCGTTTTGTTATTCGTTGTTATTAGTGTTGTGTTTTGTAAATAAAATAGAGCAAACCAAAAATACGTTATTTATTAAAGTCAAGAAGCTAGCCACAGTTTGTTTCTATTAAATTTGCAATTCCGCTACGAAAAGCTGCACTTCGTTTCTTTTAAGAATTGTTTCTGCAAAATTTTCACCATCCTGGTAATGTGTTGTCTCAATAACTATACGTTCGACGATCGTGTAACGTTCCATGGTCAAAACGCATTATTTGTAGATGACGTATGTTAAATATAAGCGCTAACAAATCTATAGACCGGAAATTCAAAATGATACTTCTTTTTGAATCGCCCTTTATATGTACTCGTACAATCAAAAGAGGGATATGAGTAGAATAATATTTGATTTTATGAGTAATAGTTATCCTATAAAAAGTTAGCGTTTATTGATTTATGTGTTGATTTTGGTCGTTTTCTTTTAAGTCTTAAATGCCTTTAAAATTCAAGTTTCACTGAACGATTCAATGAAAATTTCTGAAAGTTTATAAGTCTTTAAAAAATACAGGGTTGACCAGAATCGACGTATTGGTTATTATTATTAGTGTGGTAAATTAGGGTATATCGTAAATACACAAATTACTTTGACATATTTATGTATCGAAGTTGCCAAATTTAATTTGCAATTTGTTGGATGTTGTTTATAACATGGTAACCCATATTTTTTTAAAAGCGCTTATTTAATTTTTTCATTTTAACCCATTAAGTCCCAGGATTATGTATAACTTATGCGTTTACTGTACTCATATGACGACAACGGTCTTTAATGGGTTTTAACAATAAAATAACATGTTATGTGCATTGAAAAATTATTTTAAAACGTCATTTAGTAAAAAAAATTATAAATTTGTGGGACGCCGCGCCGTCTATATGCAATCAAATTTTAACTGTGGTCCCAATGCCGCAGAATTAATTTTTTTATAATTAAGAAATTCGTTTGATATTAATTACATAATATGTTTATATAAGTAAATTAGATAAAATAATAAATTATAGTAACAAACAATACAAATCACTTTGACAGAACAAAATTATCCAAGGCAATTCATATTCTTTTAATAGCGCTTATTTTATTTTTGTATTTTACCAATAATTTAAGAGAAAAATATCAAGTGTGGGGTATCATAATATATGATGCGGAAAAATAGTCTCTTTCGTTTGATAAGATTTTCATTCTCATATGTTCCACAGGAAAGCGGCAATGCTCTTTAGCAATTTTCATTCTTCTAAAGAAATGGGTTAAAAATGGACCGTTTTCAACCAAAATCTAATCAGCTCTTTAGACAAGTGCTTCAAACTAGTACATAAAATTTCAACTCAATCGGTGTACCCGTTTGTCTGTAATCGTTGACGATAAAAACATCACACAAACATTCAGACATCATTCCAAAATTAATCTTAAATAATTCCTATGGACTCATAGACCATGGGAAAAATGCTAACTCAAATTTTTTTTTAACTTGATAACAATACTTTCCTTTACTACGTAAATAGGAAAATAATAAGTGAAACATTAGAAAGCACTACCGAAGCTCGGTGGTAACGATTGTGACATATTTCGAAGATGTGCTTCCAGAGTTCCTGCTCATTTCACAGAGCCCTACGACGAAGGCTATTCGGATTATGGGGAGGTTAGAATTAGAAACTGGTCGGATAAGCGAGACTATATTGTACTAAGTGAATTTTACCTATCGGTTGTGTTCTTGAAATTTAGTACTTAGTTACTTTTCACAATTTGTTGATTTCAAATTAAAAATCAAATAATAGTTGTAACGAGATATAGGACAGGCAAAATAAAACAATTGTTTAACCTATTGTCGACGTTACGCCGCCACTCACGGCTTCATCAGGTCTCTCGAATAATAATTTGCCAACATTACAAACGAACAGAGCCGTGTAAGCAAACGTCATCGAAATCCAATACAAAATCAACAATACAAAAACCTTCCAAAATTCCACGTTAGAAAAAACTTCAACTGACATATTTCAATATTTAAAATCAAAAACTTTTTGTAAGTGAAAACAACTCACAAGTCACAAATTGAAATTACCACAAATTTTTCCACCGTTATGGAAGTTTTACGCAATTAAAAATGTTTTTCTTTTAGTCTTTGACACCCTGATTCATTTAATTCAAAAACTCAATTTCGCCAAAAATGTACTTAGGGCGTTTTACCTTAAATCGACGATATAATGTACAATAAAAGAAAAAACTTAAAATTTTATTTAGATATTTGTACTACTCGTATATTTAAAATCCTTTAAATTCTTAATATTATATATTATTTGTTAAAAATTATGTGGTAAACTTTAATCTGTTGGAATGTGTAATATTGTAATTACATAGTACAAGTAGGTACTTACATAATATATAAGAACAGATTGATCTTTCAAAGTGAATATAGCTTATTCATGACTTAAAGTATCAGTTCAACTGAATTTTAAGAATAATCGAAATTTATCCTTCTTAGTAATCACGACTCACGAGTTAATATATAACTTTATGAATACTTTACCCTATTTTGAAAAAATGTAAACCGATGTGTCTATTTAATGCATAACTTCTTTACACTGGTGCTTTCAATTAATACAAAATTGCTGATTTTATATACCTGCATGTTATCAATTATTATTTTATGTACGGGACTAGTTCATGAACACTTTTACATTACAAATTTATTGCTATATTTCTGAAGCTACTGATTTCAAGAATATCAATTACACTATTTAAGTGAGCATAACTTAAAAGTATCTTGTAGAAATTTCAAAGAACAAAAAACATAAACTTGCAGAATTATCAAACGAAATAAAATAATGATAAAATATACATAGCGCTTGGTAAAATTAAACGATCTTAACAGAATGCCCACGGAGTGTCACTTTTCATTTGAGGGCCAAGCTCTGAAGTTTTCTCAAGTTCAAATGAAGTTGGGTTTCTGAATAACGCAGTAACGTAATGCTACCTTTCATAACTTTAGTTGGCCAAATCCAATATACAAATACCGTTTAGCTAATCACAATCGTACAATGTGGCATAGCGTCACGACGCGTACGTATTTCCAACTTAAGTCTCTATAACTCGACCACAGAATACACTAAGCTGCAGCTTGGAATTTCAGTAAATTGTAATTGAAGGGCCTAGTGGAAAAATTAGTTAAGTCCCTTTTTTTCAATTTGTTGATTTGTAGAGAATAAATGCCGCAATGTGAAAATGTGCTCAACTACAAATTGAAAAAAAAGTGACTTAACTACTTTTTCCACTAGGCCCTTCAATTATAGACTATGATACTTAAAATATCTCGAAAACAGCGAAACAACATTTAACTATTAATAGTTGTAAACAAAGATAAGAAATAGCGCATGCGGGGATGGGGATACTTACCTATACACGAGAAATTCGAACACCATATCCACAACATAAACAATTATTAACATAATATCTGTATGTGCTCCGGATGCTGGGAAACCGATTCAAATCGTCGTGGATTTCTATGAAAACTTACAACTTGAACTCGTTAAACTACCCACGTCTATAATGTAAGTTTATAATAATGGGAGACCTAAATGCCAGAGTACGTAATAAACCTGTCGAGGGGGCAATGTAGAGATACAATGAGGATGTGCTAAACGAACAAGAAGAGGAATTAATAGAGTTTGTGGCCATAATGAACCCCGGATAAACAACATCTTCTACCCTCACGACCACAATTAAGTACACATGATCAAATACAAGAGACCAAAAATCCACCATTAATTATGTAATAAGCAATATAGAGCAGTACATCCCTCCTAGATTCTCGACGTACGAGTGCTGACGTAGACAAACATAAGATCTGTCCACGGCCTGATGCTCTATAGTCTACGCACGAGCATGACGCCAATCAAATGAAAACTATGGCAATACATTGAAAAATATAACATAGAAAATAACTCCATACTAACTACAAATAATGTATTGGAAGGATGGAGTAAGCTGGCGAGTAATATTCACAGAGCGGCTGAAGAAGCACTCGGAATCAAGAAAGTAAACATAAACTATTCAGGAACTAATAAGCCATGGTTTACAAGAGTTAACGCTAATTGCGAAGCAAAAACGACAAGCATACCTAAAATATAACACGAGAACAAGGAACAGTATCAATGGTAGAATGAAAATTAAATAAAACAACATTGCGAAGAGTTTACGATAGACATGGAAGACGACCTGTATGTTACTCAAAAGAAGATCTGGAAGCTATTGTGACCAAGGAAAAAGCCACTAAATAACTACTTAGAAATATAATATGTACTATTGTCAGCAAAGAAACATGCATCTCATACTTTGGCAACCAGTATGAAGAAGCGAATTATGACGAGGGGTGGACACCGAACATCGCATTATTGGACGACGAATGATAGACAATGGAAGAACAAGAAGTACAAGAGGAACTATCCAGACTTAAAAGCTAAAAGCCTCCTGGGCTAGATAGAATTTCCAACGAACTAATGAAATATGGAGGAAGAAAATTATCAAGGGAAGTACAGCACTATTTAAAAACATCTTTCATAGTTAAACTGTTCCGAATATCTGGAAAACAAGCATGACAATTGAAGGGCCTAGTGGAAAAAGTAGTTAAGTCACTTTTTTTCAATTTTTTGATTTTTATACTAATTTGTAGAGAATAAATGCCGCAATGTGAAAATGTGCTCAACTACAAATTGAAAAAAAAGTGACTTAACTACTTTTTCCACTAGGCCCTTCAATTTCAATCTTTGAAAAAAGGCTTCTTGCTATACTTTGTATAGAAGCCTAAAAGGGAGACATATGAAAGACTACAACAGTTACAAACTATTCATGTTATTGCTGGAAACACTAATAATAAAGAAACAACGAGGATTTAAACACAATAGATCCACGACGGTTTGAATTCCAGAGATCGACCTATAAATATTATGTAGGTTTATCGAAACCGTTTGACTGAATTAGAATGAAAGATATCACCAAGATCTTGCAATACTGTAATATTCCCCAAAACAAAATAAGAATCATATATCAGCTCAACACTGGAAACACAACAAACAAGATGGACTAGAACACGAAGAAGAGCCCGGAATGAGTACATATATCACGTACTATGAATCAAAAGCGACTTCCAAAAATCGTTAGAGATGGAATAGCCCTTAGGACCAGACCACCGGGTAGCCGTCTTCGGAGATGGAGGTACTAAAAATAGTAGCTTGTATTATAAGGATTGCAAGCGCGAATGCTAAACTGGAAAGTCAAAAAAGCCACTGTGAAGTTGGTAATATTTAAGCTGAAAGTAGGTAAGTACTCCTTTGGCGTTTACTTCAAAACTTTCTTTTATAGATTACCTTAAGGTTTTTATCGATTACTTCTTGAATTATGCACATTAGATGATGTAGGTAAACTTAAAAATATATAAAGAATAAGGTGATACCTAAATTATTCATATCTGATTACCTCCTTTTCAGTCCATGGACAGGAAAGTAATTACTTACCCTATCGTCAAGTGGTTTTTTAAGTTTCACGGAAGAAATCCGTATCAAAAATTAGTCACTTTTATTTAGTTTAGAGAAGAACTAATTTTTAGACAATAAAAATTTGTCCAAACCAATGGAGATCGATATACGAGTATATATACCATGTGTTTATTTCAGATCACCCCTAAATATAGTTTCTTATCCAAACAATTAGGTAGATATGAATTTTCTACTTTCATATAAAACTTAAAATTTTTTTGGAATTTTTATTTCATATGTTACCTACTAAAAAGTAATTCTTGTGCAATTATCTCCCAAAAGTCTTTGACCTATGGTCTCATCTTTCTCATGTCCTGATACGCGGTAAGTACCTACATAGCTTTAATTTTTAACTTCTTGTTTTTAGAGTAAGAACAAATTACCGTACTCTCCACAATTATACCGTAAGTATAAATTATGTATTTAAAGTAAAATTGTAGTAAAATATCAACATTTTATTGATTATAAATAAATTATATAATTAATGAGAACATTCAATTTTTATATAGGCACATACATAGCTACCTGGTCAACTTATGCGTTTTTTTCTTTTGCGAAACTACTGAGATTACATAAATATATATTTTTATCAGATAATTTATTAATTGTGACTGCAAAAGCAAATTACAACTAGAATATGAATGTTTCAAAGTGATGTGATTCTTTGTGGTATCTGAAGACGACGTGTATAAATGGTTGTGCTACTGTTGTACCATTCCAGCAGCCGAGCCGTGGGAAACGCAAGATAAACGGACTTGTCAATGAAACATAGCTAACGGCCTCAAGACAAATCATATGTCGGTTTTATTTCGAACCGGTCTCTCAACACTGAATTCTGGGCAATTAATCCTCATTCTTATATAGGTACATCTTAACGCACCAACTACAATTTCTAGTGTAGGAAAACTTTAAAACAGTTCCCATGTTTAAGGTAGTCTATTTTATGTTCAAAATATATAATTATTACAAAATTACTTAATTTAAGTTAAAAAAAAGTGATCTTAAATAATACTAGATGTAATGGATTTTTTAGTAATCTTCTAATAAATTATCGTTTAAGTTTAAATTCTCAAATTCTTCTTTTTGATATCGTAACCTTTGCATAATACGAGTATACTACTTCTTAATGTACGCGTATGTAACTCCATAACCTGGGTGAAAAACTTGTACAGAAAAACTTAACTTTTACAATAAAATTTGTATGCAATTGAAATGGATGCAGATTTTAGTTAAATATGGAACTTTTAACTATTGAAAACTATAATAAAATTAGAATTGTAAAATAAAAGTTAATTAAACGAGAATTATTACAGTCGACTCTCGATAATTTGACACTCGTTAATTTGAATCTCTCGATAATTTGAATTTTTTTCCCGGTCCCTTGAAAAATACTCGATAAATTGAATAAAATCAATATTAATTGGTCCCCTCGGTAATTTGAAGTTGAAGGAATAGTATCTTGCCCGCCAACACGCAATAATTTGAAGTCCGGGCTTCCATACTCTCTATAATTTGAAGCGTTTGTTGTCATCAGTATGTTATGTTGTGTCATGAGCGAGGCAAGGAGATCTCTTAGTACCCTACGCTTCTACGCCCTAAGAACCGACACAAGTGACGATTTCTTTGCAGCTCTCACCACTATCGAAAATTCATTGGACAATGATAGACTGAAGTCGCTCACTCAACAGAAAATTACGGACTACTTTTCAGTAAATAATAATTATTTGTGAATAATTGTACGAATGTTTAAAATAATAAATCTCGAATCTTGATCAAACTCTTGTTATTTTGAACTCTTGGTAATTTGAAATTTTTCCCTGGTCCCTTGAGTTTCAAATTATCGAGAGTCTACTGTATTTATTTAGCACAAGCTTTCGATGCTGTGTAGTATCATCATCTAGAATCAATCTATTTTTTTAAATACGTTAAATGATTATAATATTATGTAATTTAATAATACGATTTTAGTTAAATGACATTTAAAAGACATTACAGAAACTAAACGAAAGAAATCCCCCCTCCCGTATTCTTTTATTTATTCATGTAGTATATCTTCATTTACTTTCAATTGTAACGTTTCTGGAAAGCCTTCGAAATGTGCTTTGATTAAAATTTATAATAAATATATAGTAGATATAAATATTACAACTTCCAGTTAAAATTGTTATAGTTATTTTAAAATTTCATTTAACTTACTTTTGCAAAAATTAGTGTCTTATTCTTTTTTATATATATTTTTTTTTCTTTTTTTTTTTCATCTTTTTTTTCATTTTTTTTCATCTTACAAAATTAAAATGATTTGCATTTATGCAAATTTATTCATTCAATATCTTTGCATAAATTTGTAATTACCTGTATTACAATTCAAGTCTAACCGTATTGAATTACATTATGCATGTATATGTTACGGCTAAAGTGTTTATATACTCGCTAGCTAGTTTATAAACTAGCCAACCGCTTGGTTATTTTAGTAAAAAACAAAATTTCTACTTTAATAGCCCAAGTTTGGCTAGTATAAACTATCCAAGAAAGTTGGCTAATTTAATTACCCGTTGTAAGCTTTGGTTTGCCCGAAAGCGGTACCGCATTATTGCGGCTGTAATTTTTTTTGATCATGTACATTTTTTGTTTTTCTTTCTGTTAATACTTTTTTAGGTTAACAATCAACGACAGACGTCAAAAAATATTTATAATAAAAAAAATAACAACGCCGTCAAAAAAAATGACGATACCGCTTTCGAGCAAACCAAAGCTTTAGAGTAAACATAAACCTGTAATTCTGGTAATACATAATAATCAATACGTTGGTTAATACTACATAAAATAAACAAATTTACTAAAAGCAAATTTTAGGTTAGGTTTTTAGTTTATAATAAATTGAACTTTAAAAGATAAACTGGATAATTAAAAAATAAAAACAATGTTTTTCATCATGTATTATGAACTTTAAGCAATCGTTACTGCTATCGTCAGATGATGTCTAATAATAAAAGCACATGGAAACGGGTATACTACAGATGAAACGTATTGTCATTTGATACGATCTAAAACTAAAACAACTTGAGAATTGATCGTGAGTTAAGAAACAACCTAATTTGTAAATTCGTCAAAATAGGGAAAACTTAATTCGAATATGTTGAAGTGATTTAAATAAGTAGATGGCTGTACATAATATGTACATAATATATAGTACATACTGTTGTGTTTTCCACCTTTTATGAGCGGACCTACCTATTTGGTTTACTTTATCTCAGGGTCGGTACTTTTGCTTAAGAGTCACGATGAACAAAGAACAACACAGACAAAGATGTAGTAGCAAAATTCATGTTTATTGAACAAAACTTAAAATCTAACAAAGGGATACACATAAAACTGCAAATTAAAATTTACCTTAGTTTTTGCGGATGTATTCGAATACCTAGCTCACTGTTTTGAAGAACTAATTCGTAGCACTATGACGTTGCACTTCGCGTAATGGGTGCGCCTACTTCCTTCTGGATTGACCTCGTTCAATCCGTTCTCATCACGGACGGGGGATGGGCTCTGCTTTGGTTGGTTCCAATTATTTAACCTAGGGTCCAATCTCTACTAATTTTCTTCCAACTCGTTGCAATTTTCCGTACATTCACCCACTAGGATGATCGTCGGTATTGTAGTACTACACGTACTGTTTCATGCGAAGATTTTTGTGTCTTCGGCTTTGACCACGTTAATCACCCACCGGTGTTAGAATTCAATCTAATGAATTGATTTATCGATTGGAGACTTTAAGTCTGATCCGTTTCGATATTCGCATGTAACTCACTTTGGTAAAACACGACCTCTCTCGTTCGAGAGCTTTTAGCAACTCCTTTTTTTTTGTTATTCTCCTCATCTCCCACGTTACCTCCTTTTTTGTTTTTTTTTCTTTTTCTTATTTTAAATCAACGTTACTAACACGCGCATGTCAGAGTGAATTATTTTAAAAGCATAACAACCAAACAATGTTTTTTTTAAAATAACTTCAAAATTAAAATTGCAATTCTATGAAACAATCAAAACAATACTACAGTAACTAAACTAAAATATGAAATGTTGAAACCACATCCCGTCCGTGCCGACTGTTGTTGATCGCGGATCTTACGAGATGTTGTGGACACAACAATACATAGTATATTGCTCAAACCATCGAAGTCGGTTTTTCTACTCATTGCGTTCTTTTCCTTCTTGATGCACATCATTTCATGAAGAAGACGATCATTATAATTTTTAACCGATTTAATTATTTTCGGGTTTTTAACATAAGCGTCATGGTTTTCGACTGAAATGTGTTTAGCGATAGCGGTAGTTTCAGGTGTATTATATCAAATTATTCATTCTGACAAAATAATAACTATTTTCATTCATTATATTATCACTTATTAGTATTTTATGTAATAAGTCCGCTAAAACTATTTGCGTACGTATTGCATACAACGTTTTATTGTATTAGTTTCGCAAAAAATATTTTCTTGAATTAAAATATTCATTTTAAATAGACATCAATAACATACGTATGTATATTAGAAGGCTGTGCGAAAATGTTTATAGCAACCGGTTTATTTATTAACGACGCGTTTGTTAATACGCAAAAATATTAATGTGTTGGTTTTGTGTCTAAAATTAGCCACATATTATTTACAATTATTATAATTATAATTTTGGACAAGAATCCTGTTGTGCAAAATGAGTGCGATAGTGGATGTAAGCATACCAGAGTCAATTGCCGAAAGGGCAAAGAATATTGTACTAGATTTGCTACCGAAAAAATCTCGTAGCCAATACGAGAAGGAATATGAAGTATTTCAAAACTGGAATAAAGAAAAAGGAATTACTGCTATAAATGAAGATGTAATGCTGACTTATCTTCATGAAAAGTCAAAAACTCTAAAGTCATCGTCTTTGTGGTCAAAATTTTCAATGCTCAAAGCTACTCTTTCGGTGAAAGAAAATTTAAACATTGAAAATTATTCAAAAGTGACAGCAGTTTTAAAAAGACAATCCGTAGGGTATGAAGCTAAAAAATCAAAGGTCTTTTCAAGAGAGGAAATTAACAGCTTTTTGAAAGAGACTCCAGACGGCACATATTTAATGGTTAAAGTGGCTCTTCTTATTGGCATTTGCGGTGCCTGCAGAAGAGAAGAACTGCATTCTCTGAAACTACCAGACATTGTGGATACCGGTAATTCATTGATTATCACTCTGGCCGATACAAAAACAAATCGCAAGCGAGTTTTTTCTGTAGTTGCGGAAGGTGAAGCTGTGAAACCATTAGAATTGTTTCATAAATATGCACGTCTTCGGCCACAAAATGTGCAGCATAATTATCTTTTTTTACAATACCGTAATCAAAAGTGCACAATTCAACGTGTGGGAATTCATACATTTGGAAGAATGCCTAGAATGGTAGCCGAGTACTTAAAGTTGTCCAATCCTGAACTTTACACGGGGCATTGTTTTAGACGCACATCTGCAACGCTTGTTGCTGATGCAGGTGCCGAAATAATAACGTTAAAACGACACGGCGGATGGAAGTCTACGGCTGTAGCAGAATGCTATATTGAAGAATCGTTAGAGAACAAACGAAAGGTATTTTAATAATTAAATTTTATTCACATTTGTAATGTTTAATATTTTAACGATAGGTGTCAAAATTAATTTTGGGTCAGAAGCAAGGCGAATCATCATCTGAGGCTACCACTAGCATGACTGTTACTGAAGAAGTTATTACCCAAGGAGGTGAAGCTTCAACATCCTCTTTGGAAACTGTTTCCTTTTCAGACAATAATAGCTTCAAGCATGCCACAAACTGTCATTTTCATTTTCATATTGTAATAATATTTCAGTTTTCCCTTTTATTTCCGTGTTCCCCGCGAAATTTTTGAAGTTTCTAAAATCCGCCATCTAGCGTTGACAGGAGTTAGTTGAGTTTCATGTGGCGCGCGCACGACCACAACCACGGGAGCTTGACAAAAAATGGCGTAGCAAGTAAGAACGCTTGTGTTTTTGTGTGATTGAAAACTTGGTAAAATTACCGAAATTGGCGTAATTCCTTTGTTCGTTCATCTGGGTGTTAATGAAAAAGGCCGTCCTTGTGACAATTATTACGATCGCCAATACTTGGTTATATTGAATGCATATTTGGTGTTATGCAATCAACAGCTTTATGCAAATTTATGTTACTGGAGTTTTAACGACAAAACCAATCACCACGCAATTCAATCAATCCGTTGAAGTTTTTGCTACAAAATTAGGTTCGATCTCTTCCTTAAATATTGTGGTATTCGAAGCTGATGTATTTTGATGACGCCATTCCTTTGTTCGCACATTCCTGAATGCAGGACCGTATTTCGCCCCATCGTCAATGTGTATTTATTGTTTATGTTAAATTTTGCGTAAGTACTTTTTATCAGTTTATTTTAATTAACCCCGCTACCGATTCTAAATATTACAAACATTAAATTACGTCAAATTAAAGATCTAAATTAATCATCAATTATTCTACCGGTTTTAAACAATTGAATTCCGAATGAAGTGTTTCGCCCATCCCTTTAGTTTTTGTGTTTCGGAGTTGCTATTCAAACAATTTTGCGTTCACCTTCAGCATAAATCTCGTGAACACTTGTGGTCCGTACCCAGGTGTAGTGCATTGTGTAATTCGATATTTTAAACATTTTAGTTATCTTCACGTCAAACTTTTCAACATTATTTGTTTTATCAAATGTTCATATATTTAATTATAATCTTAAGTACTAACCCCTTTTTTTTGGTTCTCGAACGTGGAATCGAGGTGTTGTTTTAGTGGGATACTACCCGAGTCAATTTTCATCTCGATTCGACTGACCGAAACCTTGTTTATATTACATTTATGTTCTTTTATGTGTTTAGTTTATATATACAGTGTGTTGAACATTTTATGTTCACCTTTAGCATAAGTATTATTATTCTTTATATCATTATTTTATTATTGTGTATTATTAGTCATAAGTTATTTAAATCTGACAACTATTTACCGTATTTATATTTCATTATTTTACAATCTCATCAACGTTTATTATTATTAATCTACCTAAATTGTCAAAATCGCTGTCATTATTATTCACATATTAAGTTTATTAGCTCCACCAAAATTAAGTCTTTTAATTAAAATACTGTTACTCGTTATTGGATATATTTTATTTCACTCTCGACTCCCCCCCTATTTCTATATAGGTAAGTTCTGAATTACTTTTGGGGGTAAGTTTATGACAAATTCAGTGGCGCCCTAATACCCGATTGTGACTTCCCTTGATTTTGCCGTCCCGGATTGTTATTGGAGTGATTCAAGCACCACGACCCACGCGATTGAGCTAGCGGCATCCAATACAAATCCAGGTAGGTGCCACACATTCACCTATGTGATCACAGTTTGTTGACGGAACCAATTTGGCCCGTTACAAAATTTGGCGCCCAACGTGGGGCTCGATTAAAAATTGTTCCCCAACGTTTAAGCCTGACCACTACAAAATTTGCCGCCCAACGTGGTAGCCCCGATTAAAAATTGTTCCCCAACGTTTAGGCCGACGTTTAGGCCCGACCACTACAAAATTTGACCCCTAACGTGTTGGCTTTGTTAAGTCATCTTCAAGCTCTTCCGAAACCATTGTGGTTATTTTAGTCCCTTTTGATTTTATAATTTTTTATTTTTATTACGATTATTTACTTTTACGCCATGGAGTGCGAATTTGAGAATTTAACTGACAGTTATAAGTTGGTTGTAGAACGACTTATCAAGACAGAATTAATCTATGAACTCTAGGTTCGAGGCTCACAGTCAGTAGGTGATGTTCCAGCCCTACGAACTTTATTAAGAAAAGTCCTGAAAAAGGAAATGACCGACCCAAAATTTGTTCGACCCCCCTATTCAAAAACCTTTTCGGATGATTCAGTTTACATCAATTTTATGATTGAAAATCTTAGTTCTTTAATCGAGACTTCCGATTTAGATAAATCGGCCCCCTTAATTCAAACTAAAGTTTTACATTTAGTTCATCGCATTAAAAATTCAAAGCCCAGTAATGATGAGGAAAATAACATAACATTAGATTGGGTGAATGTTGTTAAAGATATGATAGTAAATTATGAACTTGCGTTGAAAGCTTCCAAACTCTCGCTAGATGCACCCGTGATAAATACCGCTAGTGAAACCCCTGTGTTCAAAATTGCTAATCTAAAATTAGAAAATGATGCTACTAACCCTCTAACGCTTGCTGCTTCTCCTTCTGCTTTGCAAAATGTTATGCCAGCTAGTACTTATTGTGTTCCATCTACAATTTTGACTCCCCCTGTTACTGTTAACTCAAGAATGAGTAATGTTATGTCGGACGTACAGAAATCTGTACCTGTTTTTAAATGGGGATTTACTTTTTCGGGTGACAAAACCCAATCGTTAAATGCATTCTTAGAACGTGTTAGGGAGTATAGTATTACCAGAAATGTTTCGGAAATACAATTATTTCGCGAATCATATGAACTCTTCAGTTCGAAGGCTTTGATTTGGTTTAGAGCAAATCGTGAAAATTTTAATACTTGGAGTGATATCGAATCGGCCTTACGAGAAGAATATTTACCACCAGATTATGATGATGTTTTAATTCGAGAAATTGAACGAAGAACTCAAGCTTCTTCGGAATCGATTGGTACTTTTGTTGCAGTCATGAAAAGTTTATTTTCTAGATTAGTTGAAAAATTATCTGAAGCCAAACAATTAAAAATTATAAATAAAAATTTACATCCGTCGTATCAAACTCAATTAGGCCTTGTAAAAATTACGTCTATCCCCGAATTAATTAAGTATTGCAAAATCATCGAAGAACGAAGAATTGCGATTGATAATTACGTTCCCCCTGTGAAACAGAAGAATGATTTAGAACCTGAATTAGCTTTTGTTGATGTTTCATGTAACGTTGAGACTGTTAAAGAAGTGGAGAAAAATTCTTCACAACCTACCCCGTTAATGAGTCAATCTTATTCAAACCCTTATAAGGCAAGTTCGTCAAAGGAAAATAGTTATTCCCATTATCGTTCAAATACTTTTACGAAATTTAATAATGATGTTCAAAATTCTCGAAGTCCTACCAATAATGCTAGCCTAAATTTTAGAAATTGTTGGAATTGTAATTCCAACCAACACCTTTCAAAAGAGTGTACTGTGCCGAAGAAAGGAAACTATTGTTTTAAGTGTGGGAAACCCAATTTTACGACACGTACTTGTCCCAAATGTTCTGTTTCGGGAAACGAGCGTCGAGGTCAGTAAAAGACGGGATTGCTACCTCGAAGATTTTTCATAACTCCACCCGTTCATTAAGAAATCTGATAGATAATCGAAATTTAGAGTATGACAAAAATAAAATTATGTTGAATTATATATTGGAAAATTCCAAATATGACGAACGTCCTTATGTGACAGTTGAAATTTTTGGTAAATCTTTTGCAGCACTTTTAGATTCCGGTGCCTCTAGGACAATTTTAGGAATTGAAGGTTGGAATCGAATTTCTAATCTAGGCCTTCATTTAAATAATGTTAAGTCGAATTGCGCTTTGGCTGATGGCAGCCAAGTAAATATTTTAGGTTCGGTTTCGTTACCGATTAAGCTACGTCACAAAACCATTGTGATAAATGTTTTGATAGTGCCTGATGTTACGCACACGGTAATTTTAGGAATAGACTTTTGGAGGGCTATTGGCTTTGTGCCTAATGTTATTCGTGGTGAGTGGAATTTTTCGAAGCCTGAACAATTGTCGCTGGTGTCTTTAGAGGACGAACAAACCCAATTGGTCTCTGAACAAGGTTTATCCCGTGAGCAGGGAGCCATTTTAAATAATTTAATTAATTCTAGTTTTAAAGATATTAGTAAGTCAGAAATTTTAGGATGTGCTTTAGGTGTGGAACATGTTATTACTACAAAGTCCCCTCCTATTAAGCAAAGATATTACCCGGTGAACCCTAATGTTCAAGCTCAAATAGACGCAGAATTAACCCAAATGATAAAGTCTGGTGTAGTAGAAAAAAGCCATTCAGCTTGGTCGAATCCCGTTTTGTTAATTAAGAAGAAAGACGGAAAATTTAGATTTTGTATAGATTTTAGAAAATTGAATCAAGTTACTGAACGTGATGCATATCCCTTACCTTATGTTTCCGCTATATTAGATCGCCTGCGCGATGCAAAATTTATAACGTCCTTGGATATAAAATCAGCTTATTGGCAGATCCCATTGTCTGAAGAATCGAAAGCTTACACTGCTTTCACTGTACCTGGTAGAGGTCTTTTTCAATTCACCCGTATGGCATTTGGTTTACATAATGCCCCGGCGACTTTTCAGCGTTTTATTGACAAAATTCTTGGTCCAGAATTAGAACCTTATGTATTTGTGTATTTAGATGATGTAATTATTTGTGCTCCAACTTTCGACAAACATATTGAAATTCTTACGGATGTTTTAAAAAGATTAAAAGATGCAGGTCTTACGTTGAGTAGGGAAAAATGTTATTTTTGTAAACCGGAACTCAAATATCTCGGTTACGTTGTGAATCAACAAGGTCTTGCGGTTGACCCCGGTAAAGTTGAAGCTATTTTAAAAATACCAACGCCCAAAAGCGTTAGTGATGTACGCACTATAATTGGTATGGCATCTTGGTATAGGCGATTTATACCTGAATTTTCAACAATCATTGCACCTCTTACCGCTCTTTTAAAGAGGAATCAAAAATTTATTTGGAACGAAAATTGTGACACTGCGTTAAGCTTGGTTAAAGATAGTTTGGTTAATGCTCCTATTTTAGTTTGTCCAAATTTTGATGTACCTTTTGTTGTTCAAACCGATGCCTCAGGCTTTGGCATCGCTGCGGTCCTCACTCAAGAAATTGATGGAGTAGAACATGTAGTAAGTTATTTAAGTCGTTCACTTACGCGTCAAGAGAGAAATTACTCTGTTACGGAAAGAGAGTGTCTCGCGGTTCTTTGGGCCATTGAGAGACTGAGACCGTATTTGGAAGGTTCCCATTTTCGTGTAATCACTGACCATTATAGTCTCGTTTGGTTAAATAATCTTGTTCAACCAAGTGGTAGATTAGCTCGATGGATGGTAAGATTACAACAATACGACTTCGAAATTACGCATAGAAAAGGTAAAGATCATGTAGTTCCGGATGCGTTATCAAGATCCGTTCCCGTGATTGATAATGTTTCGATTACTCCCAAATTTTGCCAAAATAAGAATGTAAATAAGATCCCTAATGCTCCTAAAATAATACAGGTTGGTGAAATAACCGACGATCATTCCGGTTATCATAACGACGAGGATCATGAGCTTCTTCATGAGTCCAATGATGATGATCATAACTCCAATCCCAATCCTGTAAGTAACCTTAACGATAAATGGTATAAGTCCATGTTAAGTAAGGTTAAGAACAAACCAGATAAATTTCCCCTATGGCGAATCGAAAACAACCTTTTGTTTAAATATGCAACTCCCGATTATCCCGAACTTCGTGAGAAGGCGGAATGGAAGGAAGTGGTTCCAAATTCTCGACGAAATGACATTCTAAAATCTTGTCACGATGAACCTACTGCTGGTCATCTCGGAATTCGCAAAACTTTAAGTAGAATAACTCAAAAATATTATTGGCCTTTGTTGAAATCTTCAGTATCCCGTTATGTAAATAGATGTCCCGTTTGTATTGCCCACAAACCAGAACAGAAAAAGCCCGCTGGTTTTATGACTTCCCATCCCAATGTAACTCGTCCTTGGCAGATGATTTCTGTTGACTTAGTAGGTCCCTTACCACGCTCAACCCGTGGCTACGTGTATATCCTAGTTGTAGCAGATTATTTTACTAAGTATTCCTTGTGTTTTCCTTTACGTTCTGCCACTGCTGCGTCTGTTACTCGTAAAATCGAAGAAGACGTAATTTTAGTTTATGGTGCCCCTAAAATTTTACTTTGTGATAACGGTGTACAATTCCGAAGCCGTGAATTTAGAAACATGAATTCCCTGTATAATGTTAAAATTACTTATAACGCCAATTATCACCCTCAAGCTAACCCGGTCGAAAGGGTTAATAGAGTTTTGAAGACCATGTTGTCCTCCTATGTAGCGGACAATCATAGGAATTGGGATAAATATTTAGCCCGTGTTGCTTGCGCCATGCGCACAGCAGTACACGAAGTAACTGGAGTAACGCCTTATTTTGCGAATTTTGGTAGAGAAATTAATTTAGATGGAGGTACCGTAGGCTCTTCTGAATTGACAGGAGATGCGGATATTTCGTTTGGAGATAGGTTATACCTACAAGGTAAACCTAAGGCTCTCCACAAATTGTATGACGATATTGTTAAAAGGCTTAGAGTAGCCTATGAAAAGAACAAGAGTTCTTATGATTTAAGACGTCGAGCTGCTACTTTCGAAGTAGGAGATTCGGTGTGGCGACGCAATTATGTGTTATCTGACGCGTCAAAATATTTTACGGCGAAATTAGCTCCCAAATTTCGTGGACCCTTTTATATCAGAAAGAAAGTTTCTTATGCCACTTATGAGCTTTCTGATGAATCTGGAACTTCCCAAGGCGTGTGGAATGCCAAAGATCTTAAATCCGCTCCCGAGTAAGTCATATTAGTAGCGTACCTTGAGTTATGCAGAGGGCGTTACCTAACCCCAACTGCGACTATAATTTAGTAAATGTATCTTGAGTTACGAAGAGAGCGTTTTGCTAAACCTGATTTGACTTGTTTATCTTACGTTTTGTTCTGACCAATTTGATGAGATTTGAATTGGGAAACTGATTCGCTTCGTGGACCGATGCGGTTAGGCCATACCGACAGATAAATGAACTTGTATATAATATGTATGTTTTTTTTTTGCTTCCGCTTACGCTTTTGAAACCTTTCGCTGTATAATAATATTTATGTATTTTGTGTTTTATGTGCTTTAGCTTTTATCTTTTAATTGCTTATGTTATATTGGCGATGTATGTTACTGGTTGCTAAGCTCTGGTTCGTAAGAACAAAAGAGGCTTTTGTTCTTCCAGCCCGGGTGATGTAATAATATTTCAGTTTTCCCTTTTATTTCCGTGTTCCCCGCGAAATTTTTGAAGTTTCTAAAATCCGCCATCTAGCGTTGACAGGAGTTAGTTGAGTTTCATGTGGCGCGCGCACGACCACAACCACGGGAGCTTGACAAAAAATGGCGTAGCAAGTAAGAACGCTTGTGTTTTTGTGTGATTGAAAACTTGGTAAAATTACCGAAATTGGCGTAATTCCTTTGTTCGTTCATCTGGGTGTTAATGAAAAAGGCCGTCCTTGTGACAATTATTACGATCGCCAATACTTGGTTATATTGAATGCATATTTGGTGTTATGCAATCAACAGCTTTATGCAAATTTATGTTACTGGAGTTTTAACGACAAAACCAATCACCACGCAATTCAATCAATCCGTTGAAGTTTTTGCTACAAAATTAGGTTCGATCTCTTCCTTAAATATTGTGGTATTCGAAGCTGATGTATTTTGATGACGCCATTCCTTTGTTCGCACATTCCTGAATGCAGGACCGTATTTCGCCCCATCGTCAATGTGTATTTATTGTTTATGTTAAATTTTGCGTAAGTACTTTTTATCAGTTTATTTTAATTAACCCCGCTACCGATTCTAAATATTACAAACATTAAATTACGTCAAATTAAAGATCTAAATTAATCATCAATTATTCTACCGGTTTTAAACAATTGAATTCTGAATGAAGTGTTTCGCCCATCCCTTTAGTTTTTGTGTTTCGGAGTTGCTATTCAAACAATTTTGCGTTCACCTTCAGCATAAATCTCGTGAACACTTGTGGTCCGTACCCAGGTGTAGTGCATTGTGTAAT
The DNA here is from genome assembly GCA_932274525.1 of Podabrus alpinus. Classification (NCBI taxonomy): domain Eukaryota; kingdom Metazoa; phylum Arthropoda; class Insecta; order Coleoptera; family Cantharidae; genus Podabrus; species Podabrus alpinus. Next base: position 89,647,070 of record OW026451.1, read on the forward strand.
TCGATATTTTAAACATTTTAGTTATCTTCACGTCAAACTTTTCAACATTATTTGTTTTATCAAATGTTCATATATTTAATTATAATCTTAAGTACTAACCCCTTTTTTTTGGTTCTCGAACGTGGAATCGAGGTGTTGTTTTAGTGGGATACTACCCGAGTCAATTTTCATCTCGATTCGACTGACCGAAACCTTGTTTATATTACATTTATGTTCTTTTATGTGTTTAGTTTATATATACAGTGTGTTGAACATTTTATGTTCACCTTTAGCATAAGTATTATTATTCTTTATATCATTATTTTATTATTGTGTATTATTAGTCATAAGTTATTTAAATCTGACAACTATTTACCGTATTTATATTTCATTATTTTACAATCTCATCAACGTTTATTATTATTAATCTACCTAAATTGTCAAAATCGCTGTCATTATTATTCACATATTAAGTTTATTAGCTCCACCAAAATTAAGTCTTTTAATTAAAATACTGTTACTCGTTATTGGATATATTTTATTTCACTCTCGACTCCCCCCCTATTTCTATATAGGTAAGTTCTGAATTACTTTTGGGGGTAAGTTTATGACAAATTCAGTGGCGCCCTAATACCCGATTGTGACTTCCCTTGATTTTGCCGTCCCGGATTGTTATTGGAGTGATTCAAGCACCACGACCCACGCGATTGAGCTAGCGGCATCCAATACAAATCCAGGTAGGTGCCACACATTCACCTATGTGATCACAGTTTGTTGACGGAACCAATTTGGCCCGTTACAATATTTCGAATTAGTGTTTTTTTCTAATTTATTTCGTAATTTGTATACTTAATTTGTTGAACCAACTTGAGAGGGTTCAACATAAATTTTTTAAATACCTGCACTTTAAACGAGGACTTTCTGTATTGGACTTTTCCGACAATGATTGCCTGGATTTTTGTAGAACAAAATCACTGGCAGACAGAAGATTTGTTGCTGACCTATGCTTCATGCATGGCTTGTTCAGTGGCAAAATTAACTGTAAGTTTTTGAAAGAAAAATTTCAATTTAGAAAACCAATAAAATCAACAAGATCGAAGAGGATGTTCGGAGTCGAGCATCATTCCACCAACTATGGCCTATTCAGCCCAGTGACCAGGATGTCAAGATTTGCCAATTGCTTAAACGAGAACGATGTGGTGAATTTTCTCAGCCAACCGTTGGCCAAATTTAAGATAATTCTCAATGATTTGGATATCACTGGGACTGGAGTTTATAATTTGTAGGGTCATCTCCTGACCCAATTTGTTGTGCATAATTTGTTGTAAAAAGGCTTTGTCCGTTAATAAATGTTAAATAAATAAATAAATAATTTGTATTCAATTGCCAGATTTTGGAATAAACACATTTGAATCCGCTAAAGTGTTGTCAAGACGACTTTAAGTACTAGGCCGCTAAAATAGAATTTTGCGGACCCGAAACAGCTTCAAAAGTAACCATTTTGCGTAGCTAATACAATAATAGTTATTTACATAAAAGTCAGGAAAATGACATATTACTGACGAGGAGCAATGTTGAAAACGAGGCACTTCGTGCCGAGTATTTTAGAGCTCCGAGTCAAGTGAGACATTTTACTGACATGTTTTGTATTAAATTTTTCCGAAAATCGTAAAAAATCGAAATTTAAAATCGAAATTTTAAAACACTAATTGAACGACATTTTTTGACATTGACATTTGTCTATTTTATTTTGTTATTATTAACCTTACTAATTATTACCGGACTAGTCAGTAAAGTTCAATTTCCCTGCGCGTGCATAAGCAGGGAAATGTTGTTTCAATGACGATTTCCGGAAAAATATATTAAGTGCAGTTTTGATTATCGGTAACAATTTGACTACGTTGCTATGAAAACTTTGTCGCATTCGGACATTTACTAACTATTGCACACATGTGTCACATGACTAACATCAACCAATGATATTTAGGGATTCGATCAATTCTAACCAATGGCGTTAGAATTACGCGATAATTGTTCAAGTTGCTTTGATAATTGTTCAAGTTGCTTTGATAATTGCACATATTCTTTTTGATAATTTTTGATAATTGTGTACGTTACTTTATATCATGTGATAGATTTTTTCGGATTTTTTATTGAAGTAAAAATACAACTAAAAGTTTTTCTCTTTTTTCCAATTTATTATTTACAATAGAACAAAATAATTCAAAAAGTTGTTTAAATATATTAATGAAGTATAATATAACAAAACCAACACATTTAAATTAACTTCGAGTTAAAGTTTGAACAGTGCAAATTTTCTGATGTAAAGTTACAATTTGAGTAATTAAAATTATGAATTGTTTGCCCATTATTAGAGGTAATAGTTTCATTAGCACTTTTAGTGCTCAGTTCGTTAGTAATAGTAGAAGAAGAAGTATTCCCTTTTCTTAGATCATTTACAATTTTGCTATGGTGCTCTGCATCTAAATTCAGATATGGTTTTAATGAATTGGTATTACTATGACCCGTTAGTTTGATCAGTTGTTGTTCTGCAATACCAGCTTTAGCAAGATGAGATACAGCAGTAGATCTATTTGAATGATTCGTAATCTTCTTATTTATTGTATCCAGGCCAATTTTTTCTGCCGCATACTTCATCCACTTAGCTAATTCGTTGCGTCCTACAGGCATATTTTTGTACCATTTGTTTGATTTTTCCCAATAAGGATTAACTGTTAAAAATAGACGGTCCGTTTTAATTTCGCCACCCCTCTTACTTTTCAGTTTCTTGAACAATCTGAAATAATAAAAAGAATATCAATAAAATTATTACTCGGGAAAAAATTTGGAAAAGTTACCTTACAGGACATTTCTCTAGATTAGCATAATTTGTAGTAAGCCACTTGCTTTCTGCAATGTTTTTTCCACCTCCTTGGGTGGTTTTAGTAAATATTGGATTGTATTCTAACCGACCAGTTGGCTTTCCTTCGTTATTTGTTTCCTGCTTAAAATAAGTAGTAAGGCATGTTGCAGCTTCTCCACCTCTCCACGCTAATTCATACGCAATTACGTGATACAATTTTTTTGTAATCCAAAAGGAGTTTCTTCATTCCATAAGTCGATAATTTTCGTGTATTCATCATTTGACAATGCTACCGAACTAGTTTTCCTTTTTTCTGGATCGACTTGCAGTTCGCGTCGTTTGGCATTTCTAGCGTTTCTAGCTTTTTTAAAAACTATGTCATTGAATGGATCAAATTTAATGTTGAATTCATTATAGAATTTTTCTTGCAACTGTTTGGCGGTTATATTCCACATAGTTTTTACAACGTTTTCCTTATAATCTTTCCCATCATTTTTTTTCATGTTAAACGCCCAATTTTGTAAAATATTACTTACATCTTCTATGGATGTCGATTCTTGCAATGTAAAATTTTTTTCATTGCAAAATTTCATAAACTGCTTCCAAACTGAAGCTTGTGAACGTTTAGTATTCACTGGAACCGTATTTTCTACTTCCTGTTCTATATCTTTTAGAGATTTATCGCCAAACCGTTGCAATGCAAACATTTTCACATAATACAATATTAATTTTTCGTTATTATTTTCAGACTTTTGTTTGTTGTCATAGTTACCAAATCAAGGCACCTACATTTATAAATTATATTTTTTAAATATCATGTACTGTTACGTTGTGTCTAATTCTAATGTGTGCAATAGTCTTACCGAATTTATTACGTGCATTATTGATTATCGTCCAATTTGACTCCTTTGCTATATTCAAACTTTGTTGTCATTAGTAAATGTCCTCATGCTTCGCATTCGGACATTTACTTGACAACAAAGTTTTCATAGCAACGTAGTCAAATTGTTACCGATAATCAAAAATGCACTTAATATATTATAAGTGACAACAAAGTTTGAATATAGCAAAGTAGTCAAATTGGACGATAATCAATAATGCACGTAATAAATTCGGTAAGACTATTGTACACATTAGAATTTGGAGGTTAAATATAATAATTGAAGTAGTGTTTCTATGGTTATTATGTAGCAGATTTGACAATTTAAAGCATTACTTTATATGTCAGCGCGATGGCGTAAGTGAGATAGTACATGTTTAGCAATGAGAAATCCGAAGTTCGAATCTTCCCGACGGCGAATTTTTATTTCATATAAAAAATTTATCACATGATATAAAGTAAACGTACACAATTATCAAAACGAAGCATATGTGCAATTATCAAAGCAACTTGAACAATTATGAAAGCAACTTGAACAATTATCGCGTAATTCTAACGCCATTGGTTAGAATTGATCGGATCCCTAAATATCATTGGTTGATATTAGTCATGTGACACATGTGTGCAATAGTCAGTAATATTACGGTAGGGAATTTTTATTAAAAAATTTTATTGTTTAAATTCTTGTAACAAACTTTTGGCATTTCCTGTAATAATCGAAAACGAACCATAGTTTTGAGAGAATCTTAATATGCATCTATAAATTTATTATGCATGCATCTATAAATTTATTATAAAGTAAAAGTAGTTAATAGAGGTGGGCGAATGGCTGAGCGGTTAGCGTGTTAACTTCTCATGCCGAGATTCATAGGTTCAAATCCTGTGAGGTGCTATCTATAAAAGGATTTTTCGCTCACCAAATGTCTATCTGCTGGCCACAGGTAACATTATATATGGCTCAAAAACTTCCCTGGTTGGAGTAGACGATGTAAAAATCGTCTATTCCCGTGGTCAGGAATCCACGTTATGCTGTAGGTCCTCTGTTTTGAAGTCGGAAGACGGCGTGAACGTCATAAACAGATGTATGAAAGGAAAAAGTAGTCAATAATCTTGAGTATAAGAAAAAGTATTTATTTTCTTAGTTCAACAAAATCACTTTTCCGCATTGTTGGGTTGAACGTTGAATGTGTTAAAAGCAAAACTTGGATCTGGGTTTGTGACATTTATATTAGATGATTTATATTAGATAATGATTTAGACATTGTATAACTTTAATTGCAAAGGTTTTGAATATAATAGTATGTTAAATTACAAGAGACTGAACCTAGTAATTTAATTTCACGTTCGAAAGTGATTCACAGCGCTTGGCGCTGTCACGGGAATCACCTTCGAACAAGAGATTAAGATGCGCTTCAGTCTCGAGTAATTTATACTATTTTATACAATCCTAATAACAGCCGACAAAAAATAGCCAAAACGGAAAATTGGAATAAACAGGTACAAATTAAGAGTATATAAATTGAAGTGGCTATTAAGAAACGCATTGCAAAACATAACAGTGTATGTAATAATACTTTTACAATTATGCAATTTATAAAATTGTCTATTAATGTATCCCATTACAAATGATAACAGTGGTTGTGTGATTAAAAGGAAGAGCGCATATATAAAGCTTTGGCGACATGCAACGACTACACGTTGAGTGTTAGAAGATTGATGAGTCAATAATTATGAGGTCACATTATGATCTCTTGGGATTAAATGACACCATGGGACTGAATACGTGGGACTGAAGAAGGTCATTACGAACTGCAAAGGTAGTCACAAATGGTAAATTTGTGCGCTAGGATTGCATAAAAAGTAAAATATGAAGACTATACTATGGCACACAAAATGCATTGGATCATAATTGAAGTCAAAATACGTTTTCGTTAATTCTTGCAATAAAACTACATGTGAAATTGTAAAAATATTTAATAAATTTACGAGAAAACTAAATTACATAGCACAACATAATGGATCAGTGGTGGGTGGGCATAGTATAAGTCTTGTTGTTATAATATGTGTGGTAAAATGTTTACAAACAACGCTGAACGATCGATCTCAAAGGTGATTCGCACTGACAAATTGATAAATGAATAAATTAATATTTTTAAGGTAATGATTTTCATCTTCAAAATCAAAATGTGTGACGATGTACATATTGACCTGTAATTTTCTTCCCCGGGTATATTTTAATATTTGATATTTTTGTATTTATTAAAGTTAACGAAAATATTTAAAAATTTGCGTTCACGAGTTGAACGAAGATAAAATTTTGCGTTCAAGTGTTGAAGGAGATTAGAAAAATGTGGCAGTCAGTCGAGTCGGGTCCGCGCGTTGCGGCTAGCGATTGAATTTTGTATTTTGGTGAAAAGTTTTGAAAATAAAATTTAAAGTTGATTAAAACGTAATGGTGTTTGATTTTCATTTTGTGAAATTTTGGAGCGTAGAAACTCCACATCATTAAATTGTTCGCCCGGCGGGCGTTATATTTTTTAGAACACCACATCTTAAATTGGCGCTCAATGTGGGGCTGTTTTTTATAACCACGATAAGAAGATTAAAATTTCGACAGTATTGGCTTTACCAACAATAGCGTGGGGTGCAATTGGAAATTTGGACTTACTTTACCCCTGAGATTGGAGTTTTTTTTAAATTTGCTAAGATGGATGATAAGGCTGAACCATTAGGGGAAAGTACCCCGGAAAAAATAAATGTAGACGCATCATGTAGAAGAAGAAGATTCCTTTAATCCTGGTAATGTTTTCCAGAGCACAATAAATCCTGAAATCAACTGGCAGGAAATGATGAAATTATTAACAAAAACCAATAATTGACACAAACATAAAAACAATAACAGACACAATGAATAAAACAATAGAAACAACAAATAATAAAATAGATGCATCAAGTCAGGAAATGCAAAATAACATGAAACTAATAAATAAATCCCAGATTGAGTTCCAAGGGAAGATGGAAAATATTGGCGCAGCTCTCCGTGATATACAAAAAAAAGCTATCACGAAGGAAATACTGGATATGGGCGTACAGGATGTTAAGGCAAATTTTGATACAAAAATTAAAGAGTTGGGAGAAGACGAAGAGGAAATAATGCGAGGAGCCAACAAGGGTTATTGTCAAAATATTGAAGTAGACGTTCCAAACAAAATAATTAATATCCAGGGGGAGAAGATGGAATGGATAGACAAAGAAGAGACGTTAGGTGTTAATGAGGAAGATGATCAAATAATTATTGTTAACGAAATTACGATTGAAGGAGACCAAGATGTGGAAGATGTTAATAGCAATGAACGAGCACATAGTACGGAAAATGGAAAAATATTGAAGAAGATAGAATTAGATTGTGATAAAGATTATCTACAATACCTGAAATTTCTGTTAGATACTAATCATCGCTTTATTAATAATGAACCACGTATTGCCTTCAGATACACGCAGAAGTTAGTAATTGAAAACGATAAAACCTTCAAATATAAATCATATCCGAATTCTCAGGCGTATAAAATACAAGTATGGAACGAACTAAAGAAAATGATACAAGACAACATAACTGAAGAAGACGCAACTTCTTATTTGAATTCAGTAATGGTGGTCGAAAAGGAGGTTGGAAATGAAATGTGAAGGCCTTTAACAGGAATCATCTCGTGGAAGAGTGTGAGATGGAGATGGAAGACGGATATGTCGATTGCAGGAATAGACCATCAACTCCATTTCGAGAAAATTAAGGGTCATAAAGTTCAAATGTGAATGTTTGTGAGTGAAAAGAAAATCATTATTTTGAAAAATTTGGTTTAAGGTGGATATTTCACTTAAGGGGGAAATTTTATTTTAATTTATTGTAATCAAGAGTAAAAAAATGTTTTAAATTAATTTCGGTTATAATTTTGATTTTGGTTATTATGAATTTGTTTTCAATCACTCATGCTTGTAAAGGAACAATTATTTGCCATTCAATGCATTTTTTGAATGTTTGTTGTATTTCGCAAAGATTATGTTGCGTAATCTTTTCTAAATCCAAAGGGGGAAGTTGATCTGTATTTTCCTTCCCCGGGTATAAATTTATATTTGATATTTTTGTATTTATTAAAGTTAACGAAAACATTTAAAAATTTTGCAAGATAAAATTTTGCGTTAAAGTGTTGAAGGACATTAGAAAAATGTGGCAGTCAGTCGAGTCGGGTCCGCGCGTTGCGGCTAGCGATTGAATGTTGTATTTTGGTGAAAAGTTTTGAAAATAAAATTTCAAGTTGATTAAAAAGTAATGGTTTTTCATTTTCCTTTGTGAAATTTAAGAAAACAAAGGACACCACATATTTAAATTGTTCGCCCGGCGGGCGTTATATTTTTTAGAACACCACAATATATACATGAAGTGCTCCATAATTTTGACAATTTTTGGAAAATTAAAACCATTTAAAAATATATAAAATATATACGAATACTAATCAGTAACCAAATAATTTCAATTTGGCCTTATTTTGAAGATAAATTGTAAAATTCTGGAAAACATTAAACTGACATTTCGACATTTAAAATTAAATAAATTTATTTTGGATATTATTTAAACGGTCCTCTGAGTATGGGAGTCCGGCGATGAGGTAGCTGCTCGTCACCTGAAAAAAAACAGTTAATTGGTATTAAACCAGCCTAGAAACCCGGATGGAATCGAAGGGGATGGCAAATGGAAGTAGGGAAGCCAGCTTCTAGCTGTATAATTATGATCATCATTACTGTATTAATGTATGATAATATGTACATAATTTATTATTAACCCTAAATAATAATAAAATAATAAATTAATACTATAAAGGATAAAGTGTATTCCAACACTGAAAAACATTATGATTCAATAAAATATGGTTTATAAGTTAGTGCTTAAATAATCACTAAAATGTCACTTAAATTTCGTACATTAAATTTAATGTATACGCTATCATAATATTCTGATTTAATTAAAATACTGTGTTTTCTTCTAAGATTTTAATTTAGTTTTATGTATTATTAATTGTAAATATCCCATACTGTGTTTTTCCACAATTGAACTTCAGTAGTTGTTTTACCAAATTTTATTATATAAAAAACAACACTTTTTCCCACCTTTTTTTTAACTTTTTCAAATATAAAAAAAATAGTTTGATAATTTGTGTGAGAATGCTTTGTAACATTCGTATAATATGTGAATTATTTATAAATGGACAAAACTCAGTAGAATAGATTTTTCTAACCTCTTTTGTATTAGTACCATTTTTAATTGTATGAGAAAATTACTGTTTATATTTAAAAATTTTCTATTCTTAATGCATTCCAGCCTCAATCCTAAACCAAAAAATTATACCTGAAAATTTCTTCAATAAAATGAATATTATTATTTGAGAAAAAACACAAAATATCTCCTATTAAACTACTAGATTCTGAAATAAGTCTCACTAATTTCTTTTTATCTATTTAACTCGTACACTATGTATATACTGTTGTGTCACCTCCCCTTTTGTCGCTTTTATGGACAGAGGACGTGCGACAACAAATCGAAGAGCACCTACCTTCTATTTAAAACTCTTGGCTCTCAGGGTGCCTAATCGTTAAGCTTTATTTGACTTGATCGGCGAAACACAAAAAAGACACAATTCAAAATGAACAAATTTTAATAAACACATAAGATGAATCAAATGAACAAACGTTTCTTAAAATTAAAGACAAACAAACTAAAATCTAAATGTTTACTCAAATACCTGCGAGGTAAGCTTAGCTGGGCACTTGTTTCGACGCACCTTCGTAATTTGTCGTGGTTTCCAAATTCTCCTGGAAGCTTCTGTTACTCGTCGCCGTTCCAATACTCGAGGTAGAGTGGAATTGGCTCTATTCAGTCCAATCGCCCCAACTGTGGGGTTATTGGCTTTGTCGTGCGTGCTTAGCACTTGACTTCAAACTTCCAACTTCGGACTTTAGTTTTTCGGAGCAAATAATTTTTCGACTATCACTTGCTTGCAACTTTTTCCGAACGAACCTTTTTTTTTCTTCCTTGTTTTTTTTGTACCAAGGTGATTCTTTTTCATTTTTTTCAATTTCTTGCCATCCAGATTTATCTTATTTGATTTGAAAACCTCGTTTCCTTGCCTTTTACCTCGCACTCGCATTTTAATTAATAATAACAAACTTAAATTTAAACAATGATTAACCCCAACAAATACAATTCTAAAAACACATAGCAACAAACAATAATTGTGTCTCTTTCGATGTATTGCTATAAAATAAGCGAATTGACACTCGTTCGCGGTAGACACAACAATACATAGTATATTAAGGTAATATCATTACTGGAGATAAGCTTGTAAGCAATAATCAATTTATTGGTTTATACATTAGTATTTTACCTATAATATCATAGCCAGTAGGCGATTAGTGTCTTACATTAAAGACCTAGTATGTTATGCCACCAATCATTACAATGTCAGCAATTTATCACTAAATATATAATCAACAAAACTACAACTTGTTACTTATGACTTGATATTAAGTGGATAAATCGTTCACTGCAACATAGTTAGGGTGAAGTTTAAGCGGTTATAATAGGTTCTTTCCAACCCACAGTTCTGTTACTGTTTACAACCTGTAATCGGACTGTTAAATGCGCCTGCGCTAATGAATCCCGTAAAATTACTGCAGTTCACAAGTTGGCAAGTTGAAAAGCTTTTAGAACGTATTTAGGGCAAGAGTACGTATTGTCCAACCTCGAATTGCAAATTTAGCTATCGGTTTTCGGATAGTTTAATGTTTTTAAAAGTCAATGAAAACACTCAAATAGGTGGATAAACCAACTTCTGATAGAGAAAATCCACTTTGAAGTTTGCAAAATTTCTTTTCTTTTTGTCGTCGGTCCGTGCAGAATGAACTACTCTTATACGAAGCGGTGTGCACACCGGACCCCCACACAGACTAATGTATGTTCACAGGTTTAACTTACACAAATTCTCTTCGAAAGTGAATTTATTCACTAGATTTGTGTAATTTTTCGATCAATTTCCACAAGCTTCGATAAATCACCCCCCATAGTATCACTACAATCCCACTAGTCGCCAATTTTGACTAGTCCCAAGTAGAAGCCACTCACTTCGAGGTCATCAATAGAAATTAACTTACAATTTCTTTCTTCGAATTAGGGACTCTACTATATCGACAAACGTAAAAATTTCTTTTTCTTCACATATCTCAAATTCACAGTCAAAGCCCAGGTTTCTAACCAGTCAGTCCGCCAAGCGCCAATTCCCAGGGACCCACCGGTCTCTACAACTTCCAATGTCACTAATGTATTCTTTCAGATGAAGGAGAAGGCCGGCCATGCCGGGATGCTCCATCAAATACATATCAGGTAAAGGTAAAGGTGCACACCGGTCACATGCAACACGTCTCCCGCGCTTGTAACTTCGATGAAATTTTACTATTTTTCCATTATTTTTTGTTTTGCGCTATTATTTGGGGGTTAAACGTAAAAGATAACTGCCGCATACCGCGACTATACTTTTTAATGCTTTTTCAAGGTCCCTAACATCCCGTTTTTTTAGATCCCGGTTTTCTTGATCGAAGGCCCTTCTCGTATGTTTAGCCCAGTAACCAGAGTCAAAACCGCTCTGGAGGGGTGCAGAGCGGAGCGGCGCCCCGGAAGAGTAGGTTTTGACGATGGATTACCCTCCCTATCGAATGCACACCCCAAAAATCGAAGAAAAAAAAATTTAATTTTTTCACTTTTTCGGCAATACACGTGTTATTTTCCATTTTTTTGCGAATATTTATTACTAATATCTACTAATCACACCCCCACCTATCCGAATTTCAAAGAAAAATTCAAATCGGAGCGAAAAAATTTCACTCGATTTCAAGGAACGACGCGACGGGCGAACGATGTGCCATCGACCCGGGGTGTGCCAGTGGCCGCTTGAAATGCAACTTTCCCATTTTCACACTTTTTTCGGATTTTTTTTATGATCACCTCCGCGACGACAAAAGTGACACATTCGGACCGAAACATACCCAAAAAGGCCGTTAATTACCCAAAATTTTGCTAAATTTCATGTTAGGGGCGTGTCCGTAGTTCTCGAAACCACGCAAAAAATAGGCCGAGAGCCTATCGCACGATGTTCAAACTAATTTAATTAAATTATGGTACTTTTTGGAGATGTAACCTTAAGATCCTTGGTTATATTAAAGTTAATGCCTTTTTGGATCCTAAATATCAAGCCATTTTTTGGGGAATTATTTTTTGTCAGTTGGGCCGTTCACCCCGGACCCCGTATTTAGAACAAGAAACACGTCGTGGTGGTAGGCGTTGACGTTTGATACATACATAACCAAGAAAGTCATTTTGTGAAGGTAAACAAACTATTTTAACAAACACCGAATTCACAAATTGCTGTAAAGTTTGTTTAAAATCATCTTGATTTGATTGTGTTTTAATTTCTTAAACTCCAGGTAGGTAATTGAGTTAATTTTTGTTATACCTTTAAACTAGTTTTACATTTCAAGAAAGATTGATATCAGAAAAGAAAGTCTTCGGATAACAAAAATTATACTTAGGTATACTGCAATTGGTAAATCAGGTAATTATTTATATTCATTTATAGCATTCATATGCTGCTAATTTTTATTTAACCAAAGACTTACTTTTCGTGAGAGAATCAGTACGGTCCGGTGCATTGTGTATCATAGTCGAGCCGACAAAGTGAGGATTTTTGGGAAAATAGCGAAAAATATTTGAATTGGAGGTGTCAGTCGAGGTCCCCTGAGATTAGTTCAGCGGAATGGGACGCTTCGCCGTCGCCGTTTCGCCGTCGCCGTTTCGCCGTCGCCGTTTCGCCGTCGCCGTTTCGCCGTCGCCGTTTCGCCGTCGCCGTTTCGCCGTCGCCGTTTCGCCGTCGCCGTTTCGCCGTCGCCGTTTCGCCGTCGCCGTTTCGCCGTCGCCCGTTTCGCCGTCGCCGTTTCGCCGTCGCCCATTTCGCCGTCGTTAATTAAAAAATATAAATCAAAAGTTACAATTGAAGTTTTATTAAATTTTTTGATTATTTATAAAAGATTATTTTTTGTTTTTACCCGATTTTTGGGGGGTGAAACGTAATAGTTTACTGCCCCATACCGCAACTATACTTTTTAATGCTATTTCGAGGTTCTCTCACATCCCGGTTGCATTTATCCCGGTTTTCTTGATCTGTAGCGCTTCAAGTATGTTTAGCCTAGTAACCAGAGTCAAATCCGCCCTGGAGGGGTGCAGAACGGAGCGGAGCGCAGCGGCGCCCCGTAAGGGTAGGATTTGACGATGGATTACCCTCCTTTTCGAATGCACACCCCTAAAATTGGAAACGTAATAGTTTACTGCCCCATACCGCAACTACACTTTTTAATGCTATTTCGAGGTTCTCTCACATCCCGGTTGCATTTATCCCGGTTTTCTTGATCTGTCGCGCTTCAAGTATGTTCAGCCTAGTAACCAGAGTCAAATCCGCCCTGGAGGGGTGCAGAGCGGAGCGGAGCGCAGCGGCGCCCCGTAGGGGTAGGATTTGACGATGGATTACCCTCCTTTTCGAATGCACACCCCTAAAATTGGAAACGTAATAGTTTACTGCCCCATACCGCAACTATAATACTTTTTAATGCTATTTCGAGGTTCTCTCACATCCCGGTTGCATTTATCCCGGTTTTCTTGATCTGTCGCGCTTCAAGTATGTTTAGCCTAGTAACCAGCGTCAAATCCGCCCTGGAGGGGTGCAGAGCGGAGCGGAGCGCAGCGGCGCCCCGTAAGGGTAGGATTTGACGATGGATTACCCTCCTTTTCGAATGCACACCCCTAAAATTGGAAGGCAAAAAAAATTTAATTTTTTCACTTTTTTGGCAATACACGAGTTATTTTCCATTTTTTGATTATATTTATTACTAATATCTACTAATCACACCCCCATCTATCCGAATTTCAAAGAAAAATTCAAATCGGAGAGAAAAACTTTCACTCCATTTGAAATTTTTTGGATTATCGCAACATTTTAAGTTGGTAATAAATTTTTACTATATAAATGAAACAGCCTCATATTGTGAGTGGGTTTGAAATCCCAAAAAAAATTCCCATAGGCTAGGTTACATTTTGTTCTTCTTCTAAAACTATTAATTTTATTATAAAATTTTATAATAAAATTTTAATTGTAACTTTTGATTTATATTTTTTAATTAACGACGGCGAAATGGGCGACGGCGAAACGGCGACGGCGAAACAGGCGACGGCGAAACGGCGACGGCGAAACGGCGACGGCGAAACGGCGACGGCGAAACGGCGACGGCGAAACGGCGACGGCGAAACGTCCTAGACCGTAGTTCAGAGAGTGAAGCGTGGGTAGAGTGGTAGATGTAATATTGGAGAAGAAAGATAAAAATTAAAAACACCGAATATTTATAGGTTAACCTGACAAGCAGTATCCTTAATATTAGTAACATTACAACACGATTGCCTCCTAGGAGTCAATCTGGGCGTTAGGGTTGTACGACACGCGATAAAACAAAAAAAAACAGATTTAGCTATCGGATTATCAGAAAAGATATTGTAATAGAAGATAACTACAGATATCATTTAATTTTTAGGTGTAGTTTGGGTTGCCTATAACAGACGTTTTGAAATATCTACTGCACCAACATAAAGCAAATTTACCTAGTCTCTATGGCGGAAATTACAGACACAGAACAAAAAGCGACTCATCAACAGAAGATTATATTAAGCGAAGAAGAGAAGAAACGAGCGGAGATCAAGGAGGGGGTGGAGAGATATTTAAACGAAGCAGGATAATATCTAGAACCCCTCCAAAGGAGAAAGACGAAGAAACAGCTGTGGTTAAAAATAAAATAGAAGAGGTAAAACAGAAATTAAGCGGACACGAAATGGACGAACTAAAGAAAATGATAAACGAGCTGGCTCTTTGCGAGTAGACGTCATCGATACATTCAAGGTGGGGAAAACAACAGGAAGAGAGATAATAATTGCTAAACTGAGTAGCCTTAGTCAAAAGTCGGAAGTAATGATAAACAAAAACAAGTTGAAAGGTACCAAGATCTATATTGAAAGCGACCTCACACAGAAGGAAAAGTCAATACAGGATAAAATCCTAGAACATGCAAGAATGGAAAAAGAAAATGGAAAGAAAGTAAGAGTAGGGTATAAAAAGTTGACCGTGGAAGGCAAAATTTACACATGGAATACAAGAAAAGCCGAACTGACAGCAACGGAGGGGGCAGAAAGTACGGCAAGAAACTCATTGTTGGAGTAGGAGTACCCGTAATGTCTCAGACGGGTGCTCCAATTGTAGAAACTGAGACATGTAAGAAGACGGTCTAGGACGTTTCGCCGTCGCCGTTTCGCCGTCGCCGTTTCGCCGTCGCCGTTTCGCCGTCGCCGTTTCGCCGTCGCCGTTTCGCCGTCGCCCGTTTCGCCGTCGCCGTTTCGCCGTCGCCCATTTCGCCGTCGTTAATTAAAAAATATAAATCAAAAGTTACAATTAAAATTTTATTATAAAATTTTATAATAAAATTAATAGTTTTAGAAGAAGAACAAAATGTAACCTAGCCTATGGGAATTTTTTTTGGGATTTCAAACCCACTCACAATATGAGGCTGTTTCATTTATATAGTAAAAATTTATTACCAACTTAAAATGTTGCGATAATCCAAAAAATTTCAAATGGAGTGAAAGTTTTTCTCTCCGATTTGAATTTTTCTTTGAAATTCGGATAGATGGGGGTGTGATTAGTAGATATTAGTAATAAATATAATCAAAAAATGGAAAATAACTCGTGTATTGCCAAAAAAGTGAAAAAATTAAATTTTTTTTGCCTTCCAATTTTAGGGGTGTGCATTCGAAAAGGAGGGTAATCCATCGTCAAATCCTACCCTTACGGGGCGCCGCTGCGCTCCGCTCCGCTCTGCACCCCTCCAGGGCGGATTTGACTCTGGTTACTAGGCTAAACATACTTGAAGCGCGACAGATCAAGAAAACCGGGATAAATGCAACCGGGATGTGAGAGAACCTCGAAATAGCATTAAAAAGTATAGTTGCGGTATGGGGCAGTAAACTATTACGTTTCCAATTTTAGGGGTGTGCATTCGAAAAGGAGGGTAATCCATCGTCAAATCCTACCCTTACGGGGCGCCGCTGCGCTCCGCTCCGCTCTGCACCCCTCCAGGGCGGATTTGACTCTGGTTACTAGGCTGAACATACTTGAAGCGCGACAGATCAAGAAAACCGGAATAAATGCAACCGGGATGTGAGAGAACCTCGAAATAGCATTAAAAAGTGTAGTTGCGGTATGGGGCAGTAAACTATTACGTTTCCAATTTTAGGGGTGTGCATTCGAAAAGGAGGGTAATCCATCATCAAATCCTACCCTTACGGGGCGCCGCTGCGCTCCGCTCCGCTCTGCACCCCTCCAGGGCGGATTTGACTCTGGTTACTAGGCTAAACATACTTGAAGCGCGACAGATCAAGAAAACCGGGATAAATGCAACCGGGATGTGAGAGAACCTCGAAATAGCATTAAAAAGTATAGTTGCGGTATGGGGCAGTAAACTATTACGTTTCACCCCCCAAAAATCGCCTAAAAACAAAAAATAATCTTTTATAAATAATCAAAATAATTTAATAAAACTTCAATTGTAACTTTTGATTTATATTTTTTAATTAACGACGGCGAAATGGGCGACGGCGAAACGGCGACGGCGAAACGGGCGACGGCGAAACGGCGACGGCGAAACGGCGACGGCGAAACGGCGACGGCGAAACGGCGACGGCGAAACGGCGACGGCGAAACGGCGACGGCGAAGCGTCCCATTCCGGTAAGAAGACAAGGCAAGACAAATGGAACAACGAGAAGAGACATGAAAAGAAATGCTTGATGATAAAGAAGAATAAAACTGCAAACGACAGGAAGAAATACGTAGAAGAATTCAATCCGGAAACAAGGCGTACTTTGCGAATAAAAAACTCCTTAAAGATAAGAAATTAACGAATACAGACCAAAGTGAAGATATACAAATCTCTGATAAGACCAGTGATCACATACGCGTCGGAAACCATGTGCTTCTCCCAGACCGAGGCCGAACGTCTCAGAGTATTCGAGAGGAAGGTTTTCCGCACAATACTGGGCCCAATAAAAGATAATAACGGTGAAAGTAGACCTCTAATGAACCACGAGATAGAAAAAAAGATACAAAGCGAAAACATGATAAGGTTCATTGAGTCGCAGAGAATCGGATGGCTGGGACATAAATATTATGAGAAGAAGCGAAGACAATAACGTTAAGAAAATAACAACAGGGAAACCCAGTGAGGAGAGAGCACGAGGAAGAAGCTCAAGAAAGGCAGATATGGAGTAGCATCGTTAAGGACGCAGAGACACATGCAAGGTTGTGAGCAACAAGACAAAGAAAATAAATACGTTTAAACACTCGATGTTAAATGGGGACTGATCCACCCCTTCAAACGGATCTGTAAATCCCAGAACGGGATAGCAATATTCATAACGAATGTATAAAGCTAAATAATAACTTACTTTTCAAACATAAATATGTCCCTCTTAACAGCGGAGAATTATTTTGCTATTTTATTCAAATTCTCCTTTTTTTAGATCTATAAAAATGAACGCATTCTTCCAGCATCTATACGGTTCTTCAGACTCGAGCGATGAGGATATATTTGCCCAAGGAGAACTAAGAAGACGGAATGAAAATTATTTAGGTTGGTTTTTGTAAATAATTGCTATTTTTTATTAGTAGGATGTTATGATTTTTTAGATGGAACTGTTGAACTGTATTCGGACAAAGAATTTTAGGCATGTCGCGTCTGAAATTAGCGTAAAATACGAGCAAAGCGTTCACTTTAATGATCAGCCGGGTCAATTTGGAAATATTTCTGCATACAACCAAGTCAGTATTGTTTAATTTTATTTATAAATTATTATAAAAAATTAACTGCAGGTCCTAATATTTTTGTGGTACATTGGACACGAAGCAGCAGGCTTTGTTGATGTATGTGATCGTTTTAATATTACACTTGCATCTCTCGAAAAAATTATAAGACGACTAGCTGTTTTTATAAGCAATCTTTCCAAGCACGTAATAACCTGGCCAAACGATCAAGAAAAACAAGAAATCCAACAAGAGTTTCAGCAAAATGGCTTTCCGAATATTATAGGAGCAATTGATGGATGCCATGTAAAAATAGACAAACCTGAAAATGACCCCGATTCATATATAAACCGGAAGGGGTACTACTCTATTCAAGTAAGTTTTTATTCAAGTTGTAACAATTATCATATTATATTACGGTTTTTTTTTCAGATGCAAGTAGTTTGCGATAAAAGAGGCCAAATCAGAGACATTTTTATTGGATATCCAGGTTTGGTACATGATAGTCGCGTATTTCGCAATTCACCTCTTTCTCAGACCCTCGCTGAAAAATGTGGCCAATATTTTATACTTGGGGATAGTGGATACCCACTCAAGGCCAATTTGCTAACTCCTTTTAAGGATCGTGGTCAGCTCAATGCAAGACAAATTAATTATAATTTACAATTGGCTAAAAACCGATATGTAATTGAATATTGCTTTGGGATGCTAAAGCAAAAGTTTAGGCAACTATTTCATGTCAAATTAAGAAAAATTGTATATATAGTTCATTTACTTAGAGCAGCCTGTGTGTTACATAATTTAGCACTTAAGGACGAATTTGAAATAGAAAATGATATTATTCAAGCTGGTAACAACGGCGGCGTAATGGACGTTAATTATGATGAAAATGTTGAAGATGACGAAGTGGATGCAGACCAAAATTCCGTAGAAATAAGAAATTACGTTGTAGATAATTTACCTTAATTTATTTTTTTCAAGTATTTAATAAATGCATTTTTACAAAATAATTTATTATTTTAAATAAATTTATTATTTTAAATAAATTTATTATTTTACAAAGAAAAAATTTATTTATTACATAGTATATTTAAGATTACATTCCTTTGCTTCTCAATTTCGTTCCTCTCGGTCAATAATTGTACAATTTGTCCTTGAGATTTCCCAAGTAATGCCAACCTCTTTTGCTGGTATTCCAAACGGTCCTCCCTGATTTTTTCTAAAACCGACCGTTTCGATTTCACTCTTTTGCTTCGAACGCTTTCACCTCTTGTAGTGGATGGTTGTTGAGTTGACGTTGCTGTGGTATCTTCTGGTATCGCTCTGTGGTCATCCGGAAAATGTTCAGCCGATGCAACCAGCAGCAATTCCGGTTGAATACTTTTTTTCTTGCCATAAATTTCTTCCATTTCTTCGAAATACTCAAACGCTCTTCTGCCTCGGCCAGTCGAATTTTGATTATCAACCCACTTTTTGTAGCTGCGTTCTAGCACTTTCCATTTGTTTTCGCAGTGCTTCGGCAGAACTTTTTTTTAGATAAGGCTTCTGTCATTTCTCTGCAATTATCTTCCACATGGTTTTGACATTTTTTATTCGCATGGTGCTAACTTTTTTCCGGTATAACAAACAAATAAAAATAACAAATAATCAAACAAATAAACAGAACAAATAATCAAACAAATAAAATAACAATTTGCTAATCTGCACGTGGTAATACTCAAGTAGGTTAATAGGTTATGCTCATCAAAATGCTCATGAGGTTATGCTTATGCTGGCAATTTTTATTAAATTTCTTAAATTTATAAGAACAGCGACAACGCGTCTGCGCCGGACAATTAGTAATCGCTTGCTAGCAAGGACCACTAGGACAGTTTTATAACAGGTCTGTTACAGTTCAGAATGTGGTTGGAAAACGTTTTAGTGGTAATTTCAGTATTCCGAACTTGTAATTTTTGTGGTTAGAAAGGATATTTATTAACGCGCATGCTCAACAGTCCGATTACCGCTCTAGAACCGTCGGTTGGAAAGAACCTAAAGTCCTCACACTCGAGCACTGAGTCACCAGAGAAATACCTAAATCGCGATGTAAAGATTTATTAACTGCAAACCACGGAATAACCATTATTATGTGTAGTGTTTTTGATTGGAATCGCTGTAGGATTTTAATGTTTGAGGTACTTGCAGTACCCCAGAACAGTTGCTCACCATAGGTACGCACAGGTTTAACATAGTAAGGATCATTCAATGCATAGTACGATTCCGATTAGACAGTAGAGTTTAGATAACTTTAGTTCAACTTCTTTGCATTTGGCAAATATATTGTGTCTCCAGTTAAACCTGCAATCCTGATGCATCCCAAAATATTTCGCACTGTCCACTTGGCATCTTCGAGGGAATTGTTGTCCATTTATAATGACACTTATTTGTCCATACCGGTACCAATTGGCACATCGGCTTAAAATATCCATACAGCTGTTTTATATTAATTAAGGGCAAGCGATACGGAAAAATCCGGAAAAAATCATTCCCGGGCGACAAACATTAGATAGTGAGAGTGAAAATAAAATATCTAACCTAAATTAAATACCATGTTTGACGCCTGGCGCAGTAAGAACATTATTCTGGCTGTTTCGCCTTGGAGAGCAAAGGTAAACTACCGAGGTATAGAAATATTATATTTTCACTGCCGATGCCGTCCAATGATTATTATATTAAAAAAGCATTGTCAATAACAGATCTAGCTCCAAATATGCTCCGAATAAGCCTCACACTGAATGATCCTCGCACCGAATGAGCATTGCGCCGAAAAGGCTTCACGCCGAATCGGCTTTGCGTCGAAAGGGATTGGCCAAACAAGGTTGGCGCCGCAAAGGACGCTCCGAATCGGCTGTGCCGACAAGTCCCATTTCGTTATATCAACATGATGGTGGGGTAACTGTGATCAAGATATACAAAGCCGGGCAAAATTTAATTGATCATTCAATCCAATCATTTCTGAGAAAGAAAGGTTGCATATTTATTGACGACCAAACGTGGGCGTTTTATAATAATTAATTTTAGTAGGGGAGGTCACTACAATATTAATACAAAAGTTTCTAGATAATAATGATTTATTTTTTCATTATAATTATTCTATAATTATATCAACATCAGTTTACTATCTACAAATTTTTAAATTCTTGCAATTCCCAGGAGCTAAATTTTTTTCGCTTTTTATAATGAGTTTACTCACGATACACTTACAACGGTATGCTCATACGCAGGTTGTGTGACGTCACGTGCGAATTGGAATTGTGATGCGAACCATCTTGCGCTTTTGCGCAAATACACCGGTTATTTTCCATTTTTTTGATAATATTTATTATTAATATCTACTAATCACACCCCCACCTATCCGAATTTCAAAGAAAAATTCAAATCGGAGCGAAAAAAATTCACTCGATTCGAAGGGAACGTGTGATGCATTTCCCCGCGTCTGCCTTGGGAACCGCGGCATATTCGATGTTCATTTTCCCTACTTTTAAAAAGTCGATTTTGGGGTTGTTTTTCAACAGTTATCGAAAATTTTTGTTTCATAAAACAACATACCATTTTTTAGGTTTATTTTATCCTCACGATGACATGCAACAATCCATTTTATTTTAGAAATGTCTTCAATTTGTGGAAATCGGAAGTATTTGATTTTCGTCCCTTTTGTCGTTTTATTATTATTACCACATTTCGCAACTGCACAACCCGGCATTTTCGAATTTAATAATAGAATTTTCACAAATTCGAATAATTTCAAATAATTTGAATTCGACAGAAGACAGAAACAGTGAGAAATGAGTGAGAAACAAACAGTACGACGAGTTCACGAGTACAGTTCGTACCACGTTCGTACACGATCGTTCGTAATTTAATTCGCACGTGACGTAATGCGCGATAGTAAACGTGTTTGAGAAAAATAATAAGCATACCGTTGTAAGTGTATCGTGAGTTTACTGAGAACATTTTGAGTTTTTAGTCAATTTTCGAGACGGTCGTTAGCTGAAGCGGTTATGTGCGTTGCTGCTAATGTGGAATGCCTGGTTCGACTCCGGGCTCAGTAAAAACTTTATTCTGACCGTCTCCCCTCGGAAGGCAATGGCAAACCTCCGAGGTGTAATCTGCCTTGTACAGCCTCTCTGGAGATGAAGTGTATACACTTCCCGCGGTTCGGAGCCCGCGTTAAGCAGTAGGTCCCCTATGTGTGTGCTAATACTTCAAACGCATAACACATGCACAGAAGAGAGGTCGCTAACGTCCGGGAGACCGGATATGGCACACGAAGAAGAAGAAGTCAATTTTCTTAATAAATAAATTTGTATAAATCGGTCGAATTGTGGTTATTTAAATATATAAAATAAAAACCTAACCTAAAATTAGTGTTTACGAAATTTGCTTAGTTTATAAACTAGCCAACGTATTGGTTATTATGTATTACCAGAATAACAGTTTTTATGTTAGCCAATTGAAATTGGATAGTTTATAAACTAACAAAAAATATTGGCTATTATGTTTATTTTAATCTTCTTCTTCTTCTTCTCAGCCGTTTCTCGTCCACTGCTGGACATAGGCCTCCCCTAACCTACTCCAAGCTACCCTGTCTTTAGCAGCTTGATGCCATGATTTTCCCGCAGTTTGCTTTATGTCGTCCAGCCATCGTTTGTGTGGTCTACCAACGCTTCTCTTTGTAAGTCTAGGGCGCCACTGGGAAATGCGATTTGGCCACTCCTCATATGGTTTTCTTGCGACATGCCCCACCCAGCCCCACTTCAAGCTCGCTGTCCTTTTGATTTTGTCCGTCACCTTCGTCATTCTCCTTATTTCCGCGTTTCTGATCCTGTCTCTCAGGCTAACTCCCAACATTGCTCTTTCCATCGCACGTTGCGCTATACGTAGGCTGTTCGCGCTCTTTGTGGTTAACGTCATGGTCTCAACACCGTATGTCATCACCGGCAGAACACACATGTCGAAAGTCTTTGTTTTCAAACAAGTTGGTATTTCTTTGTTCTTTAGAATCCACCCCAGCTTCCCGAATGCCTCCCATCCCATTCTGATCCTTCTTGTTATCTCGGCGGTTTGATTTTGTTTTCCTAATTTTATGAGGTGCCCCAGATATATATATATATTCTTCTACCTTCTATATTTTTTGTTGATTTATTTGGTATTGTTTGTTACTTTCAGTCATTACCTTGGTTTTGTTTATATTGATTTCCAGACCGATTTTTTTGGCGACTTCTACGATTTCTATCAGCATCTCTTCTAGCTCCTCTTCGTCTGAGCTTATAATCGCAATATCATCCGCGAAGCGAAGTTTACTTTAATGCCGATAAGTAAACAATCCAACTTTCTTGGCTAGTTTATAAACTAGAATAGATAGAAATCTTGTTTTCTACTAAAATAACCTTGGCTAGTTTATAAACTAACTGGCTAGTATAAAAACTAAAAGTAAACTTCAGCCGTAACATATACATATAGTATAACATAATTTCTAATCTCAATCTCTTTTCAATAAAATATATAATTTAGCTCAATAGACCGTGCAGGCCCAAGGCTTTGTCATTCATCTTCTCTCCCTTACATTACAACTTCTTTCTGGGAAGACAAGGCCGTGTTATTCGGTATCTCGTCCTTCGCTTTTACTCATCGACAGAGTGTTGATGTTCACCGGAGGGCCGTGCTAAGAAATTTCGGGAAGTCCGCAACTCGAACCCACAATTTCCGCACCGTAACTCAACCAGCGATCTCACCAAGCCATTTCTGTGGAGTAGTATAAAATAAAGTCATAAAAACTTATCAACTGAATTTAAAAAAATTTGGAATCTTATCATTTACGAGATCTTATAATTATAATTACGTAGTTATAATTAAACATTTTCTTATATTTTCATTTACTTTTAAGGACGATTGTCCTTTGTCTTAGAAGTTTAAAAAATGAGAAAATATTCCTTCATCAAATAAACACCCTTTCCGGCTGTGTTCAAGTTTTATTTGCATTAAATAATGTAAATCCTTCAGGATTAACGTAGTAAATAATATTACTTATATTATCATCAAAAATTCTGTCAAGTTGATATTTGCTTATTTAAATAATGTAGTAGCACTATTAACCACTATTATGTTTTAATAATATTTTTTTAATATTGTAAGGAAATCTGAATTAAAATATTTGTTTTTGAAATTTACAATTATTCGAAGCCAATGCAAAATAAAAATTTATTTAAAGCAACTAGACGATAAATTATGTACAATATCTACAAAAATTCATCTAGTTGTGTTTTTGAATTGAGCAAGGATATTATAACTTTTAAAATGTTCATTCACTTAATAGTATTGATATTATCTTTGACTTGGTATTTGAACCCATCCTAACTCTTATCTTTAACTACAACTCTATATAAAATAAACTACCTTCTAAAAAGCGACACGAATTTTGGATCACTGATATATGTAGGTGCAGGTTTTAGTTACAAACCATCAAGTTGCGTTTAATATCTTTTTTATGACGTAGTAAAATAAATTATTTTACATAGTGATTTTAACTAGTAAAACAAGAGCTGAAAAAATATAAATGAATTATCAGTATCATCATGAAATTATATTTTATCATATAAAATTATTTTATATATTATAATTGAGGAAAATCTTTAAAAATATTACAGACCTATACACGACTAAAATTCTGATAGTTAAACAAAAAGGTCAACTAAAATATAATAATATAGTATTGAGTTTTAACTTTTAATTAGTTGTAAATATTTTAATTATAATATTTACTTTTTATAATCCAAGTTATTGAAATGTAACTTACATGCAAAACAATAATTACTTCTTTAAACCATTAATTGCATAAAAGTTACATTTTAATAACTTGGATTATAAAAAGTAAATATAATTTAAATTATTTCAAATGAGATATTATAAAATATATCTATCGTAAACACATCTCAGAACTAAACTACAGATAATTAATTTGTCTAGTTTTGTGTGGTCCGTACCGGTATGGTACTCGTTATGATGTGGTGAAAATATCCGTATAGGTTAGGAATTTAAAAATCACGGTTCCATCAATAGTAGCGCCATAACTATTCTACTGGATTCCATAGGATAATGCTAAAACTACACTGTTGAAAAATGTTGTGTAAAATTACATAGTTAATCTTTGGTAACTTTGTAATCTGTGTAATTATACATGATAATGTATTTTTGTATGCTTATGTAAAATAGGTAGTACATATTGAAACTGTACAAATACTTGCAGGATGTAAAATGTACTACATGTGAGGAATGTGAAGATACATTTCAACACTGTAATGGTTAAACTTAGGTTATGTAAATACACATGATAATATATTGTTACGTATCCAAATTTCGGTAATATTCAAAAATAAAATTAAAAATTAACATGTTTAAAAATTGAGATTGTAAAAATTATTGTAAAATAAAATTAAAAGAAGGGGGAATTTGTAAAATGGATATCCTTGTGCGCAAACAAGGAACTTTTGCGTTGAAAGGAGAAGGGGGCCAGTCTACTCCAGGTAGTCGACCGCCGGAGAGGACGTTTTAAAGAGTCGTCGCTAAGGAGTCGAACGGATAGGACGCTTTGAGCGAGAAGTTGGTAAATTTTGTAGAGTTAATTTCTTGTGAATAAAAAGAAAAATTGGTTACTGTGCAGTTAATCTAACCACTCGAAACTAAATTTCTTCTGCTACACACTAAAGAACACAGTCAATATAACAAATTCTCAAAATATGAACCGACAATTTATTATCCAAATTTTGAAATAATCGGATTTGAACTTAGCTAATTTTCATGAAATTTGTGGTGGATTAACGAGATTCAGGGGCGCATCAGCCATTCTGTGCTCAGTCCGTGCAGTCCGATATACTCTAACACTTAGAATATTTCGCAGCGGCAGATGCAGCTCGACCGTCGTACATGCAACATCGATTATTTTTTGTTTTTAGGCGATTTTTATGGGGTGGAACGTAATAGTTTACTGCCCCATACCGCAACTATACTTTTTAATGCTATTTCGAGGGTCTCTCACATCCCGGTTTTTACTTATCCCGGTTTTCTTGATCGGTGGCGCTTCTCGTATGTTTAGCCTAGTAACCAGAGTCAAAACCGCCCTGGAGGGGCGCGGAGAGGCGCCCCGTAAGGGTAGGTTTTGACGATGGATTACCCTCCTTATCGAATGCACACCCCAAAATTAGAAGGCAAAAAAATTTTAATTTTTTCACTTTTTCGGCAATACACGGGTTATTTTCCATTTTTTTGATTTTATTTATTACTAATATCCACTAATCACACCCCCAGCTATCCGAATTTCAAAGAAAAATTCAAATCGGAGCGAAAAAATTTTACGCATTTTCGACGGAGCACGGGCGATTGATGTGCATAGACCCCGGTCGGCCGCCTAATCGATGCGACTTTCCCGTACTTTTCAAAAGTCGATATTTTGGGTTTTTTTCATCGGATTCTCGAAAATTTTTGTTTTAATAGACTAAAATAAGCCTGTTCTTTAGTGTGTAGCTGAAGAAATTTTATTTCAGCCGGTTAGATTAACTGCACAGTCGCCGAAAAATTTAGTTTAAAATTGAAGGAATGTGTTTTGATTTAAAGTGGGTAAAAAAATAATTGGAAAAGAAAAATTAAGTTAAAGAAAAATTTTGAACCACGGAGTTCAAAAAAATAAATGGTTGGTCGCTGGTCGAAAAGAACACGTCAATATATTCGTTTTTTCAAAACTACAAAAGATACATGTGTGCTTATATAAGATTTTGAGAAAACTTAATAATCAATAATGATTATGTCAAATGCACAGCACTTTATGATGTGTCCTTGTATGTAACAGCTCAAGGGATATGATATTCAAATATTGCTCTACGATATACATTTTGAATGTCGATTTCCAGGAGGCTTTAGCTCGAAGGAAATCTTACCAAATAACAGTCATAGGACAACGCGCCGAATGTTTATCACTTCCCACGGTCTGCTTTGGGGAACTACAGCTAGGAGGTAATAGACCTCAGGCTGTCACCGTCCCCATAGGGCTGTAATTCGAAAACCTTGTACTATGATCAAACGTCAAAAATCGATCTGTGGGCTATGGAGAAGACAAAGGAAAACCGCTATTTGATTAAATTTTTGTTGTTAAAATAATGTTAGCTGTCAATGTGTTAACTTTATTGATAAATTTTAATGTTAAACATAATAACTTGTTTAATTTTCCAAATATTACAAGTAAACTATACTGCAGGATTCGCAAACGTTTTTAGTTAATACTATGATATCGTCAGTCTGTAGCAACAGAACTACCTTAATTCGAAATTGGCGTCTATATTAATCATCCAAAAGTCGATTCGTGAATGAAGCTTTCCCATCACCAACATCACTAAAAAAATTTATGATTTTCCAAGACGAAATTTGTACCTTTCTAAATTCCTCAACTTTTTCAGTTATTCCTGGTTGCCCAGAAAAGTGGAGACTCTGCCATAGTGACCTGTATTAAGCAGCAACCCCCACTTGAGCAAAAAAAAAATTATGCAGAGTTTGTTGCTCATTTGTTGCCGCAAGTGCGAATATGTTGCTTTTAGCCTCCGGGAATTACAGCCATCTGAAAGTGCCATTATGTAAATGCTAATATTATACTCATATGAAAATAAAGAAGTTGACTAAATTTTCTTACAATACAATCAACTGAGAAATTCTAGTTTGATGTTTTTTCTTGTTTTAATGTTCAATTAAATTATTTTGAATTTTTCTTTTAATTTAATAATTTTAATTGTGTTTAAATAAAGTGATTTTATTAGGTAATAAATAAGTTTTAATTATTTTTGTGCGTGATCTTTGTTTCTATTTTGTCATATGTAGGGGAGTGTCGTATAGGTTGGGACAGCGGAATATCTGCGTTGTTGGTAGTGGTGACACCTATATTATGACTGTCGCAGTAAAGTTTGGTTATAAACCTAACGTTTCATGTGCATTAGAACGAAGACGTCGTATTCATTGTGTGTATGCCAAGCAAGTCGTAAATTTTCTTTAAAAAAACATCTTTAAGGTAGTTTCTACGAGCTGAAATTTTACAATTTAAATGAGGTGTTGCAGAAAGTAATTTTTTAGACTTTTTACAAAATGATTATTTTGTAAAGGTTGGGACACCACTTTTTTTTTATTCCAAGACACTGCAATGCCATTTAATCTGGCTTAACATCGATTTTGTCTTCGATCGGACCTTTGCAAGTATCAACTCCAGCCAAAAAATCAAATCATGGACGAAAGCCGATGAAAAGTAGTATTTTGACGTCGCCCGAAAACATTTCCGAATTGAAGGAAAAGCAAACTAAACGAATAAATTGTTTCTTTGAAAGTTTCAATAAATATTCTAATCATAATACCATGCAGTTTTACTTCATTTTTTGCCTTATTTTTCAGATTTTTGATAGTGTCCCAACCTATATGGCAAATTTTTTTCGGCTAAAAAAGTTCCCTTCATTAAAATAGATATAACTTTTGACTCGTTTGCGATATCAAATAACTTTCTACAGCAAAGTTGTAGCCAATGATCATACCTTCTTATTGGTTTATAGAAGTTAACATTATTCCCATCCGTTTCAAAACTACACACCAAAAACGAAACCCGTCCCAACCTTTACGACATCTCCACGACAATCTCCCACTTAAAAATTTCAAATAATCAAAATTGCAGCGGCAAAATTAGAACCGTTACACATTTTAGAGGAAAACAAAACAATCCGGTTGTGCTTATTTGATTTAATTTACAATTACACTCAGTTTGAGCAAAATCGGAAAGGGTCATGAAAATAATTGTAAAAAATTGATCAATTTAACATTGAATGACCCATATATAAATGTTACCTGGGGCCAACATAGTATAGGCATTTGGTGAGCGCAAAATCATCGAAGAAAATAATTATTTTTGCCGGTACCCCATTGCTTTCCTTATATACAAGGGTTTCTCAAGAAATTTCTCTAAGTTTTCCGATTTATTCTCTGGCTGTGCTCGTTGCGTGTTGAAACTGTTTGATGAGCACAGAGGACCTACAGCTTAATGTGGATTCCGAACCACGGGAATAGACGATTTTTGCACCGTCTGCGTCTGCTCCGATCAGGGAAGTTCTTAAGCCATATATTTATATAGTCTGCTTACTGCGAGAACCAGGTAACTGACATGACCATAGTTTTGAGATAATAGCGTTTGAAAGTTGGACGTTTAATAACTAAGCAGTATTGATATGTATGGTGTTGTAATTTATTTCTAAGAAGGATTATAGTTTTATCAATGTTATAATACTATTTATAACAATATTTATAATACTATTATAATATTATAATACATATAATACTATTTATAACATATTTACCATGTTTTACCTGTAAAAATGTATATGTAAAAACTAACATTTAATTATTTTTCATACAGCATAACTTTGGAACGGGCCCATGTATCAATTAACTTGTTTTACCTATAGAAAGAGCGCAAAAAACTAAACATGGTGGTACATTTAACTCATTTTTGAAAATTTTGCAGTTATACTTGGTTCTCGCTTGGGGCCAGCAGGTAGATATAATTACCAACTAAAAGGAGGCGTTAGACTTTACGTAATGTGATATTACAAGATGAAAGAAATTTAAATTTTTCTTATCTTGTAAAAATGTAAGCGATAATATTATAATATAACGCATATCAGTGCGGAATAGAATTAACCTCAGTGAGTGGTTATCGTATTTTAGTGCAATACACAACAATTTTTTTGTAAATTAAAAAAGAGAACGTTTAATTTTATACTTTTGTAAATTAATTGTTCCTAACATATTTTTCAATTCTTATAACGACAGAATTTGGAGAACAATTATAATGCCAATAACTGGGTTTTTCTACAAGGCAATGCAGCCATTCACAAAGCACGTCGAGTATTTAACTGAATGGTTTCAACGAAAATTATCGAAGTTATTGATTGCCAGCAAGATTTTCCGATTTAAACCCAATAGAGAATTTATGGGGGATCTTAGCTCGTACGGTATATGAATGAGGAAATTATACCATACGGTGCAAGAGTTAAAAAACCCATTTACGACAAGTTGGAATAAAATTGCCCATCAGTATGAAGAATCGAATTTTTGAAGTGCTAAAGCACAAAGGAAATAATATTGTCATTACTATAAAAAATATAATTTAGTTTTAAAATACAGATTTTGTTAAGGAATGTGAAAGTGAGGTTAATCCAATTTTGTTGCAGTTTTTTGCTGTAATTAATTTTTTATTATGATTATGATTTTGAATTTTATATGAAATCATTTTGAAATGTAGTGTGATGAAAAATTGTTTTAAAAAATGTTAAATATTGTATTGGTAGCTTTTAGTCGGAATTTCATGACTATATTGAAACATATATCTTGCAAATGTGTGTAAATTTTTACTTTTTGTAGTAGTTTTTAATATTCCAGTATTTTCTAACTAGAATCGTGCATTGATTGAAGTCGACGATAGTTTGACGCTAATTTTAATACATTGACCTCAGATAAATTGCACACATATTTTCATAATATTATGTGCGATATCGTCGGCCTAAGATGTAAATGTCGTAAGTCCACTTTTGTGTGAAAATGAGTTATTAATGCCATCTGATAGAGAATTAAAATACCTATCTGTTCAAATAATGTAATAAGTCCAGAAAAAATGCTGTGATTTTAAAATCGCCAAAACGATAATGTCTTAACCCCACCTTATATGAACAATTTGTGATGTTTTTTGTGTCTCCTGTAAATTTAGCATTATAGGACTTATGACATTTACATCTTAGGCCGACGATATTATGTGCCTATGATATTTGAATACTTCACATTATATTCTGCTCATTTATTTAAAAAAAAATGGGTAAGTAGGTACTTCTTAAATATATGCACAATTACGCAATAGTAGAATTATTGTTCAATACCGTCAAAATATTGTTAACTTAAAGAATTCAAGTAATAGTTTAATTTAACTTAGGTATACTTTCTAGTAAAAACTAGTACTTAGTTTAGTTACAATTACTTAAGAATTAGTTACAACTAAATGGAATAAAGTTAATAACTAAATTAAAAGCTAAGTAGGTAGGTACATAGTTCTTGCTCAGCTCTGGTGTAATAATATAATAGCAGTTGCAAACCCATTAATTCTGCTAGTAAATCATTAGCCATTATATACGATCGTCAAGTTTGATTTCTACATTGATTTTAACGTTTTTAAAATTTTAATTGAAGTGTGAACCGTACTTTACCTTCGTAAATCAATTATTAAACGCTATCTGCATCAAATCATAAAAAAATCAAGGGACTGCGGAGTTCTTACTAGATTAAAATTAAACGGTAATTTACTTTAATGAGACTTTTAATATAACTTATTGTGTAAAATAATACATTATTTAGTAAAAATGTATTACTAGATTTTAATGCTACGCAAAAACCTTTTTTCCTAACGAACCTTACCCATACCGGCTACCTTTACTGTATCCAGAAATTCAACAATTTAGCCATCATGTTCTTCTCATGATACCTAGATTTTTTAACTGTATAATTTACAAGTATTTGTAATACTTTAGCATGTGATAAATTTCGTATTTTGTTATTTTAGTCTGAAATGATAAGCGAAGATATCTATTTTCTGGTTCAGTGCATTATTGACAGCTGTGGGACCCTGATCATGTTATCAGCAGTTCTAAACAGACTGGGTGATCCATCTTGTTCCGATAACCTGTCATCTGTGCGGCGTTACTTAGTCGAATGTCAACACACCCAAAAAGCAAACTGATGTTTGATACGATTTTAAAATGTTCTTATGTTTTGATATTTGTTTTTAATCTTGATGTATTGTTATAACTACTAAAACATTACATTGGAATTTATAAATTATATAATTTTATATTAAGATCATCATAATAAAATTTTGTTGATATTTTGTATAAAAATAGTATCATTCTAAACTAAATTTATCAATTTATAGATATTATACTACATATTGATTACGTAGGTAGCATTTTAAATGAAATCCGAAGAATTATCATACTCATCAGTATTAACATTTTTGTCATACTTCGAAATATTATATCTATATATAATAGATATAATAATATATCTATCATTATGTACTACCTATCTACCTAAATGTATATCAATTTATCTTTAATTATTCTGAAGAGCAAATTTTGCAATAGGCATATTAAAGCTTAATTTTCTTTACCACTCTTTAGCTCAACTAGAGATTACAGTAAGCAACAACTGATATATGAAAATTTAATTGTAGCATAAGAATTAAAGACTTGATCAATAGAAAACATGTTTTAAATAATTAATTTTGCCGGATTTGTCAATAAGAAGGGGTTGGAATAATAAAACTATATTTATATAAGCGAGTGCTTCTAGGATTTAACCTATCAATAGGTTGGGAATGCACCGAGCTTGGTAGTTACTACTACTTATTATATTATTATTTAATATTATACACTAGACCCTCCATGTACGCGAGTTCGATGTACGCAAATTCAGAATAACGCGAATTAGATTTTGATACCTGAATTTTTTGTACGCGAAGCAAAATTCCCTTTAACGGGAATTAAGTTTTCGCGTATTATTAAAATAACTAGCTGGCACAGTCGGCCTACCGGCCGCCTTTAGCCATCTAGACCGTGTCGGATGTGGTTGTTCGGCCTTCGGCCTCACTCCAAGGTTCTAAAGTAGCCTTCTAAAGTAGCCTATGTTTTTCGTAGCATTGTAAATAACTTCTACACCAAATTTGGTTAAGATTGGTCAAATAGAAACGTAAAGCACGTGCACGCGTATTTTCATTGTCGATAGGTTGACAGCTTGACAGCATTTATTATTGTTTTTTAAGTTGATTTTGAGTAGCCTGCCTTCCTTTAAGGAATCTCGATAATCCATTCATGCGCTTCCCTATGGGACGCGCATTAATAGATTATCGAGATTCCTTAAAGGAAGGTAGGCTACTCAAAATCAATTTTCCTTTTCTTTACGAATTTTTGCACTATTTCAATACAAAAACATGCGCAGGAACCTATATAATAACTATGCCAAATTTGGTTCCGATCGGTCAAACGGTTTAGGAATCTATAGGCTGTTTGGCTGTTGCGGTATTAGATTGTTTTTCCACTACTAGTCATATAGGCTATCATTTTTACTTAGGTTAGTCGATCAAGAAGTGACACGTTTTCAACTAGTGGTGAATAATATTTCCATTATTAACCTATGAACAAAATGACATTTTTTGATAACTTGGCGACTATTTTAAAGAAAAATGTTGTTATTAAATGATTTAGAATAACCAAGAAATGCTAATTAATTGTATTTAAACTATTTAAAACGCTTTTTTAATACATTAATTTAATTTTAAAAATTCATTATAATCGAATTAAATGTGACAGCAAGTGACAGCGCCATCCATTGTTAATTTGACGAACCGCGATTTATTTTATTTAATAACCTAAATTTGTCAACAACTGTCAAATCAACTGTCAAATCAACAAAACAAAACTGTCATTTGAAATAAATATTTTAAATTTGACAATTTTTTTTTTAAAAAGGATTTTAAAAAATGGTAATAAATCTAGTAGTGGAAAAAATCGTATATAAACCACGGTTGTGAAGACCATTATTGCCTCCGCGCCTTATATTCCTCGGTGCAAAGCACCTCGGAATATAATCTTGGCGCTAGGACAATAATGACGGCCTTCACAACCTTGATATATAATATACTATTATCGTGCAGTCAGAGAAAATATAGCATGCAAAAGGTTCATCAAAAACAATTTATAAAAAATGTTATTATTTTATAGTTATAAAAAATTTTAGTAGGCAAAATGTTAGTATTGATAAAAAAAAGGTAACCATAGCAATGCAACCAAGATAAACAACGGTGATAAAAGTTAGTCTGTTATCAAACGGCGAACCGACCACACGCGTCGAGATAGAGTTCTAATTGAAAACCAAGGGCGTTAGTCGCGATCAAGTGAATGAGAAAAATTGCGTGTTTGCAATAAATAAAGTCGGTGAGAAAAACAAACCGATTACGACCAAGAGTACATTGGATAGTATTGATTTGAAGCAATACATGAGAGGGGATTTGGTAAAACGAATCAAGAGAGGCCGAGTGAAGATAAAAGGAAAAGGAGATAAAGATAAGCGCTGATTATTTGTAAACAGAAAGAAGGTGTAAGGCGAGGGTGACCATAACCCTGCTTCAAGACACGAAGCAGAGAAACTCAAGATTGTGTTGTGCGACAGCAAATAAAGTGCGTGCGCGAACAAGAAGAAAGAGAAAAGGTAACATTGAATTTTGATATTATTGTTGATTGTTGTTGAGTTGTTGTATTGTTTATGTTATTTGCTTATGTTATTTGTCTATTATATGTTCGTAAAAATTATATTTGCGTATTTTCTTTGACTGTGTGATAAGACATATTCCATCGTAAAAGTCCAAAGAACCCGCAGCCTGAGATAAAGAGCAAGTCGTGTCAGTGCCGATATCTGTGGGAAGCCATCACAGATTTTCAAGTTCACGGTGGACATAGCAATATATATAGATTATGTGTTATCCAAATAGCATAAACAAATTTGGAGGTATAGGTGTATATAAATCTAACGTCGAAGCTAAAGATATTCATTGACAGTTGTTTACATAATAAATAGAGATGTATGTACTATTATACAAAGTAATTTCTACTCCGTTCACAGGCGCTGAAACATAGCACTTGAATGATACAAATACGGTGTCAACGATTTATAGTTTTTTTATGCATTATATTTAATTGTTTTATCAATTAGGTATATTTTAGTTTTTGTATGCATTATATTTTACCTATTTCGTAAATAAACC
This sequence comes from Podabrus alpinus, assembly GCA_932274525.1. NCBI lineage: Eukaryota > Metazoa > Arthropoda > Insecta > Coleoptera > Cantharidae > Podabrus > Podabrus alpinus. The sequence goes on from OW026451.1 coordinate 89,681,699, forward strand.
TTAGTTTTAAACTTTTGTTTTTAGTCTTAAATAAATTTTGGAACCTAACCCGCTTTTTTCTATTGCTTCTTTGGTTCCATTTACGCGAATTCCATGTACGCGAGGTTTTTGGCGAACGGAACCCTCGCGTACATGGAGGGTCTAGTGTACATCATAGTTAGGTAAAATTATGTACGTACAGTTACTCACAAACGGATTCGTACGCTATAATATATTTCAATAAATATTTTGTATCTTAATTATTTATTAAAAAAACAAATTAGTTATAATTTATAATTATATTTAACAAAGTGATTCTTTAAAAAAAGTACAATTAAAAAAAAATTAATAAAATTTGCATGTAAACAGAAATAATTAACCTTAAACCAATTAATACGCTAATTTAGTGTCACAAAATGATTCGAACGTATTATAAAAACTATTAAAAAACTAGATGATACCCCGTCCGAGGACGGGCAGCTAGAAGGACGGGCAGCTACCCAAGGTCATATGGCTTTTGGATTGCACTGAGAGCTTTCCTTAATCTTCATTCAACTTAAGTTACCTTGGGTAGCTGCCCGTCCTTCTAGCTGCCCGTCCTCGGACGGGGTATCATCTAGTTTAAAATAAGTAAAAAAATTTTAAATATTGATTAAGTTTAATTTAATTTAAAAAAATATATGTAAGTTTTTTGTTTATTTATTTAATGTTGTTCTCATCTCTTATTATAAAAGGCCAAGTCCTTCCTTCCTTCTGTCTGTCCCACGGAAATACCCGAAGCAAACCGAACCGAACGCATAACGGATAATTTCATAACCAATCGGATAAACGTATCATCGTATCATCGGATCAACGTATCATCGGATCAACGTATCAACGTATTTAAATTTCCTATATAGGTGAAAAATCTCTTATTATAAAAGGCCAAGTCCTTCCTTCCTTCTGTCTGTCCCACGGAAATACCCGAAGCAAACCGAACCGAACGCATAACGGATAATTTCATAACCAATCGGATGAACGTATCATCGTATCAACGTATCATCGGATCAACGTATCATCGGATCAACGTATCGCATGGGACCGAGCGTCAGCAGCTTGCCGCGCTTGAGTTTCTTCTAAAGTTTCACGTTGTTGACGTATCGCATGGGACCGAGCGTCAGCAGCTTGCCGCGCTTGAGTTTGTTCCAAAGTTTCACGTTGTCGACGTATCGCATGAGACCGAGCGTCGCTGTGATCGAAGCTATTCTTCTGTGTTATTAGCTCTTGTACGTGCTTTTCTCTCACGATTCAATCGTCGTCGCTTTGCAGCAGGATTTTCAAAATTTTCATTATCCATTATGGAAGTTCACATAATGCTTTTTTGGAAATAGACTTACCTATATAGACAAAATGATACGATGATACGTTGATACGATGATACGTTGATCCGATGATACGATGATACGTTGATACGATGATACGTTGATAGGATGATACGTTGATACGATGATACGTTGATCCGATGATACGTTGATCCGATGATACGTTGTGCGTTCGGTTCGGTTCGGTTTGCTTCGGGGATTTCCGTGGGACGGACAGAAAGAAAGAAAGACTTGGCCTTTTATAATAAGAGATACAATATTTTACAAAAGTTTTAAAATTATTTAATATTTTGTTGCATACTACCTGTTTTGATTCAAAACATGCTCCAATCGTTTGGGCATGTTGCAAATATTTTTTTAAAAATAATCTACGCTTATTAAGCCCCATTCTTCTTGTAGTCTTTTTTAACTCTTCTTTAGTTTTTATCGGAGCTTTCAGAATTTTATGATCTAGATCAGGAGTGGCCAACTTGATTAGACCCAAGATCTCCTGTTTACTAACGAAACCCTGTGCGATCTACCAATTACATACTTATTGAAATCTTAAATGAAACAGCATAGTTCAGTACAAAATCATATAGTTTTTTTTATTTTGTTAAGAGAAAAAACATAAATGTGAAAATTATTCTTAGTAACTACTTATTTGACTATATATTAGTGTGAGCATTGCGTCTGAGCATCTTCCACTAGTTTAGCATAATCAGGGTTGTAGTTGGAAATTGCCAACCTTAAAGAATCCAATGTATGAGCGTCTGTCAAGCGAGACCGGTATTTATTTTTTATTTGTTTTAAGTAGGAAAATGCTGACTCACATAAATATGTTGAACCAAAACACGAATGAAGTTGTTCAACACATTTCTTGAAATTTGGATATTTTTCGTTGGAAACCAATGCCCAGAAATCTTGACCTGAGGATGACCTTGCTTTTAGAAATATGTCGCAGCGCAGAGTAATAATTTCGTTTTGTAACATCATCTGCTCCATTTGAAATGTATCTGCAAATTTTGTAGCCAATTCATAGATATCACTATGATCAATGGAATCATTAAACGGATAACTGATGAATTGAACCATCTTCTCAATTTTTCTGTGACGATTAGACAGAGTCTAATCGTGATTTACATCGGTAATTGTCGACACTCCGGTAGTCTCTGTCGTCAACTGTCAACGGACTGACTGAGACGTCACACGGGACGGATTGACACCCGCCCCTCCCCCGCGTCCCACACGCTTCCTTCTTATTGGTCATCGCGAGCCGAAAACAAAAGACTATACTGCGTAGAATAGAGGATAAATAAATATTATGATGCGTGCAGCAGTTGGTGATTACGTTGCGCAGTCTGGTCTACGTATTTATATTTTTTGCCTTGCCACGATCGATTGGACTAACAGTCGCGATCGACCGGTCGATCGCGATCGACCTGTTGGCCACCCCTGATCTAGATGATCCCATAGATTTTCTATAGGATTCAAGTTTGGTGATTGGGGAGGGGGATGTAATACTTTTGGGCACTTGTATAACAGATATTCTTGCACTACACGTGATTTATGTTTGGGGTCGTTATCTTGGTAAATTTAAAAGTATCAACAATCCCCATTTTAGAGGCACTTTGCGCTTTTATTAATTAATTATGTAGTTTTTGTATTAAACTTTATATAATTAAATAATAAAAGAAAACAGTGTCTTACAGAATAGTAAGTTAAAATTTTCCTAAGCTGGTTCCGATCAGCTACTGTTCGTCATACTTCCTGCGAATAGAAATGATTTGTGGAGGTAAAGTCATATAGGACTTAACTTCCTAAGACAATTTTAAAGTCCAACCATTTACTATATTATGTTAAATTAACAGATTGTAAATTTATGAGATGCCAATAAAAAAAAGTCTCTTCTATCATATCGACTTTTTAGGTAATTCAATTGCAATTTCTATCATCAGCATTGACTTCTATTATCCCAGTTTATACAACTTTGGTCTCAAATTCGACATTTCATGTAGAAACCAAATTTTTATCATGCCACACAACATAATTTGATAATAATTTTTGCAAAAAATATTCAAAACTTCTACATTTAAACTTAAATTGGCTTATCCAAAAACTTTTACATGTCCATCTTTTTAGTTCTCCTATCTAATCTGGTCTGTTATCTTCGCACCGCGCTGGTCAAACTTTTTAAAAATGTTCATATCCGGTAACAAACTTTCTATTAAATTCTTTTTCTTTTTATTTTGAATCTCAAATTCATGCTTATCATAACTACCATATTATAATGATTTCCATTTCGTATATTTCATTTTTTATTAATAGTATATTATTACTATCACCATTATTTTTTTCTTCGATTGTTAATATCTGGAGAAGTATTGGTCAGAAAATACTGTTCATTTTTATACTTGCAGTAGGTAATAAAATATAATTTTGTTCCATTGTCGTTTTCGTAATTAATTTTGTTCGTGTCGATAAAATATGAAACAAATAATTATAAATCTAGGAAAATATACAATTTTAGAGAAAAATCAGGGACACATAACATCAATTAAACCCTTCACTATCGAAGAGCTCCAGGCAGCCTTCGGCAGGCTCTCTGTCGAGTAGGCGCCCGGCCCGGATTCCGTTCCAGAGCTAGCGGTGAAGGTAGCCGCAGCAGAGAGCTTGTATTATAGCCACTAGTTTTTGGCAATCGGGATAATTTCTGTTCATCTCATCTGCAAGTTTCTTTGCACCAGTTATCGTTACTATCAATTATAAATGAAATCCTGTAATGGATTAAACTGCCCATTCTGTGATTTTCCTGTTGTTTTGTATTGTAAATCTTCATATGTGCTGTACATAATATATCTGCATAATATTTTCTGCGCAGTTTATTTGCAAGCAATTAACTTCGGAAAATCTTATTGTTAATCCACGAGATAAAATTAAGTTTTATTCCTCTTCTCTTATTTTCTGATAACAGACAACATTTAGGCTTTGTTGCAATTATTCATACATTCGTATTCGAGTACAATTGCAGATTTTTGGCACTCACTGCTTAACTGCATTTGTTGGTTTTATTTTAGGATAAATTCTTATTTCCTTATTTCCAGTTTGGAACATTGTTGATGTTATTTTGTACTGTCAGCTGTTAGGTAAACAGTTAACTACCACGAATCTGATTCTATAAGACGGTATAGAGATAAAATCAGTGTTTGGTGCCGTGCTTCTTTTACTGTATCGTTTATGTTTTTATTACTGATAATAAAATTTTGGTCCCGAGAATGTACATACTACATTATTTTTTCATTACTTACTTGTGCCTTTGACTTTCAAAATTTTGCAAAATAAACTGTCCTCCAAGATAACAGCCATAAACAAGTTATTATTTATTGAAAAAATTACAGTTGCACGAATGTAATTTTATTTATATCACCTTTTTTGTTTAAACCGAATTTTTAAGATCCAACTGTACTATTTTATCTACCTACATTTATCATATAAATTTCTATTCATGTTGAACCATTATAAATCCTTTAAATAAGTCCTTATACGAGTATGTAAAAACTTTTTTTTATGTAAAACGTCATGTTCGTGAAAACCGCTACATATAGACCCAATTATTGTCCCTTTTTGAGAAAAAATTGGGGAAAAAGTATGAAATAAATGCAATAAGAAATTCTTTGATATGGTTTGCCGAAAACCTCCTGAAAATGAAATCTATTTCTACAACGCACACAGTTTGAACTAAACCGACAGTTTTATTAAAACATATTGTAAAAGAGTATTAATAGTGTAAGAAAATTGGGCACATTTTGATCAAAAAATTCCAAAATCGGTTTCCTGCGATTTTTCGACGGATTTCGTTAGGTAATTGTTCGTACTTTAAAATACTGAAAAACGTCCACTCGGAACCCTGCGCTTCTTACCAAATTCTTCGTCTGAAGTTGAAATTTTTTATGAAGGAGTGAAAATTATGTTTTTCGGCAAAATATTTTTAAACAAATTTATATTTCACCTATATTGTTATCATATAACTCATTAAAAAGCAAACCCAATTTTGGATTTTTTTTCGCAATTTTCTTATACTATAAAGGATTACATTATTTTGAATCTGAATATATGGGTGCTTTCACCTTGATGTTGAATTTCCCCCATATCAATTTTTCTAACTTAGAACGCCGCTGGAAAACTGTCAGCTATAGAAATTCTCGGTAGTATAAACCTTGTAAAAGGTTACGTACAGCTAATTCAGATTTTCTGTAGGGAGAATTTTTTTTTTAGGTTATTGGCTTTGATCTTCTTAACAAAAGATAAAATAAGTAAAATTTCCCTCTTTTAAATTGGTATATAAAATATTTATAAATCAATCTATAAAAGGTTCATTCTAGCATAAGATGTCAAATATCATTTTTAAGTTCTTTTAAGTGTTCTTATATTACCTGCAATCTAAAACATTTGCTCGGTTCAACCTGTCAAATAAAGTACACCAATAAAATAGAATAGGTATGTCATTATTGTGTATCATGTCTGCACATTACCGGTGATATCTCAACAAAACTGAATGGGCGATTCATAAATTAGACTGGACAAAAATAAAAGATGTTGGATATATGTAACTTTTAAATAAATCTATCCTACAAATCTTAGGTTACCTGAATGAAGAGATCTTCTCAAGTACGATAATATTTTGTTGGAATTGCCATTCATTCAAATAAATTTAGGTGCAAGCTTTTAAATTTTACCTCTATCCAGATTTTAATTGATTTTTTTTCTGTTTACGAGTATTTATAGAGAATAAGATATAAAACGTAAAACATTAATAGTAATATACTAGGTAGAAGTGTATTGATTCTAAAAATTTTTACGGCAAGGTTTTAAAGAACGCGTTTGTAATTTATTGTCAGAAACATTTTAATTAAGAAGTTATACGACGTGTAGAATACAGCAGTTTTAGATTTCATCAGATACAAAAATTTAAATAGATAGGTATTAGTTTTTGCACTTTTTTGTTTTCACATTTGAAAATATTCATAAATTTAACTGATTTATCTTTTTTTTAATATATACTAGGTTCAGAAAAACTATTAAATTATCAAGATCAATGTATTCCGTAGATATATTATACTATACCTACTATGTATGTAAATCGGGTTTGTCAAAAGTTTAAAAAATTATTTTGTTGTAGATACGCCGTTTAGTATTAGGTGGGACTGGGATCAAAAGTAACAAAAAGGCTATTTGTACTCAATGTTAATGAATTGAAAGCCTTATATTTCCAAATCATTTATTTTTATGTAATTTTATAACTTGTCTATAAAATAAGCTGGGTTACATTTTTTTAGCAGCAGGTTTAGTAGTTATTACACTTTTTCGGAGGCATATCAAGTGCTACTTTTAACCCCGGTGTAACCGTGGATTTTTACCCCCGTGATATTTTACCCCCCGGTAAAAATTCACTAGGGATATTTTACCCCCGGTAAAATTTCACTAGGGATATTTTACCCCCTAAAGAATTTTTACAGGGGGTAAAATTTCGCTAGGGATATTTTACCGGGGGTAAAATTTCGCTAGGGATATTTTACCGGGGGTAAAATTTCACTAGGGATATTTTACCGGGGGTAAAATTTCACTAGGGATATTTTACCGGGGGTAAAATTTCACTAGGGATATTTTACCCCCTAAAGAATTTTTACAGGGGGTAAAATATCCCTAGCGAAATTTTACCCCCTGTAAAAATTCTTTAGGGGGTAAAATATCCCTAGTGAAATTTTACCCCCGGTAAAATATCCCTAGTGAAATTTTACCCCCGGTAAAATATCCCTAGTGAAATTTTACCCCCGGTAAAATATCCCTAGCGAAATTTTACCCCCGGTAAAATATCCCTAGCGAAATTTTACCCCCTGTAAAAATTCTTTAGGGGGTAAAATATCCCTAGTGAAATTTCACTAAGGAATTAGTAGTTTGTAATTAGTAATTTTATTAAATATTAAATATATATCTATCTATATATGTTCTTCTTCTTCTTAATATATAATTAGCGGCAGTTCCTAGGCTTCTATACAGCTACCTTTCTGGTGTGAAAAGTTGTTGTCACTAGTTATTTTTGGTCGACATAATATTTATAATGTAATAATAAATAATAATAATAATAAATCTTTCGGTTGGATACGTTCTCCCAGTACACTGCAATTATTAAGCGAACCCGATTACCAGAAGCCTGCTTTGTATGTAAACCATAAAAATGGAAATCATTTTGAGGTCGTAGTTTATAAAAAAGACTCTTCAATTGATATGAACAATTTTTTTTTAATTTAATAAAAAAGTATTATTATTAATAGTTCACTTAATTTAAGTTTTTGCCTTGATTTTTGATTCAGAACAATTTTTAATGTCGGTGAAATTTTACCTCCTCGATAAATATACTCTAGTGAAATTTTACCCCCGGGGTAAAATATCCCTAGTGAAATTTTACCCCGGGGTAAAATATCCCTAGTGAAATTTTACCCCCCGTAAAAATTCTTTGGACTATTAATAATAATACTTTTTTATTAAATTAAAAAAAAAATTGTTCATATCAATTGAAGATCAACTCTCTTTCTTTGTGTCTTTTTTACCTTAACTACGACCTCAAAATGATTTCCATTTTTATGGTTTAAATATAACGCACAGGCTTCTGGTAATCGGGTTCGCTTAATAATTGCAGTGTACTGGGAAAACGTATCCAACCGAAAGATGGGCACGCGCTTATTGAAGTGGCCAACACTTGGGGTGTTTCAATTTTATATATTAAGAAGAAGAACATAATTATATAGATACATATATTTAATATTTAATAAAATTACTAATTACAAACTACTAATTCCTTAGTGAAATTTCACTAGGGAATTTTTACCCCCTAAAGAATTTTTACAGGAGTAAAATTTCGCTAGGGATATTTTACCGGGGGTAAAATTTCGCTAGGGATATTTTACCGGGGGTAAAATTTCACTAGGGATATTTTACCGGCGGTAAAATTTCACTAGGGATATTTTACCGGGGGTAAAATTTCACTAGGGATATTTTACCCCCTAAAGAATTTTTACAGGCGGTAAAATTTCGCTAGGGATATTTTACCGGGGGTAAAATATTACCCCCCCCCCAGGGGGGTAAAATTTCTGGGGGTAAAAATTCGGTGACACCGGGGGCAGGATAAAAAGTAAGACTGAATGGGGTAGAAAGTAATGGTAAATTTGCATAATGATTTTCTATGCATATAATAATAAAAACTAATTATATTAAGAATCCTCTTCTTCTTTAATTTACTTCAGATCTGTGCAAATTAGTTCTGTGAGAATATTATTGGTTTTTACATCTTAGGTAGCTTACTAAGCTGGCCCTCGATGTGCCCGGTACCCTATTTTTTATTGTTTGAAGGCAAATAATTAACACAGGGACCGACGGCTGTACGTGTTCTCCGAGGCACGGAGGGGAGCCAAGAAATTTTTACGTTTGTGATTTTTCCGCAAATTTTTTTTGCTAAATCCGTGCTCTCCCCCTAGATACGAAATGTAGCGAAAGTCACTATGTATTTTAAACCAAACTAAACTAAATCACACTAAGGAAATTATTCACGATAATAGCTGAAGGCTAGCCACAACGAAACCAAATCACAATGTATCTAACTATCTATATATAAAGGGTGTCCCAACAAGAGCGCCGGATTTAATTTTAAAGAAAAACATATTTATTTTTTGAATTAAGCAAACATTTTTATTTCAACATAAAGAAAAATAATTCCGATTAAACGTGAAATACAACATCAGGCAAATGGCCACCACGAAACCTCTGGCACAGGGTTAATCTTTTGTTGAAATTTTGAATAACGTTTTCGCATAAATGTGGCTGTATTTCACCAATAACGCGCCGTATTTCCTCTTTAAGATGTTCAACCCCAAAGAAAAAAGTCCATCGGCGTTAGATCGCACGATCCTGGTGGCCAATGTTGATCGCCAAATCGAGAAATGACACGGCCTGGAAACTTGGTCTGCAGTAACACCATTGTTTCACGTGCTGTGTGGCAAGTCGCACCGTCTTGTTGGAAAAACATGTCCTCCACATCAATTACATCCAATTCGGGCCACAAAAACTCCGTTAACATTTCGCGATACCGCACACCATTAACAGTTAGCGCATTTCCAGCCGCATTTTCAAAGAAATACGGCCCAATCACTCCGCCATCCCAAAATGCGCACCAAACAGTTACTCGTGGTGGATGCATTGGTTGTTCGAGTATCACACGAGGATTTTCAGCACCCCAAATATCCGCCGAGTGGAAAATGAGCCTCATCTGAAAAAATGATTTTCTTAGAAAAATCCGCATTAATTTGATGATGTTCCAACACCCAATCAGCAACTCCACGGCGCTGCTCATGGTCTCTTGGCTTGATTTCTTGCACCAATTGAACCTTGTACGCGTGCAAATGCAGATATTTTACCAAAATTCGTTGCCCAGTGCTTCTGGAAATGTTTAATTCTTGACCACGATGCCGAATGGAAGCTCCTGGATTCTCCCCAGATTCCCTTACTGTGGCTACATTTTCGAGTAACCGACAAGGACGACGACGAACAATGGTCTTCTAATCCATCAGCGTAAATTTGGTATGTCTCATCATCACTTGAGAACGGCTCGACGGATTTGGCTGATGTTTTGGTGAGTTGTTGCCTATATCTCCGACAAGGTTTATGTGAAAAAAAAATTGGAAAAGTTGCCCGGGAAGTTGAACGAAAAACTAACATACCAGACCCACCTAATAGACAAGGCGAATAAAGGCAATAACGCGCTTTGCGCACTATACCCATTACTACGCACAAAAACCACCTTAACACCAGACTAAAAATTCAATTATATAACACAATGATAAAACCAATTATGCTTTACGCCTGCCCAATCTGGAGTAACGCCGCCAAATCAAACATAGATTTTATTCAACGCACACAAAATAAATGTTTAAGATTAATCACAGGCTCTCCAAGATACACTGAAAAATACGAATTACACGACATTGCAAACACACGAACACTTCCAAATGTCATACATCACACGGCAGTTAAATTTTTCACTCACACGGTACGCCAAAACCAAACAACCTCACACATAGCAACACTCAATAAAAACACAATGCCCTTTCGGATAAAACATAAACTCATGCACAACGTCCTACTGTAAAAACTTAAAATAAAAAAAAAATTGAAATTAAACTTTTAAATTTAGAAAATTCACATCACAAAATTCACACATTAAAAACTCATACATTACATATAAATTTCACGTAAATTCATAAACAAATGTAAAAATATTCATACAATTCAACCAACGCGCTGGGTTTGTGCACTCCCTTTTTCCCCAGAAAACGTTCAGTATTAAATTATAAGACATGTAACTACTAAAATCAAAATTATCTGATCAATTTTAACAAATAGGCACAGATAAAAAAAAATTTAAACAGCTGCAAGCATACCAACATTGTCGGTTGCTTGTAGCAAATTTGTATATAATATGCTTCAATAGAGTATTTTTACTTTCCGAACCCCTCGGTAAGGAAAGTATTGTTATTTATTTATTATTGGCAATTCGAGAGAGTGATTGACGTTTTGAGTCAGTGTCAGTTACGAAATTCAGTTACTAAATTATAAATTTAGCTTAACATAGAATTTTGAATATAGATTGAGCAGCTCCATTGTAGTGAATGTTATAAAGCCTTTCTGGCCTACTGTAAAAACTTAAAATTAAAAAAAAATTAAAATTAAATTTTTAAATTTAGAAAATTCACATCACAAAATTCACACATTAAAAACTCATACATTACATATAAATTCCACGTAAATTCATAAACAAATGCAAAAATATTCATACAATTTAACCAAGGCGCTGGGTTTTTGCACTCTCTTTTTCCCCAGAAAACGTTCAGTATTAAATTATAAGACATGTAACTACTAAAATCAAAATTATCTGATCAATTTTAACAAATAGGCACAGATAAAAAAAATGTAAACAGCTGCAAGCATACCAACATTGTCGGTTGCTTGCAGCAAATTTGTATATAATATGCTTCAATAGAGTATTTTTATTTTATTTAAAAAAAAAAAATTGTCAATTCGAGGTTTATTTCTTTGGAAAAAATGCCAGCAGTGATCGAGTCGTCAAAATATCGGTCGGCGTACGCGTACCACAAGCCAAGTACATTATCGTCGAGTCAATCAAACAGACGAAGAGCGTACACAGCGTTCGGAGGATAATCGAATAAGAATTTCTCAACCGTGATCTATTACATCCAGACGACCAAACGTGACAATATCCTAGAGTGAGGCCGAAGGCCGAACAACCACGGTGTACGCGTATGGTTGCGATTTCCCTGAGTGAGGCCGAAGGCTGAACAACCACGGTCTATACGTATGGTTGCGATACCCTTGAGTGAGGCCGAAGGCTGAACAACCAAGGTCTACACGTATGGCTGCGATACCCTAAAGTGAGGCCGAAGGCCGAACAACCACGGTCTATACGTATGGTTGCGATTTCCCTGAGTGAGGCCGAAGGCCGAACAACCACGGTCTATACGTATGGTTGCGATTTCCCTGAGTGAGGCCGAACAACCACATCCCACACGGTTTTGATGGCTAAAGGCGGCCGGTAGGCCGCCTGTGCCAGCTAGTAAATTATAAAATTTTAAATCATAATAATGTATGAAACTATCTGTCGAAATCTAAAATCATAATAAATGTAATTTTATCAAACGGTACCAGTATAGGTACCGTTGATAATCCCAAGCCACCTGCAAAAAACCAAAACATCCCAACATAATAAAAGCACATTTGGACATAACCGGCATAAGAATGTTACTTTTAGCTTCAAGTGAAGACAAAAAATATTTATGAATAGTACTACAATAATCGAGACAATAATAATCTCTTCAAATCAATTCGCAAACAATATATTGCTATGATTCAAAATGATAAATAAAGGCTCCCGATACAAAAATGAATAATAGATTCAAAATAAGCATAAAATTCTAAATCGGTAGGCACTTGAAAAATTTGCTCTACGAGAAATTTTTATTTTTCTAAAATTTCAATTTTCTAACTTTACTTGAGTCTCTCAGGATGAACAAAAGATGACAAACATTGCTAAGTTTAAATAGACTGATGATTGTCACATCAGAAATGAAACAAAAAACTTAATTAGCTGAAAATTTGTAAAAATGTGTTAATGGTGATAACCTATAAAAATGTAAGAATTTGTAAACTGATTTATTCTATGAATAACATTCTTTGTAAAAATGTGATCATATCAAAAATTATGTAATTGTTTCATGCATCTAATGTGAGTAATTTCGAAGGGTAAATCAAAAAAATAGTAAATAAAGGTCAAATTTGTGTGACATCAAAGAAAACAACAAAAATGGAGAACATGAGTCAATGGACAATCCAAATACAGCATAAAAACGCAATATACCAGCAAAACTGCATGGAAAAACACCTCAAAGGAAACCGAGATTGGTACAAGGAGTGAATCTGCAATCAAAATTATTTATTAGAAAGAAATAAATTCGAAAATAAACGGATTTGACTTACTTCATTCGCACAGGCATGCCAATCATATCGATTTTCGATGAAAAATCAGTTGACTTCGTGAATTCTAACAGAGTGCACGCATTTTATGCGCTCTATGAAATATTTGCGATGGATTCCGAAATTATTTGTTTACTAACAATTAGAGGTTAGAAATTTTCAGTTGGGTTGGAACCAAATCTAAAAATAAACTCAAGGACAGTAATGGATGCTCATAATGTTATTGTAAATGGTTATAATTTACGAACTCGACTCACATAAAATTTTCTGGATAATAATAAATATTGTCAACTAAAATTAACTTACCTCTCAACGTTTGGAAATCTACAATTGGAGAGATGCAAACGACAAATATAAAGTTCAGTCACCAGTCAATACGGAAACAACTTCATGTGAGGTCAAACAAGATGATTATGACGATCGCCGCACTAATGTAATTCCATGTTGTTGACTCATCAGATGTGCACACTAAAGTAGGCCACACACACAAAAACGAAGTAATATCCTTTTTAAAATTTAAAAACTTCGATTTGTCAAGGAGACAGGTACTGTGAATTTATTATTTCTTTAATTTTATTACACAATTGGCCATCAGCGCGTTAATACAGGATTTGAAAAAAGGACTTCTTCCAAAGTGCATTTTTCATTACCCTAAGTGAAAGGTTTTTCTTTATCAAAAGTTTTATTATTTAGTTATTAATACTTTAAGCTTTGAACAAGCACCAATATTATTTAAAAACATTTAAGCCCGCTAGTGTAAAGCGAGAGACTTGATTGGCCTAACAATCAAGCACGTCGGAATAAAGAGTGGACACCTCTTTATTTTGAAATATTATTTTGTATCAATTGTTCTTAATTTGAAAGGTTCATTTTTATATTGGATCTGCGATCCAAAACATTTGTGTAAACATTTATTTCATGAAAATTATTTCAATCAGTTCGATTTTGTTAACAATAAATATTACTCATAAGCTAATGAAAGTTTTTTATTTCTTTTTTTCTTAAAAAAAGGAAAGCAATTAGACATCCCGAGAGAGCCAATAAATATTCATAAGATCCCCTCTAATATTGACCGTTCATTAGGAACCCACCCTTGAGCGACTCATCACCGGGAGTTTAGTAAGAAGGGGCAGTTATGTTGAACCTCCCCTGTACAAAAATTAGGTAGGAAAGGTCACAGCAATATGTTACTTGACTAATTTTTAAAATTTTTTTATTTCACTGCTCTGAGATAAAAGCAATCTATACAAGTACAACAAACTTTTTTTGGTACATAATATTAACATGCACATAATATTACTTCAATAAATAACCTCTATAGTAATTGGTAAATAATTTTGTTGAAACCAGTTCTTATGGTTCTTAAAGAACTCTTAAATATAGCACGAACCGGACAAGTTTCTTAAGTTAAAATAAATTAAATTTAAATTAAGTAAAAGTCTTGCATGAACCCACTATTAGTGTATTTCAACTAAATTTCTGGAAGGTCAATATTGAATTGAGATATCTAAATTGTGAACAAGGTATTGGAGTATTCACAGATTTTGTTCCTCTATCATCTGCCCACTATCGACTGCCCTCTATAGGTAAACAATTGTGGCGGTTAAATTTTAATTTGAAAAAGTCATGTGGAACAAAAAGTATAATATTTTCTTCATTATAAGCAACAAAAGCCTACCGCATATGTACTTAGTTATTTTCAATAATTTCCATATAATGATGCGATCTTCGATTCACTTTAAAAATGGAAACTAAGAAAAATATTCCATTTATAGATATGTTACACTCAATACCCGATTTCGGGCAATGCCTGAAAAAAATGCGCAAAACTAGTTTTGAGCAACGAAGATTTCCCAAACCCGAAATTTTACTTTTAAACGGCTATTGAGCGTTACAAAATAAGCAGAACTACTTTTGCGCATTTTGAATTGTACAAAACTAGTTTTGTAGGTTTCTGAATGACCAGCATTAGTTCTGCTTTTTTCATTTAATCAGCATCCGAATAAAATAAATAACATAAACATAAAGGGGGTGAAACGTAATAGTTTACTGCCCCATACCGCAACTATACTTTTTAATGCTATTTCAAGGGTCTCTAAGCTCCCGGTTTTTTAGATCCAGGTTTTCTTGATCGTAGGCGCTTCTCGTATGTTTAGCCTAGTAACCAGAGTCAAAACCGCCCTGGAGGGGTGCAACGCGGAGCGGCGCCCCGTAAGGGTAGGTTTTGACGATGGATTACCCTCCTTATCGAATGCACACCCCAAAAATCGAAGAAAAAAAAATTAAATTTTTTCACTTTTTCGGCAATACACGGGTCGATTTTTGGGGTGTGCATTCGATAAGGAGGGTAATCCATCGTCAAAACCTACCCTTACGGGGCGCCGCTTCGCTCCGCTCCGCGTTGCACCCCTCCAGGGCGGTTTTGACTCTGGTTACTAGGCTAAACATACGAGAAGCGCCTACGATCAAGAAAACCAGGAGCTTAGAGACCCTTAGAGACTGCATTAAAAAGTATAGTTGCGGTATGGGGCAGTAAACTATTACGTTTCACCCCCTTTATGTTTATGTTATTTATTTTATTCGGATGCTGATTAAATGAAAAAAGCACAACTAGTGCTGGTCATTCAGAAACCTACAAAACTAGTTTTGTACAATTCAAAATGCTCAAAACTAGTTCTGCTTATTTTGTAACGCTCAATAGCCGTTTAAAAGTAAAATTTCGGGTTTTGGAAATTTTCGTTGCTCAAAACTAGTTTTGCGCATTTTTTTCGGGCATTGCCCGAAATCGGGTATTGAGTGTAACAGATATACTTATTGTTTACAGGGATAACAAATGGTAAACTTATTACCGCTTGGTACCATAAGCCTACACATTCTGGTAGATTATTGAATAAAGTTTTTCTAACAACCATAAACACCAAACCATTAATATAACACGAAATTTCAATCAAAAGTCCTGTCCTTATTCTATCCAATTTTCAATCCTATAATCATGAAGTTATAAGTCCTATGTGAGTCCTATCCTATCTGCTAATGTTTGGTTTCAAAGGCAAACCATACACTGATAAGGAGACTGAAAATGGTGTTTGACGATCGAACATAGGATAAACCACAGTTGGATATTTGGAACAGATACTGTAATATAGAAAGTCAGAAATAATTCATTATGACAACACTATAATATGAGTAAAGCTGCAGTTAATGAGTCAAATGGGGTTACGAAGAACAGTACAAAGCGAAGAAGAATAATTATTGACCGTGGTGAACTAAATATTTTAAGGTGTCGAGTATTTTTAAGAGATCTTTAGTTATACTACAATAAGACGTTGAGAAACTCATAATTATTATAATCGCGAATTTCGCAAGAAACAAAAAACATACGCTTTACTATAAACCTGTCAGTGTGAGAGATATGACACGCCATATAAAAATTTCCTACTGCCTGTGTGGATTTTGTTGGCTAACAGATGAAGCTGGAAGAAGGCATACCCGGAAGTCCTTTTTCTTGAGTGTTTCAATTTTAATATAAATCGATAGGATCAAAAATGACTTTAAGCGTAAAAAATACATGCATTTGTAAGTGCCAGATACCGAGGCACAGATTACCACGGCTCGGTCGTGGACCCAATAAGCAATATAGGTTTCTAAATAGGTTTAGAACATGCAATGAAAATTTATTTGAAGTAAAGAAATTGTGGCGTATAGTGCCAAAAACTGCTTTAATTAGTTTCAATGTGAAGACGGCCTAGGCCGTTTTTACCACATCTGATAAAGGGCCTAAATAGTAACATAAGAGTTAATTCTATAAATTTCTGATTTCCATAAAATCCTCTTTGTGGTGTCAAGTAGGGAATATCTAAATAATCTAACTTAACAGATACAAAAACAAAATTTTCAGTGCAAATTATTTTGATAAAATTGTGAAATTGGTTTACATTGATAAAAAATATATTTAAAACAAATATCTCAATCAAGTATGGATATAATTATGTGAATATATACTGTGTTTTAAAATGTGACAATTATTTAGTTTGTTGCACATTTTCTTTCAAACATAATTTATTAAAATTACATAGAGCTGTGTTTATAATTACCGCTCATTTAATGATATAATGTAAGTACCTAGCGTAAAGACAGTAGACTAGACAGCAGTTTTATAAACTTAAACCTATTATTAAATTATTAAAAAGTAGCACAAGCTAAGACTAAATTAAATCATAAATTTGTACAAAACTTTAATAAAAAGATAATTAATATTTATAGTCTATTCAATACTGAAATTAATTTTTAGACACCACAAATTAAACAGAAGTACGGTGCTAATTCTAATCTTGCGCCTTGTAATTAAATATGTTGCTGGGGCACTAAAAATTAACATTTAAGTTGCATAATACATGAGTTTATTAATTCAAGCCCTGTCAATTGAACTGTTACCCGTTTTTACAAAAATTATTTTATAAACATTTTTTTAAATCAATAAAATTGTCAAAGTGATTTCAATTAAATTATTGATTTAATTTAATTGATCTAGACAGGTTTGCTATGTTATTCACGCAAACTATCTTAATTACCTTATTTTATTTCTCATGATACAAAATTAAAATTACAATGATTTAGCCATTAAATTCATATCATTTCGTAAGGATACAATGTCATTTTAACCCAATTTCGATTTCTTTAAAAATTCAAACATGACCCATTTCCAATTCTTCTATAACTTACTTAATATAGGGGAGAGTCTGCTAGAATCGCGTACTTAATATTCAGACTAATCTGACAGAAACCCTATTTTTGCTAAAGATTTCAAATAAAAACGACACTATACCTACAGAATATTGTTTGCTACCCAAATCCCAAACCTTTTGTTGTCGAAAATTACCATTATTGATCTGGATGGTTTTTTATACAAAAAGTCAAAGTACCCGGTTTTATCAGCCTGGTCGTGTAAAACCGGGTACTAGGCATGATAGATACTAGAACTGGGTACCTAAATGGATGTGTTAGAACATAATAAAATATGGATTAAAAATTCAAATATTGTAACATGCATTATTAGTTGTTTTATTCGGTTATATGAAAAACGTTATTGCTTCGATATTTCGTAATTGAAAAAAAATAGTAGGTAAATTAAAGTTTACCTAGAGACGAAAGTCACAGATAAAATCATCGTCCTGTTCTTCTATGCCAGAACATTCTTCATGCGTCCAACGTTAGCATATTTTGCATTTGCATATCTACCCTTCTGTTTGTCTGTATTTGGAAAACAGCTCATTGCAAAAGATGCAACTCTCGTATTCTTCATCTGAGGACGAAGAGGAGTAGAAGTTTTCCACTTCACTTTTCTATGTTTCCTTAATTTCTTTTTTCGAAGCTGAACGTTTTGCTTTTTTTTGGTCGCAGGTTTTTCTACTGAAGGGGTATTGAATATTTCTGCTTCCAACTCATTCTTGTAGGGAGAAGAGGTCAATATAATATGGCAATCTTACCGCAACGAATTACTTTTCTTCCTTTCCTGACGAACAACTTCTTGTGGAAGAGGGCTAATATGTATGGGCGAGACTTGAAATGCTGTTGTTGGTCCAGCACCAGTTGGAAATCTGGGCGTTTCAGCAGCTACCGGAAGTCTGGGCATTTCAACCGCAGTTAGAGGTCTGGGCATTTCATTCACTGGAGATTGAAGTTTAGAGTTGGATGGCCTCTCTGCTGTGTCTGAAGAAGTATACAGATGGTCTGAAAAAATAGTCGAGTTGAAAGGGTAATATATCATAAAAAAACTTTAATATGGTTAAACTAACACTTTCAAAGGAATAAAAATAAACACATACCACAAAAATCCTTGGCAGTTAACGTAGTAAAATTACTTCTATCTTAAAAACCAAAAATAAAAAATAGGGACTAGAAAAAATACAATGTCTCTTTACTCGCAGAAAAAAGAAAACTGAATCGTTTTGTTTGCATATTTTACTAAGTAAAATACTTAAAATACTTAGGAACAATCTGTTAGTTCCAATGATCAGATGCTTGTTGGATTTACCCATTTTTCGGGAAACAGTAGTACCCGGTTTGACCTAACTACCCGGTGCTAGCAGACTCTCCCCCTACTATAAAGAAAATTATAAAAATATTCACTATAATTAAAAATAGTTTGGTTTATGTATATTTTTCTATTAGATCGTGCTGGGATAGGTACAACCTTGCCTCACAATCTTTTTTGCTTGATCAGTCTGCGATTAGCCTTAAGCGGTCCCTCCACGATCAATATTATTGTACAATAATATTATTGCAGCGCCCTAGACGCTGCAATATTTTGTTCAATATATTGTTCAATATTTTATTCAATAATTCAGTTTACGTTCAACACCTCTATTCAACACAACTTATCCAATATATTGCCATATTGTACAATGTTACCCACAGATGGTGCAATAAAAATCAAACAATTTTTTGATTCGTTCAATATATTGTTCAATCTTTCAATATGATCCATAGACTATCAATATTATTGTGCAATATGGAATTATGTGCGATAATATTGATCGTGTAGAGAGCGCTTTATACTATAGAATTTATGGACACATTTTTTTTAACATAGTTCAATGTAGCCATAATCACGTGATCATAATTGTATTTGTTACGATTTGAGTTTGTTTTTGTATCAGTTTTTAATAAGGTTAAGTGTTCGTATTTAAATAATTTTAACATTATTTAAACGAAATATAGCTTTTTTATAGCATTTTAGGAATGGATATGTTGTGTGTAGTATGCAGAAAGTCACTTCTTAGAGAAGATGTTGTTTTCACAATTAAGTGAATTGTTATAATTTATTTAATTTATTTAATTGTTATAATATGGTTGATTGTGTGTAGTATGCAGAAAGTCACTTCTTAGAGAAGATGTTTTTTTCACAATTAAGTGAATTGTTATAATATGGTTGATTCAGTGGTCCATATTGTTTTGTTTGTGTTTCTGGTGTCTTAAAATTTAAAAAATTTCAACAGTAATCTAATCTACATCACAAAATTTTTCATTTGTAACAACATCCTTCTTTCCTATCCCACACATACATTTAGTCTTGTTTGTACATCCTCAGATAACCATTCCTGACTTTATTTCCGTTTTCATTTCTTCCTTGGCTACATTCCATAATTATCTTATTTTGAATTTCCTTCTCTTGGTTAGTAATGTCGCTTTCTATATACGTTTCGGTGCCCTTTAGCTTGTTCTTGTTATCAATTACCATCATTTTCTGTTTGTAGTCTCTTAGTTTTGCTACCACCATTCGATTCTCCTCCATTCTTCCAACTTTGAAAGCATCTACCACATCGATTTTATATTTGCAATCCTTTATTTAGGAATTCTTCGACTTTGTTGTATGTATGTGATAATTCCAGTGTTAGGAAAATTCTTAATAACAATGCTGCACATTTTACTCTCTTTTTCATTTCTTTCCAGTTGGTTTTCGAGTATCTCTATTCTATTCTCCTTGTCTTTTGTTGTTTTCACCAGTTCTTCGATTTCTTTTTTTAGTTCTCGTCTTTCCTCGCACCATTTTATTTCTAGTCCATTCAGTTCATCCTTTTACATCTTTGACTTCCTTGATGTTCTGCTTGATTTCCAGGTTGGTTTCTCTAAAGCCTTTTTTTACCACCCCCTTAAGGTTCATTATCATTTCTTTAAGTTCTTTCATATCGTTCCGTTCTTTAGAATGTACTAATATTGGGTTGTCTCTTTCCTTTAATGGTGTCTTGAATGTTTTCTTACTTCTCTGGAACACCTGTATCTGCTCCTCAGTTTCTCCTACTCTTGCTCTTTTAATGTACTCCCTTACAGATGGCTCCTACCCGATCGTATTCTTCCCTCTTTTTTTGTACATTTAGTAAGTAAGTTCTCGTTAGGTTTCTCTTCGTTATGAGAATCGTATGTTACAATTTTCCACCTTATTCTCCTCCACACCTTTCGCACGGTTTTACTTCTATTCGCGTATATTACAAGCACCCAGCTCAACGCCTCGGAGTTAAACCTTAAACCGCAGGGATCATTTTACCACAGTCTCCCTTACTTCAAAATCTACACGAAAATAATTCTTTGGTTAAAAATAACCCTGTACTAATAATACTAGACATTAGTTGATAAGAAATTAATAGGAATCAATGGCAAATTTTGCTCTAAAAATAGCATAATATCCATTTGTACCTGTTGAAGCGATAAATAGAGATCCATGAGCAAAAAACAACTCCAACTTTACACTATGTACATTATATTATGTACATTATATTATATGTAGTATATTGTCGTGTTCCAAAGTGAAACGCGGCAACAAGATTCCTTTTCTTGCTTTAGAGCGTTGGTCTCTAATCAATTCCCAAATTTTAACCCAAAATTTATTTTATTCGCTCGATATATTTTGAAACTTGCTTTTTAGTCCAGGCAAGGAAGGTTTTTAGTTACATACATTCACTTTAAAACTCTTAAAAATGATTAATATATTATGTCTGAATTGGCAGATTATTTGTAGATTCAATTGTTATTGCTAATAAAATCGAAAAACTAAAGAAAATAATAAAATAAGAAAAAAATATCCTGAAGTTCTTTTCACCGCGTATTAAATGCAACTGTCAATGTTTATAAAACTAAACGGAAAAGTAAAACTGCGGAAAAGTGTGAAAAATTCTACTTTAGTTACCCTTAATATGGATATTGAAATTGGATTGTGAACTCTTTCAACGAGTAGTAGAAAAAAGATGTATTACAAAAAAAACTTCTTTGTGGATAAACTTGTATTACAGTAATTGCATAATATTACCCGACACATAATTATTCACATAAATATAAAAACATATAAAATATAAACTATGTCCCTTCCTGCTTGAGCTTCAAGTTAGAAGTTTGATTATGCAGACGATCAAGATGTTTATGTATTAATTATTATGAGTACAATTTGCATACTCTGGACTATTGTATTGGTAAATTGTGCACGTTTAATTCTTTTGTAATTAACTAAGTGGAAACCATAAATTAAGAATACAATCTCTTTTTACTTTATCAGATGTTGTGCTCTGCATTTTCATGCATAATGTTAAAAATACTTCAAACGTTTCATTACACGTATCTTTCTGTTCTACGATAATTCAACCGCATATTATTTAACATATCTACATAAAATGTAATTGTATGCGTGTAAATTAAATATTACCACATTTTAATATTATAGCAACTTAATATTATTTATTTAATAATAATAATAATTTTATAAAAATAACACAATGTAAAGAATTGGATGGTTGGAGATAATCCCCTATGTTATTATAATCTCCACACTGCACACTGTGAGTCCATAAATAAAAAGAATATGTTATAATAATTTATAAAAATAATATTTATAAAGTAACCCACATTTTGAGACATCTAAATGATATTGAGAAAAGTAAGATTAAGGAAGCGATCCAGATTTATATAATATGTAATACCTATGCAGAGGTTACTAATGAACGACAACAGGAACGTTCAAAATATTGATATTGAGGGATTATACCATGTTAGATTACACATATAAAAGCATCCTGGATGTTATGATGAACACATTATAATAAAATTAATAGATAATAAATCAAACTTTAAAAATAAAATAGTTAATTAAATATGAAAATATTTCTTATTTTATCATAAGCTTTTAGCAGCGTATACTGCTATCATCAAATGTTTATTAAACAAGTTTAATTACCTATTTTACTTTTAAAGTTTAATTTATTATTAAATCTCAATAGTTAAGAAATCAAATATTTAAATAAAATTAATAAATTAATAAAATTGTACTCTTCTCGATTTTTATTTTTTATTTGTGACGCGTTTCAATCACAAACAATCTTCATCGGACACAATTATTAAATTTTAATATCATATAATAAATAACTGATGGTAACTCAAAATAGTGCAATAAACAATAACAAAAAAATTTATATTTAGTATAATAACTTCGGTAGTCTATTGCATTGTTTTGAGTTAACAAATATTTATTTTCTAATTTAATAATTAATTGTGTCCGATGATAATCGTTTGTGATTGAAACGCGGTATTATTATTATATAATGTCGTTTATTCCTGTAGGAATTTGACAGTCTCTTGCGAGACTTTACATATCCGTTTTTGAGGTGGATTAGTCCTCGTATACTTTACATTTTCATATCATATTCTGTTATGCGTTCTTGCTTCCATCACAATTTTTCGCCAGTACTGTCTATTCTTACTTTTCTCTTTCCAGTTAAAAACTTCCATCCTCCTCAGGTCCTCCATAAACTGGTCGTACCATCTCAACTTCGGTCTTCCTTTTGCACGGTCCTCCATCGGCCTCCATTCTGCGCGATTCTCCTCAACATCGTGCCCTCATCTCTTCTCCACACATGCCCCAGCCACCCCATTCTACTAGATTTGATCACATTTACTATGTCTTCATTGTTCATTGCTTTCAGTATCTCGCTGTTCATCATTGGTCTGTTTTCCTGTTCACTAATTATTTTTGGGCCCAATATCTTCCTCATCACCTTCCTCTCAAACACCCTCAACTCATCTTCTTCTTTCCGACTGAGACTCATTGTTTCTGCCGCATAGGTCAGCGCCGGTCTTATAAGTGTCTTGTACATTTTTGTCTTGGTTGTTCTCGACAGAATTCCACTCTTCAGCAGGTTTCTGTTCGCATAATATGCTCTGTTTCCCTGTTGAAATCTTCTTTTCACCTCTTCCCGTCTTCCGGTTTTGCTACTTATCTGGACTCCCAGATAGACAAAATCTTGTACCTCCTCATAAATCTCATTTCCCACCCTCAGTCCGGACATCTTCTCCATTCCTTGCCTTTGTTGGCGCATGTACTTTGTCTTTGTTTGATTTATTTTCAATCCCATTGGTTCAGCTGCATCTTTTATCTTCTGGATTGTTTCTATTAATTTCTTTGATGTCCTTGACATTATTAACACGTCGTCTGCATACGCTATCACTTGTACCTCTCTGTTTACTATTGTTCCATAAATCCTTGTCTTTCTGATTATCGACTCCAAAACCATGTTAAACAGTGTAGGAGACAGCACGTCTCCATGTCTCACTCCTGTATTTATTACAAAATTTATGGATTCTCCGTTTGCAGTTCTGATACAGGCTGTCGTTTCTTGTAATGTCATGTAAGTCAAATTAATTATTTTACTTGGTAGTCCCATTTCCTTCATTGTTCTCATTAACTCAGCTCTGCTCACTTTGTCAAATGCTTGTTTAAAGTCAACAAAGGCCATGTGTATAATCAATGTTGTATTCGTGACTTTTCTCCAGTATTTGTTTTAGCATGAATATTGCGTCAACCGTCGATCTACCTTCCAGGAAGCCACATTGGTAATCCCCTATTATTTCTTTTGCATGTTTTCTTAGTCTTTTGTTTATTAGTGTGGCTAACACCTTATAGGCGACATTCAGCAAGGTTATTCCACGGCAATTCTCACATTTATCTGCGTCGCCTTTCTTTTTCAGAGTTATTATGACACCTTCTTTCCATTGTTTTGGCATTTTTTCCTCTGTCCATACTTGTTTTATCAGGTCATATAATCTTTTATGTAATATTTCTCCTCCATATTTTAATAGTTCCGCATTGATGCCGTCCTTACCAGGTGATTTTCCATTTTTTAATTTATTTATAACTTCAACTGTTTCTACATACGTCGGTTCTTCCGTGATTTATTCTTCGACTGGTCTAGGGGGAGGTTCATTATTTACTAGTTGTTCGTTTAGTAATTCTTGGAAGTGTTCTACCCATATCTGTTTTATTTTTTCGGTGTCGTCTTCTATTTTTCCTTGTTTATTTCTCATTCCCCTTGTTTTTACTTTGTGATTCGGGTTCTGTTTCTTTATTTTCTCATAGAAAGCCTTACTGTTGTTCCATCTATTGTCATTTTCTATCTCGTCCATCATCTTCTCTGTCCACTCGTTCTTCCTTCTCTTGTATACCTTGAAAGCTTCATTTCTCCTCCTTCTGTAATTCTCTAGGTCACGTTCTATTCCCGTGTTCAGCCATTTCACTCTTGCCTCCCTCTTCAACTTTGCAACTCGTTCACAGTTCTCGTCAAACCATTCCTTTCTTATTCCAGCTTTCCTACATCCTAGTATCTGTGTGGCGCTCGTTTTTATACTATCTGCTATTGTTTTAAAATCTCTATCTATGTTTCCACTACTTTTATAGTTTTCCATGGTCTGGTTTAACGTGTGTTCATATTCCCTCTTTATTTCATTATTAGATTATTACATAGCTTTTCCGTGGCTAGTTTTTTGTTTGTTTCGTTTTCAAAATTTCTTGTTCTTTTCTTTACTTTGAATGCGGTACAAATAAAAAATACTTACGAAAAGTGCAATTTTATTAATTTCTAGCAACGTTGTAAAATATTTCAAAAATTTAATTACAAAATAATAAACTGCGTTTATAAAGATTTATGTACTACAATATATCCTTTTCAGAGAAATAGATAAGCGATTCCATATTGAACTACTAATTTTTCAATATTCCGTGGTGTTTTGAATATTGAAGTTCAAACTAGCAGTTTATTTTTCCTAATAATAGTACTTCAATATAACTATTGGAAGTATACTTATCTTACATAATTATGGTGTTCCTAATGAAGATGAACATTCTTCTCTGACTATTATTTTATTCAAAACCTATATTTGTGGTGCATAATAATTCTACTATTATCTACTTTTGGACCATATTGTTTCATTATCATCAAGAAAGCTTCATTCATATATGGACAGTTTATTGTTAGTGCATTAATTCCATACTGCTCTCGTACTTCTTTAAGGGTTGCTATCCTGTGACGATGATATCCAACTTTCGTACCATCCCTTATGTGGTCTGCCGGGTAGTCTCCTAGTCTCCTAGTCTCTGGCCTTTGGGTTTGCACCACTCTGGCAAGTCTTCCTTCTCCCATTCTCTCAACATGGTCCCTCCGACGTCGTCGCCTATCTCTGGTCCATGTAACCACATACATGTTACACATACATGTACTAGGTTAAACCATGAAGCTAAAAGTTACAGTTTGTTTTCTAGAGGAATCTTAAGTGTAATGTTTAGTGCAGTGGTAGAGTGCTCTATTGCTGAGGTGAAGGTATGAAGTTGGATTCCTGGTGAGAAACATCATTTCTAGCCATTCACTCTGCATTTGTATCAAGACGATTACTATATAAAAAGTCAACAAAACTGAACTAATTTGATCCATCACTTTTCTAGCTTTAACACTTTATTAATTTGATAAGACTATTTAGCAAAAGAAATAGTAATTTTAGCAATTTAAGACGTCATCATCGAAAGTCAAGAACCATTTTTTCACTTCTTATAGGTAATACACAAATCCATAAAACTTCCATTCGGCACTTTAACATTCGTGTCATGAAGCATCCGTCGCGTCGCCGTCGTGCGAACGTTCATATGGCCTACAAACACTACCAATCGATGAATAATTACTGATAAGAAATTATGTCAAAATATAGTTCTGTACTATAATGACCAAAAATACAAATATTATTTAAAATTAAATTGAAAAGGAAAGAAATTATTAGAACGAAAAATATAATATAAGTATAGTAGATATCTCTAAAAATTAAGTAAATGTGATTGTAATACATAATATTATGTACAATGTATAACTCAAAGCGTTAATTACTAGTTGTTCCTAAAAATATACTAAAGATCTAATTTTCGTGTAAAAGGAATAATTGTGGTATAATTCACAAATTGCGGTTTAATGAATGGAATTCCTTAAAACATAATCACAAGGAAGAAGGTGTGTAGAAGGCGTATCTGTGGTATAGTAAATCATTAAATTTACATTTTCTCATAGGTTTAACTATGCATACCTACTTTATTAATTAATTGTGGTTTCAGTTTTTAGTAACTTTATACATAGTTAAAAAGCGGATATACATTTTATATCAATGTTCAAAGGACGTAAATCTTCATTAAAGCGAGCAGAAACTACTACCAAAGGTGTATTATCAAAAATTGTTTTTTTTAAATTTAAATGCTAAAAATAATGAAGAGTAAGGAAGTTTGAGGGTGAAGTGACCTTTTAAAGACCCGCGTTTGATACATTCGTACATCTGGAAAAGCGCCCATGAAGGTGTAGTAGGGGAATGAGCTCACAGTCTCTGGCCTTACTCGGGCCCCATGCACTACTTAAATTTTAAATTAAAATATTAGGTAAGTAAATAAAATTGGGTTAACATTAAACAATAAAAATTTCTATTTTTATTTTTATTTTCATGATATTTACTATTTTAATTAGCTTTTTCCTCTTGTGACTTTTAAGAAAATTTTGTTAATTTATAATGAAAAGTTAAGCTCTATAATAACATAGTAGGGGAAGGTTTCCTAATATGGGATACGTACTAGCTTTGGTACTAGGTAAAACAGGATATCATCTTCTCCCTCTTGTAACAAAGCAACACCTACTATGTAGTATTGGATCTAATGTGCTCGTTCATGTGAACATTACAATGGCCGGGATATTTTTATTATTTTGATGCGCGTAATATTAAAAAACGTACAGTATTACTTGAGTTGATTCTATTATCGTTACTGTGGACGATGAACTTCTTGGCAATTACGGAAACTGGGGCTGCACCCCATATCTTCTTCATCTGGTCGGTTGGAAGCTGGCTGCGGGAATTTTGGAGAGATACTATACTCGGAGGTTTGCACTGGGCTGATCGGTCAGCCCAACCTATATAGGTTGGGCATACAGAAAAGATCGTTACTGTAATAATTTAAATCAGTGGTAATATAAGCTCCTGCTACAAAATAACTTGTAATCTTGCATTGTTAATGAACTTTGTACTAGTTAGTGAGTTGACGGTAAAGAGTAGAGTATGAAAGATTTCTCTGAAAGGCATATTTAATTTAGGAAATAGGTGTGAAAATTTTTTACACAATGTGGGTAAAACGGGAAATTTTCGTGAAGGTAAAACGAGATACGATTCCAAGCGAACTCCATTGATTGTTAGGGTATCCCATTTTACCTACACTTTCCAATATTTATTTTTATTTGTCTTCAGACGCCTTCCACGTTTATGAGAAAATCTAACCGTCAATTTTAGTCTGAAGAAGCAATGTTTGAAGCATTAGAAACTCTTAAAATTGAATATATTTTTATGTTAAATGCCTATCAAATTTAACTCCTAGTGTGGATAAAATGGGAAGTTCATTGCCCTTCGAAACAGAACAACTCTTTTAGCACTTATTTTTCAAATTGACACATTTGACAATTGACAGACACATGATCAAAGAGTAATATCGCCCAATTCGGCTCTTTCAGTTAAATAAATTTTAAACTATTATTTATTGGGTTTTGTCAAGGTTTAGAGCCCCCATTACGATGGCGCCTAAGGCAAAGCCTCAGTCGCCTCACCCTTGCTACGGCGGAGCCGCTGTACATAGTAGGTACATAATAATAGACAACATCTTTAATTATTAGAAAGATTAGAAAATAAAAAATATACTTATAATGAAATACTGCATTAGTAGATATGTTACGGCTAAAGTGTTTACTTGGCTAGTTTATAAACTAGCTAGCTTGGTTATTTTAGTAGAAAACAAAATTTCTACTATAATAGCTAAAAATTTGGCCAGTTTATAAACTATCCAAGAATGTTAGCTAATTTACTTATCTGGATTAGAGTAAACATAAAGGCCGGTACAGACACGGCTAGTATTTTAGTCCAGTAGCGAATGAATTAGTAGATAGGCAAGTAGCCATAAAACCAAGAAAATCTAGTTCAGACACGGCTAGTAATTTGTCTAGTAGCGAGTAATTTAGTACAATTTAGTTACTAAACCGTGTGTGAACGGTACAATTTAGAGAAGTAGTTTGGTGTTTTATATAGTAATTTAGTAAAACCGTGTAGTATAGTGGATCCAATATTTTCTATTTTGATGGTTTAGTAGCGTTCCTCCACCACTTCGGACGTTCGGAAATGATTGTTTTAGTATATTTCTTCTTCTTAAAGTACCGTATCCGCTCAGCGAACGTTGGTTATCAACTTGACCGAAGTCAAGATGACTTAACTAGGGAAAGAAATTTAATGGGGTGGTTTCCCGTTGCCTTCCCCATAGCCCACAGATTTATATTGGGCTTGAAGATCACAGCAGTATATCCGGCGCGACTAGGTATAGAACCACGGTTTCCCGCTCGCTAGTCTGCCGGTGTAAGCTTAACGCCACACTGCTGGCTTAGTATATTTAATTGGTCCTTTATTTGTTTTTGATAGTTTTTTTTAATCATTGCAATAAAATGCCCAAAAATTTTTTAAATTTTGTGGAAGCTTTCGAAGAATGTGTCCTGCTTTATAAGATGTTCATTTTAAATTATATAAAAATACATATGCCAGTTTGTCGTTTCCAAATTGCAAAAAAAATATTTAAGTTTGTAATTGTACTGAAGTTGTTGTATTTTGGCGCCTGTCTGTTCAACGGTGATATTATCAGATACAAGCTCGCATCTTTATCATTGATATCAGGACACGTGTTTCTATGACCTGGTAAAATCCGTTCTTTGTACTTTTTCGTCTGTAGGGGAAGGTGGGGCGGAATGGGGGTCGGGGCGGAACGGGGGATCAGGTTTATTTGCTGATAGTAGCACTGCAGTTCGCTGCAACTCTCTATACACCTTCATTATGCATCTGTGCAGTGATAAGAACGGTCGTTGTGAATTACAAAGTGTTTCTCCTTTGTTCATTAAACACCTCACTGAAATCTGTATAAAATTACAATTTTTTAAAAATTTTAAAAAAAAGTTAAAATATATTTCACATTACTTTTCGTGATTCCAATTTAGTCTACCGAATTAAGCGTTGTTTAAAGTATCTTTTCACGTGTTAACATGTCTTGGAGAAGTAACATGGCTGTCGCTAACCTTGCGATGTTTGGTTTACCAACACTTGGGGCACAACGGGGTAGGGCAGAACGGGGTCCTACCCCGTTCCGCCCCGACCATACTTTTATTTTTCACCGATCTAATTTCTTTTCTTTTGTGTTTGTTATATATTCACTATAATTATTCACTATAATATAACAATAGCTAGCCCTATTTTTACCAGCTTTCCGAGGTTTTCGCCTGAACATATACTTCCCATACCCAGAGTAAAGCCGGGACAAAAGCGAGTGACGAGGAAACGAGGCAAAACGGCAATCCTGACAGCTTCCCTTTATAAGACTGAACTCGAAGAAGCGGCTAATAATGCTAAGAAGATCAAGCAAGCCAAAGAAAATAGACTTAAGAAAAAACTGTTCACCGGTAACGAAAAAAGGAAGGAGAATACCCAGAAAACTGTTAACAAAATAGAAAAGAAAAAAACACAGAAAATTGTTAACAAAATAGGAAAGAAAAAAACACAGAAAATTGTTAACAAAAAACCACGGAAACAAAGCGTGGAATCAGATGAAGAAGACGATGCGACCTGTTTATATTGCAACGACTTATATTCAAAATCGAGTGAAGGCTGGATATCATGCATACAGTGTAAAAAAATGGGCCCATAATTCCTGTGCCGGCATTTATACTGACGATGATGAATCACAACTCATCTGTGAACTTTGCCAGCCATAAAACATGATTTTGTTTCACCTTTTAATGAATACCCCGTTCTGCCCCATGCATGGGGCAGAACGGGATATAACCTTTCTTTTTTCAAACGTTTAAAATAAATACAAATATTTTCATTATTTTAATTTTGACCATCGAAGATGTTAAACGAAATGTTAAATAAATTTATTCACACTATAATAGATTTTTACCTCTTTATTTACACCTTCAAATACTGTCCCAACCACATCGACCCCCGTTCTGCCCCACCTTCTCCTACTTTATGTTAACCGGTACTATTATATTATTTCAATATTATTTGAATGGATACGTCCTAATTCCTAATACGATTCTTAGAAAACGGAATTTAGAAAACGAAGAAAATCTCGAAAATTGTGTGTAAAATGTAATCTACCTATTTGTAATGACCTAATGACTAATGAGCATAGACAATTCGTCACCCTAATTATCAAACCTCGTAACTCCAAATTCATAACTTTTACGGAAAACACAGAAAGCTTATTTGATGCGCATAAAGGGAATGGAGTTGAGAGGTTTTCTATTCTTTCGCTTATACAAAAACAAAATTATCTCCAGTTACAAGGTTTTCTCCATCTATAGAGTATTTTTTTCTCTATTAGATGGCATCAAAATCTCATTTTTGACCAAAATGGAGTTACGAGGTTTGATAATTAGGGTGACGAATTGCCAAATGTATTAAATGTTAAGCTAAATTATGATAAATAAATAAATTTTTTTAAGCTATACTACATCTTCTTTTATTTTTTATTCATAGAAATTTGTTCTAAAATATCTTCTGCTATAATCTGTCCAATATTGGCTATAACCATAGATGCTATAACATTATTTAATAATAAAGCGCGACGTTTACGACTCTCCATCTCGAAGGTTTCTAAATGATTTTTTTGTATTGTAACTTATAAAACAAACACACACCTACTGCTTACAATTTAATTTTTAGGTAGGTACAATAAAATTGTCGTGCCTGCATGACGTGTTCACCAAGTGGTGGGGACTACTAGCCAGAAAAATAGATCAGTCCCCGCTAAACTAGTATCCTGAAAACTAAATCAATCTCCTAAATTGTACCGTACACACACGGTTTAGTTACTAAATACTTCGCTACTGGACTAAAATACTAGCCGTGTCCGTACCAGCCTTTAATAGCCAATATTTTTGGTTAGTTTATAAAGTATCCAATATCAACTGATGGCTAATATAAAAACTGTTATCTGGTAATATAAAATAATAACTAATACATACGTTGGCTAGTAAATAAACTATGCAAATTGAGTAAACGTTAATTTTAGATTAGAACATTTACTTTTATATTAAAATAACCAAAATTCGACGGATTTAGTATAAACATTTCATGATTGAACAACAAACTTTACCCAAAATTCAAAATATTCTCAGAAACCAATTATTTTATAATAATTATCAGTTTACTGTTTCTCTGTTTCAAGTTTTCATGATATTTATATCTTTTATTTTATTAAAAATGTTTTATTTTTGTACATTTTGATATAAAACTTTAAAGATTATAATTAATTATTTTTTTATTATAATAATTACGAGTAGTACATAATTATATCAATACGTATTAGTTTCCTGTCCCCAAAGTTTAAAATTTCCAGTAGTTAAAATTTTTTCAATTTTTTATTAAGGGGTTACTATTATAGTTACAAACCATGATGTTACAAACTATTATAGTGAACATTTTGTTTTCTAAAAAAATAACCAAGCGATTGGCTAGTTTATATACTAGCCAGCTAGTTTATAAACTAGCCAAGTAAACACTTTAGCCGTAACAGATATAAATGCCCTTCTCTTAAATTGATGCATTATATTTTTATGCATTTAAGTTACATCGGGACAGGACATTTGGGCGCCGCCGTTTGGGCGCCGCCGTTTGGGCGCTGGACGTTTGGGCGCCGGCCGTTTGGGCGCCGACCGTTTGGGCGCCGGCCGTTTGGGCGCCGGGACTTTTGGGCACTCGCCGTTTGGGCGCCGGGACTTTTGGGCGCCAAAAATTTTTATTTTTTATTAATAAAATTTTTATTTTTTATAATACAAATCCTCAGATATTAAAAGTAAACCGGAGGAAAAACTCGGGTTATATTGAAAGCAAAGGGTCTAGTACAGATCCACCCTAGATGGTTGCGTTGTCAAAACGTTGCGTTATCCCGCCCCCCGGGAACTCCGATCGCCCCAGGCCGTTTTGACCTAATAAGTTTAAGAGGTTAACACAACAAACAATAAATAAGGTATAATACAATAAATTTTATTAATTATTAATTCATTAACACATTATGTGCAATCCCTCTAAGATATTCTGATAACGTTCTGTCTCCATATGATTCCACAATTCGTTTTATTCTGGTATCCACTGCTTGATATTTTAACCTTTTATGAGGAGGAGCTTCACCACGTGTAAATTCCTCGTATAATGAGTCTTTTCCTTTCTGAACGCTTCGCAGGCCATCAACAAATTTCCATATGGATGGGTGATCCATATCTAATTGGCTTTGTAAACTGCGATGAGCGGCTTCCGCAATATTGTTAGTGCGATTTTGATCATTAAGCACCCGATCATAAACATTCCATATATGCGGAGAAAATAGTGGCCTTCGCCTTGTTTGATTTCGGTTTGGCCTTCCAACATAATTATCTTCTAGCCAGTTTAGAATCGGTATCAATTCAACTGGAAGCAGCTGAGATAGTTCTTGAAGTGCATTATCAATATCTCCAATAGGAACGAAAGCGATAGCGATTACCATGCGAGCTTGGAGAGAAAATTCGGGGTCGCTTGTATACTGATGGTACAATCCATTTTCACGAATTTGCTTTTTAAAATTTTTCACCAAGTGAAATAAGCAACCATTTAATTGAGCTGCCGGAAAAGCTTCAGTTACTGAATTGATTACAGCTAATTCGTAATCGAGTGATATGATTTCTGGTTCAAATTGTGGCCACATATTTTTAATTAGTTGGAACAACCTACCATAAGTTTCACGATGCTTATTTGGCAAAAGAGCATATAATATCGGTAAAACAAATCCACCTCTGTTAGCCAAAATTACGAAAATTTGATAAAATAGTGGAGGGGCTTGCCGAAACGTTCCATCGATAAAAATGTTTTTTATTTGTTCGCTCCATTGAATGTTGCTTTTCCTTCCATAAATTAGTATTCTTTGAGGGTCGGGCTGTTCTGACGCAGTATCCGCTAGCAAAAAGTTTTCAGTTTGTCCAGGAGCAAATACATATCGCTTATAACGTTCGGGAATTACCAAAGTCTCCAAATTTATTGGAGCTGGCGGAGCACCAGCGACAATGTTTCGAACCCGCTGACAAGATTTTCGGATGGCATCCTTGTTGGGCATTCGTCCTTGGATAGCCGGTCCAGTATTTTCTAAAACCGTGTTCCTGATTTGAGCTGGAGTTTCTACAGTTTCTTCTGCGCGTCTTTTAATGGAAGCCTTAATTTTAGCAACTTCTGTTTCTGCCCCATCACGTTCGTGATTATGATTACCTTTCGAGCACAAGTATTCGTTGGCTAATGTTGTATGGATACGACCACGGCACTTATCCGCTTTTCGAACACATCTCCAAAATTTTTTTCTTTCGTCCGCGCTCAATTTATCAAACACGTACATATATCCATCGTTTATCAATTTAGTTTGATTTCGGGTTGTCTCGGTATTCTCCATTGTTTATTATCGATAAAAGTTCTAAATTGTCGTTTTGCGATTCACTATTATTTCTTGGTTATGTTGGGATTAAAAGTTAGGTTCGAAAAGTTGTTTATTAATCAAAAATGATAAGCTTATATAGAAAACAAAATGATAATCATATTACCAACATAAAAATAAACTTTCGATCAATAATCATAATACAGGGTGGTCACTACATTACCCCCTTCCTAGTGAGATCCTCAAAAAATAGATAAATAATATCTGGCTTGCATTAGAGATCGAATGATATAATTATTATCATAAATAATACAGACAATAATACAGACAACATTCACGATACTAATCAGCAACAAGGAACGCGTAGTGTCTATCGATCGATTGAAACCAGCGTATTTGGTAACGCCTGAAGGAAACAATACCGAAGCGAAACCAACTACAACAATTGAACATACTGTGAACAAAGAAATAATAACAAAGTCAGGACGAAGAGTACGTTTCCCCACAAGGTACTGCGAATTAATAAAAGAATACTACATATTTATGATAATAATTCGATCTCTAATGCAAGCCAGATAACCATCTAGGGTGGATCTGTACTAGACCCTTTGCTTTCAATATAACCCGAGTTTTTCCTCCGATTTACTTTTAATATCTGAGGATTTGTATTATAAAAAATAAATATTTTATTAATCAAAAATAAAAATTTTTGGCGCCCAAAAGTCCCGGCGCCCAAACGGCGAGCGCCCAAAAGTCCCGGCGCCCAAACGGCCGGCGCCCAAAAGTCCCGGCGCCCAAAAGTCCTGGCGCCCAAACGGGGGCGCCCAAATGGCGGCGCCCAAACGGCGGCGCCCAAATGTCACGTACCGAAGTTACATACATCAGCCATCATGAAACAAATACATCAAAAACAAAAAAACCCATCAGCCAGTTGAAATCTAGCCTGTACAGTTTTAAGAAAACATTCAGTTAATACAGGAATTTGGAAATCAGCGATAATTGAATTTTAATATTATCAACTTTATTGCTACTGAATGATATCCTACAACTATCATACCTAATTATCGTAAAAATCATGGTATAAATAAAGTCTTAGTAATGCCCACAACAAAATGTTATAGGTACATTTTTTGTATTTTTAACAGCGCTCGGTGATAGCTTTCAATAACAAGTAAATCTTTCATTTTTATTTAATAAAGGCAAATATAATTTGAATTCGTTTATGCATTTTCCATTTTTCTGTTATGGTAAAAATAAAAAAGCTATTCAACAACTTACAAAAAATTTAACTTGCGTTTAAAAGGTTTAAAAATTTAATATTAACAAGTTCAACAATCAAATTCCCGAGTGTAACAGCTTCGATATTTTTTTTGAAATTTTGTTTATTT
This sequence comes from Podabrus alpinus, assembly GCA_932274525.1. Classification (NCBI taxonomy): domain Eukaryota; kingdom Metazoa; phylum Arthropoda; class Insecta; order Coleoptera; family Cantharidae; genus Podabrus; species Podabrus alpinus. Next base: position 89,717,320 of record OW026451.1, read on the forward strand.
GTTTAAACAGCGATTATTTTGATTTTATTATAATAGAATCAAGAGTATTTGTGCAAATTTCAATGAAAATCATGAGAATGGACAGATCACTACATCTAACGGGCAGAGGCTTTACTTTATAAATTGTACACGATTGTTACGCAGAGCACTACTAAATGTATTACAGTAAGCTATTGTTATTGACATTAATATTGAATAAATACATATAGAGGGTTCACATCCCACCTATACAGTATATAAATTATAGGGAATATGTATAACAATATAATAGTAATATAACTCAATAGTAACTATTTTTTTGCGAATTCGAAACGTTTCAATACGTTTCTTTGTAAGGAGCGGCTTTTTTCTAGCACTGTGTAGGACTAATTTTGCTTTAGTAAGCTTTCTCGCCTAGTCAAGTTCCTTATTGATAGATTTAATTCATTTTTGATTTCTTTGGCAAATGTAGAAGACTTCTTTCTGGTAAGTCATATAATTTTACTACCAACTTGTGGCGTTGTTTTTCTTTCTGTACCTCTTTTCTGATCGTTCGAACAATTATAATATAACATTAGACATAATTTTTTGTCGAAGATGAAAGCATATTTTGAATATTTTCCTTTGATTTCCCTTCTTTTATTACCTTTAATATTAAATTTAATAATAATAATAATAAATCTTTATTAAGGACCAGTAAATAAATACATTTAAAAATAAAATATAAATTTGATCCTTTAAAGGTCTGAAAGTCTAACTACGTTAGGTTTACAAATCACCCCTTATCACTCAAATATGTACATGACACAAATAAAAAAACATAAGCACATTTAATATAAAAATATAAAATCCCGATTTACATCTGGATCCGAAGAGCATCGGCTAAACCACGACGGAAAGAGGTGACACTCAACGAATCAGCAAATATCTGCTCATGTCTCTTCAAATGTATGGGTGCCAGATAAGAAATGCATATAGAAAAGTTTGCCGTGGAATGGGAGGGCACGTTGTAATTGCCCAAATCACACAGAACTCGAGTGTGATACGACGAGCATGGCCTCAACATGTCCCGAAGAAAAACCGGCTCACCACTCTTCGAGATCCTAAACAGTCGACTCCAAAGAGCAACGCGTGCACCACTGGCCGTATTTCAATATGCGCATGTTACAATAGATGGGCGTCACATGATCGTATTTGCGGATGTTAAACGCAAATTTGGAGCAAGAGTTCTGAAAGAACTGGAGCCTATACCTGTAACCTTGCGTCAGAAATCCATAGTAGATCGCAAAACAATAATAGTCAATTAGTGACAATATTGCTCAGTTCACAATAGACCACTTTACTTGTTAAGGAAGGACGTCTCTAAATTGGCAAAGTGATTTTAACTTAAAATAGCATGAACTCAGCTTACGGTTAACATATTGTGGAAAGCCAAGCTCGCTAGCCAAGACAAACCCTAATCGACCATTTTGACAACTTCACCACCAATGGCCACCGAACATGTCGCAGTATTTAAAGGACTGTCCAACACTAAAGGCTTACATTTCGCAGGATGCAATGAGAGGCCATCGGATAAAGACCACAAGTTAATCATGTGTACATAATCATACAGCTAGTAGCTGCCTCCTTATTCCTATTTGACATACCCCTCGATTGTGTGCAATCTTTCGTCTTAATTGGTTTCCATCCGGGTTTCTAGGCTAGTAGGGTAATTTTTGCAATTAGCAGTATTTTCCAGGTGACGAGTAGCTAACCCATCGTCCCAACCCCCATACTTGGAGGATTAATTAATTATAAATTATTATGGTATATTCATGTCTTGTTAGTTTTAGACACAGATTGGTCCCCTAGGATTGAATTTATCACGGAGATATCTTTTCTTCCTAGTTGAATTCTTTCGCGAATTTCCGAGTGGCATCTTCCGTTTTGGCTCATTATCACCCCAAGGTATTTCTATTCTTCGCATTTTTTTTTAGTTTTGGCCATTTTCTGGTTGCATATCTTGTTGCATTTGTTGAATTAACATTAAAAATTTTAAATTCGAAAATAGCGGGGATATGAATTTTTATATTGCCTCTCACGTTGGGTCAAGTCCAATGATATAAATTTTAATAAAATACTGCTGGGTAATGCCAATGCCTGCCTTACCAGCTTCTAGAACATAAATTGTTCTTAAAGCGCGGTATACCAGACTAGATCAGAGACCTTCAGTCTATGGTGGTTTTTGCACACCAACTCCCAGACCCGGGGGAGGGTCACTTTCCTGCTCGCGTTGCGAGTAGCCGGATTCCACCCGGCTACTCGCCGATTTACTATATTTTATCTCCAGCGGTTTTCCGGAAACTTGAGCACGCAGGCTCGGGCTCTACGTGAGGAAGGCAACCCCCCTGGGGAGGGTTTACTTCCCCCGGGAAGTAAAACTAGTCTGGCCAAGTCATAGGTGAAATCGGAGAGGATTCCGACTATCGGAGCGACTGATACTCCTCCGACGCGGAATTCCCGGCCGACGGGTTCTCGACTTTTCCACTTATACGTAAACATTTGCCTTTTTTTCCTCCACCTATTCTTCTTTGTTCTTCTTTCATTAAATTGACCCGGTCATGTTTTGGGATCAGTAGATGATGATAAACCTGCATTACCAGCACTACGGGACAGCAGGGGAGGGGGGTTCAAAACCTAACCCTGCATCTTAAAACCTCCGATGTACCAGCTATGTGAAGGATATATTGGCTAGCTCAGGTACTCCGCAAATTAATTCATGGTTCTGATTCTGGGTGGTGCCTCCAAAATTTTGTGAAAATATGATGCCTCAAATTTTATTTTATTTCCGAATGAAAATGTTAAATTTATGTAACACGTTTCTTGATTATCACTATAGCTGCCCGATCGAGTAATATTGCAACCACGCTTATTGTAACCAATTCTTAAATTTTTAAAAAAATGTAGCAAACATGTTTAATTATAAGTACTTAAACTTTTCATTATTTTCGTTTTTATTTTAAATTAAATTTTACAATCAAACTTTTTCAACTGGTGTCTTCTATGGTTTTATGCCAAGTTATCTCAAGTCTTCCGCCATACAAAATTAAAATTACAATTTATCGCCTTAGGCATAATAGGCTTACCATAATGTTTAACAAAAACTTCTTTGCAAAATTGATAAACAAAAAACATGGCATATATTGCAGTGGAATCAGTTGATGATTTTACTCCACTACATCTTAAAATACCTAGCTAGCTCAATTCGGTAAGACCCCACTCAGTAGCAAATTCAGAAGGGCTGTAAATACTTATTTTGTCGAATAGAATGTTGATAACAATAGCGATGGAACTCTGTTGGATTGTTTGCTTTTATTTATATGCAATTAAAAGATATTATTTGTACTTAAATGTTTCTATTAATTTCTAAAAGCATATACCCTGGTACCAAGATTCAAATGATCAAATGTTTACAAAATAATATTGGTGCCCGTATTCACAAACAATTTTATAACGGAGGATTATGAAATCCGTCGTTTAATTTTTACGTCCGTAAAATAAAATTAACTATTCATAAACATTACGATAGAAATTTAACAGTGCATTTTGTAATCGCCCGTAATACCTCTATGTAGGGATTTATTGAACTAAGTTGGTATTATTCTTAGTTCTATCAAAGAGTTCAATCACCTTTAGCTGTCATTGTGGTTTTGTCATACGCTTGTTACGTATTGTTTGTCTTGACTTTTGTTTGTAATTTAGTTGAAATTACTGTATATTCTGTGACTATGTCGACTAAACGTGAAAAGGGAAAGAATTTCACCGACAGGGAAATAGCTTTATTGTTAGATTGTTGTGAACCATTTTATGTTATTATCGAAAATAAAAAAACCGACGGAGTAACGTCCAAACAAAAAACTCATGCATGGGATGAGATTACTTCACATTTTAATAGCTCCAATGAAGAACGACGCACTACCCAACAAATCAAAAAATTTTATGATAATTTTAAAAGAAAAACCAGAAAAGACAATGCTCAAGATAAGGTAAATAAAATTATCTATTATACTTTAATTTGAATTATAATAATGTAAATGCTTTTTTAGTTGCAAACTTTTCTAACGGGTGGAGGCAATTAGTAAGCGAAAGTGCGATGATGTACCCAACTCGATTACCAAAAAGAAGAAGTCAATGAATGCAGTTTCCGCAAGTGTTGTATATCGTAACCTGAATAAAATTGTTACCGATAAAACAAAGGTGCGAAGATGATGCTACTTATCGTTCATTTAACAAATTTTAACATTTTATTATTATACATTAACATTTTATTATTACAACTCATTATAATTACACACATTATTTATTAAATTTTGTCTTGCACTATTATTTGTGTTATCATTATTGATGGGAACTGTTTCGAAAGCTTCTGGAGGAATTGGTATTATAGGGTCTTCGTTTGGTGCATCGTCCTTTCATAAAATAAAATTTTATAAAATCCATGTTGAATGATGTTCCGCACATCTTCTTGTGTTTGTGGCATAAATATATACTGTGGTCTTAATTGTGCAATAGCATTGGTGACATTATTCACAATTCTGCTTACCGTTGGCTGACTAACATTAATATGGTCACCCAAAATTTGTTGAAATGTTCCCGATGCATAAAACCTTAATGCAATGAGGACTTGGTTTGTAACAGAAATTGCTTTATTCCTTTGTGTTTGCTTTTGTAGTTGTGGACCAATTATAACAATTAATTCACGAACAGTATTTTTATTGAACCGATATCTCATTTTAAATTCGAAGTCATCTAGAAATTCAAAAGGATTTCGCCTGTCCCTTATAAATCGCTCGCGTGGCATTGCTCGTAAAATTTCTTCAACAAATTCTATGTCAGAATCAGAACTCGACGTATTATCCATTTCAGTTGATTTTCGATTATTATTACACAAATTAAACTTTTACAAACGGATACTTTCACGTACTTTAACCTTACAAAACTTATTTTAACGGACGGTAATGTGTATTACGAGCCGAAAACCGGTCGTAATCATTACGGTTGATTTTACAGGCGATTTTACATTACGATCGTTTGTGAATACCAAACATAACAATTTAACCGTCCGTAACGTTTTACGCACCGTTAAATTCAGTTACGAACGTTTGTGAATACGGACATGGGTGTTACCCTTACAAATAGAAAAGGTTAAATAAAGATATCAGACGTCTTCTTATCTTCTTTCTTCTTGCTGTGGTGATATACTGTCACACTTTGAAAAGTCAAAATTTAGAAATCATTATTCAGTTTAAATATGACAAGACGTGACAACGTCGCAAATGTGATATTATAATTATGGAAAGTTCAATCCGTCCAACAGGACGTGAAAGATAATATTACGATGAGATAAGATGCGAGACGTCTAGCAGGTGTGTGTGTGAAGTGCAGTATTGCAAAAGGTAAGAAAGGTAGCTAGAACTCCATGACCGTTACTTCTATGTAACGTCGTGAGAATTGCAATATTAGCAAAATGATAGTTCAAGTCAGTACAGAGAGCCAGGTGGGATGCGAGTTATTAAATATGGAAACAGAAGGGAAAACTAGTTAGTTACGTCGGAGTTATGTCGGTAATACGCGTGTGGCTAAGTAAGCCACTGCGTGTGTAATGTTAATTAAAATGTTGGTTCAAAGTTAAAGTTAATCATTGTTCAAGTTAATAGTTCCTAAAAAGGATTACCAAAAAATGACCTCTCGCACGCCAGGCTGTACGGCTACCAACTACTCTCGTAATGATAATTGTAAGGTTAGTGTAAAATAGTAATTGTAAATATGTTATTTTAACTTTAATATAAATAATTGTTATGAACTTTGATTTATTATTTGTTACGTCGTCCCACTTTTAGTGATCCCAAAATGAGCTACACCACCCCAAATAATCCACGACTTAGATAAACCAAATCTAATCGTGACATGGTTGAGGGAGCCGGGCAAATCATTGATTAATTATCTTCGAATATTAATCACAACGAATTTTTTTTGGTGTAAAAATCATAAAATTTAAATTGTCATTTTTAATAATTTTAATAAGTAAAGTCAATTATAAATGTTTAGGCATAGGGTTAATGTAAAGTTAATTTGGTCCGATATAAATTAAATTTTCTTTTTATGAAGAAAGAATATTAAAAATTACATTCAAGACATGGAAATTATACAAAAGTTATCAGTTATCATAATGAAGCAGTTATGCGAGACGACGCAGGTGACTTACATTGATAACGAAGGCTAAGCTAGTTTAATTAAATTCACGTAAAACCACTGTTTAAAATATTTCAAGATTAATAAAAATTTGTTTTCTCGATTGTGTTAGAAATGCTGTTGATTTTTGGTATTTTAACGACCACCAATTGGTGTTCGATCTGAAATACAAAATTTTGATAGTATTATAAAATTACTTTATTCTTTTATGGGACAAGACACAAAATCCCGTTACCATGCGTTTGAGCCTGATCGTATGGTAAAAGAATTTGTAAAAAAAAAAAATTGGACAGAATAAAACACACCTATCAAACGAAAATCATTGTAAATGTTGATATTTTTCTTCTTTTAAAGAGTGCATTGGAACTGAAATAATATGTTTGTTAATAAAGTAAATTAAATTTCTGATTGCATAAATTGTTTTAGCAATGTTTTTGAAAATGCATTAATTTCAAAGTTAAGGGGCTATATGAATATTTTAATTTTAATATTTTGTTGCAATTAGGAAAAAAGTAAGAAATTAACACATTTTTAACCTTCGAATTGATTATTAATTGCTAATGTTCTAATTCTAATGTTCAAATGAACTTTCATGAAAAAAAAACAATTTCAGCACACACCTTGTAAAGTAATTATAAATAAATTCCAACACCACGATGAACAAACTTGCTGATGAATGGAAAATGTTAATAAACATAATTTCAAGTGCGGAAGTTAGAAATACATTGATAAGTAAATTTTCATAAGATGAAATTCTTCTTTGCGTAGATAAATTTTAATGTCGTAAAATGTCGTTTAAAAAAAAATGTCGATAGTAATCACTCCTTATCAACTAAAAGAAAATAAATCTATAGAGAGAATAAATATGTAAAGTTGTGGTAAAAAATGTAACGATAAATAGTACATTATAATTATATTAATATAAATCGGCAATAAGAATCGATAATATTAATCGTATAGGGAAGTAAATTAATGTAAATAAATTGTAACGGCATTACTAAAACGACATAAAAGCTCGAATTTTAAAAGTATCGGCATTAAATTAATTAAATTTAAACACTATCCATCACAAAAAGCAAATTTGGTTCAGGTTCAATTATTGAAGTAATTTATAAGGTGGAATAATTTAAATGTTCATAACTTTTATAAAATAAAAATTTGAATTTAAGAAATAAGGGATTTTATAATGATAATATTTTAGTGGGTTTTTATTTTTACGTAAAAATGTATTTAGTGACAAATAACAAATCGTCCTGAGGCATGACGTTTAAAAGGCATCTAATAACTACACTAGCGTTTATTTTTTATTGTAATTTGTAATTTTAATTATATTTTGAAGATTTGTCTTAATTCGTTAATAAATGAATTTAAATTTTATTATCGTAGTAGTAAATTAAAATGATCGGTATCTAAATGAGATTTCTCTACTACAGCCACTTATTGGTTATAATTCCACGAAACCCGTTATTAAAATTAAAAATGCGAACAATAAATGATTTAATTATTTAAAAGGGAAATTAGGATTACATAATTTGGGTGGTAAAAAGAAATTTGAGATTGAATAAGAATTAATAGGCTAATTTAAAAGACAAGGGGTTTATTAATAAAAGAAGTATTCCAAAGCATATTAAGAATTATGAAATATAGGTGAATTGAAGTTATTGTGGAAGTTATTGATGAAATAGAGAAATATGAGAATACAAGATAAAAAATATAAGTAAAACCAATTGTCGCAAAATAGCTAATAAAATTATATGAATCATTACAATAAATTGTAACCACCCAAATAAAGAGAATTGATTTGAAAGTTCGCTTGAAAACAAAAGATAGGAATTTGAATTTTAAAAGGTAGCAAAAGTTTGTTCTTAAAATTAAAAATAGTACAATTTGGTAAATGCCGTAAAATGTGATCAATTTTGTTGTCTTACGTTAAATTATCTTGTTATGTCGTAATGTCCGATTATCCTATTATATTATTATTTTTTGTATCTTAATGAACATTGAACGAAATATTTGAATGAAATAATGATTCACTATCTTCAATAACTATCGTTTGTCAATTTTAATTATCTACAAAATACTGGTAATCAATCGCCCAGATGGAATGGGGTTAAACTGCTTAAATTCAACTCAGGATGTTTTTTTTTTGGGTAGCTATTATTGTAACTACTTTTTGGGGAAATGTGACGATGATTTATTCAAACTTTTGTACTAGCCAAACAAATATGACGTGTATTTTACTCAGTAGTTGTTAAAAGATGCAGGAGCTTAGCCACCTACTGTATCGCTTATTTTAATACGACATTTTCCTGTGGGAAATATCTATATTTTGAATTTGGAAATATGATGTCATTCAAAATATTAAATTCGCAAATTTTCCTGATTTTCCAAAGATAACAAACTGATAAATCAGACTCCATCATTAAATGGTGATTTGGTCATTATGGCATAACATGTTTTATTGAAGTTTAAAAAATAAACTCATTAATTATTTTATTGAACCAGTTTAAAAATAAACTTATATAAAATTGATCTATTTTATCTTGTTGACTTTACCTAAATTATCAAATTATATCAAATATTACAGGTATTGAAACAGTTATCTTTGCAAATTAAACAGAAAAATTAAACACAAGAATTAATCACAAGAATTGAATTAAATTGCAAATCATTAATACCACGTACTTATTTAAATACTACGTAACTACTTAAATAAATTATATTAAAACTAGGGGGGCTCCGCCCCCCTGGCCGCCTTCGGCGGCCCAACCCCCTTGGGCCGCTTCGCGTCCCAATATTCCAGGCCGATTTACGCTTGAGCTACCCCCATTTCGCCACCTCGTAATTCCATATAAATGAGAAATCTTGCGAGTTATAAAACTTCTTTCCATAAGACATTTGTTATGTCGCTTGTACTTTGAATTTGTATTCCATCCTTTGCTCAACATCTTGATAATGCTACATAAATATAACTGTTTATGACTAAACAAAAGCCTATCGATATTTATACCAACTTTGTCAAAGCTCTGTCCTTGACATTTATTTATAATTTATTATAGCGAATGCCAACATTATCGGAAATTGTCGCCTATGTATGTAGTACAAATGGTAATCTGATTGCAGATATATCACCAGTATCCAATTTGGATACTGGCGATAATTTGGACAGTTTAACTTTACCATTATGACAAAAACTTTTCTTGCAAAATTCATTTTTCCAAAACATAGCATCACAATTTGAATATTTCTCGGTCATTTCACCCGCAGCATGAGGAGTTACTGATTCCAAAACAGTGACCAGATCTGTCGATGATCGCTGTAGCGCTCTTCTTTTTCTGCTACTTTCAGTTGAAGGTTTTGATGCTGGTTTTAATGTTGAAGGTTCTTGTTCCTCTTGTAGTTGTACCGATTCTAAAACAGTGGCCAGATCTGTCGATGGTTGCTGTAGCACTTTACTTTTTCTGCTTCTTTCGGTTGAAGTTTTTGCTGGTGGTTTTGATGTTGAAGGTTCTTGTTCCTCTTGTAATTGTACCGATTCTAAAACAGTGGCCAGATCTGGCGATGGTTGCTGTAGCGCTCTACTTTTTCTGCTTCTTTCGGTTAAAGTTTTTGCTGGTGGTTTTGATGTTGAAGGTTCTTGTTCCTCTTGTAATTGTACCGATTCTAAAACAGTGGCCAGATCTGTCGATGGTTGCTGTAGCGCTCTTCTTTTTCTGCTTCTTTCAGTTGAAGTTGTTGCTGATGGTCTTGATGTTGAAGGTTCTTGTTGCTCTTGTAGTTGTTGCTGTCGAGTTCTGTGTTCTCTCGAACGTTCAGTTGATGTTTGTCGTCTTCTTTTTTATTTCTGTGTCACTTTCAGTATCTGAGGATGTATCCCGTTGTGGTCTCACTTCTTTGTTTGCTTTTATTCGATCTGTTCTTAGAATTAAGGAAGCTTCGCTAGTTATAACAGTCGGAAAAGGTAAAAGCCTTTTTTGGTTAAAGATAACTTTTAAATGAGTCCTCATCTTTAATCTAAACTCTGTATTAACCATCAGGCTCTAATTAAATTTTGTGATATGATCAGTTGAAAGGTAGCGATTAGATGTTAACTCTCGAACGGCTATTGAATTTAAAGGTAGAATGGTAGTCATTTTTGGACAATAGTATTAAATTACTTTTTACTTCAATTACTTTTATAGTACTTAATTCTCCAGATGGTGATCGCGATAGTACAACTTCTTTAACTTACTTATTAATATATAGACATCAACGTCCTATATATAGGCTATAATCCGATGATACGGTGATCCAATGATCCGGTGATCCGATGAAAGCATTAATCTGATTACGGGTCAGATAATCCGTACTCTTTTACTCCATATAAGTAAAACATAAAACTTTATGTGCAAACTTTTTATGGAACGTTTTTGAATTAAAATTTTAAATCAAATTAATGATTGGTTCTTTTTTTTAACCAATAGCCAATGAAATTGCATAACTTTCTATGGATAAGGGATTACCAAACCTTATATTTTAAAACGAAGAAAATCTTGGAGAACTATCTTGTTAAATTAATAAATCGATGTTTTCCAATTTGGGTTTTTAACTAATATTGCAGTCACTTATAAAATAGGATTTTTTGTTGGTTACCAGATTATCCGATTACCGAAAACGTTGCATAAAATCGTTGCATGTAAGAAGATCGATAATAATCGCACTTTCGATGAAATATGATAGCAAGTTAATTCGGCAAATGTTACTAAAAGTAACGTAACGTCGTTTTAATTCTTTATGTCAGGTTTAATTCGAGTGATCATGGTGGTTTGGTTTCTATTTGGTTGTTTTTTTAGTTCAATAATGTTGGTTTCTTATATAGTGTTTTTGGTTTTAGTTGGCACTCCTTTAATCTAGATAATCTCTTTGGTCAGGGCGGATTAGTGTTATTAATGTTCTCCTTCTTCTAAGATATATATAGACATCAACGTCCTATATAGGCTATAACTCGATGATACAACGATCCAATGATCCGATGATCCAATGATCTAATGATCCGATGATGCGATGAAAGCAATAATCTGATTACGGGTCAGATAATCCCTACTCACTTACTCCATATAAGTAAAATATAAAACTTTATGTGCAAACCTTTTATGGATCGTTTTTGAATAACAATTTTAAATCAAATTAATGATTGGTTCTTTTATTTAACCAATAGCCAATGAAATTGCAAAACTTTTTATGGATAAGGGATTACCAACCTTATATTTTAAAACGAAGAAAATCTTGGAGAACTTATATAGTGTTTTTAGTTTTAGTTGGTACACCTTTAATAAGGATAATCTCCTTTAATAAGGATAATTTCCTTGGTCAGGGCGGATTAGTGTCAATAATTTTCTCCTTCTTGATACGACGATCCAATGATCCGATGAAACGATGATCCAATGATCCGATGATACGATGAAAGCACCCAATAAACATTTTAGCCTGCGAATAGCCTGTAAATAGCCTGTCAGGTACTTTACAGGCTATTTACAGGCTATTCGCAGGCTAAAATGTTTATTGGGCAATAATCTGATTACGGGTCAGATAATCCGTACTCTTTACTCCATATAAGTAAAACATAAAACTTTATGTGCAAACTTTTCATGGAACGTTTTTGAATAACAATTTTAAATCAAATTAATGATTGGTTCTTTTTTTTAACCAATAGCCAATGATATTGCAAAACTTTTTATGAATAAGGGATTCCCAACCTTATATTTTAAAACGAAGAAAATCTTGGAGAACTACCTTGTTAAATTGATAAATCGATGTTTTCCAATTTTGGTTTTTAATTAATATTGCAGTTGACTTATATAATAGATTTTTTTGTTGGTTGTCAGATTATCCCATTATCGAAAACGTTGCATAAAATCGTTGCATAAAACGTTGCATAAAAACGTTGCATAAAAACCCTTATCTTTTTATATATATAGAGTAGATTAAACCTGTGTAGTTATTATCTATAGAATTAATAAATACGTATAAATAAAATAAATAAATAATAATGTAGTAATTATAATAACAATCAAATTAAACATTGATTTAAAAGATTAATAAAATAATTATTCAATAAAGAATAATAATATTATACTGAAACATTTTAATAATTTTAACGATTAATTTAGCAATCACATTATGTTAATGAAACTAAAAAATTAATTAATGGGTTAAATTAGATTCGGTGGTAAATCAAAGAGATTAAATTTAACCGGGTCATGTCTGGAAATGCAGTCATCAGCCTCGATAGGTTGAGATTGATTTGATGAGATTCAATCCTTTTTGTTTCGTGGACCGATGATATCTAGATCTATGAAGGGCATGTGTGCCTGTTTGCTCTAAATGTGTCCCACGTAGTTATTTTTAAGATTTACCATGGATTAATTGATTTAATTTTTTTTTTTTATTTTTTATTAAAGGAATTGATTAAAAATGCCTAATGAATTAATGAATTTAGGTTGTGTTACCTTACAATAATAAATACGATTTACATATCGATTGAGTTATTTGTTTAGTTTTGATTAACGTTCAAAAGTTTTAGGACGTGTACTTTTTTATTACTGAGATCATTATTTTTTATTTTTAATTTTTTTTTTATTCGGCATCAAGTTGCTTAAAAAAGTCTTCTCTATCATAAGTGATCTAAATAAGGCGGGTATTTACCCCAGTGGTAGTTGAAGTAACTACAATACAAAAGTGTAAAAGCACGATAGGGTTATAAGCCGACCCTACTATTATAAGTCGTAAACATATAGTTAAACCATCAAAAAGAAAAATAAGGCCTGATTTAGATTTTCAATGTGTACGTCCAGTCAATTTCATATTGACATACAAATATTATAGGAAATTCGAGGTATTTACAAACTTATGTGACAGATTTAATTTTTTTATTTTTTATATATCGTCGGCATACAAGCAAAAGTGACCAACTACAAAATGCTGAAAATGAGAAAATTGACTAAATGGGATTGAATAACCAGTACGGTTACAAGGAAAAATGCCCATCTTTATTAGAAATTAAATGAATAAGTTATAGAGTTGGTAAAATTGACTATTTACAGGCGAAGTATAACTTAAAAACTGCTCTAAAGTAAAACTAGGGTTTTGCAGATGGTCACTTTTGATTGTATGCCGACGATATGTTAGATAAATATGTTATATATGTTATATGCTTGGATTATTCTGTCGCATACTGTTCAATTGTTTTCATGTGTTTTTGTTATTTTAAGAAAATTTTTTTTTGTTCATATATTATTATTTTTTTTGCAATTGGGCGTTCACACACTCGCACAAAGCCAGGCGGCATCCATAAACGGCTTGGGACAGCCTTTCCTTGCAAGGGGGGTTATGTCACACTTTGAAAAGTCAAAATTTAGAAATCATTATTCAGTTTAAATATGACAAGACGTGACAACGTCGCAAATGTGATATTATAATTATGGAAAGTTCAATCCGTCCAACAGGACGTGAAAGATAATATTACGATGAGATAAGATGCGAGACGTCTAGCAGGTGTGTGTGTGAAGTGCAGTATTGCAAAAGGTAAGAAAGGTAGCTAGAACTCCATGACCGTTACTTCTATGTAACGTCGTGAGAATTGCAATATTAGCAAAATGATAGTTCAAGTCAGTACAGAGAGCCAGGTGGGATGCGAGTTATTAAATATGGCAACAGAAGGGAAAAATAGTTAGTTACGTCGGAGTTACGTCGGTAATACGCGTGTGGCTAAGTAAGCCACTGCGTGTGTAATGTTAATTAAAATGTTGGTTCAAAGTTAAAGTTAATCATTGTTCAAGTTAATAGTTCCTAAAAAGGATTACCAAAAAATGACCTCTCGCACGCCAGGCTGTACGGCTACCAACTACTCTCGTAATGATAATTGTAAGGTTAGTGTAAAATAGTAATTGTAAATATGTTATTTTAACTTTAATATAAATAATTGTTATGAACTTTGATTTATTATTTGTTACGCCGTCCCACTTTTAGTGATCCCAAAATGAGCTACACCACCCCAAATAATCCACGACTTAGATAAACCAAATCTAATCGTGACAATACCATCAACCACAGATGTAAAATGTTTCTTATTTAAGTTACTTAGTTTAAATTTGTTTTAATGAACGATTTTTAAAAAATAAAAGTTTTTATAAATTTAAATGTTTACTGGTAGTTATAATTGGTCCCTTGAGATTATTATAACGCCGTTGAAATTCAAAATGAAATAATGTTAAATAATAATAAGGAATACCTTCTTTAAGTTAATCCGTTTATGTTGCGCCAATGGAGTTGAGCGGAGTTGAGTCATGGATGCGACGTAGACACATAGAAAACACAGATTCCACCTTTAACCACGATTTTTAACTAGCACAAAAATACTTCACTTGCTGATTTGACAGTTGTTGAAGGAATCTTGCTTGGTCCAGATGATGAAGTGTTGAATGTTCCGAAATCGGTAATGTAATGAAGTGTTGCGTATTCCAAAAACGGTGATGTAAATTGTGATAACAAGAGTATTGAGGTATTCCGTGTGAATATCTTCCTTAAATTCTCATTGTAATATTATGATAACCAAATTTAATGTCGAGGTGGGGATCCCGGGATCGATAACAGAAATTGACGAGTTCCAAACATACAAGTCGAACGTTCAGAAGAATACTCCATTTTGTATGCGCGAAGCTGGTATTTATAGAATCCAAAATACTTCGGAATCAAGTAAGTATTGTTCCATATTTTATTATTATTAATTAATTGTTAAACTGTTTAATTTCTACTGTTTATTAAATTTTTAGATTTATTATTTGTTTTAATTACCGTTTGTTTTAGATTACGACACTTTTAACGAATTTTGACTAATTAAAAATAACTTCTCAAAAAATCCGAAAAAAAAATCCTTTGATATATAGGTCAAAAAAGGGATAAGATACAAAATTAAACCAGGATATTTGAGGATTTTTAAGAATTAATACCGAAAATTGAGTAAAAACCATAACCCGTGGCCGGGATAGGCTGCCGGCCTATTTTTCGCGTGGTTTGAAGAACTACGGACACGCCCCTAACATGTAATTTTGCAAAATTGTGGGTAAATCACGGCCTTTTTGGCTATGTGTTGGTCGGAATGTATAACTTTTGTCGTCGTGCAGGTGATCATAAAAAAAAATCCGAAAAAAGTGTGAAAATAAGAAATTTGCAAAAGTACGGGCGACTGATGCTACACCGGTCGATGGGTCGCATCGTTCGGCCGGTCCCTTGAAATCGAGTGAAATTTTTTCGCTCCGATTTGAAATATTTTTTGAAATTCGGGAAGGTGGGGGTGTGATTAGTAGATATTAGTAATAAATATTCGCAAAAAAATGGAAAATAACCCGTGTATTGCCGAAAAAGTGAAAAAATTAAATTTTTAATTTTGGGGTAAATAAACATAATAAACGTTGGCTTGGCCAGAATTATGAGCAACAAAAAACCTACCCTACGCTGCTCCGCAGCTCCGGGCGGTTTTTCATGCTCAGGACCGCTGACGCGGCGAAGCGAAACATACGAGAAGGCGCCACCGATCAAGAACACCGGGATTAAGGCAACCGGGAAGTTAGGTATAAATACGAGTGATAGGTGGGGATTACTGCAGTTAACCTCGTACTCTCAAGATGGTTACACGTGGTGCGATCAACAGCAGCACAGACCTCGCTCTACTTTTTAATCGCGACGACGCAATTACGGTCAACATTCTCCAGCAGTTGCATTTAATTACTTCTAACAAACGATGCCGCAAGAGCTCTTGCAGAAAAGTTTGTAAAGTAATTAAAAGCAGGCGTTATTGGCTGCAGCATTGCTTTAGATGTCCGAGATGTAGGACGGAGCACTCGCTTTCGACAAACACGTTTTTCGAGCACATCAAAATTCCAGCTATGGATGTGTTCCAGATTTTATGGGCGTGGGCATGTCAGACTCGTTCAAGGGTAGCTAGCGAACTAACCGGAATCCAAAGGAAAACTATTTACCGGTTATACAAGGAATTTCGGCGGTTATGCAGCTGGAAACTGCAGAATAACCTTGACACACTTACAATCCGGGGGCCAGGCCGGGTGGTGCAGATTGACGAGAGCGTCATTACGAAGCGCAAATATGGGGTCGGTAGGATTGTAGAACGCCAGCAGCAGTGGGTTGTTGGTATGTACAGTACTACATGCGTCGTCGCTTTTACAAAAAAAACGGTTCTTTTCAGAACCACAAATATTGTTAGAATGTGGTCTCTATTAAAAAACAGCGCAAAACAAAAAATAATGTAAAAATTGTAAAATTTCATCGAAGTTACTAGCACGGGAGAGGTGTTGCAAGTGGCCGGTGTGCACTTTTTTTTTTTCGATTTTCTGGACTGACCAAAATGGAGCATCCCGGCGTATCCGGCCTTCTCCTTCATCTGAAAGCATACATTAGTGACATTGGAAATTATGGAGGCCGGTGGGCCTCGCGAAGTAGCGCTGAGCTAGACTGGCTGGGAAAACCCTGGGCTGTGGCTGTGGTAAATGAATATGAAAAGAGGGAAGTTAAGTTACGTTATTGATATAGTAGAATCCCTAATTCGAAGATTGAAGATATCCTCGTAGAAAGTGGCTCCTACCTGAAAAAATTTGACGGGTGGTGCGAAATGCATCTACCGTCATTGAATTGGTGTTGATGGGCTAAATGTATTAGAATCTGGGGCGTGGGAAATTAAGTCGATGTTACACAAATCTAGTGGATTAAATCCACTTTCGAAGAGACTCTGTGTAATTATACCGGTGTACATGTGTTGGTCTGTGCAGATGGGGGTTATGGTCATGGATTGTCTACAGTCAGGATTGATTTAGGTCGGGGAATACAAAAGTCTTCAGGATTGTATTGACCTAGTTGTGCGATGAGCGGGTTATCGGAAAATCTGGATTTCTTATAGAGACTAGTGGCGTGTTTGTGAATAAGGGTGGAAATGGGTTCTAGTTTGGCGTCTGCGTGCAGTCGCCTGTTGGTGACATAGAAGGGGGCGTTGAAGATGGAGCGGAGGTTTTTGTTCTGAATAATTTGAACTTTGTTCATGTATGTGTGGCGGGCGTATTCCCAGACGGGGGAGGCGTAGGTCATAGTTGGGCGGATGATGGATTTGTATAGCCTTAATTTGTTTTTGGGAGCCATGGGGCTGTCACGATTCATAAGGGCGAATAATTTTGAAAAGAGGGCTTTGGCTTTGCCGGTAATGGCGTTTACGTGGGGTCTCCATTTGAGGTGTTGATCCATGGTAATGCCAAGGTACTTGACCGTGGATTTCCAGGGGATCTGTTCCTCAAACATCCAAACGCTGGAATTGTGAGGCTTTTTTCGATTTCGAAACATGATCGCGGAACTTTTGCTCGAGTTTACCTCGATGCGCCAAGTTTCGTACCACCTTTCGAGATCGTTGATAGCCTACTGGAGGCGGTTTGTGGCGAAATCGGGATGGATTGAGGACGAATAGATAGCGACGTCGTCGGCATAAAGTGATATTTTAGTGGTTGGGTCAGTGGGAATTGGGATGTCGCTCATGTAGATGTTGAAGAGGGAGGCTGAGAGGATTGAACCTTGAGGTACCCCGGAAGTGATGGGGCGTGTGGTGGATCTGGTGTTGGCAAATTTAATTTTGAATTTTCTGTTATGTAGATAAGAGGCTATTAGTCGGACTAGTGGGAGTTGGATGTTTGACTGAAGCATTTTAAATAAAAGGGCTTCGTGCCAGACCTTATCGAAGGCTTTCGATACGTCGAGTAGCACTAGACCGGTGAATTCTTTTTTATTGAGGGCTTGTGTGACATGTTCGACTAATCGGAGGGCTTGGTGGGTGGTGCTGTGACCAGCACGGAATCCAAATTGCTCATTTTGGATGATGTTGTTATCGGAAATGGCCTCGTGAAGTCGTGTGATAATGATTTTTTCGGCGAGTTTGCCGATGGCGGGGAGCAAACTGATTGGTCTGTAGTTCTGAGGGTATTTCAGATTTTGACCGGGTTTAGGGATCACCACTACGTCAGCGGTTTTCCAAATCTGTGGGTAATAATTAAGGCGGAGGATTGCGTTAATTATTCCGGTGATAGCAGTTACTGCTTTTTTGGGTAGTACCTTAAGGGCATGGTTGGTAATGCCATCGGGACCTGGGGCTTTCCTGTTTTTAAGGCGTTTGATGGCTATTGCGACCTCCGTGAAGGAGGTGGGATTGATGATGGTGTTGTCTGTGGTGGAGAGGGCGGTGTTTACGGAATTTTCGACCGAATTGATGTGGTCATGGTCAAGTCTCGTGGTATTGGGGGAGCATTGGGATTTTTTTTTTTTTTCCTGTTTTCTCTCAAGAGAGAGAGAGTATATTCATGCAATTCGATACAATCTTAACAATAAAAAAACTTAAAACTTAACAATAATTGATTAAACTAAAATGGTGGTGATGAATGTTGGTGAAATTAATGTTGATGAATTAAATATGATAATTAATAACTGGATAAATATTAAATTATAACTAGAAAGACAAACGAGCATTACAACGGCAGCGGGTAAAAGACAAAAATTAAAATTTAAGATAAATTTGAAGTTGTTTGAATTTTAATTTAAATTTAAATTTGAACTGGGTTTGGTTAGTTTAACAGTTTTTTTTTTTATTTATGTAACATCAGTGGGGCATAAATCCATTTTAGACAGACTAAGGGGGGGTGTTAAATTGTTTTAGAGTGTTGATAATTGATTTACAGAAAGTTATAAAAATTTGGGTGATGAATTTATTTGATATGATTTCAGAAATTGTAAAAGGTGAAATATTTAAAAAGGAACAATGTGAAGTGTAG
The DNA here is from genome assembly GCA_932274525.1 of Podabrus alpinus. NCBI lineage: Eukaryota > Metazoa > Arthropoda > Insecta > Coleoptera > Cantharidae > Podabrus > Podabrus alpinus. Next base: position 89,736,384 of record OW026451.1, read on the forward strand.
GTATGGCGTTGTTGGACGTATTTCGGGCAGGAAGACAATAAATGATGCAGAGTCTGCCTACTTTTTGAATCGCAGGGGCACACGTCAACAGGACTGATCTTGAATCTGTATAGATACTCGCGCGCAAACGAGTGACCCGTCAATACCTGCGTCATTTCAAAGGAGGTATCAACGGCACTTCGGAACAAGCGAACATCATGTAGCGTAGGTAAATGCTGCCGGGTGGTCGAACCTTGGACGGCATTTCTGTACTCGGTATCCCAAGTACATGCCGCCTCAAGACGAATCACCCTTCTTGCATAGCTAAGAGGGAACTGGTTGTATGCCATGCGACTGTGTGAAACAGCCGCATCTTTGGCACATTGGTCTGCAACCTCGTTCCCTTCAATGCCGCAATGAGCCTTTACCCATGCAAACCTGATGATCGTTTGGTCCTTCAGTTTGAGCAGTGAACGATGGATGGAGGTGACCAAAGGTACGGTGCTACTCCTATTAGCGATGGTAACAAGCGAAGAGAGGCTGTCGGAGAAAATACACACTGAGTGTAACCTCCTGGGGGAGATCCAAGTCAGGGCGGCGTCAATCGCATATAACTCGGCTTGAAACACGCTACAAGTACCGTTTAACCGGTACTTGGGATTGGAGGCTGTCGGCAAAGGTTTCAGCCTTTTCAAGGTCGCTTTTGGCGATAGTGCCATCGGGGCGGAGAAGTACTGAGTTGGGTGAATGTTTTTTCCTTTGGAGTGCGCTTGCCATGCGCCAAGCAGACAAGTCTTGGAAGGCAAGTGATTTGATTTTGTCGGACCATTCATTGTCATGAAATTCTTTAATTTTAATGTTAACTTGTTCTTTAAGTTGGAGGTATGAAGTGTGATCGGTGGGATTTCGTGTTCTACGTGCAAGTTTTCTTGCACGGTTTTTGGAGCGGATTAGGTCCTTGAGGGAGGGAGAAAGTTTGTCTCTGGTGTCGTGGATGGGGACTTCGTAAGAAGTTTCTGAAATTGAGTTTATGATTTTTCCTTGGAAGGAGTTAATGAAATTGTCTAAGTCCGTGGTGGAATCGATGAAGGGGATTGGTCCTAGATTTTCCTTGAGTTTGTCTGTGAAAGAAATCCAGTCGGTTCGTATAAGAGTAGTTCACACTGCACGGACTGTCAACAAAATGAGTGAGGTTCCACCTAAATCCCGCCCCGCGCATCAGTGAATCGTGAAATTTTACGATTTTCAAAGTCGATTTTCTCTATCAAATATTGGTTTATCCTGCTATAGAAATGTTATCATTGACTTTTAAATACATTAAACTATCAGAAAATCGCTAGCCAAAATTAAAATTCGATGTTGGATAATAGTCACCCGTCCCTAATCGATTATTGACAATAATCGATTAATAAAAAAAAATCGATTATTTTTTATACTCTATAATCGATTATGAAATTTCATAATCGCGCACCCCTACTTACAATACGATGATGTTACAAAACACAAAAAATGAGAAATTACATAGTACTCAAAATCACATAGAATTTGTTATTTTGAAAGTAATTCGCAAAACAAACTCATAAGATTTTTAGGTTAAATTGATAAGCGCAAAAATTTACAATTTACCGTATTTCAATACAAATGTATCCTTTAAGGTAAATCTGAAATGACAGATTCTTGAATGAGATCAAATAGCATGTTTAAATATTACCTTCCAGAGTTATAAAGCCTTTTTAATATTTATACTACTAATCGTAGGAATAGAATGCTCGGAAAAAGATAGTCTTTTGGAAATCTCCTGTTTTTGCTACTGAATAACATGAATTATAGTATGGGCCATTTCAGACCATCGCAATATATTACTAGAAGGATTATCGTATTGAAGATAGCCAGTAATTCGTGCGATACCTACAAAGTGAAACTACAATCTATTTTTCAATAAACTAAAACTACAATAAAGGTCGTAACAAATTATCAAGGATAATAATTTATTATTTACTACGACATTGTTTCGAAGGGATTACCCACTTCATTATCAAGTATATTTAACACAAAATTACAAGAAGAAAATACAAAAAAATATACAATGACACATTACTTATAAGTCTAAAATAGGTATAGAAGTTGCCAATCGAAAAAATTTGGACTAACTGGACAGTGGTAGGTCAAAACAATGTCGTAGTAAATAATAAATTATTGTCCTTTATAATTTGTTACCTTTATTGCAGCGTAAGCAATTTTTTTCCGAAACTTTATCAATTTATATTTTTGCAATTCTTCGCATCCAATGTTTTACGACAAACTTCGTTGATTATGTTAAAAGTACATTGCTGTAAATGGAAGCCGGATGTTTCACAAGTAAGGAAAATTAAAAGTATTTAGATTTCAAGTATTTTACTTATTTATATCCACTTACGGCTTCTATTATGGCAGTTTGCTATTTGAGTTAACTAATTTAAATTTCCATCAAAATACGAAAACCTTAACTTCAATACATTTATAAATCCTTATTATAATCAGGAAGCAGGCTAAAAGGTAAACGTTCCGCTAACCGTCGATGTCAGTTTTCCTATTTATTTCGTTTTCCCTCGTTATTTGTTTTTAGAGTGGTACTGAAAACTTGAATCTGTTAAATGGTAATTATTCGATTGTTGCGCGCAAATAAGATCGTTATTTTATCTTGTAAAACAAAAATTGTCATCATTACGATAAATTTTTTATTTATAACTTGCAATTTTCCCTTTTCAAAGAATTGCCTTAAATTGAAAAAAATTAAAATCTGGAGGTTCGTTTCTCCCTCACCATATGTACACCCATGTTTCTCTGGCTTTAACAAAACACTATTTTTAATTTATGCATAATACGATTGTTTAATAATTGCAGGAGTTTAAAATTAGTTCATAATTTTACTTACAAAATTGTTAAAAAAGACAGAGGTTGTTCTAATCTTGAGTGCCCGGTTCGACTTCGGACGAAATAAAAGCATTATTGTCACTAAAACACAAAAATATAATTTAAAGTTTAAATCTTCTCAAAATGACGTGTATTGTACTTCTTGTGTTTTGAAACCTTCATTAAACAGTAGGTTCCCTATTTGTTCCCTGAGGTTTGCTAATGCTCATTGAACGTATGGCATATTTTAGAAAAGAAAATAAATGTCCTTAAGTAGGCTACCTTTTATAATATACTAAGGTCCAGTTGTTCAGATTCGGGTTATCTTTTAACCTGGGATATTTTCCATAAAAATGATTGCTTCAAGAATTGTTTCTATGGTAAATAATTTAGGTTAATAGATAACCTAATACTGAACAACTCGGCCTAAGTATGACACTGTTAAAGAAAGAAACATTGTAGAGGAATGCATGAAGGAAATAATATGAAAATTGAATTTGGTTATTTATAAAACCATTTTGATTAGACTTCTTGACAATTCTTATTTTTATGGAACTGTAAAGGTATCGTTGGCATCTAGGACAGAACAAAATACTTTAAAAAATCAGAAAAATTGTAATTTTGCGTCTACTTGTACTATGTTGCCGTTCTTAGTTAAAACGTCCTAACTAACAAATTGATTTTCGGGAAAAAAATTAGTTTATATGGATATTATAAAGCCATTTTCATATCATTTAACAAAAATTTTATATAATCATTATATTTTATTGCAGAAGGCATTAAATACAATTTTAGAATGAAGGCAACTTTATAACATCTATATAAAGTCAGTTTATTTTCCGAAAACCAACTTGTTAGTTAGGACGGTTAAACTAGGTAAGTACGGCAGTATGTATGTAGTATATCATCCTAATTTATATTTACACAGCACGAACAATTTAAGAGAAACGTTTAAAATAAAAATTCCCCGTGATACGAAATTTAAACCGTGGTGGATTAAATTCGTGCAGCCGCTTAACTCAGGGGCGGCTGGGCAAAAAAGAAAGGCTTGCCCCTAATGCTAGCTCACAACAGCAGGGCAGGAGACGCTTACAAAAAAAATAATGAAGCATACAGAGCCGATACTTGTTACACCACGTTCTGCATCCACGACACCTTTCCAACAGGTAATAAAAGGTTGGCTAGCTCAAAGTCGCGAAGGGGTGGGTTGGTGGAAGGAATGAAAGGGTCGTGTGACGGCACGTCGCAAAGCGTGTGTTTCCTATCGACGACCGGGCAATCCTCGATCGCGATTCTAAAAATTGTCAAAATCGGTGTGAATAATTTACACGGGGGGGGAGTTAAGTCAAAATCGGTGGGGTTAATATACACGCGGGAGTTTAAATGGGCGCCACGCATACGAAGAAATGAATCTCTTTGAAGGGGACTGGTTATCACACCTTCCAAGCTGGTACGCGACAACTTGAGGGTCTTACAGCGAACTCTCACTCCGGAAAAACCTCGCTCAATGACCTTACCTTTACAGGAGGCGAACTTTCCGTTGGTGAAAATAGCTAAATAAACATTAACACAACAATAATAATAACACACAAAGTTGGGAAATAATAAAAATGTATTAAATAAAATAATATCAGGGGGGAGTTGACAAGGTTTACACAAGATACTATCAAATTTACATGTCTTGTATAAAAATAAATATGTACAGTTGACGGAACCTTTCCGTGTGGTTTCCGTAGCGAAACTAGTACTGGTAAAACAATTACTCTTACAAAAATACAAAAGGTTAATTTGCATGAAAGGGGGGCGTATTGAATACAGCACTCCACCAAAATAAATAGTTACTTAAGCGTAACTTGATAATATTCAAAACTATGATTCATAAAATTGATCATGGAACTTAATCAATGCAATTGATCATCAAAATTCCCAACAACGGGACAAACAAACTTTAGCTACAATACTAAACTTGAAACGTTACGTTAAATTGTTTGGTTACATTCGGAACGCTCGAATGGCGTGGTAAAAGTTACGTTAATAATAGATAATAATATTAAGTTAAATAAAAGGTATACAAAATGGTTGCGATATCGTCTTCCAGGGTTGAACTGAACGTTCATAAACACAATTAATGGTCAATAGGACCAATTAACATCACAATCTTAAAAATATAAAAAGGTTTCTTACTTAATTTGGGTGGTTGATGTTCGACCTCTAGGTAAAGTCGATGACGGGTCCTTCAGGAGTGAGATTTCGTCTTCAGAACGTAGAATGAAGCTGAATGTGATGTCTCAAACCATATCAGAAGGGCAGCGTAATAACCAGCTTCCCAAAAACTCTTCAAATCGGAAGGTGGTGAAATGACAGGGTGGTTCACGCACTGTATTTCACGATAAAATAGGGGTCTCCGTACGAAATAGTTCACTAAGTTAGTTATTCGCGAAGTGACAAATAATTCAAGCCGGCACTGTCTAAGTAAGAAATGTTAATGTGGTGTCCGATAAGAAAAACGATTGGAATGCACACATGGGTTGGAAGTGCAACACCTGTTTTGTACCATTCGATAAAAGCAATGCTACGTACTTGCCTTATGAGCGGCAAGCAATAACTCGACGTGATTAACGTGATAAACAGATGGTATAAAAAAGTCCGATAATTAATTCAATGTTTAGTAACAATAGACGATATTAATTGTTCGATCACTTATTAAATATTAGCAACAATTGACGATATTAATGTTCGATAAAATATTGAAGGTTTAGCAACAATTGACGATATTCTGGTTCGATAAATTATTGAAGGTTTAGCAACAATTGACGATATTCTGGTTCGATAAAATATTAATTGTTTAATGACAATAGACGATATTAATGTTCGATAGTATTAATTGTTTAATAACAATAGACGATATTAAAGTTCGATAGTATTAATTGTTTAATAACAATAGACGATATTAAAGTTTGATAGTATTAATTGTTTAATAACAATAGACGATATTAAAGTTCGATAGTATTAATTGTTTAATAACAATAGACGATATTAAAGTTCGATAGTATTAATTGTTTAATAACAATAGACGATATTAAAGTTCGATAGTACCTGCAGTTGACACACACTAATTTTTAGCACAAATGACTTGTATTTATTTAAAGACCTCTAATAAATGTGAGACCTCGATAGTTAATTCCGCTTTTGGAAGCGCTAAGATACGAAAAAGGTAGTATCAGATTCCAAGTGAATCTCTCCGAATATGCAATTTGCAGCTCAATTTATGCATTCTCCCTACTCTGATTTAGGATTTTTCCCACTTACTGATTGATTTGGATCCTTGTAATTGGGTCCTATAAATTTAGAAAGAAGGGCGACGTGATTTAATTGGACAATACCTAGAGTGTGAGAGCACACTTTCTTCTTTCTCCATGCAAAGTGTATCGAGAAGTTTTGCAGGACACGTGCGAGCAAAACAATTTTTTGCTCGTCTGGTCGGACGAAAAAGGGTCTAACTTTTGCACTTTTTGTTGGTTTTTATCGAAGTTTTAAAATTGCGAAATCGCTATGCTTTCCATGTTAAAAATTAACACATGAGTTTGCAAGTCGATGCCTGTCTAAGATAACGATGTCGAATGCATTCGTTCCCATGGTCTTACCATCGCACGTGCCCGTTTTTTGTATCGACGGCCGACGTGGATTTATGGATCGCATAAAAGTTTCTCTCAGTCGTTTGAAAGATTATAGTAAAGTATAGGTATGAGTTGACGTTTAGTTTGCAACGTTAATGAATAGAGAATTTATTGTTGATGAGGTGAATTATGGATTAATGCTACGTCAACATTATTAACACTTCCTCATCTACCGTATGGTTTATTGTACGTGTATTAAAATATTTGATGATACTTTCCTAACTATACAATTCTTAAGATTATTGTGCATTTGCAAAACGTAAATTTATTAGTTGAGCGAATGTTTCAATCTTTTATTTTTACAACCCGACCTAAAAATGTTTTCTCAAAGAGTAATTTTCAACGGATCGATTCGAAATTTAAAATATAAGTTTAATAGATCATAAACGCAAAATCTAAGGGTGCGCCCGATGCGCGGAATAAGGTGACACTCCCCTTACGTCAAGAGTGGTTATCCCTAACTACTCTTCAACTGGGACGCGCGCAACCTCAACCGAAACAAAAACTGTCCTACGATAAACCATCAACACTTATAGTGCTGCAACATCTACTCAACTAGTGACTAGACTATACGTATATGCCGGGAAAGAGAGAGAAGGTTCACCTAACCCTAGGCTTAATCAACCCGTGAGTCGTAGTGACTCCTACATGAGAGGGCGGTTCGCGAAATCACGCGATCATTCGCTGGCCGTGGGACCCACAAATGTCTGTGAAGACACCGGACTCTAGATCAAGGTAGACCTGAGCTAAGGTAACACTTCCTTGGCGTACTCATATTTACAAAGCCTTCTCTAAAATGGTTCAGTCGATGGGGACTGTCTGCCTTTTTCAATATCGTTGAAAAAACAGAGTAAAAAAAGACGTGTGCTTGGCTGGATCATATTTACAAAAGCCGTTTGATGCACTTCAGTAGATGGGGACTGTCTGTTTTATCAGTTATCGTTGGTGAAACAGAGAAAAAAACTTGCGCTTAGCTTGATCAAATTTACAAAGCCGTTTGAGAGATCACTAACCTTCCTCATGACTTCGATCCGGACGAGATGATCGGAAGAGAGAGAAGAGGTAATGATGGGGGGGGCGAGAAAAAAAAATTTGAGATGGGGTGACAACCTATGAGGGACAGTCGAGGGAACAAATCCTCGATTCGTCCGGCTTGATCACGGATGTACACGAAAAAAAAATGTGGGGCATAATCGACAATCCAGATCGGGATGGGGTAATAAACTACAAGGGCAGTCGAGGGAACTTGTCCTCGATCCGTCCGTGTTGGACATTGATGTATACAAAAAAAGAAAAGAAACATGGGGCCTAGCCATGAATCGGGTTTCCACTGAATAAAAAAATATTCGTGGGGCATAGTTGACGGTACGGGTCGGGATGGTTTGCTTCCATCAGTGTAGTCGAAGGGAACGTCCTTGAACCACACTGACGTAAACGGGAGCTTTCATTGAATACAAAAAAAATCGTGGGGCCTAACCGTGGACCTACACAATCTATCGCCTCACAAAAAAAATGAAGCTAGCACAACTAAGGTTGACTCTACCAACGCTAGTGGTGAGTTTTGATGTGCAAAAAAAAAACATCGTCATTTATTGAGAAGTCCTGCGGTGATCGGCACCGGAGAAAACTTCACTCTAAATGTTGTCTTACACAGGTAGTGTTAGTGCAAGACGGGGACGTTGTACCAGTGGAACGTATCCACTAGGGTACAAGGCCACAAAAGATCATAACATGTAACATAAGGGGGGGGTTTAGAAGTTGAACGATGGCTGGATCAAATTTACAAAGCCGGTCCTATCTAATTCGGTAGGCGGGGGGGGTTTGATTAATTTAAACGGGACTAAAGTGATCGTTATACACGAAAAAAAAAATTTAACAACAAAAAAAGATATACGAAAACTGACTGAAATTCGAAATGGTGACAACCGTCCGGGTTGCACCTAAATGTTTGCTCAAAAATATATGAAGTGACTCTACTGTATAAAACTGACGAATGTGAGAAATAATTTTTCTCCAAAAGGTCAAAACGTAACTATGAAATTAACGCATGACTAATGATAACATTGGGTAATCAATTCAATGTAATCCTAGTCTCTACTTGATTCAACTGAGCGATTGATTGGGTGATTAGGCCAATGGCTCGCTAAGCGTACCCTCTAAATCCATAAACAATAATTTCTGAAATGGTTGACTGAAAATTCAAAAAAAATTCGAGATTACAAAATGACATGACTAAAAATTCAAAACAAAAAAAAACTCGGGATTACAAAAATGACACGCGAGATAAACAATGAAGCAAAAGAAAAATGACCCGTTTATACTTTTGGGGGCACGTAGTTTTATGTCGTACGATAAGGACATAACAAATATCTCCCTTAACCTTACTGACTTAAAACTAGCTTAAAAATACCCAAACTTTACGCTAACTAAACCGATACCTAAAATTAACTAAACCGAAATCTAAACTAATCCTTACATACTAAAAGCGCGAGAGAAAAAAAAGTTACACAGAAAAAAAAAATTCCACGTCCCAAGTCTTAAACAATCTTAAGCCGTTGTGACCGTTGCGAGAGAGGGCGGTTCGCGAAGTCACGGGATCGTTCGCTTGCCGTGAGACCCACAATCACAAACAGAAACGCTGAACTCTAGCTTGGGTTGGACCCGAAAACGTGGTAAAAGTTGGGAGGCGTCAAAATATATGCCTCTGGGATGAACGGATCAAATTTACAAGTTCACCCCTAATGGGTTTGTTCTTCCTTAGACCGGCAGGTGTTATGACCGTGTAGCATAGTTGTAGTCAATCTATTATTCCCTAACAAAAGGTAAATTTCCCAGAGTGTTGCTTCGAGTTATAACCCCTTACTTCTGTACGAAATTCCCTTACTAAGAAGGTTCCTTTGGGGCAGATTGCCATCCGCCAAAAAAAATAAATGGGACGATAATTCACCGGGGAATGGACTAAGTCCACGAAATTACTTTATAACCCTGGGGTTTGGAGCGTTATCCAACTGTGGATCAACGTCCAAAAAAAATGTTTATCTAGCAGTGGAACTATGTCCAGCATGATAATTCGATAGCTCGATGAGAAGTGGGTCACTCTAAACAACTATTAACTATGACAACCTTACTACAAAAAATAAAATTCGGTAAAATTTTCCTAAAGGGTATGTTACAAAAACTTCCCCTAAAGGGTGTGTTGCGACAAATGATTTGTCCGAAATTGGACACAAGTCCAAACAATACAACACGGCATGAGGCAATGTCTAATGCAATTGCATTCTCAGCCCTGATCTTAATTTCTAATCTCAAAAACGAAAACGAAAAAGCTAAAAAAAATCTATTTTAAACGGTACTCGATACCAGGAAAGAACGGTGAGGGATGGTGGGGGCAAGTTAACGTCGTGCGATTGACAAAAAGACATGGTCAGTGTGTATGAAGCGACAGTGACGCACTGACCTCAACCCGAAATGATAACTAGATGTTACCCTACCACTAACTTAAAGAAAAATGTCTCAATGGACTGGGATTCAAAACTCTTTGATTGATTTGATTCACCAAAGAAAACTTTACGTTAAACTTTAAATTCAAAAAAAACTCAAAAATAAACTTTAACTGACTTCAAGCAACTTCAAAAAAACTTTAAAAAACTTTAACTTAAATTCAAAAAAAACTTTCAACTGAATTTGAAAACTTTCAATCTAATTTGAAAAACTATTAATCAAGTTTGAAAAACTTTTGATTAAATTCAAAACAACATTCCATTAATTTCAAAAAAAATTCCCCTCAATTCGAAAAAAACTTTTCGTTAAACTGAAAAAAACTTGGCTCCAAAGGCCGATATTAAATTCAAAATGTTTATCTTAATTCACGAAAAAAACTTGACGTTAAACTAAAAAAAATTTAATTTAAGTATCACTATTAAATTTAAAATGTCTACTTTAATTAAAAAAAAACTTGACGTTAAATTCAAAAAACTTTAATTCATATGGCAACACGAAATTCAAAAATGTTTACCTTAAAAAAACTTGAAGTTAACAATAACTCAAACTGCTCTAGATCAAACTCAAAATTCGGAAATACGTCTGCAAATGAAATTCAAAAAAAACTTTTACTATTCCACTAAATGTGTGCATAAAATCTCAAAACTACACCCACAAAACTAACTTCGAAGATTGAACCTTGAAACTAAATTCAAAAAAAATTTTAGAAAAACTTTACGTTAGATGTCCATACAAAATTCAAAATATTTAAAAAAATAAATGCGTAACCTAATGAAGTGCGTAAATGCGTAAGTGCGTGACCCGTAGTCAAGCGTAAGAATGCGTACGAAACGCTTTGTGTCTTGTTCGAGACACATGCAAACAAAAAAAATACGTAATGAGTGTACGGTGTTACTAGCATAAAATACGTATGGAAACGAGTGCGTATATAACATGCGTACTTAAACATACTTGATCTAGATGTGAACATGTGTGCTAGGCACAACAAAAAAAAACTTTCTATCGCTATTTGCTAAAGATGGAAATAAAAAACAAGGTTCGCTATAAATGGTACGCAATGATAATGCGTAAGGGTGCGTAGAAGACGCAGATTAAAATCTTTTATCGTTAATTGCTGAAGGCTAATAAAAATTTGTTACTAAAATTGTCGATGTGAGGGAGGGTTGCATTGCTAAGGGATTGTGCGTTAGGGTGGTTTTCGTTCTACAGAAAGGGTTGCGAAATACAGGGTAGACTTTCAACGTCCGATATAGACGGTAAGGGTTCACACAAAAAAAAAATGGTGAAACGAAAAAACTTTAAACTAAGTTGAGTGACAAGTAAGAGTTTTCAACAAAATTTAAGGGTTGCGATATCATCGCCACGTTAGGGCGGTAAGGGTGTTCGCAGTTTTACGTCATGCACGGGACAATAAGGGTTGTACACGCCAAAACGGCATTATGAACCGGTAAAAAAAATGTAAGTTGTTTCGGTCTACAGTCAGCGGTGGTCCGCACCAGACCTGACCTCCTCGATTCAACCTAATAAACACGCAATAAAAACAAAGCGAAATGTTATGGCGACATTTCCTTAAAAGTACAAAAAGCAAGGTAAAATGTTATGATGACATTTTACAATACAACGAGAAAAAAAAATTTAACAATAATGACTAAGGACTAAATACATTCGCAACGACACACACGCACTAAAAAAAATTCATTCATACATTCACACGAAAAACAAACACACGCAAAAATCTTAATATTAAAATCGGGGCTTTAGTCTCTCTTAATTGGAGCATTATGCCCTGCAACGATTTTTTTCTTGGTCCTACTCTGTCTGGGGTTACAATGGGGACAAGTTTTTGTGGTCTCATCTTTTCTCCCACAACGATAGCAATATATACGTTTCTGCGGAACGGTACAACGCAACGCTAAATGTCCTGTGCCACCACAATTCCAACACAAAAGGGTGTTATTATTTGTCTTATTATGAATACGGCTCTTACACCCGAATTCACCATTACTTTGCTCGTCATTACGCGGTCCGCTAAAATTTTCGGACTCGTCCCGGGATAAATTTTCAATTTCTCTTACTGACATATTTTCTTTTGTCAGTATAGAGACGTTTTCGACCTGACCTGAAATTCGTAAGTGAAACTTCACGATCGGGGTTGATATTTCGAAATTTCTATTCGAATTCGCCGCTTCGACGGTACCGCGATCAACAGGGGGTTCTTTTGTAATTTCCTCCACGGTATTGGACCTAAAATCTCTCTCCGTCCGGGAGTCTGCTAATAGTAAGCCATAAGTTGACCTAAATTCCTCCAATTGATCTAAAATCCTAAGTTTGGAGTCTTTATCTTTTATTAATACGGGTTTTGATTTAAATAATCGATTAAAATAATGCGTTAGTTTCGTCTCTATGTTCATTTCTAGATTGGGTTTCTGATCACGCGAAACTTCTAAGCGACCAAGTAACTTTTTAATAATTAACACGCCTTCTTTTAAAGCTGCTAAATCTTCCGCAAAGGAAAACGGATACCATAATAAAATGTATTTTTCACCCTGTTCCTCTTTCATAAGGGCTGATACTAATTCATCGCGTAATTCTCTTAATGAACCGTGAAAAGGTAAACCTCTAATTTTTAATTCGTATTGGACCTCGTCCTTTCGCAACTTGTCCGGTACAATCCCGAATGCCATTATTAATCGAAATGAATAAATTTAATTAAATACAAAAAAGGATTCGCGGAACACGACTCTACTTTGTTCTCTGAACAACTAATGGTAAACGGAAATACAATATTTGATCTTAAAATCGCGATAATTTTCACTTTTAAATTTAAATAGGGGGGCGTTATGGAATCTCGTTAGTCCATTCATGCGCGTCGGTACTACTTTTAAAATTGAAATCTTAATTCAAAACTTCGTGATTTACAAAATTTGACGTAATGTGCCAAAAGGGCTTTATCGATAGCTACTAAGTTGGGTGCCAAGTTATATTTTAACCTACAAAAATTAATTTGGAATTTACTTGATTTACAAACAAAAAAAATTCGATACCATAACATGCCAAAAGGGCTTTATCGATAGCACCACGTTGGCCGCGCCAAATTATTATCCTGTTACACCACGTTCTGCATCCACGACACCTTTCCAACAGGTAATAAAAGGTTGGCTAGCTCAAAGTCGCGAAGGGGTGGGTTGGTGGAAGGAATGAAAGGGTCGTGTGACGGCACGTCGCAAAGCGTGTGTTTCCTATCGACGACCGGGCAATCCTCGATCGCGATTCTAAAAATTGTCAAAATCGGTGTGAATAATTTACACGGGGGGGGAGTTAAGTCAAAATCGGTGGGGTTAATATACACGCGGGAGTTTAAATGGGCGCCACGCATACGAAGAAATGAATCTCTTTGAAGGGGACTGGTTATCACACCTTCCAAGCTGGTACGCGACAACTTGAGGGTCTTACAGCGAACTCTCACTCCGGAAAAACCTCGCTCAATGACCTTACCTTTACAGGAGGCGAACTTTCCGTTGGTGAAAATAGCTAAATAAACATTAACACAACAATAATAATAACACACAAAGTTGGGAAATAATAAAAATGTATTAAATAAAATAATATCAGGGGGGAGTTGACAAGGTTTACACAAGATACTATCAAATTTACATGTCTTGTATAAAAATAAATATGTACAGTTGACGGAACCTTTCCGTGTGGTTTCCGTAGCGAAACTAGTACTGGTAAAACAATTACTCTTACAAAAATACAAAAGGTTAATTTGCATGAAAGGGGGGCGTATTGAATACAGCACTCCACCAAAATAAATAGTTACTTAAGCGTAACTTGATAATATTCAAAACTATGATTCATAAAATTGATCATGGAACTTAATCAATGCAATTGATCATCAAAATTCCCAACAACGGGACAAACAAACTTTAGCTACAATACTAAACTTGAAACGTTACGTTAAATTGTTTGGTTACATTCGGAACGCTCGAATGGCGTGGTAAAAGTTACGTTAATAATAGATAATAATATTAAGTTAAATAAAAGGTATACAAAATGGTTGCGATATCGTCTTCCAGGGTTGAACTGAACGTTCATAAACACAATTAATGGTCAATAGGACCAATTAACATCACAATCTTAAAAATATAAAAAGGTTTCTTACTTAATTTGGGTGGTTGATGTTCGACCTCTAGGTAAAGTCGATGACGGGTCCTTCAGGAGTGAGATTTCGTCTTCAGAACGTAGAATGAAGCTGAATGTGATGTCTCAAACCATATCAGAAGGGCAGCGTAATAACCAGCTTCCCAAAAACTCTTCAAATCGGAAGGTGGTGAAATGACAGGGTGGTTCACGCACTGTATTTCACGATAAAATAGGGGTCTCCGTACGAAATAGTTCACTAAGTTAGTTATTCGCGAAGTGACAAATAATTCAAGCCGGCACTGTCTAAGTAAGAAATGTTAATGTGGTGTCCGATAAGAAAAACGATTGGAATGCACACATGGGTTGGAAGTGCAACACCTGTTTTGTACCATTCGATAAAAGCAATGCTACGTACTTGCCTTATGAGCGGCAAGCAATAACTCGACGTGATTAACGTGATAAACAGATGGTATAAAAAAGTCCGATAATTAATTCAATGTTTAGTAACAATAGACGATATTAATTGTTCGATCACTTATTAAATATTAGCAACAATTGACGATATTAATGTTCGATAAAATATTGAAGGTTTAGCAACAATTGACGATATTCTGGTTCGATAAATTATTGAAGGTTTAGCAACAATTGACGATATTCTGGTTCGATAAAATATTAATTGTTTAATGACAATAGACGATATTAATGTTCGATAGTATTAATTGTTTAATAACAATAGACGATATTAAAGTTCGATAGTATTAATTGTTTAATAACAATAGACGATATTAAAGTTTGATAGTATTAATTGTTTAATAACAATAGACGATATTAAAGTTCGATAGTATTAATTGTTTAATAACAATAGACGATATTAAAGTTCGATAGTATTAATTGTTTAATAACAATAGACGATATTAAAGTTCGATAGTACCTGCAGTTGACACACACTAATTTTTAGCACAAATGACTTGTATTTATTTAAAGACCTCTAATAAATGTGAGACCTCGATAGTTAATTCCGCTTTTGGAAGCGCTAAGATACGAAAAAGGTAGTATCAGATTCCAAGTGAATCTCTCCGAATATGCAATTTGCAGCTCAATTTATGCATTCTCCCTACTCTGATTTAGGATTTTTCCCACTTACTGATTGATTTGGATCCTTGTAATTGGGTCCTATAAATTTAGAAAGAAGGGCGACGTGATTTAATTGGACAATACCTAGAGTGTGAGAGCACACTTTCTTCTTTCTCCATGCAAAGTGTATCGAGAAGTTTTGCAGGACACGTGCGAGCAAAACAATTTTTTGCTCGTCTGGTCGGACGAAAAAGGGTCTAACTTTTGCACTTTTTGTTGGTTTTTATCGAAGTTTTAAAATTGCGAAATCGCTATGCTTTCCATGTTAAAAATTAACACATGAGTTTGCAAGTCGATGCCTGTCTAAGATAACGATGTCGAATGCATTCGTTCCCATGGTCTTACCATCGCACGTGCCCGTTTTTTGTATCGACGGCCGACGTGGATTTATGGATCGCATAAAAGTTTCTCTCAGTCGTTTGAAAGATTATAGTAAAGTATAGGTATGAGTTGACGTTTAGTTTGCAACGTTAATGAATAGAGAATTTATTGTTGATGAGGTGAATTATGGATTAATGCTACGTCAACATTATTAACACTTCCTCATCTACCGTATGGTTTATTGTACGTGTATTAAAATATTTGATGATACTTTCCTAACTATACAATTCTTAAGATTATTGTGCATTTGCAAAACGTAAATTTATTAGTTGAGCGAATGTTTCAATCTTTTATTTTTACAACCCGACCTAAAAATGTTTTCTCAAAGAGTAATTTTCAACGGATCGATTCGAAATTTAAAATATAAGTTTAATAGATCATAAACGCAAAATCTAAGGGTGCGCCCGATGCGCGGAATAAGGTGACATACTTCCTCTAGATGTAGGGGGGTTGTACAGGGTGCGCTAAAAGATGAGCTCCAAAGAGCAAGCGAGAAAGGTGTAGTTTGGGCGCCACGCAGCTTAAAACCACCCTGTAAACAAATATAGCAAACACTAGCGAAACTGCGGAATAAGTGTTCCTGCAAAAAAAAGGTAAAGGGGTCTGATGCTTCAAGATCAAAAATGGCGCTGATCAGTTTTAAGTTCAGATTTAATTGATAACTAAATATGTACAGTTAAGCGCAATATTGGGACAATCTTTAAACTCGAAAATAACGAATAATGAATAATTAAACAATTATGAAATAAATGTTATTAGCGTTCGTGGTGTAGCTACCGCGTATACGTATATTCGGTTTACAAATAACTACGCGCTTCTGTGACTGGGTCACAGAGATAAAAAAATAATGAGTTTAATAAATTTCGTTCTTATAAAATCGTAAATGCGTCCATAAAGAACGGCCCAACAAATGTAATCCGCGCAATAATGTCAGATAGCCAAAAATATAACAATCAAATCCGAATAAAATAAAACAAAGATCTTATCTGAGAAGCTGGTGGAGTCTTCGATGTTGAAGTTGGTGGGGTCTTCGGTGTTGGAGGGACGAGCAGTTAGAATCGAGATAAAGATGTTGGTTGCAGGCAGAAATGGTAGTCGGAGTGGATCGGAATGGTGAATCGCAGAATGCTTTCCAGATGGCTTCGGAAGCAGGGTTCAAAACGTTGGATTTCCAAAACCCAAACAAATACTGATCACAGGCGGTAAGGTCTTGATCTCAAAGACGTGGTTAGAGGGTTTTAATAATTCCAGATGGTAATCAATTTCCTTCGAGGTGTTGAAAGTTCGGACGAAATAAATCCTTCAAATGAAGTACGGAAAATTCTCCCAAATGCTTACGAAATGAAGCCGGTACGGAAAATCGTCCAAAACCAAGTGACCAAAATGTATCCCAAAATAATTGGATTGAAATATACTCAAGTTCAATAAATAATTAGTCACCGGAACGTCCAAAAAAACTAGATTTTTGTTCAAAAATTCGAACACAACGCACTTTTCGAAATCGGAAAATTAACCATCTGCCTATATATATCACAATCGCCCGTGATAGTAAAATTTGTTCGAATTAAATATAAAACTTGCATTCTGATGCCGCATATGAGATTCTCATAAAACTAAATGGAGAAATCTTCAATCTTTCGAAAAATATATCCGTGAGAAAACAGGACCGTAACAACTCCCCTCTTACCAAAAAAAAAAAATTTTCGAGACTAGCGAGAAAATTTGAATAAAATCGCTGACTTACGTCAGGAGAGTACAATCATAAAAAAAAACAGCTATAACAAAATATCCTAGCACAAAAAATCCAAATCAGAAAACCATAATCGAAATACAAAAAATAAGATTAACTTACAAGTTAATCGCACATGAAAGGTTTCAAATCTTTAGCATGCCACGTCCCACAACGTTTCCCATCAGGATCCTTAAGTTGAAAAACCCAAGGCGAAAGCTTTTTATCGATAAAGTAAGGACCTACAAACTTTGGCGCCAGCTTGGCGGTAAACTGCCTAGCTGCGTCAGATAAAACAAAATTCTTTCTCCATACCTTTTGATTCAAGCAAAAGTCAGCTGGTCGACGCCGCAAATTGTAATGCTGGCTTGACTTTTTGTAAGCTTGAGTAAGTCGGGACGTAATTTTAGCATAAATTTTTTTGAAATTATTAGAACGGTAACTTAGGTCTTGATCCCTAGCAAATAACAAATCTTTCCCATCGTCTAACTCGGTTCGCTCTAAAATTATCTCCCTACCAAAATTTATAAAATAAGGGGTGTATCCCGTTACCTCATGTCTCGCAGTTCTAATAGCGCATGCTGCGGCCGATAAATATTTTTCCCAATCCTTGTGATTTTCTTTCACATAGGATGCCAGCACCGTTTTTAGGACGCGATTTATTCTTTCGGTAGGATTTGCCTGAGGATGGTAATTAAGTGTAAAGGTGATAGTGCTACCGTATTTTCTCACCATATCACCAAAGTCACGACTCCGGAATTGGACGCCGTTATCGCAAATGATAGTACGGGGAACACCGAACATGAGAAATACATCTTCCTCAATATGCTTAACCACGTTCTTGGCTGTTGCTGTGCGCAAGGGAAACGTAAGCGTAAATTTGCTAAAGCAGTCGGCAACAACTAGGATATAAGTATAACCGTGAGTAGAGCGGGGAAGAGGACCAACAATGTCCGTACAAATAACCTCCCATGGAGTAGAAATCTGAGAATGACCCCCCATCGTACCAACTGAAGCTTTTTGCTCTGGTTTGGCACGTGCGCATGTTAAACAATGTCTGACGTAAGTGGCAACGTCACTTCTCATTTTGGGCCAATAAAAATTTTGCATAACCCGATGATACGTTTTGTGAACGCCCATGTGCCCAGATGTCGGGTAATCATGCATTCTCTTAATAATGTGGGTACGATTCTCTTTGGGAACGACTTCTCTCCAATGATCTTGATCGTTAATCAAGTTTATGCCATTCCGACGAACAATCTTATACAATTTCGAACCTGAAGCACGCCAAAGGGGAAATTTATGAGGGGTAGCTTTTACTTTTTCGAGCATTTTTAAAAACCATTTATCGCGGGGTTCATCGTCGACTGGAGTAACATCAACTGCGTCAATAATAGGGACCGAACGAGACAAAGCATCTGGAACAACGTTAAGCTTACCAGCTCGATGAACGACTTCAAAGTTAAACTGCTGTAATCTCACAGCCCATCTAGCTATTCGACCAATAGGGTCTTTGATGTTGTTTAGCCATTTTAAGCTGTAATGGTCGGTGACGACCGTAAACTTAGTGCCTTCCAGATAAGGTCTTAATTTTTCTATCGCGTGAATGACGGCCAAACACTCCTTTTCGGTCACGCTGTACTTACGCTCGCAGCCGGTTAACGACCTACTAATGTAGTAAACTACCTTTTCGCCTTCCGGATATTGTTGGGACAAAATTGCGCCCAGGCCAAAATCGCTTGCGTCCGTTTGCACGATAAAAGGTAAGCTCCAATCGGGACAAGACAAAACTGGGCTAGTTATCAGACGCTCTTTTAGAGTATTCAAGGATTGACTGCACGACTCGTTCCATAAGAACTTTTGGTTCTTTCGCAATAAATTTGTTAATGGTGCGATAAGAGTCGAAAAATTTGGTATAAACCGTCGGTACCATGATGCCATACCAATAATTCGCCGAACTTCCTTAACGTTAGAAGGAGGAGGAATCCGCAAGATAGCCTCAACCTTGTCGGGGTCTACAGCCAAACCGTTCGCATTAACAATATAACCCAAATAACGAAGTTCTGGTTTACAAAAATGACATTTCTCACGATTAAGCGTAAGATTCGCTTCTTTAAGTTTAGCCAAAATTCGTTTTAAAACCTCTATGTGCTTTTCGAATGTGGGTGTCGCGATAATTATGTCATCCAGGTAGCTAAACGCATATGGTTCCAAATCGGGACTAATAATCTGCTGGATCAAACGACTAAAGGTAGCTGGGGCGTTATGCAATCCGAACGCCATACGTTTAAAATGAAATAAACCACGATTAGGCACAACAAAAGCGGTATATTTTCTCGAAGGCTCAGCAATAAGGATCTGCCAAAACGCAGACTTAATATCTAACGTCGTTAAATATTTCGCGTTACCTAATTGGTCGAGAATACTGATAACATTTCGCAAAGGGTAAGCGTCGGGAATACTAACTGCGTTAAGACGACGGAAATCAACGCAAAACCGATAGGTCTGGTCTTTTTTCTTGACCAGCAAAATAGGTGACGACCATGCCGAGTTTGAGGGTTCCACAATATCATCAGCCAGCATTTTGTCAAGCTCTAAATCGACATGTTTTTGAAGGATAGGCGATATAGGGTAGTATCTTTGTTTAATAGGAGGTGAGTCGGTTTTTATCTCGTGTTCCACCAGATGGGTGTAACCGAGTTTACTACCTGGCAGTTCGAATAAGGCTTCGTTCAAGAGATCTTCTAACATCAGCTTCTGACTACTTGAAAGAGTTTCGGCGGGTTGTAGTGCATCAAGCAAAAAATTTTCATCGGTATTCGAAAAGCACCACTCACCGCTACGAAGATTAGGCACTATGCCCATCCTAATCCAGAAGTCTGTACCGAGAATAAGGCAATGTGGCAAGGATGGAATCGAAAAATTCGAACACAACGCACTTTTCGAAATCGGAAAATTAACCATCTGCCTATATATCACAATCGCCCGTGATAGTAAAATTTGTTCGAATTAAATATAAAACTTGCATTCTGATGCCGCATATGAGATTCTCATAAAACTAAATGGAGAAATCTTCAATCTTTCGAAAAATATATCCGTGAGAAAACAGGACCGTAACACCCGATCATCTGCGGCCAAAATCCTCGGATAAGTACACTTTATTTTCCAACATGCATCTTTTCTGACATTTATAAATTGTTTTTACCCCCACCACTTTCTGTAAGGACATAATTTTCACTTCTTTCAAATGGCAAACACCATTTTTTACGGATTCTGATTTTCCTTGAAATTCTGTGTATGCTGATATTGAAATATGCGGTGCATGTAATCATTTGTTCAGTTCAGTTCAGAACCTGCTTTATGAAAAAATTTTAAAAAATTTGAAATAGGTACTAGCTGTGAGAATTTTATAAATTTATTTGAAAATAGTCAATTTGGCAGTTTCACTTATATTGTTCACACCGTCAATTATTATATAAATATTATAGTATATAATTTATACATTATTATAATAATGTATTATTAGAGGCGGTCCTAGCTTTGGCAGTTAAATGCGTCTACTGCTAATGCAAAATGCTCGGTTCGATTCCGGGCAGGGTAAGAATAACTTTATTCTGACCGTCTCTCCTTAGAAGGGAATAGCAAACCACCGAGGTAATCTGCCATGAGAATCCATTTCAAAATGAAATGTATTACATTTTCTGTGGTTCGGAGCCCACGTTAAACAGTAGGTTCTCTATTATATGCAAGAACGCATTGAACGCATGTAACATGCATAGAAGAGATACATCACGATGCTTCTGTCAAGAAGCTAAACGACTGGAGAGAGAGATCTAAATATAATTTTATTGGATAGTTATTTCAAATGTTATTCAAATTCGCTTCAACTATAGGCGCAACTATAATCCATCCGTTTTAAGAATGCAGAACTAAAGAAGATTTAGAAGAAGATTGTACTAAAATTGTGAACTCGGAACGTGATTGGTTAAAATTTATTCCTGTTTA
This sequence comes from Podabrus alpinus, assembly GCA_932274525.1. NCBI lineage: Eukaryota > Metazoa > Arthropoda > Insecta > Coleoptera > Cantharidae > Podabrus > Podabrus alpinus. The sequence continues at coordinate 89,757,825 of OW026451.1, forward strand.
AAGTGTCGAAATTTCGTTTGTGATTGATGACTCGCGAATATTTTTTTCTAAAAGTTTCTGGCAAATTTAAAAAATTTGTACAAGATATATTACTTATTGATAAAAAAATACATTTAACTCGATTTTTTCAAGTATCAAATAAGTGACATTTGGATTTTGTCGCTCATACACTTTAATTATTTGACGTTTCCCAGTGTAAATCTGACCTGCCGTTTAAGGCGACCTCTACTGCAATCCAAAACCAGATAGACTATAGGCCTAATATTTTGGAGTGGAGGGGCTAAAAATATATTTACAATTTTTGTTTAGAAATATGTGGTTTGTCGATTTTGATGTAGAATGATTTCCTATTCATGTGAGACACAAATATTCCATGATGATGAGAAAATGTGAAAAATATGAAAAAACATGAGTGGAAATAGGCTAAATTATCTGTAAATCTAGGTTAATAACAATTTTCTAGCCATACAGAGTTCTATTGTAGGATTTCACAGTTGATAATTTTTTTACCCGTTTTGAAATATATAATATTTCAAAAATTTATTTTAAAACTGTTGATTTTAAAAACTCACTATAAGTTGGGTCTAGGACTTTTCGGCGTAGCCGGTTCGGCGTAGCCCTTTCGGCGTACACCCGATTCGGCGCCGCCGTTTCGGCGCGAGACTAATTAGCCGCGAGCCCATTTCGACGCAACCTTATTCGGCGCGAACCCAATTCGGCGTGACCCGATTCGGCGCAAGACCAATTCTCCGCAAGGACAATTCGGCGGGAATAGTATATTGCATATTAAAAGCGGAAAGTGAATCTTTTGTGCTCGGAGGCGAAATTTACAGCGCGAGCCGTAGGCGAGAGAATGGGGAGAATCTACAGGGCTAACGCGAGAGGGAGACTTCCTTCGGGTTGGGCGTGAGGCTAGCACCCTCACACCGTAAAAAAAAAATCGCTAAAAATCTTGCTACCAAGCCTCGGAATAAGGACAGTCAAAATGAAGAAAGACATCGCAAACGAAAAAGGACTATGAATTTTGGTACGTGGAACACAAGAAGTTTAAATAATAAATTGGAAGAAGTACTCAAAGAGGTAAAAGCCTACAACATCGACATCGCAGTTCTTACTGAAACTAAGAAGAAATCCCTGAAAAGATGCATAAAAAGCTGGAGCCAGATTTCAGAAAGAATAATAAAGGTAGAAATGGCTATTAAAGGACATGATCTGGTAATATTTGGCATATACGGGCCCAACGATGATGCAATAGAAAGCGTGAAAGAAAATTTCTTTGAACAAATAACAGAATTATTGGACCCCATAAGTAACCGTAAAGAAATCATAATGCTAGGAGATTTCAATAGCAGAACGGGGGCGAAGATAAACCACCCAATTGTCGGCCGCTATGGAGAAGCCGTCTTAAATAATAACGGAGAAAGACTTATAGAGCTGTGTCAACAACATGGCCTAAAGATCACTAACGGCTTCTGGCAAAGTAAGGATATCCATAAATATACATGGAGGCAGGCGACTCGTCAGCTAAAATCAATAATAGATTACGCAATTGTTCGTCAAAAAAGCCGTATTATTGTAAAAGATGTCAAAGTAAAGAGAGGCGCTGAGTGCGGGTCGGACCACTACCTATTGAAAGCCTCAATTCAGTTTCCATTCATACAATTCGACAAATCCCGAGACACGAATATAGACTCAGAAGAACTAAATAACCCCAAATATAACCTGCAAGGCCTGGAAGAGGACTCAACAAAATTCCTGTATCAATTAAGATTGGCTAATAAATTAAAAAATGTACGCATCGGATCGACCGAAGAAACGTATGAACAACTCCGGGATTGCATACACCAAGCTGCCAAAGAAGCCCTAGGGGAATTAGATATAAATAATTTCAAAATAAAAAACCCATTATGGTGGAATAATGATATCGAGCAGATAATAATACAAAAGAAACAGGCCTACTTAAAATGGCTGTCATCGGGCACAAATAATGATGCTACAGTATACAAACAACTTAGAAGAAGGGTTAACGTAGCAGTAATAGAAGCAAAAAATAATCTGTGGCAGAAAAGCTGTGATGAAATAAATAATTGCAGAGGAAATACCAAAGCGAGCCGCGCATGGAAGATACTAAAAGCCCTACGAACACAAAACAAAGATAAAGGAAAAATCACAATTATTAGTATGGAATCCTGGAGAAATTACTACGAGTCATTGCTGAATGAGGATAGAGAAGAGTTTAAAGGCCAAGAACAAGAAGAGGAATCGCCAGAAACAAGTGAGAAGCCAGAAGATATAAGTATAGATGAAATAAAGAGAGCATTAAAAGGAATGAAAAACGGGAAAGCAGCAGGACCTGGTGGGATACATATAGAGTTAATAAAAGCCGCCCCAAATATCCTTTTGGAGCTGTTGGCTGACATCTTTAATAAATGTCTATTTGGAGAGCCTCCCCCCATACAATGGAAAACAGCTCACATCTCTTCTATATTCAAGAAGGGAAGCAGATGGGAATGCACCAGCTACAGAGGTATAAGTGTCATCTCCTCAATTGCGCGACTATATGGAAGGGTGATGAAAACAGGAATAGAGAAATGCATAACGGAACCGGAGGAGCAGAGTGGGTTTAGAGCAGGTCGATCGTGCGTTGATAATATATTTGTGCTTAGGCAACTCATTGAAAAGTACACTGCTCGGGGGAGAGCGACTCACTTGGTATTCGTTGACTTACAGAAAGCATACGACACCGTTCCGCTACATAAGGTGTGGAACTGCATGCGAAGAATGGGTGTCAATAATACATACGTAAATTCAATAAGAAATTTATATACGGGCTGCGTGAGCAACATAAAGATGGGAAGCAAATATCAAAACAGTTCAAAATAACAAAGGGGCTACGACAGGGGTGTTGTTTAGCACCGACACTTTTTAAGATCTATTTAAACGAAGCTTTAGAACAGTGGATCAAAAAGTGCCAGAACATGGGCATACAAATAAATGACAAGACTCTATTTACACTCTTCTTTGCGGATGATCAGGTCATAGTAGCTGCTGACGAGCTGGACGCAAATTATATGCTAAGAAAGCTAGCAGGAGAATATAAAAAGTGGGGATTGATAATAAACATAAAGAAAACAGAATATCTTGTGGTGGGTGAAAAAGGGGAAGACTTAAACATCGAAACAGGTATAATCAAATACACCCAAACCTTCAAATACCTTGGTGTTACCTTCTCTGCCTCGGGCAATGGCGATGCAGATATAAAAAATAAAATAGGTCAAGGACGAAGAGCTATAAAGCAACTGAACCCGATATTATGAAATGATAAAATAAAGAACACAACAAAAAAGAATATATACAAAGCAATCGTGGAAAGCATATCGACTTTGTAAGCTTTTTCGCTCTTCGTAGCTCACAACAAGCTAATGAGACTTGAGGAGTGTGAAGTAGCGCAAGCTGACATCTGTCAATAACGACAATTATCAACAGTAAATTAGCTATGACAGACGTATACCCTGATGTTCGTATAAAACCAGCTCTTAATTTTGCGGAGGCAAAAGGCCGTAGGTTCAGAATCCTCAGGTGATCACTTATCGGAAGAATAAATCCAATGACAAAAACAATTAATCGTTTATTAAAAATTAAAATATCGATGTTGAATGTACAGTACAAGCAGACAGTGATATTAATGATTAATGCTACCAAGTCAAAGGCAGAATCAAAATTGCAAACAGCAATTGTGATAAAACAAATATAAATATGGTGTAGCAATTCACTGCAGTATTGATTAAAAGAAAAAAAATTAATGGCACAAACCTCACAGCGCTCTTTGGTCCTACAATGCCTAATACTACGCAATACAATTGCGGGTTCCCTTCTAATCCACCTGCAGTCACCAATGGTTGAATGATAATTGATTCCTTTGCCGACTGGTTTCGGAGTGAAGCAACTGGAACTTGATTTGGCAGACAAAACACCCTGACTATCAAATAATCTGATGGTTCTGATGTTGTGGTAAATGTTGAATAACAGCAGTCAACTTTTATAATTGTTGACATGTAACCTTGTTTGACAGTGGATGGAAAATGTCAAACCAATAATTGAAAATAGTAACTGAATTTGACAGCTAAACTTGATAGGTAAAATATAACAGGTCAATTTGACAGCTCTTGCATGTGCTAAAAAATTTTTATTTCGTTAGAAATAAAGTTGGAAAATATAATTGCCTCTTACATGTACTGAATATATTCAATTCCGCTAACGCGTAACAGTAACTAATAATAATGTTTATAAAACTAAAACATTAATTATATCAAATAATTAGCAAAAATTGCACGAGTTGAACGTCTCTCGTAACAAACCAAAAAATGCTAATGGCTTCCCATGAACAGACATGCGTACCATATCCGTTGATATTAAAATGAATATATAGGATGTTGCGGAATAAATACAGTCAGTAACGTAATGCAAAAATTCGTTACAACTTATGGCTCGGAAGTTTGGGTAGTAAACGGGAGAAATAGAGGCAAACTGCAAGCCCTAGAGATGGACTTCTGGAGGCGCAGCTGCGCAGTCTCCAGATTGGAACACATACGAAATGACGATATTCGGCAAAGAATGGAGATAAAGGGTTCGATAATGGACACAGTAGAGGGCAAGAGGCTGAGGTGGTTCGGCCATATGCAGCGAATGGACGCAACTCGATGGCCAAAAAAAATATGGCAATGGACTTCAGGTTACAGAAGAAAGCGAGGCAGACCAGCAAGAACCTGGGCTCAGGAAGTGAAGGAGGCGATGGAAGCCAGAGGCTTAGAAGAAGGAGACTGGACCGATAGAGAGGATTGGAGAGCAAGATGCGAGATACGGAGAAGTCCGTAAAATACTCGCCAATATATATCTATATATTTATATATATATATTGTGGTGTTCCGTTAGCTTAATTCGAATCCACGACAGATATTTTTTTATGAAAAATAAATTTCTTTTAAACTTTTGTTCTCTGGTTACACTCAAAATCCTGTTTTTTCTCATATGTGATAACTTTTTTTGTTTTTAAAATAATTCAATTCTTCAATTTTATTAATTTTTTGTTTAATAAAATTTTTTACAATACAAAAATATGGGTTAGTTAATAAAATATTGTTTTTACACATAAAGAAAAATTAATTGCGCCTCTATAACATAAATTGTTCAGAGATAAAAAGTCATTCAGCTTACAAACACACATGTGATTGTAGCATGTTTTAAAAGTAATAAATTTCACTGATTTAAAATGTTTCAAAAAATCTAAATACCTTGGCTTTTCTTTTAAATTGTGTTTATAACACTCGATTAACATACCAACTTCTTATGTAGGTTGATTTCCAATATTTTTCCATACCAATTTTACGTAAACCAAATCCACAATTGAATTTTGCAAATAATTTGTGGTTAATTTTGCAACCATCGATTTTCATTAATATCGACTGCGTTTTATTTCTCTTAATTGCAATTTGTTAAGTTTCCACTTCTAAAAACCATTTGAGAATCCACTTTGTAATTTTTCTTTGAAGTTTACTTTGAATATCCACTTTTAAATCCACTTAGAAATCCGCTTTTAAAAACCACTTTTTCTGATTGAAAAATCACCGCTTGATTCCTTGTTCATCCAAGAACGAATACGTCCATGTTCAACTATCGTTGCCGAAAATTCTTCACCACGCGTGTGCAATTGCAATTCAGCGCTTCTGGTTGGTTGATTTTGTGGATCTTTGCTTGCAATTTTTAAATGTGTCCTTGCATGGACGTTCACGAAATTTTCCAAATCTTCCGAGTGTCAGTTCGCGCACTTGTGTTTTTAAAACTCACGCATGACTTTAGGTACATAATTTAAATTTAAAATTTTTGAATACAAATAAAATTTTGTATTTGTTTTAATAAAAACAAATCTAGTCTTTTTGGAACATACTCCAGACTTGTAAAATTGAATAAATTTGAAGAATTATTACAGTTTAAATTATTGACCATTAAAGATTTTTTTTGTATAACGAAATTATAAAGTTGACATTAGAAAAATTATTTTATTAAATTTTGAATTTTTTCTATAGAAAAATTTGCTAAATTGTGAAATTTTGTTGAAGACAGTTCAATATATATGTATAATAATATGTAGTTGATGTATAGCAATTAAACTACTAAATTTTATACTATGATTTTATAATTTTCTCCTTTGATTATTTATCGTAGAATCATTTCTAGGTGGTAGATTTAAAAAATTCAAATTCTAAATGCAGAGGTGGGCTAATACTTTTCGCCAAAGTTGTATTTATAGAACAAAAATGGTTTCACTTGTAAATCATGAGGTTCAATAACTTTTAGAAATATTGTAAAACGTTTTTGTTGTATTATACTTTAAGCTTTCTTAAAGGTGGCCGAAAAATTCGCTGTTTTTGTTCGAATTTGAAAATTTATTTTTCAGTGTCATATTTTTATTTATTTATTACTCATTAGTAGCGATCGGATTTTAGGCACTAAAAAACTACAAAATATGCAGGCAAATATGCTCTAAAATTTTGAAAATAAGCTATTCAAATTCACAAGGAACATTTTTTAATCGCGCAAAATGAAAAGACAACAAGAGGAATTCTTAAAATTTTATTATAATTGCATTTAAATTTTCTTAACATTTGGCATTGCAAGTAATTTTCACTAATAGTTGTAAAGGATTATTTTAGAGGTATTTATGTAATAGTAAACCACATTTTTGTTTAGGTAATCTGTGTAGGTAATTTTTGTACAAATTTTAAGCGGCTAAATTTGATGAAGCATATTTCTGGTTTATATTGTCGGTGTCGAGACTTATTTATCGTCAAAATTGTAAGACTGAGATGTAGTAATACCTTGTTACAATGTAAAATAAAAATAAATTCGGCGCCACACTAACGGATTAACTTTCCTACTCGGATATCTTGGCCACCTTAAGTAAAATGGGCAATAAAACCCTTTTGTGGTAACGAAGTTTTAGGTGTTAATGTTAAAGAAAACATCTGTGCATAAGGGAAAACCAAAAATGATCCCGTATGGTACGGTATGATTCAAAGCATTTGAAAGAAACGTTACAGCAACTGCGATTTAGGAATTAGTTCTTCTTTGAAGACGTCAAGGAAAGGTTTGCCTACAAATTTTTATTTACATTTTCGTCGTCAGTGAATAGTGAGAGTTAAGAAGAGATCTTCATACGTTGGAAAACCGTCATAAGAATTTATAACATCAATCAACAGCAAGAAGAAATCCTATTAGAAACAGTTTTCTCCATAGTAATTTAGTTCTACCTGGATATTTTTTTTTATCAGAAGTCATCTATAGCCAAAATATGTTTTTTATATTTTAGTAAATAAAGAGTACTATTAAATAAACTTGCACGAAAAACTTAAATACGTATCTACATGAAATTAATGTTTTAAGATTGGGAATTAAAGAAAGAAAAAATAATTTGATTGAAAATTACTCATTTTTATCGCCGTAAAAGTAAGATTTAATATAGTTATAGCGAAGTTCTTAGTTTAAAAAAAACTAACACTACATACTCTTCTTTTTAATCCATTTTATGGGGTAAAACTGATTTATAAATGTTCAGATTTGGATATTTAAATAAAAGTTATTAATATCGCATTTTCAACTTTGGCAATAAATTGCTTTTCACGAATATAGGAAACAAAATAGTTTTTTACATCATGCTTGCTTATAGTTATTTTCTCAATGTAGAATTTTACTGACGCCTTACCTTTTTTTAGATGCAGCACACCCAAAAATATTTGAAACGAGCTGATTTAAACAAATAGAAGAAACTGCAATTTAATTTACCTATATACAATATGGACTATCAAAATCAAAACATTCAATATAATATAACAAGTAAACGAGGGAAAGAAAAATTTCATGAAAATGGGTACATATACATTTTTGACAACTGTAGTCGAGACGGAATTACGAAATTCTATCGGTGTGAACAAAAAGATCGATGTAAAGGGCGTATACATGTACTAAATGGACATGTTGTGAAACGATTTCAAGAACATACGCATATTCCATCAGCTGCAAATGTTGAGGTGGCTCAAGTTGTAACGCAAATTAGAGTACGTGCGATGAATACCGTGGAAGGAACTTCCCAGGTTATCAACGAATCTACTCAAGGTATTTCAGTTGGCTCACAAGCATTGCTACCAAATGAATTGGCATTAAAAAAGACAGTTAGAAGAAAACGCAATATAGTAACTGCAGCTCTACCAGATCCACAAAGTTTGAACGATCTAGTGTTACCAGATATCTTTAAAACCTACAAAGTGAACGGAATTTCCGAAAATTTCTTATTGTCGGACTCAGGAGCTGGAAATGAGCGTGTTTTAATTTTTGGTAGGCAGCAAGGATTGAATATTTTAAAAGAATCTACAAATTGGTTTGTAGACGGAACATTTAAAATATCTCCACCATTATTTCAGCAAGTATATATAGAAATGGCTGAAAGATATGGTGGTGTTCATCCAGTCCTCTACGCATTATTACCTAATAAACGAAGAAACACGTATGTTAATTTATTTAGCATGATTTTGGAATTAGAACCTGCAGCTAATCCAGAAAGCACATCTTGTGATTACGAATTAGCTGCAGTTCAAGCAATAAGAGAATGCTTTCTACAAGTTAATGTGCATGGGTGCTTCTTTCATCTAAATCAAAACATGCACAAACAATTAGCAAGTAATGGATTAAAAAACAATTACAATAACGATGTGGATTTCGCTTTACAGTGTCGCATGATAACGTGTTTAGCATTTGTACCTCGAGAGCGTTTAGAAATTGCTTTCGATAAATTGCAGACGGAGCTGTCACTAGAGGTAAGTCCTATTTTGGTCTGGTTTGAAACCTACTACATGGGCGTAAAGACAAGAAGAGGTGATGGTCGACGTCCTGCATTATTCGACTATGATATATGGAATGTATATAATCGTACGTTGAACAATTTGGATCGTACTAATAATCATGCAGAAGCTGCGAATAAACGTATACAATGCCAGTTAGGAGTAATACATCCAACAATTTGGAGATTTATAGATGGTCTAAAAAAAGTACAGAAAAATCGCGACATATTCTATGAACGTCTGGTGGCTGGAAACCCTCCACCTCCTAAATTAAAGAAATTTAGAGATGCAGATGCACGAATTGTTACAATTATAAGAGATTTTAATAATAGAGATATTATCGAATATCTGCGTGGACTAGCGCATAATTTTGAAATTCAACCATAGTATTTTGTACGCAATATGTGCATAATTATGTAATTTGTATGTAATAACCTGTAATATTATTTATATATTTTTTATTTTATAATAATAATAATAATAATAATAATCTTTATTACACACAGAACAAAATAAATTATACTGTAATTATTATTTTATTCACATTGTAAATAAATAAATAAATTCCAATAAATCTTCATATTAAGTTAAGTTAAGATAATCAGGATAAAAACTGCTAGAAAATTTGACGAAAACTTTGTTTTGGTCCATAGTCTAGAAAATAACAGAGTTGTTAGGAAAGCTGTATCTCATAAACTGTAGGGGCTAGAAAATTATCTTTTTTGTGTTTATTTACAATTATATACATGTATATAGATATAGTTGGTAACTACCAGTGTGGATTCAGGAGAGAAAAGTCGACGGTAGATGTATTGCACATAATTAAACAAATTCAAGAGAAAATCTATGAATATGATAATATGGATATGCATATGCTGTTCGTAGACTTTAAACAGGCGTTTGACAGGGTTAACAGAAGCCAAATGATGAAAATTATGAAGGAATTCAATATCCCACCTAAATTGATAAGAATGATTGGGGTTACACTGGAAGAATCAAGGGCCACAGTTATAACAAGTGAAGGGGAAACAGAGAGTTTCGAGCTAAATTGCGGAGTGTGACAGGGAGACACCTTGTCGGCGACCCTGTTCAACATTGTGCTTGAAAAGATCATTAGAACCACCGGCTGCACAGGATCAATGAATAAAGAGAGCCAACTAATAGCCTACGCAGATGATGTTATGATAATATAAAGAACAGAAAAAGGTATAAGCAAAATACTAAAGATAATAAAAAGAGAGGCAAATAGAATGGGTTTAAACATCAATGAAGAAAAGACCAAATACATGAGATGTAAGAGAGATAAAGAAGAAACAATGAACCATTTAAAAATAGATGACGCAGTTTTTCAACAGGTAAAGGACTTTAAATATCTTGGAGTACAGGTTAATTGTAGAAACGACAGAAGCACGGAGGTCTCAGCAAAAATACAGGCTGGCAACAGGGCGTATCATATGCCAATAGACAGTTATTAAAAGATAGGCACATATCTAAAAGAACAAAACTCAAGATTTATAAGACATTAATAAGACATGTGCTCGCATACGCAGCTGAAGTTGTATGCTTAACAAAAAGAGATGAGGAAAACTTGAGAGTGTTTGAACGGAAAGTACTGAGGGCGATAGTAGGATCCAAATGTATAAATGGACAATATAGAAGTAAGACAAACTCAGAGCTATTAGAAGAAATGCACGGCGAAGACATAGTGAAATTTATCAAAGCCCAAAGAATTAGATGGTGGGGACATATAATGAGAGCTAATAACGAAGAAATCGGAACATCAATGGAGACCACGAGAGGAGCGAGCCAGAGGAAGGCCAAGGCTAAGATGGAGTGATGGTGTAAAGGACGACCTAGAGAAGATGGGCGTGGGAGACTGGACACAAAAGGTGAACAAGCGCACAGCATGGAAGGAAATTGTACGTGAAGCCAAGACACATCGGGACCTATAATGATTTTGTAAATACGGGGATTAATCCACCCCAATAAAGGGATTTTGTAAGTCCGTAAAGGACAGCTTTATTATACATAAATTATGTATAATATGCCCAGGCAACACTTAATAACTAGTAGATATCCAGTGGATATCCTCTAGCTTTTGGATGTCCACTGGATATTCGCTGGATACCAGCTAGATTTCTGTGTTGCCTGGGTGTATTGACATGAATTTTAATAATGCAGTAAAAAAGTTTTATTTTTAATAACACGTCTCGCGTTGTATCCTCAAGTTGTAAAACTTCCTATGAGAACAAACTTTTTATTTCTCTTTTTCAATTAAACACTTCTTAATAATTTAAATTTTTTATTTTACACACCCCTTATAAATTTGTACTTAAAACAAATTCAAAAATTTCAACCCCATTATACAAAATTCTGGCGTGACCGCCTCGGTGAGGGTCATTCAGACACTGCTTCAATTTCGGCTCAACTAATGCATCTTATGCCGTGAAAGCGTATTGCCAATTTTTAAAAATAAATTCCCCAAGCAATAACGCTTCAAATTCAAATAAATAAAAGCATTCACATTCGCAAAAAATCAAATCTTTGTGGAAAAATCATGACAGTATATTGGGTTTTTACGAACGTCTTGTGACATTGTCCGATTCCCCCTTAGCTGTGTTCGTTGCGGTTTGCAAATGTGTGACGAGAACAGAGGGCCTACAGCTTAACGTGGATTCCAAACAACGGGAATAGATGATTTTTACATCGTTCACTTCGATCAGGAAATATTTTAGCCATATACATTATTATATACTATTTAGAATTACAGTCGAGCCGCGAAAAAGTGAATACCGTATATAGTGAACTACCGGAAATAGTGAACACAAAAATTTTAACATTGAGTGTATATGGGACTCCTATATAACGAACAGCGGTAAAGCGAATTGCGTACTGAATCGTGCAGTTTGAATTAGAGATGGGCGCGTGACGTGATTTTCGTCGTGTCCCGGTCTTTTCACGTGACACGTGAATGTCTAAAATAGAGAATCACGATAAAAACCGTGATTGTGCGTGAGTGAAATTAAACAAACGTGATCGTGCATGAGCCGTTAAATGCCGTGAGTATACGTGAATAACCGTGAGTAGCCGTGAGTGGTCGTGCGCAGCTGTGAGTGGGCATTTGTACATTTTTGCAATCTCTAAAGTTTTATACAAAAAATTTTCTATGGAATGTACTATGTAATAAAATTGGGTAAAATTAATTAATTTTATTTTATACATAATTTCCGATAATTGAGTCACATTATTCCACATCTGGCATAACCTAAACCTCCCCTGCATTAATTTTAACATTTAATGTTCATACTAAATAAAATTTTTTTTTATATTGGTAATAACAATGGGCTAGTGGTCGCATTTTAGAAGAAAGAAGGACTCGGTTACTAGAAGAAAACGTCGACCAACTTTTGTTTTTGAATAACAATCTGTAATTATATTTAATATTTTTTCATTTTATTGTGTATTACATCTTTTCAATAATAAAATTTGTTATCTTTTAAGTAAATAAAAAAGTGTGCATGTGTGTAAAAATATTAGCCTGATCTAGTATCTACTAAAAATGGGCGCATATCGAGATTTTAGACTTGTACGGTGTGAGTGAATCGTGGGTAGTGTACGGTTCGTGAGTATATGGAAAACATCGTGAGTAGTGTTCGTGAGTGCATGGAAAAAAATCGTGATCGTGCGTGAGTGTGCGTGAACGTGCGTGAGTAATATGAAAAAACATCGTGAGTGTGCGTGAGCGTGATCTAGGCTTTTGCATGATCGTTCGTGATTATGCGTGAGCAGCAAGAAAAATTCGTGAGTGTGCGTGAGCGTGAGTGAAAAGTGACTCACGCGCCCATCTCTAGTTTGAATGACATCATTTATAGGAACTTCCCCCAAAGATTGAGAATTTACGAATATTATACAGGGAACGAAATTCAGATCGATTCTGAATCAGAAAAGGAAGACGAGGTTGAGATGGTTTCTTATACTTTTAATGATAAACTTATTTCAATAAATCATGCATTGACATCTTTAAATGATGTTATTCAGTGGAGTGAAGAAAATGAAGAAGTTGAAATATTAAGTATTAAATTAAATAAAAAACAAGTACAATAAAAAATAACATCATTTTTCCTACCCGTATTGTAATTATGTTTGTAGGTAACCATCAATTTTCTTTAGCTTTCATTTTCAAAATGTGATTTTATTGTAAATTTTTTAATACCGAAATAGTGAACAACCCCGAAAAAGTGAAAGGTCTTTGCCATATTTAATTCACTATTTCGCGACTCGACTGGTTATATAGTTTAATTTAGATAAGAACTATTTTCGGCATCGAATGCATAACAAACAGCCAATTCACGACTTTGTGCTTTTTGGCACTTCCTTCGACAAATTTGACACTTACACTTAGTGTTATTATAACTTAAGGGTTATTTTAAGATACCAAACTAAAACCTTTAAGCAGCTTAGTTTTAAAACAATAAATATAATATTAAATTTTAGGAAATTCCAAGAAAATTTACTTTTGTATTTGTAGTCATTTAAATTTTTACAGAAGGATTTGGGGAGGGACTTAAAGAAACAACTTTTTAGAACGAACTTAAAAATTTATAAACGTTTATTTTCAAATTTATATAGGTAAAACAAAGGTTTTAAACAGTTTATTGTTTTGTGAATTATATGAAAGTTTATGAGATGTAGACAAAAATTTATATAAAGTTTAAATAGGTGTAGTAAGTGTTATAATAGTTTCTTAATTTTATAGTAGTTATTATAATAATGTAATAGCCGGGTTTTCACCCAAACTGATTTAATTTTACAAATTTCTTAAAAATATCGTTTTTAGTAAAGTTCCATTATTTTTAATTTTATTTAATACAAATTTTAAAGAAATGTTTAATTTATATGAATGGCTCTCGAATATAATTACGATATTTATGTGTGTAACAAAATTAAAAACAAAAATAACAAAATTAATTTCTTTCTATAAAATATAAAAACTTAAAGTCGAGGTTAAATACATATTGAAAAATATATGAAAAATGCCCAATTACTTTTAATGACCTGTATTATGATTTAAATTTCATCAAATAAGGTATTCTCTAATTGCTAACCGATTTCAATTAACAAGCAAGTATCTTTACCATAATAATTATATAGATCTTATATTGTTTATTAACATATTATGATGTTACAAATTAGTTGGTATAACGTTTATCTAATATGTTTATAAATGTCACGCGAATCTACACAAAATCATTACACTTTCTCTTAAACATAACACAAAACTGTTCAGCTTTTATGATTTAATACAATGCATGGTTTAAATAGAGTGTACTCATCTGCGTAACAATATTATTGTTACAATTTTTTTTTAAATACCACATACATACATAGGAGAAAACAGAAGCGCGATATTACAAGGCAAAATTTTAAATGGTTATTACGTAATATACTTTTAAATTTAGTGATTTTGAGCTAAGGAGATGATTATATGAATTTATTTAATATACTTTTGAACACGCGGTTACTGCGAAAATTAATAAAGTCGAAAATACCATCAGCAATTTTGTAAGATATATTAACAGTGCGACCGAAATTTTATTTAAATCACACTCTTTTATGACTATTTTAGTCTCGCATTATTCTTACGATTTTTCCACTTTTACAGTATAGTTTATCACTGTTTTTTTCTATTGAATATTTATTCTTATTAAATAATAGCTATAGGTAGTAGAAAAAGTTGTTAAATACTAAAATAGCATTATTTTTCATTCATTTTTATTTGAATATTTTTCCTAATCATTAGCAACGAAAAAAATATTTTTGGTGGTACTAAAATAAAGTTGAAATAAATGAAAAGTAAATAATTATCTTTGTACCGTTCAGTTTTTAGGTATGGCAATGGCAAAAATATAAGAACATTTTTATTCGGGCAATGTCAATATAATTTTTTCAATCATTTTTATGAAGTTGGTAATAATTAACTAATTATTATGTATAAAACTTAGTTTAACTTTCATTTAATAATTTTCGGTGGTTTCGAAATATTCTAAATTCTAGGAAAAGCAAATCACAGTATCCCCAAGTAATATTATTTATTTAAGGCGTAACTTGAGTTACCCTCTACACATAATTCTGTTCATAATAAGCAATTGAATTTTAATGAAAGCGAAATGCTATTTAAAGATATTCTTTAGGTAATATGGTATAAATATACAGAGTATTTCCTGCACAAGTACAAAACAGTTTTTATAATATAAAAATAAAGCTGTTGTTCAACTTACCCCTTTAAGGGTTGTTATGCAAATTTTTAGCCCTAAATTGATATGAAATTTCTTAATAAAACATTCCAGGAATCGACCTCTGAAATTTTTGCGCTTATTTAGGAAAAATCATGTATATCTAATTTGAAATTATTTCCTTCTTACAAATTTATAACATATTTTTATTTATATTTAAAATAGTATTATTTTAGTTTATGCACTACTTAAGTAAACTAAAGCTTTTTATTTATCTGTGACTCTGGAAAAAGACTTTCCAGTCCGTTAAACAACAACTCATAACTACTAACATGCACACCAAAATTTATAAAAGTATGACTCCCAACTCATATATTTTAATAGATCGTAAAGCTTCCAGTTGTTAACATAAATTCTTAAATTTTATAATTAATTTCTAACCAAGAGATTGTGTATTACTTTGAAGGTATCAAGTTTAATATATTAAATATAAGAGTGAATAATTAATATGTATAAAATTTTACTATTCCTTTCAACAATAGTATTTGTAATAGTAAAGTGCGAATATCGTGAAAGAACAAATAGACAGTTATTACAACGGATTATAGGCTGGCCTTTAGATCATAATTGGCTTCAAAAGAGTATTACTGAAGATTCCGATGCTAATCGTCATAGTAGATGTATGTATTAATGTTAAAAAATATTCAAGTTAATGATTAAATAATATTTAACAATTAATTAAATTACTAATTTATAAATTAATAAAAAATTTATTTAACAATAATAAATTACTAATATTTAATAATAAAAATATAATCATTAAATTTAACGATTTAATATTGAAATAATATTTAACACATAATTAATAAATTATTAATTCATTATAATTACTATAATATATTATATTATGAAGAATTAATAAAATTTATAAGCATAATATTTAAATCTTATTTTTAATGAGTATAATAATTACATAATATAATATGTTGATTCAAGTAAGTATTTATTTTCTCGAACTAGTAAATACAATCTAATGATGCCTATGTTAAATCATCATAGCTGAATTCCATGTCTTATAGTACGTAATATTAATTTAATATAAACAATTTAAAAATCATTTACAATTATGATTAAACATTTTTTAATTGTTTAAAACGAATATTATTTCAAGTTTTATTTATATCCAATCAGCAATCTTCGTGTATATGCTAGAGCTGTCACTGGATGACAAAACGTTGTCATCGATAATTGACATAAAAAATTTGAGCGTTTTAATTGGTGCTACCGTGCCGAGTTGGAGAAAATACTTAAGAACGAAGGCAAAAATTTGAACTAGCGTGCGTTTTCCAATCTTAATTTTTTCAAAAATTGTATTGTTTGCATTGATTGGCACTCTTCGGTCGTAATCGGTGGGGAGGGCTGTCACCGCTGAGCCCTACATTCTACAGTCGAAGAATGGATGAAATGATAAATATTCTTGGTGATGATAAGTCTCAATTACACTCGACGGTTTTATCTCATCGTCAGACGAGATTAAACAGTTTTCTCGTCTAAAGCTACGCCTTCTGGAAATCACTGCTCAAGACTATTCGGGTACTATCCGAATATTGTTATCTTCCTGGTGCTATTGAATGTATAGTCATATTTGGCATAGGAAAGGAATCTGTAATTTAAATAAAAACAGTACCTAAATTCAATTTAGGTACTAAATTGATTAAACCGTAAGATAAAGCCGCAGTTAAGAATGATTTAAAGTAGACTTGTTTTGTAAGGTAATATTACGATGACTTTTATTAAAGTTTACTTTTAAAAATATAATTTTGGTTGATGTTCAAAATTAGCAGGGAGCATGGGTAACAGTGAGACATTTAACAAATTTTTTTATTCTAATCCGCTCACACAAATAGCACTTTAATTTAATAGTTTTAACCTTTGAAGGCACGGTTCCATTCAATTTTAAGGTATCTGTAACGCTGAAGAAAAGCATCTTACAGTTACCCATGTTTCTCTATTAATTTATTAGTAATTTCTGTGAGTTTTAGCTGTCAAAGCTGCTTTATTGCTTTAATTTGAATAAAACGAATACACGAAAGTGCAAAAATACAATTTAGTTAAAACTGATGGCTCGCGATGTTTATAGATGACTCTTTGACGTGAAATGGAAAGTAGAAATTCATATATTAATTATTGTTTTTACAATTTGCAGACATTAAGTTATTTGTTGTAAACTTTTAAGTAGCACTATCCCGACTGGTCAATCTTAAACCCGAATGTAGGGAAATATCATGATAAATCAGTTTTCTTAAGATTTATGTTTCCGGTTGGAATGAAAATTGTATCACTCGAAGGTTAAAGTGAAAAAATGGTTAATACAATTGAAGTTTTATTAAAGAATCTCTTTCGGATGATAATGGGAAGCATGAATCTTAGAAAAGTTAATTTGCCATGTTAATTCCCTACGTTTGGGTTTACGACAGGCTACTCGGTATAATAATTTAATTTTTGGAGTTTTCGCAAACAACTGCCCACTTCAATTTTAATTATTATTCAATATTCGGTCGGCTTCACTTTATAGATATCACATAAATTACTGGTTATGAATTATCTTTAATACCACAATCCTTCCAGTAGGACATCTTTTTAAGCAAAAGCAAATCATTGTCACAACCAAAGTTTTTCTTTCTATACGCCACTGATGAGATCTAATAAGATCGAAATATTTATTTCTTTGTTGAAATACTCTAGATGTGCCTTTTTTAAATTGTTCAATTATTATTATAAATATCTATAAATTAAAGGAACTTTTTTGAAAGTATGCAATAAACAGAAAAATTAATAATAAAACTAACACATTTACTTCCTATTATTTCTTTAAATTAATTTATTATATTAAAGTATTTCGTAAATATTAATCTAAAAAAAGTTTTATATGCAGTTTGTAGAAAAGTTTATTGTATTTCTATAATTGAAGGGCCTAGTGGAAAAAGTAGTTAAGTCACTTTTTTTTCAATTTGTAGTTGAGCACATTTTCACATTGCGGCATTTATTCTCTACAAATTAGTATAAAAATCAACAAATTGAAAAAAAGTGACTTAACTACTTTTTCCACTAGGCCCTTCAATTATATAAATCATAAAACAATTGGTAAATACATGACTAAATTTAGCAATTAAGTAGCACAGAGCGTGGTTATAATTTCGGTTTCAGTAACGAAATTACGAAGAGAAAGCTTTAATAAATTTAGGGTTTGATACAACAAACTAATTTTGAATTCTTGATGGTGCAAAGTTTGATAATAATCATTTTAAAAATCTAGAGCATTAACATTTTGAGCGTTCAAGTTTTCTGAATTTTAATTAATTATATATTTATTACACAAAAATATAATCTACATATTTTTGTGCATCACTTTTAAATTATGCCACAAAATTTGGATGATTTTATAAATAATAAATACAACCAATATGGTCAACCCTTTATTTGATTATAGATTTAAAAATCAATTACTATATAATATTATAGTACAAGAAAAAAGTTGAAGAATATAATGAATGATAGCATAGTGAACACTTCTAGTTAAACAAAATTCGTTTTATGGTTAGCGTAAACATACCTTATTATTTTAAATAAATTAAAATCGATGTAAAGGATAGCCTACTTCCGGTGTTCCAGTTCCTGTAAAATTTAATCAGTTTTACATCTTACTGTGTAATTGCATACAATTTTGTTCGAAATTTTCGCAATTTTGTTTTGTTACTTTTTGAAATAAAATAACTGTAAATATAGTTTTGTAAACAAAATATAGCTAAAAATTATTACTCTTATAAAGGGTGTTTTTTTAGGAGGTTTGTTTTTCCGATAGATGTCGTTTTATTTTATGACAGTTGTTTTGACAGCTCAAAGTGGCATTTCTACTCAGTATTGTTTGGCAAATCATTATGAATAGGTTAACTCCAGAACAACGTTTTCAAATCGTGGAAATTTATTTTCAAAATCAGTGTTCAATTAAAAATGTTTATAGAGCACTTCGTGAATTTTATGGTGCACATAATCGTCCGTCAGAGACCACCATAAAGAACGTAATTACCAAATTTCGGTCTACATTCACTCTTTTGGATGCCAAGCCACCGACAAGAATGAGAAGAGTTCGTACAGAAGAAAATATTGCTGTCGTTGAGGCCAGTGTCGAAGAAAACGACAATTTATCGATTCGTTGTCGTGCTCAGCAAATTGGACTTCGTCCATCGACTTTATGGAAAATTTTACGTAAAGATTTGGGTTTGGTGCCATACAAAATTCAATTGGTGCAAGAATTAAAGCCACACGACCATCGTTTGCGCCGTGAATTCAGTGATTGGTCGTTAAATCAATTGAACGAAGATCCATTTTTTTACCGTAAAATTCTCTTCAGTGATGAGGCGCATTTTTGGTTAAATGGATACGTCAACAAGCAAAATTGTCGCATTTGGAGCAAAGATAATCCACACGCCGTTCAAGAATTACCAATGCATCCTGATAAATGTACTGTTTGGTGCGGTCTATGGGCTGGTGGGATCATCGGTCCATATTTCTTTAAAAATGAGGAAGGACGACGCGTTACCGTGAATGGAAATCGATACAGAACCATGATCAATGAGTTTTTGTTGCCAAATCTTGAAGATATGGATATGGATGAAATGTGGTTTCAACAAGATGGTGCCACTTGCCATACAGCACGTGAAACAATGGACTTATTGAAAGAAACTTTCAACGACAACATTATTTCGAGAAATGGTCCGGTGAATTGGCCTCCGCGTTCGTGCGATTTGACGCCACTCGATTACTTTTTGTGGGGATACGTGAAGTCATTGGTTTATGTGGATAAACCTCAATCGATTGACGCTTTGGAAACCAATATTCAACGTGTCATTGCTGACATACGCCCTCAAATGCTTGAAAAAGTGGTCGAAAATTGGACCTCCAGAATGACATTTGTGAAAAATAGTCTTGGTGGCCATATGCCAGAAATTGTGTTTAAATGTTAAATGCCAAAAAATTATCTACCAAATAAAAAAAAAATTTTGGTCATTTCATAATTTTATATGTGTTTTATTCAAAAAAAAAATCGGCAACCTCTTAAAAAAACACAAACATTTAGCCTTACATCAAAAATGTGTAAATTTGAATTAACGAATTTACATTTTAAATTTTAAATAGTTATCGTTAGAAAAGTGTCCAAGTGTCAAGTAAATACACGCATGCTACGTAAGAGCCAAATAATGTACATATAGTATATACATGAACGTAAAACTGAAACGAAGTAAACTTAAAAGAACAAACACTCCGAGATAAGCATACAGCAGTTAAATAGGTACAAGAATAGACGAATAACTGGAAGAACTTCTAAAGTGGGCTAAAGAAAAACGTGACTTTCTCGGTGATTACAACCACACTACAAAAGAGCACTACAAAAGGAAATCAATAAGCTCGGTAAAATCGGTGTAAGGAATCAATATCTTTCAATGAAATACATTTTATTTTTCGACATAATCTCCTTGAAGCACTTGGTATTTCTTTGAATTAATTTTTCTGAACCACTGAAAAAAACTGTTTCGATTGCTATGCACAACTGCTTTCCACTGCAACATCAGCTCTTCAATGGTATTAAATTTCATCCCTCTAATTCTTTCTTTGAATTTGGGAATAGAAAGTGATTTGCTATGTGCCAGATTTTTTTAAAAGTACTTTTTAAAACTTTTTAAAAGTAACCTGAGAAACTTTCGACTTATGAACTGGGGCATTATCGTGGAGTAGCAAAAATTGGTATTTCACTTTGCTCTTTCTATTTTCTTGGATAGCTTCTTTTAATTTATGTAATAATCTTATACATTTATACATTATAAAGTTATACATTATAACTTTAGACGCCGTTTACTACACAGGTAATCAATTAACAGAATTCCCTGGCCATCACAAAAAATTGTGGCCATAATCTTGTCAGCGGACGGTTGAGTTTTGAACTTTTTAGATGGCCGTTTTCCCTTTTCTATCCACTGCAAAGACTCTTGTTTGGATTCAGGGTTATAATGATGAATCGATGGCTTAATATCTGTTATAATGGTATTTAACATTGTCCTCGGATCAGCCTTACACATTTCCAAAAATTGCCTAGAAATTTCGGCCCGAAATTGCTCCTGTGAAAGAGATAGCTAATATGGATGATAAATTGAGATATTTTTAGATAGACGTAGATAGACGTTTATCATCCATTAAAAACTTTTCGAATTTAGTACATTTTAGTAACTAACTGCATCCGTAGGACGACCAAGATTCCTTGTTCACTTCAAGCATATTATTATTTTGTATTCGTTTTGCACTTTTACCCTTATCTGTTAAAAATTTTATCATTATTTTTACAATAGTGAAAACCGACTTCTATTAAAAATTGAATAAAAATCCAACGGTTACTTGGATCAATTTAATTTTTGAAATATGGCCTTCTATTTGATTTTGTTACAAACCATTTCGGGATTTCTTTATAACTCAT
Organism: Podabrus alpinus; assembly: GCA_932274525.1. Lineage (NCBI taxonomy): Eukaryota > Metazoa > Arthropoda > Insecta > Coleoptera > Cantharidae > Podabrus > Podabrus alpinus. The sequence continues at coordinate 89,779,475 of OW026451.1, forward strand.
TTCCTTATACCAGTTTTACCGAATTTATTGATCTCTCCTCGATAATAGAAATATCACTAAAGTTAGCAAAAGAAAATACACAATGCAGGCAATTATAAATAATAATTAGTAAAGAAATATTAGAACTTATAAATAAAAAACACCGTTCAAGTTCAGCAATGGATTGAAAAGTGTTATCCGGACTCTGCTCCGTCGAAAGCAACCATTTATCGGTGGTATGCTGATTTGAAACGTGGTCGTATGGACACAAAAGATGCTAAACGCTCTGGTCGTCCAAATGAAGCAGTGACTCAAGAAAACATCAAGCAAGTCCTGAAAATCGCGATGGAAGATCGAAAAGTGAAAGTGCGTGAAATAGCTAAGATCATGAAGATATAAATTGGTAGTGTTTTCACTATTTTGCATCAAAATTTGGCCATGAAAAAGCTTTTTTACAAATGACTGTCGCGCTTGCTCAGAATTGAACAGAAAAAACAACGCATTGATGATTCAAAGCGCTGTTTGGAACTGTTTACTCAAAATAAAAAGGATTTCTTACGTCGGTATGTGACAATGGATGAAACATGGATTCACCATTTCACTCCGGAATCAAAACGGCAGTCAGCTGAGTGGAGAGCACCCGCTGAAAGTCATCCAAAGCGTCCGAAACCACAGCAGTCTACCGGGAAGGTTATGGCCTCTGTATTTTGGGATGCGCACGGCATAATATTCATTGACTAGCTTGAAAAGGCAAAAACCATAAATAGCGAATACTACATGGCATTATTGGTGCGTTTAAAGGACGAAATTGCTGAAAAATGGCCACAAATGAAGAAGAACATGTGATCTTTCACCAAGACAATGTGCCTTGTCACAAATCGTTGAAAACGATGGCCAAACTACACGAATTGCTTCCCCATCCACCGTATTCTCCAGATCTATACCCCAGTGATTACTTGCTATTTGCAGACCTCAAAAAATGCTCCAGGGAAAGAGATTTGGCTGTAATGATGAAGTCATCGCTGCAACTGAGAGTTATTTTGAAGCCAAAGATAAATTGTTCCACACATGGTATAGAAAATTTAGAAAAGCGTTGGAATGATTGTATCGTAGTTGCAGGAGATTATGTGGTGACAGTTACCTATTATCCACCACTCCGAATAAATTGAAAATTTCCTATTGCAAAGAGGAAGGTTTATATAGTATACTGTTAAAATATTATGTATGAAAGTATTAGCAAAATTTTGAATAAATCGATTTTGAAGTTAGCAAATTTACATGTAAAAACCGAACAAGATTCCGCGCGTCGCTCATTTTGTTGACGGTACATGTGGAATGAACGACCCTAACACTTAGAAAATTTCGCTCCGGCAGATGCACCACGTCTCTCGAAGCAGTTACATCGGTTATTTTTTGTTTTTACGCAATATTTTGGGGGTTAAACGTAAATGTGAACTGCCGCATACCGCGACTATACTTTTTAATGCTATTTCAAGGGTCTCTAAGCTCCCGGTTTTCTTGATGGTAGGCGCTTCTCGTATGTTTAGCCTAGTAACTAGAGTCAAAACCGTCCTGGAGGGGTGCAGAGCGGAGCGGCGCCCCGTAAGGGTAGGTTTTGACGATGGATAAACCTCCAAATCGATTGCACACCCCAAAAATCGAATTAAAAAAATTTAATTTTTTCACTTTTTCGTCTACACGGGTAATTTACGATTTTTTTGCTAATGTTTATTACTAATATCTACTAATCACACCCCCACCTATCCGAATTTCAAAGAAAAAATCAAATACGAGCGAAAATATTTCACCCGTTGCGAAGGGAACTCCGATGCATTTGATCGTAGCTGCCTGGGGGGGCGTGGCCTATTCGAACGTTTTTTCGCTAAATTTACGTACTTTCAAATTGGTGTTTCTCAAAATTTTGACTATACTTTCATACATAAAATGTTGACAGTATACTATATTAACCTTCCTCTTTGCTATAGAAAAATTTCAAATTTTTTGGGGTGGTGGATAATAGGTAACTGTCCCCATGTAGATGATTAAAGAAGAACTTTGCCAAAAAAAAGTTGTTTTAGTAGTTAGTCTCGGGACTCATTGAATGACGTGATACATACGTAATATCAGCCCGATAAATGGGCGGATTGCACCAAAATCATTACTTGAGAATTTAACAGAAATTTAAATTATGTGGAACTTTAAAATTAGCATTTAATTCTAAAATTCATTGCAGCTTATAAATGGTCAATATTGACAACTGACAAAAGCGCAAACTTAAATTAGCTTCAAAAGAAGGTTAATCGTGCATGTTTGCTCACATCTTTCTTTTGAAATTAACTTGTTCTGCAAAACAAATTGCTTATATTTTTATTGTAATAAATTAAATGCATTTTCCATTTGTAAGAAAATTTATTTTTAGTTACAATAAATTTTACTTGATCGAAAAGCAATATTATAAATAACGTGGCGTTTCAGTCCATTTAACCATAATGAGATTTATCACCTTTTTACCTAACACCATGGTACTGTTGACATTACTTTCGTATTTTACAAGCAGCTATTTACTTTTAACAAGAAATTCAATAAACATCCATTATAACCACTGTAACAGAATAAACCTAATTCTACATTATTATTTTAGTTTTATCGTTATTCACCGTAGTAAACTTTAATAACCAAGGATGTGCTGGAGCAACTGGAGAATATGGAACTTGTTTATCACCCGACGATTGTCAAAAACGAGGTGGTACTCCAAATGGTCCTTGTGCTGGTGGCTACGGTTCATGTTGCGTTTGTAAGCAAACACTATAAACAATCCGTAATTTATGTAACATATTTTATAGTTATAGCAACTTGTGGAACGACCGTAAGGGAAAATGGAACCTACTTTGTAAATCAAGCATATCCAAATTCATTTGATAACTCAGGATCGTGTCAAATAACTTTGGTGAAGTCTCTCCCTGATGTTTGTCAATTTAGGTTGGTTTTAGATACATAAGTTGCGCGGTATAAAAAGTAATTTTGATCGTTTAATTTAATTTTTCAAAGTGATATCATTATGAATTTGTGAGTAAATTAATATCAAATACATAATTGGAAAGATATTTATTAAAATTTTTAAATTAAAAAAGACCAATTTGATGACTAGTTATTAAAATGTACAAAATATTAACAAATAGCTAATCTATAGTGAGACTGGAGCAACTCACGATATTCTACAGTTTTAACTATAGTTAGATACATTTAGTATTGTGAGATGTTCAGATTTAATATTCAGGAAGATTGATTACAAAGCAAAAATAAACTGAAGAAAACTTGATTGGCCAACAGCCAAATCCATAATATTAATTTAAAAGCTATGTGAGTTGAAGTCAATTTAATCAAAGAAAATCATTAATTTTAGTTTGAAACCGCATTAAATTATTTTTAATTTTAACATTTGAATTGAAATATATAGGGAAAAGTGGGACACTTGATCCCCAATCCCCAGGGAGACTCGATTTGAGGTAGACACACATGTACGTTTACATGTGTTTTTTTTTCTCACGAAAGATATAAATTAATTTTTGTAAGTGTAAATTCTTAATTATTGCTAGAGGAAAGTAAGATTCATTACAAATATAATAATAAATTATGGTATTATTTGATAAAAAAAACAAACCTTTATTATAGAATGAAACAATTTTTTTAGTAGGGTCACTTTGGGAGACTTCATCACCTCTCAGGAGGGAAGAAGTAATCCCAGGATCAAATCTGTTGATGTATATAAATATGAGCCGCATTTGGCCCACATCCCACTGATTGTGCATGTTTTGATTTCGAGCGTCAATTTAAAAAAAAAGTACTTCTATAACTGTAATCAGTTGTTTGTTTATTTTTGTAATCTTTTAAATCATACTACTATTATTTTGTTTTGTTTCCGTATGTTAATTTACTTTAACCGTAATTTATTATTAGTATGTTTAAATTAGTTGCATACCACACAATTTTGTTAGTTATTAGGATGAGATCAAGTCACCCGCGACTGGGGATCAAATTAATGTCCCTAACAGAATTTATCCTTAGGTGTTCCTTGACATTCTTCGTTCTATCAATGTAATAATTGCTGTACCATAGATTATTATTGGTAATAGGTGAAGTATTAATTTTGGGCAGTAATTGCCATAAATAATTTTTTTCCCCTTCTTCCCTTGTTTGCAATGAGGAAAATCTAAAATGAGATTGAATAAAATGTCCCTTTTCTCTCTTATTACTAATTTGTACTAAAACTTCCATATTATAATTAGATTGGATTTCGATCAATTTCATTTAATGGGGCCTGAACCAATTAACAATATGTGCAACAGTGATCAATTCATTGTCTCAGGAGGAAGCTTAGTTCCAACAATTTGCGGTGTAAACATGGGAAATCATAGTAAGTATGAAATTCAGAGATCATTAAGGACTGATTATTTTACTAAACATTAAAAAAATATTGTTGACGTTAGTTTAAAGAGTTAAGGTTGAAGCAGAATGGACGCCGTTGAACGGCGTCAAATGTCAAATTTAAGTTGATATGTGTGTAAATCGGTTACTGTGCACACAATGTAGTTGAACGTTGCACTACGTAAGAAGTTGGTCAACGGTACCGTACCGTACCGTACATTGTGTGCACAATAACCTATTTCAACACCATACATTGTGTGCACATTAACCTATTTACACGCATTTAAACTTAAATTTGACATTTGACGCCGTTCGATGGAGTCCATTCTGCTTCACCCTTTAGGCTTTAGATTACAATAATAATGAATTGATCTAATTAGTAGAAGTATTAGGGTATACATTTAAACTACACTCCAAGATGTAGAACACACTACAATCATGTGATATTTTATCCATGGCTTTGAAGACAGTATTGAAAACAATGCAAGTCATTTGCAGCATACAAATAAATTTCCTGTTCATTTTGTGAAATCTGTAAATATTTATGATAATAACTTTTTATTCGCGAATAAAAGTAATCGGTTCTTTATATTTCCTAAAAAATAATTGTAAAACGTAACTCCAAATAATACCGCTTAATATTATTTTTAACACATTTTGGGTTACATATAATACAAACATTTTTAATTGTTTTGATTAAATAATATTAATCTATTCGAGGGTTACCGGATATTTAGAATCAAGGAATAATCAAACACCTTCAACTTTTATATTTATTTCAAATTAGCCCACACAGCACCGATTCAGCCTCCCTACATCGTCTAAAGATGTGAATCTCATAAGAACCTCGTGCCGCTGACACGACTCGGCTTTGAGTCTCGCTCTTTTATTTATTTATTATATCATAAAATTTACTTCAAATAACCTGAAATGTTAAAAAAGATTAATTTCTTGCTGTGGAGTCTGAACACATAGTATGGGCTTAAATATTAATGTATTAGGTACTTGATGATGCACACGACATTGAAAATAAATTGAAAAAGGAACAAGCTTCGATAAGGGCACTATTAATTTGTTTTATGTAACCCCGAATAATTAATGAAAAATTGGTCAAAATTGAATATGTTAATAACAAATGTTGCTGTTTTCGAGTGCTTTTATGTAGAATAGTCAATTCAATCGTACATATTGACGATTATTACAGTAATGCCATACGTACAACTGAAAAAAATGCATTTCATCCATTTTAATATTTTCTTCAATTAAATATGAAAAATGTCCAAAACAATATTTTTCGCATTGCATCCCATTACTGGTAGTTTGGTGTAGTCATTTTGTTTTATATTGTTGTGTCCACTACGAGCAATCTCCTTCATCAATGTGTACTGTATACACAATCAAAATAAGAGGGAGGATATGCCAATATTATTTTTATTAAAATTGTTCAGTATGAATGTGGTTAAAAAAAATAAAAATGTTACTAGATTAAAGTTTTGTTTTTAACAATATAAAAAAGGAATACACGTAGGATAATGCGGCATCTTTAGAAGAAAAAAAAAAACATAATCAGGAAAAAAGTGAGAGGTAACCATGCCAAGAATAATAACGAGCTGAAAAGCAGTTGCTAAATAGATGACAGGCAGACCAGTTGTATTTTTGCAGTTCCTAAATAAAGAGAGTATCAGACCAGTTGTGTTTGAAGCAAATAAGAGTGTTGCAGTTCCTAAATAAAAAGCGGTTGCTAAATAGATGACACGCAGACCAGTCGTATTTATGCAGTTCCTAAATAAAGAGAGTCTCAGACCAGTTGTGTTTGAAGCAAATAGATAGAAGGAGAAATAAGTGTGTTGCCGTTCCTAAATAAAGAGAGTCTCAGACCAGTTGTGTTTGAAGCAAATAGATAGAAGGAGAAATAAAATAAATTGTGTTTGGACAAATCCTAGAAATTGAACTGTACTGAATGGGTGGAGGATATTAACGACATTGAGTAACTTTGGTCCAGAATTGGAAAACGGAACGCGAGATGTTAGTACGTGGAGGAGTATAGGTGAAGGAAGAAGTTGTCGAATGTTCGTCAGTGCGGGAAAATAAGTGTGGCGAAAATAAGTGCGGAAAAGGAAAGAATAAAAATAAGGTAAAGCTTTACAAAATTATATCCGTAAATGAGTAGGGATTTTAAATTGTTTGAGTGTATTTTGATATTAGTTAGTAATTTATTTGTATTGTTTGTTGTCGTTTAAATGTTAATGTTGTTAATAAATTGTGTTAGATATGTCCTGTCTCTTATTTTTGATTGTGTATCACGTCTGAAGAATTTTCATTAGTAAGCGACCCTGAGCACCGGAGTGGACACAAAAATATATTATGCTATTCACTTGAGTTATGATATAAAAGTAAATCAATTTAATTTTGTATTATAGAATTTTCAGACTGATAATCTTTTAAAAATCTGAAGTTTTATAAAAATAGTTTCAAATTTAGTGTTAAGATTAATATCTTTTTTAATCTGTAGATACTCGAAAAGACATCAAATATCGACTGGTAAGATAAAGTAGTAACAATAAATTTTGGTAACATTACAATATAAATAGAACAATTATTTAATTTTTTTATTGTTATTTAAATATTTACCTCCATTCAGTTCTGAAGAGATATGAGGTGTTCCGTACGAAGTCTATTTATATTTTCTTACCGTTGAATAACAACGAAGTATAATTTTCATTGTTTTAGTGTACATTGATACAATCGAAGGAACATCAAATCCTGTTATTTTGTCCGTCGTTACTAGTGGACAAAGTTTCATGAGAAATTGGAAAGTAAAAATTACTCAAATACCTTGTACATCTGCTGTGAAAGGTTCGTAATAAATATTTATAATAGGTACAACGTATGGTAAATTTACAATAATTTTTTGGCATGTTAAAAATGTTAATACACTAGGTTTAATAAAGCTAGCACTTATATAATATAAGGTAGAATGTTCATAGGTAATATGTATCGAACTTTATTTACTGTATTTTAAAACAAAAAGTTAACATTTTCGAACTTGATGTATGGCAGTTTCTCAAGTTTCAAATCCAATTTTCACGAAATTTCAGTTTTATATCTCAGAATTTAGTAATGTGATGGAATAGCTGTCAGGGAAAATAGTAAATCGGTGATGGACAATATTGTTTATTTGGAATGAAGTGCAATATAATAATTTATCAATATATAATTGTTTATTTTGTACTGTCTTTTCATTTTAAATTATTTTGGTTTTAATCATGAATTAAATTATCTCATTATTATCACTATTGTATTATTGTCAATTATCATGTCATGCTTTCTAACAGTTTTGTTAAGTGAAATTTTAAGAACCCAATAGTGAAGACAATAAAAAAATTAATACGTCATTTTATTCTTTATTATTTAATAATACGGCAAGAACAAAAATTTATAGCACAAGTCATTTAGAAATATTTCCTTTGATCACAATCACTAAAGTATACGAGGTGAAATACTAATAAAAATTAGTTTGAGTATAGACAAGTAAATATAGTTTTAATAATATAGGCGTTTCAATTTAAGATCGCAGCGCCATAGCGGTATTAATAATGATGGTATATATGTTTTCGGATAGTTATGTATTAAATATATTTTTAATTGTATTACGATACGTTTGTGTTTGTTTATTGTAATAATTTGATATAATTATTTTAATTACCTTTTGAATTTGAAATAAGTATTTGCAACTACCGAATAGGGTTAGAAAATGTGACATATCCTTATTGGTAACATACCTACATTGGTATTAGTTCAAAAATTTGCCGCAAGGTAGCGTATCGCTTATCTTGAAACGCCTATAGGGGAGAAATATTAACTATGGTGCGCTGTAAGCAACATCAACGTGACGTCACGCTAATGATATAACCTCGCTTGACCTCGCTCAGAAATACTTTGATTTGGTTTTGAACGATAATAATACATTACAACTAAGTAATAAATAAATAATTTAATAAAAAATAATAAATTTAACGTATTTTAATTACTTTTTAAAATAATTTTAATTAATTAAGACGTCAAATATTTAGTTGATATTACAGCCAACAGGGTGCGTACAATTAATATTTTTCCCCTATAGTAAATAAATATAATTTGAAATTTGTTATCTGAAATAAAACTGGAAAAGTTTTTAGCTATATTGCAACAACGCACAATCGAGAGAGCGGGGATAATTCAATAAAATTATTGATAAAAAATGCGTTTTCACTACCCTCATAATATCGGATTCGTTTACTTCATTGAAGTCCAGTGACTTATTCTATTTTTTTAATGCCCTTTTTTAATAAGCTTTCCTTTATACCGTAAAGAAAAATTCATTGTGTATGTCTTGTTTAAACTAAATTTGAAATTTTATTTATATATTTTTATGTATTAGATAAGTAGCGATAGATTGCGGGGGGGCGTTGTTAAATCTAACTTGCCATTTAGAAGTTTACAATCAATAGTTTTTAAATGTTTTTCTATTTGATAAGTTTCCCATAAATCAAGATGCTTACTTTTTGCCTACGTGAAGTTGGACTCCCATTTTTTGCATTTTAAAATTTAAATAGTTGTGCCAAGTTATTCCAAGGTTGTGCCGAGTTGTGACGGTTTTAAAATAAAGTTTCCGATTTTTTGTTCCGCTGAAAACAAAATAAACTGTTTCACTTCAGTCCCCCATTTTGTTCTACTTGTTCTGAATGTCTTCCCAAAATTTCAGCTTGAAGTTACAAACTAATTGCCCCCCCCCGCAAAAATCGAAAAAATTAAATTTGATTTGCTCAAATGCTCAAGTGCATTTGACGATGTGAAATTTCCTAAGTGTTAGAGTATATCTTTGCGCACATACCGTCAACAGAATGATCTGAGATTCCTTCTGATAGAAATATGAATATTTCTTTTGAATTATACTATATATAAACCGGTTTTTCGGTTTTTGGGGTTCTGCGTTAATGTTAAATGCTATATACCTTTTCTACAATAATTTTAACTGCTATATCCCGTTTTTTATGATTCCAGTGGGGTGTATGAATCATCTTTAGGGATGTTTTGCAAAGTACTCCGTTGTCAATACCGCCCGGAGCGCCTGGAGCGCCCGGAGCACCCGGAACGTAGCGGAGCGGAGGGTAGCGTAGGGTAGGTTTTTACAACGCAACCACTTCTGAGTCGAATTACGACCAAAAAATGCCCCAAAATGCCTTTTAACTTAGTTGGTGGGCGTGGCCTATAAGCACCGGGAGTCAATGGTTAATCTCTGCACAGTTTTTCCTTTTTATAAGGGCGAGTTTGTTATTTTTCCGCAATTTCTTTTGTTAAATCAACTATTCAAACCTTCAGCTTTCTGAATCTCTATAGGAAATTTTCAATTTCAGGGTGCACATTTGCGTGCTATCCCCGGTCAACGCATTCTGTTAGTTCGATTTGAGGTTTTTTTCACGCCTTCTGCTTTATCTGCTCTCATTTCAGAACTTCGCGTGTTTTAAACTTCTGAAATGGACTGAACTATAGCGTTTCCAAGCGCAGAACAGCTCCAAATCGAGTTATCAGAATATGTTCGACGGAGCTTCAAAGCGAAAAAGCGCCAGATCGAACACGGCCATAGAATAACTACAATGTTAAGTAAAAGCCATGAACACTGTATACATATCAAAATGAGCCGCATGACATCCACAATCAAACGAAATGCATAATTTTTAAAATTAAATTATATTGTTGACATAATCTGTTCTTTACGGATTTTTACATGTAAAATTATAATATTTCTGTTAAAGGTTTAACCGATTTTAACTTAAAGTTTGTTTTCGGGTTTAAATTTAAAGTATTTTAAGCACTTTTATTTTATATATCTGGACAACGCCAGAATTATTAAATAGCTGTTCAACATTAACTATTTTTTGTAAAAATGTATATTTTCAGCTGGAGATGGTTGCTTGCAATATTTTACTGGAGTAGCAGGTCAAATTAAATCTTTTAATTACGACACTTCAACAGGGTTACAGTTATCAAATCAAGATTACAGTATATGTATTCGCACAGAAAGAAATTTTTGCAGCATTCACTACACGCAATGTTTAGATCCAAGTAAGATTAAATTACATTTTGAAATTTCTGTATTATGATTAAATTAGATATTGAAATTTAGTCCTATCTACTATGTTCTTACCTTATGATGTCAAGTTTTTCAGTAGTTACATAATAATAATAATTATTATATGGTATTCATACTGCTGAAGCAATAATTATATACTTCTTTAATTCTTATCCACCATTAATTCCTAAACATATAATAAACAAGAATATTTGTAGTAAATAATAGATCACAATCATTTTCACTATCTGGAGCAACTGCCAACGGAGTGCAAGCAATGGTGGGAAGTACAGGAGCAGCTAATTTTTGTCAATCGGACTATTTAATTATTCCAATGGCTATGAATGTTGGTCGCCCACCAGCAACTTCTTCTCCAACTGTAGATAGGATATGTGGAGGAACATTAGCTGCTGATGTAACTCTTATATCCACCATCGTCAAAAGTGAGTATAATTTAAGAATGAAAATTAAATTACTACCTACCTCAAAATACCTCAAAATACAAATACCAAACTGATTTAACTTCTTCTTATATAAAAATACTTACTTAATATTTTGAGAAAATTCTCATTTTTCTTCTTCAACTCCTTTGAGATCTATTGATATCTACTGTTAGCAATTAAAAAAAGTAAGGTGAAAGGAATTGGAGAAAAACCGAAAAATTTCAATAAAAATTATACCTGTGTTAAGCTACAACCCCCACTTGAAAAACAATAAACAAAAAGTATGCGGAGTTTGTTGTTAATTTGTTGCCGCAAGCGCGAATTTGTTGCTTTTACCGTTCGCAAGTTACGGCCTTTTGAAAGTGGAGGTACTAACTAGCTTAACATTAAGCTGCCCCCGCCCCCACCATTACAACTGGCGAACGGATGATGCTACAAAAAAAATAATAGCAAACTTTGTTGCTACTTTGTTCCTCTGGAAAAATCGGTCTAGGACATTTGACCACGGCCAAAATACCGCGGCCATAATACCGTAGCGAACATTCCGCCGGGACGAAATCCTATAAGCTAAAATGCTGCAAAGACAAAATATCGCGAGCTAATATACCGCAAAGACAAAATACCGCAAAGTTAAAATATGAAGAAATTTAAATATTTATCGTTTAATTTGCGAATAAAAAATCGTTTCCTAACTCTAACCTAAGCTCGGCCCGGCTGATTCACCTCTAAGCGGCCGATGTATCTTGTCGTTATAATGTTTTAACTTTTAACGTTCAACTTGCGAAACAAAATAGTTTCTTAACTCTAACCTAAGTTCGACCAGGCTGATTCACCTCTGAGCGGCCGATTAACCTTTTCGTTATAATGTATCCCATGTAAAGTGAACGATGAAGTTGTGAGGTGAAATTATGCTAAGTGGAAGTGTAATGCGATATTCATTCGGTCACTACCCAAAAAATAAGATTAACTACTAAGTGACCTTCGGTGCAATCTACAATCCCCCATTAATATTTCTTGGTAAAAGTTCTTTTAAATTTCGAATTTTGAAAACTTCCAGTTGCAAACAAAAATACCTGTGAAATTTTTACTACCAGCCATTTCCCAGCTTGAAAATGGTACTTGATGAGATTATATTATATAAGCAAATAACAAAAACTCACAAGTTTTTGAAACAAAATCAAATGAAGGCATTTTCATTTGTAATAATTACATGTAATAATAATATGTAATATTATGTTTGAATAATTTATTTTATATTATGATGCAAAATATCTAAAATTCGCGGTATTTTTCTTGTGGTATTTTTGCTTGCAATATTTTGTCCCTGCGGTATTCTGGCTTGCGCTATTCTGTCTTACGGTATTTCGGCTGCGCTATTATGGCCGCGGTATTATGGCCGCAGTCAAATGTCCGATCTCGTGGAAAAATGTGGTTATTTAAGTTTTTTACTGTAACCCTTCGCGAATTTTATTTATACCGAACTACCGAAATTTATTTATAAATGTCGGAAGTATACAGTAATATAGCTCTGGTTTAAAGGTCCTCAATACTGTGCACTCTGGATTTTTTAGGGCACTCCAGTCTACAATAATTCATTACTCTACCTAATAGTTTTCTCTATAGCGGTTACCATCACGAAAACGCAATGTAGAGTTACCCGACCACCCCCATTCCAATTTATATTTTTAAAGCTTTTCAAATTCGGATGCGACATCAAGTGGGTACCTATTTTCGTCATCCTAGAAGTTTAGGTTCATATGTTATGTGCATAAATATTATTTTTCTTTAAATCGAAAAAGTTAGTTTGCACGTTCACTACTTTATCTATTATTTTGTTCAGAACTGATGGCAGCAAATTTTGTCGCCACAAAAACGTAGACCTTTTCCAAATATTACGTCACGTATCTTTGTACTCCTTTATTTCTTTATTCTACAAGTTTAAAATTAGCAAATTAATAGGATTATAAAAATTAAAGTAGTGACGTCATAACTTCGGAAGTTCCCCAACAGCACAATTTTTCAAGAGCAACTATAGTCTATCCGTTTTAAGAATGTAGAACTAAATTGTACTAAAACTGTGACTTTCGAGCGTGATTGGATAAAATTTCTACACGTTTACACTGTCGAAATTTTATTTGCGATTGATGACTCACGAATATGTTTTCTAAAAGTTTCTGGCAAATTAAAAAAATTTGTACAAGATAAATTGCTATTTGATTAAAAATTACTTTTAACTCCATTTTTTCAAGTATCAAATAAGTGACATTTGTTTTTTGTCGCTCATACACTTAAATTATTTGACGTTTCCCTGTGTAAATCTGACTGCCGTTCAAGGCGACCTCTACTGCAATCCAAAACCAGATGGACTATATGTAGCAGCAAAATTTGGAATCATTATTTTTTTCTAGTGTCATCCGTTCGCTAGTTCTAATGCTGGGGGTTCCAGCCTAATATTATGCTATCATTCCCACTTTCATATGGCCGTAACTCATGAACGGTAAGAGCAACAAATTGGTGTTTGCGGCAGCAAATTAGCAACAAACTCTCCATGCACTTATTTTGTTTTGCTCAAGTAGGGGTTACAACTTAACACAGGTTAAAATTATCTATACCAGGCGCTGAATAATTGCCTAGTAGTACATAGGGATTTAACATGTAAAATCACACATATGCAATTTCCTGCTCCCATGATTAATTTAAAATAAAATTGAATACATGTTAAACTGATTAGACATAATAAATAATGTGCACAAAACCAATATGGTACCGGCGCGGCGTTCCAATTATTAAAAAACTTCAGTTAAAGAACATGAATTTTGAATAGTGCCAAGAAATTGAATTTTATTAAATGAGTAGCTAAAAAATTTGATAAAATATTTCATTAAACCTGTGTGAAGTTAGCGGCCATTTTCTAGCGGCCAATTTACCGGAAACACCCGAACGAATTAGCATCAAATTTTTATATGATTAAGGTCACCTATCGGGATCGGACTGTTCCTATACATCAATAACCCTAATATCTGCTTACTCTGAAAAAATTATCCCAATCTAATGACATTAAATGGTCATTTTCACGGTTTTCCCGCTTTCTGATCACGGGGAGTGCATCAACACCCCAATTTCATAGGAAGAGTTGGCTTGTTCAGGCTACAATTTTCAACATAGCTCAACAACGATAATGTACACCGACCCTGAAAAATTGGTAAAGTTCTAATGAGGCTGGATGGCGATTTTCACGGTTTTTCCGCCAGCGGCCAATCGCGAGGGCACTAACCTTCTCATTTTCATAGGAAGAGTTGGCTTGTTCAGGCTACAATTTTCAACATAGCTCAAAAACGATAACGTACACCGACCCTGAAAAATTGGTAAAGTTCCAATGAGGCTGGAGGGCGATTTTCACGGTTTTCCGCCAGCGGCCAATCGCGAAGGCGCTAAACTTCTCATTTTCATAGGAAGAGTTGGCTTGTTCAGGCTACAATTTTCAACATAGCTCAACAACGATAATGTACACCGACCCTGAAAAATTGGTAAAGTTCCAATGAGGCTGGAGGGCGATTTTCACGGTTTTTCCGCCAGCGGCCAATCGCGAGGGCACTAAACGTCTCATTTTCATAGGAAGAGTTGGCTTGTTCAGGCTACAATTTTCAACATAGCTCAACAACGATAATGTACACCGACCCTGAAAAATTGGTAAAGTTCCAATGAGGCTGGAGGGCGATTTTCACGGTTTTTCCGCCAGCGGCCAATCGCGAGGGCACTAAACGTCTCATTTTCATAGGAAGAGTTGGCTTGTTCAGGCTACAATTTTCAACATTGCTTAACAACGATAATGTACACCGACCCGGAAAAATTGGTAAAGTTCCAATGAGGCTGGAGGGCGATTTTCACGGTTTTTCCGCCAGCGGCCAATCGCGAGGGCACTAAACGTCTCATTTTCATAGGAAGAGTTGGCTTGTTCAGGCTACAATTTTCAACATAGCTTAACAACGATAATGTACACCGACCCTGAAAAATTGGTAAAGTTCCAATGAGGCTGGAGGGCGATTTTCACGGTTTTCCGCCAGCGGCCAATCGCGAGGGCACTAAACTTCTCATTTTCATAGGAAGAGTTGGCTTGTTCAGGCTACAATTTTCAACATAGCTTAACAACGATAATGTACACCGACCCTGAAAAATTGGTAAAGTTCCAATGAGGCTGGAGGGCGATTTTCACGGTTTTTCCGCCAGCGGCCAATCGCGAGGGCACTAAACGTCTCATTTTCATAGGAAGAGTTGGCTTGTTCAGGCTACAATTTTCAACATAGCTTAACAACGATAATGTACACCGACCCGGAAAAATTGGTAAAGTTCCAATGAGGCTGGAGGGCGATTTTCACGGTTTTTCCGCCAGCGGCCAATCGCGAGGGCACTAAACGTCTCATTTTCATAGGAAGAGTTGGCTTGTTCAGGCTACAATTTTCAACATAGCTTAACAACGATAATGTACACCGACCCTGAAAAATTGGTAAAGTTCCAATGAGGCTGGAGGGCGATTTTCACGGTTTTCCGCCAGCGGCCAATCGCGAGGGCACTAAACTTCTCATTTTCATAGGAAGAGTTGGCTTGTTCAGGCTACAATTTTCAACATAGCTTAACAACGATAATGTACACCGACCCTGAAAAATTGGTAAAGTTCCAATGAGGCTGGAGGGCGATTTTCACGGTTTTTCCGCCAGCGGCCAATCGCGAGGGCACTAAACGTCTCATTTTCATAGGAAGAGTTGGCTTGTTCAGGCTACAATTTTCAACATAGCTTAACAACGATAATGTACACCGACCCGGAAAAATTGGTAAAGTTCCAATGAGGCTGGAGGGCGATTTTCACGGTTTTTCCGCCAGCGGCCAATCGCGAGGGCACTAAACGTCTCATTTTCATAGGAAGAGTTGGCTTGTTCAGGCTACAATTTTCAACATAGCTTAACAACGATAATGTACACCGACCCGGAAAAATTGGTAAAGTTCCAATGAGGCTGGAGGGCGATTTTCACGGTTTTTCCGCCAGCGGCCAATCGCGAGGGCACTAAACGTCTCATTTTCATAGGAAGAGTTGGCTTGTTCAGGCTACAATTTTCAACATAGCTTAACAACGATAATGTACACCGACCCTGAAAAATTGGTAAAGTTCCAATGAGGCTGGAGGGCGATTTTCACGGTTTTTCCGCCAGCGGCCAATCGCGAGGGCACTAAACGTCTCATTTTCATAGGAAGAGTTGGCTTGTTCAGGCTACAATTTTCAACATAGCTTAACAACGATAATGTACACCGACCCTGAAAAATTGGTAAAGTTCCAATGAGGCTGGAGGGCGATTTTCACGGTTTTTCCGCCAGCGGCCAATCGCGAGGGCACTAAACGTCTCATTTTCATAGGAAGAGTTGGCTTGTTCAGGCTACAATTTTCAACATAGCTTAACAACGATAATGTACACCGACCCTGAAAAATTGGTAAAGTTCCAATGAGGCTGGAGGGCGATTTTCACGGTTTTCCGCCAGCGGCCAATCGCGAGGGAACTAAACTTCTCATTTTCATAGGAAGAGTTGGCTTGTTCAGGCTACAATTTTCAACATGGCTCAACAACGATAATGTACACCGACCCTGAAAAATTGGTAAATTTCTAATGAGGATGGAGGGCGATTTTCACGGTTTTTCCGCCAGCGGCCAATCGCGAAGGCACTAAACGTCCCATTTTCATAGGAAGAGTTGGCTTGTTCAGGCTACAATTTTCAACACAGCACAACAACGATAATGTACACCGACCCTGAAAAATTGGTAAAGTTCCAATGAGGCTGGAGGGCGATTTTCACGGTTTTCCGCCCGCGGCCAATCGCGAGGGCACTAAACGTCTCATTTTCATAGGAAGAGTTGGCTTGTTCAGGCTACAAATTTCAACATAGCTCAACAACGATAATGTACACCGACCCTGAAAAATTGGTAAAGTTCCAATGAGGCTGGAGGGCGATTTTCACGGTTTTCCGCCAGCGGCCAATAAGTTGGAGAACTTTGTACGCCAGATGGTGCTTTAAATCACCACATCGCCACGCAGCGTACAAAGTTATTACTAACTAGCCATGTACATCTGTTATAATGGTTTCAAACTTAGATATGTACTTACTTAGAGCAGGTAATAAATCCTTTATTGGGGGTTTATGTAGATTATAACAAGGGTTTCTTTTAACAAAAACATTCCTTTTTGATTTTAACAATACTGTTTGCTAAGATCCCACTTAAAATTTATTTTTACTTTCTGAACTCCTAGTGCCTGAAGTTATTTTGGCATTATGCTGTATGCATCATAACTTCGAAACTAAATTAAATATATAAAAAATATTAAATAATATAAGACTTTTAACTATTGATAATTATAATAATAATATAAAACTTTTTAAAAATGAAATAGTTAATTTAAACTTTTTAAAAAATGTTTATTTAAGCTTTCGAACCAATATTAAGAACCAAAAATTACCGTTATAGAATTTACTACAGCTTTCTCCAAGGAAAGAGTACACAACTTCAAATTGCGAGAACGATGAAGATAAATATCATCATCATCCTCCGATGAGGACTGTAGCATAAAGGAAAACTATGAAGCATGCTCAGTGACCTGCTTTGCAGGTTATTTAGCTCAATCCTGTATTAAAAAGTTTGGGTGTAAATATTGTGTAGAAGAAGTGCAAAAAGGTAAGACTGATTTAGTTGATAAAAATGAAATGTTGATTTTGTCTAGGGATTACGGCGTAGATGAAACTAAAATACAATTTTTAAAAAGACCCAGCACTGCTTTCATTCAAATTATCAGTATATGTCTAGGCATATACAACAAGTCCTATAATAAAATATTTTACACCAGGGGTACTTATAGTTTTTCTGAAAGAAAGTAGAATTATAAACAATAATAACAAACAAAACACTCGTAAAGTCTTTGGCGAGAAGAAGATTCTTTCTTGTTGATATAGGGGGGGGGGAGCCGAAAAGAAAGGCATATAATAAATATAATGCTTTAGGGCGATAGTTGTTGGACCTTCGGCATCACTCAGGGGATCGCAACCATACCTGTAGATTGTAGTTATTCTATCATGAGGGAATTTAGAAAATCGTACACAGTTATTGTGTTTACCGGCACATATATGTGCCCCCCCCCCCCTATATCAACAAGAAAGAATCTTCTTCTCGCCAATGACTTTACGAGTGTTTTACTTATGTAAATCATTGCGTGTAAACACAAGCAATGATTTGTAACTTTTACAACAGAATGTACTTGAGAAATAACTCATTGTTCATTGGTTCATTCAAATTTTTATCTGATTTTCAATTAAAGCTTTTAAATGGAAAAACTTGTTTTTTACTTTGTTTTTATTTTCAATAAATCAGCAGCATAAGTAAATAATATAATTTTCCCTATTAATCCCTATTAAAAATTCTTAAACTTAAAAAAAATAAAAACAGTTTATTTTAAAAAATATTCAATATTTTCAGGCCGGCCCGGCCCTGCAAACACGTGTGTTTTGTTGTTTAAAAATTTTATATTTATAGCAAAACCGTGTTGTAGTAAAACAAATTTTGAGGAATCTTACAACTTTTAGGACAAATATTTGTCCTTTATAATCGCGGCCCTAAATAAAATAATTATGAATACTTAAATTAATATTTATTATTACATTTTACATTGAATGTTGGTTTCAACAACTAAGCAAAACTTTTACGCATGATTCAATTATTTCAAAATTAGTAATATTGTGTAACTAAAATAACGTGTTTAGTTACAAAATATAACTAAACACATTATATATGTAAAACATTTAATAAAAATATTTTACTAATTATATGAACTGAAATTTATTTTGGAGTAAAAATTCGCGAGGGGAACTGACTTATTAGTTAAAAAACTTAGTTATTATTTAGAACAATATTAGGGAGATTTATAAATTATAAAATACTTGTTAAAGATTCCATATTTCAAAAAATCGTGAACAATGATACAATTAAAAAGTGGATCACTGACAAGAAGTGTGAAGAACATAAAAATTTTTTAATAAACCGTTTACTGCGAACGAAACTGTTCCGTACATGTAAAATACAGATTGAGAAGAAAGATAAAAAAAGTGCAACAAGAAAACTTAATATTTTAAAATACCAATAATAAGTACATGAAGAATTAGATATTTTCCAGAATTTTATTTTGTTGTATAAGTTTTGAGCTTTGGCACAAGCTCTATTAGAGTAGGTGCACAATTGACAGATTAATAATTAAAATCTCTTTAGAATAGGCTTTTTATCGACTATGAAACTTACAAATTTTTTTATTTATATTTTTATTTATAAAATTTAAAAAAAATAACATATAAAAACAATTACAAATTAAACATCTGAGGGTAGGTTTTTTGATGCTCACAGTTCTGGCCAAGCCAAAATTTATTACTTTGTTTACTACTACCAAATCACGGCCACGTTGACTTTGAATAACTTCCATAGCCTTCAAGTTCTTCAACTGATTTTAAAATTAGCATAATATGCAGCAGGTAATCTAAAGGTACTTTGCCGAGTTGGGCTATGTATTTCCAGGCAGAAAATTTGGACCCGGATTAAATATCTGACCATTTGCCGAGCTGACCTACGTCCATGCCTAGACATATACTGATAATTTGAATGAAAGCAGTGCTGGGTCTTTTTAAAAATTGTATTTTAGTTTCATCTACGCCGTATTCCCTAGACAAAATCAACATTTCATTTTTATCAACTAAATCAGTCTTACCTTTTTGCACTTCTTCTACACAATATTTACACCCAAACTTTTTAATACAGGATTGAGCTAAATAACCTGCAAAGTAGGTCACTGAGCATGCTTCATAGTTTTCCTTTATGCTACAGTCCTCATCGGAGGATGATGATGATATTTATCTTCATCGTTCTCGCAATTTGAAGTTGTGTACTCCTTCCTTGGAGAAAGCTGTAGTAAATTCTATAACGGTAATTTTTGGTTCTTAATATTTTTACATATTAAATTTAGTTTCGAAGTTATGATGCATACAGCATAATGCCAAAATAACTTCAGGCACTAGGAGTTCAGAAAGTAAAAATAAATTTTAAGTGGGATCTTAGCAAACAGTATTGTTAAAATCAAAAAGGAATGTTTTTGTTAAAAGAAACCCTTGTTATAATCTACATAAACCCCCAATAAAGGATTTATTACCTGCTCTAAGTAAGTACATATCTAAGTTTGAAACCATTATAACAGATGTACATGGCTAGTTAGTAATAACTTTGTACGCTGCGTGGCGATGTGGTGATTTAAAGCACCATCTGGCGTACAAAGTTCTCCAACTTATTGGCCGCTGGCGGAAAAACCGTGAAAATCGCCCTCCAGCCTCATTGGAACTTTACCAATTTTTCAGGGTCGGTGTACATTATCGTTGTTGTGCTATGTTGAAAATTGTAGCCTGAACAAGCCAACTCTTCCTATGAAAATGGGACGTTTAGTGCCTTCGCGATTGGCCGCTGGCGGAAAAACCGTGAAAATCGCCCTCCAGCCTCATTAGAAATTTACCAATTTTTCAGGGTCGGTGTACATTATCGTTGTTGAGCTATGTTGAAAATTGTAGCCTGAACAAGCCAACTCTTCCTATGAAAATGAGACGTTTAGTCCCCTCGCGATTGGCCGCTGGCGGAAAACCGTGAAAATCGCCCTCCAGCCTCATTGGAACTTTACCAATTTTTCAGGGCCGGTGTACATTATCGTTGTTCAGCTATGTTGAAATTTGTAGCCTGAACAAGCCAACTCTTCCTATGAAAATGAGACGTTTAGTCCCCTCGCGATTGGCCGCTGGCGGAAAAACCGTGAAAATCGCCCTCCAGCCTCATTAGAACTTTACCAATTTTTCAGGGTCGGTGTACATTATCGTTGTTGAGCTATGTTGAAAATGGTAGCCTGAAGAAGCCAACTCTTCCTATGAAAATGGAACGTTTAGTGCCCTCGCGATTGGCCGCTGGCGGAAAAACCGTGAAAATCGCCCTCCAGCCTCTTTAGAACTTTACCAATTTTTCAGGGTCGGTGTACATTATCGTTGTTGAGCGATGTTGAAAATTGTAGCCTGAACAAGCCAACTCTTCCTATGAAAATGAGACGTTTAGTGCCCTCGCGATTGGCCGCTGGCGGAAAACCGTGAAAATCGCCCTCCAGCCTCATTGGAACTTTACCAATTTTTCAGGGTCGGTGTACATTATCGTTGTTGAGCTGTGTTGAAAATTGTAGCCTGCACAAGCCAACTCTTCCTATGAAAATGAGACGTTTAGTCCCCTCGCGATTGGCCGCTGGCGGAAAACCGTGAAAATCGCGCTCCAGCCTCATTAGAACTTTACCAATTTTTCAGGGTCGGTGTACATTATTGTTGTTGAGCTATGTTCAAAATTGTAGCCTGAACAAGCCAACTCTTCCTATGAAAATGAGACGTTTAGTGCCCTCGCGATTGGCCGCTGGCGGAAAAACGTGAAAATCGCCCTCCAGCCTCATTGGAACTTTACCAATTTTTCAGGGTCGCTGTACATTATCGTTGTTGAGCTATGTTGAAAATTGTAGCCTAAACAAGCCAACTCTTCCTATGAAAATGAGACGTTTAGTGCCCTCGCGATTGGCCGCTGGCGGAAAAACCGTGAAAATCGCCCTCCAGCCTCATTGGAACTTTACCAATTTTTCAGGGTCGGTGTACTTTATCGTTGTTGAGCTATGTTGAAAATTGTAGCCTGAACAAGCCAACTCTTCCTATGAAAATGAGACGTTTAGTCCCCTCGCGATTGGCCGCTGGCGGAAAAACCGTGAAAATCGCCCTCCAGCCTCATTGGAACTTTACCAATTTTTCAGGGTCGGTGTACATTATCGTTGTTGTGCTATGTTGAACATTGTAGCCTGAACAAGCCAACTCTTCCTATGAAAATGGGACGTTTAGTGCCTTCGCGATTGGCCGCTGGCGGAAAAACCGTGAAAATCGCCCTCCAGCCTCATTGGAACTTTACCAATTTTTCAGGGTCGGTGTACATTATCGTTGTTGAGCTATGTTGAAAATTGTAGCCTGAACAAGCCAACTCTTCCTATGAAAATGAGAAGTTTAGTGCCCTCGCGATTGGCCGCTGGCGGAAAACCGTGAAAATCGCCCTCCAGCCTCATTGGAACTTTACCAATTTTTCAAGGTCGGTGTACATTATCGTTGTTAAGCTATGTTGAAAATTGTAGCCTGAACAAGCCAACTCTTCCTATGAAAATGAGACGTTTAGTGCCCTCGCGATTGGCCGCTGGCGGAAAAACCGTGAAAATCGCCCTCCAGCCTCATTGGAACTTTACCAATTTTTCAGGGTCGGTGTACATTATCGTTGTTAAGCTATGTTGAAAATTGTAGCCTGAACAAGCCAACTCTTCCTATGAAAATGAGACGTTTAGTGCCCTCGCGATTGGCCGCTGGCGGAAAAACCGTGAAAATCGCCCTCCAGCCTCATTGGAACTTTACCAATTTTTCCGGGTCGGTGTACATTATCGTTGTTGTGCTATGTTGAAAATTGTAGCCTGAACAAGCCAACTCTTCCTATGAAAATGAGACGTTTAGTGCCCTCGCGATTGGCCGCTGGCGGAAAAACCGTGAAAATCGCCCTCCAGCCTCATTGGAACTTTACCAATTTTTCAGGGTCGGTGTACATTATCGTTGTTGAGCTATGTTGAAAATTGTAGCCTGAACAAGCCAACTCTTCCTATGAAAATGAGAAGTTTAGCGCCTTCGCGATTGGCCGCTGGCGGAAAACCGTGAAAATCGCCCTCCAGCCTCATTGGAACTTTACCAATTTTTCAGGGTCGGTGTACGTTATCGTTTTTGAGCTATGTTGAAAATTGTAGCCTGAACAAGCCAACTCTTCCTATGAAAATGAGAAGGTTAGTGCCCTCGCGATTGGCCGCTGGCGGAAAAACCGTGAAAATCGCCATCCAGCCTCATTAGAACTTTACCAATTTTTCAGGGTCGGTGTACATTATCGTTGTTGAGCTATGTTGAAAATTGTAGCCTGAACAAGCCAACTCTTCCTATGAAATTGGGGTGTTGATGCACTCCCCGTGATCAGAAAGCGGGAAAACCGTGAAAATGACCATTTAATGTCATTAGATTGGGATAATTTTTTCAGAGTAAGCAGATATTAGGGTTATTGATGTATAGGAACAGTCCGATCCCGATAGGTGACCTTAATCATATAAAAATTTGATGCTAATTCGTTCGGGTGTTTCCGGTAAATTGGCCGCTAGAAAATGGCCGCTAACTTCACACAGGTTACATAACATTTTAATTTTATACTTATCGAAATTTCTTGACAAAAAGCCACCCAACTTTTTGTCAAGAATTTTCGATAAGTATAAAATTAGTGGCTTTATTTGATTTAAACTCCTATTTGAAGAGTTTTCTATTGAATTTTAAATTTATCAATTTTAATTTACATCTAAAAGAGTTTTAAATAGGGGCTTTTAGCTTAAGAAATTTCGTACTGTAGGCTTAATTTAATTTAATTTATATAAATAAATTAATTTTAATTAAAAGTTTCTTAAATTATTTCCTTAACTTTAGTTCCAATTTTATTAAATGGGCCTACTACACTTGTAAAATGTACGACTCATGTATAACTTAAAAAAAATGAAATCAAAGTCCTACGTTACTCATGAAAGTGTTTTATGATGTAACACAATAATTTTTGAGGCAATAAATATATGTATATGTATTGTAGCGTCTGGTGCACTTGAAAAATGCACGAGAACACACACAATTGGTTTTCGGTCACCTACCTTTATTTTGACTCTTACTTCTCAGGTTAAATATGCGTCGGGATCTGATTCAACCAACAACACTTTAGTATACGAGCTTATGTTCGAACGAATTCTTGATTCCAACAAAGATAAAACACGGTTGGATTCCGTTAACAAGTTTTTAATAAATTGAACAAATTCTAACATACAACAATGTAACTCAAACAATCTTTATCTGACTAATCTTCTACGCACTGAATAAATAAATTGTAGCTAACCTGCTAATCGTATCGTGCGCACAATTTTCGTTCTTCGCTCTTCTATCTTCCAATCTCTCCTTCCAATCTTCTCACGATCCACTCTCGTGCGGATTTGATCGTCCCAATATTTCTTTGTTGCCGACACCTTCCGTATTCCACTATTTCAAGGAATATTAATTTCTTGGAGGAATTATTCTCCCCTTGTAGCACCACCGTTTAATTCGCGAATATAATTTATTTCAGTTATATTTGAGGTGAATCTCAATTAATTTCACGTCCCGTTTAGGAATCTTGATGATACTTTTTCACTCGCGAATATAATTTATCTCAATTATATTCAATTGAATCGCAATTATTCGCACGACTGCGTATCGCAGTAACTTATATGCGACCGTCCCGTTTAGGAATCTTGATGCTATATTTTCACTCGCGAATATAATTTATCTCAATTATATTCAATTGAATCGCAATTATTCGCACGACTGCGTATCGCAGTAACTTATATGCGACCGTCCCGTTTAGGAATCTTGATGCTACTGTCTTATTTACTTTATGTAACTTTCGTTACTATATATTTTTGTTTTAAAACCGGAGCTTCATATATTCGCGGTTTGTTTGTATATGGACGACGGTTCTCTGCACGTTTGATTTTTGTCATGTTGTATATAACGTTTACATACAACATGTAACACGAACAACTTAAAATTAATTCAAACGACACAAAAACAAACACATGCTAACAATGTGTTTGAACCTACGGTATCCAACCGTTGTTCCCTCCTTGTTGGTAATAACCTATCCTCAACCTGGATAGCGCGTATCACAACAGTATATTAGATACTAGAAATAATATGATAGTGAGTTATTGTATTTGGATATGTTACAGCTGGAGTGTTTACTTGGTTAGTTTGTAAATTAGCCGGCTAGTATATAAACTAGCTAATTGATTAGACATTTTGGTACAAAACAAAATTTCTACCATGATGGCTGAAAATTTGGTTAGCTTATATTATACTTGCCAAGAAAATTGTCCAGTTTACTTACCTGCATTAAGGTAAACATAATAGCCAATATTTTAAGTTCCTTTATAAATTATCCAATTTCAACTGACTATAATTTAAAAAATGTTATTCTAGTAATATTATAGTATAATAACCAATACATTGGTTAATACGTACATAATATATTGAACTGTCTTCAACAAAATTTCTCAATTTAGCAAAATTTTTTCTATAAAATAAATTCAAAATTTAATAAAATAATTTTTTCTAATGTCAATATTATAATTTCGTTGTACACAAAAATCTTTATTGGTCAACATTTAAACAAAAATAATTCTTCAAATTTATTCAATTTACAAGTCTGGAGTATGTTCCAAAAGGACTAGATTTGTTTTTATTAAAACAAATCAAAAATATTATTTGTATTTAAAAATTTTAAATTTAAATTATGTGCTTAAAGTCATGCGTGTAATTTAAAAAACACAAGTGCGCGAACTGACACTCGCAAGATTTGGAACATTTCGTGGACGTCCATGTATGGACACATTTTAAAATTGCAAGCCAAGATCCACAAAATCAACCAACCAGAAGAGCTGAATCGCAAATTGCACACGCGTGGTGAAGAATTTTCGGCAACGATAGAGAACATGGACGTATTCGTTCTGGGATGAACAATCAATCAAGCGGTGATTTTTCAATCGATAAAAGTGGATTTAAAAAAGCGGATGTTTCTAAGTGGAATTAAAAGTGGATATTCAAAGATATCCAAAGAAAAGTTACAAAGTGGATCCTTAAATGGTTTTTAGAAGTGGAAACTTAAGAAAATTACAATTAAGAGGAATAAAAAGCGGACAATTTTAATGAAAATTGATGGTTGCAAAATTAACCACGAATTAATTGCAAAATTCAACAATTCTGGATTTAGCTTATGAAAAATTGGTATGGAAAATATTGGAAATCAACCTACATAAGAAGTTTATGTTAATCGAGTGTTGTAACCAAATTTTAAAAGAAAAGACAAGGTATTTAGAATTTTTTGAAACATTTAAACCAGTGAAATTTATTACTTTAAAAACATTATACAATCACATGTGTGTTTGTACACTGAATGACTTTTTATCTCTGAACAATTTATGTTATAGAGGCGCACTTACATAATTTCTTTATGTGTGAAAACAATAATTATTTACTAACCCATATTTTGTATTGTAAAAATAAAAATTTTATTAAACAAAAAAAAATTAATAAAATTGAAGGATTGAATTATTTCAAAAAACAAAAAAAGTTATCACATATAAAAAAAACAGAATTTTGAGTGTAACGAGAAAATAAAAGTTAAAAAAATTAATTTTCATAAAAAAATATCTGTCGTGGATTCGAAATTAGCGAACGGAACACCACAATATATATACAACAACAATTTAGCTCAACAGGCCGTTTAGGCCCAATAAGGCTTCTTCCTTCATCCTCTCTCTCTTACTTACACATCAACGCTACGGATACAAGGCCGTGTTAAGCGGTATCTTGTCGTGCGCTCTTACTTATCCACAGAGTGTTGATGTTCACCAGAGGGCAATGCTAAGAAATTATGTGAAGTTTTCTATTCGAACCCACAATTTCCGCATCGTAACTCAATTAGCGATCACACCAAGCCTTTAATCAAAACACAAAATCGACACCCCCAACGAAGAAGGACGTAACTCACTTTTACCTATTTTTCAGGAGAGCGATTTGAAAGTTTGAAAAATTCTAGAAGTATTATTTAAAGCGCGAAAAAAATATTATAAATGGGAACACCTTTTAAATTGTTGTTAGCTATATTTTCTCTATTTTTACCCATTTATTCAGTCTAGAACTATGATTTCTATGAGTTACGACCTTGGGTAAAATCAAATAATCCCGTAGAACAAGGTCGTATCTCAGAGATACAACCTTCTTCCTGTTAAAATTATTAAATAATTTTATATTAATTGATAGTATAAAAACGTAACTAAAATAATAATAATGCTTTTCGATAGTTTTGTAAAAAACTTATTATATTAAAAAGTTTGAATAATAAAATATCGTCGGCCTAAGAAGAAAATGGCCTAAGTCCACCTTTAGCCTAAAATGAGATTTTGGTGTCATGTGTTGGGTTAGAACATAAGTCCAGGTGACTTATCGATAAGGCAGACCTTATCGACTGCCATATTTCTTCAGGTATTGCATTTGGTCTATTAGAATGATGTCCGCGTGTATTACTTAGGTCAGGGCAAGGAGAGCCTTGAAGATACTATATCTTTTTGTAGATTGTTGAAATCCATTTGTTACTTATTGTCACAGTAAATTAATATACATACGACAATTGGCGTCCTTTAAGTCCGCATTTCATTGAGGCTTCTAAGAGCTGCTGAAGCCCGGCTGGTAAAGCCAAGTTTGTAATGCATTGGCTTATATGGGACTGCACTCACTAGGGCTGCTTCAGGAAGCTGATAACAGATATCGAGTTTCACAAGCCTGGCTGGTAAAATGCTAAAGCAATATAATATGCGAGTCCACGTGGAGCCGTGTACTTCTAATTGGATAATATTTATAATAAGCACTTATTATTGGATAATATTTCTATTACGTAGATCTTTTATGCGAGTCCACGTGGACCCGTGTACTTCCCCTCATAAAAGATGAATTTCTATACCAGCCCGACTTCTGAAGCTCGAGTGGTAAATTTTTGCAACTCAAGCTTCAGAAGCCGCTGGTAATTAGATACTTCTACTTATTGGATAATAATATGTGTTGTATATAGTTATTACCAATAATAATTTATTTATCTAATTGATAAGCAATATGAAAAAATTGGAATATTGGTATCGAAATTCTTTCGATGCTGTTCTGTACCAATTTTTAAATTTCTTTTATATTCCGGGATTTTACGCAGCTTTATTCTTCAATCGGAAAATAAAATTTACCATAATATTATCCCAAATGCCTAATAATTTTGTTTCCTTTCCAATAATAACATTTACAGTACTTCCTTCATGTTTGGCCGTTATAAATCGTATAATAAAACTGTCATTTTAGACGCCTAGTATTTATTTTACACGTTCTTGTTCTACTGTGTCAATCATCGTAAACAATACAAACAATTTTGGTTATTGGATGTCATCGTTAATTAGAGATTTATACTATTTTTTTAATCATTCCCATACTACAACACATAATAAAACGCAATAAAAGAAGGTGATTATTTTTGGATGTTTTTTTTTAAATAAACTTGTCCACGAAAAAAACCGACCTCCTGTATTGTTGTGCTAAATGAAAAACTGCAAAAATTTTGTAAAAGCAATTTATTATTAATTATTTACCGGGTACTATTTAACATAAAAAAAATTAAAAAGCAATTTTTTAAAGGTATCTAAAAATGCTCTCACCTTCCGTTTTATCCCACTCATGAGAGTGGGCTTTCATTTTTTTTTTAATTTATCGATCTCATTTGTTTGTCCTTTGGTTTTTTCAATTTCATTTTAATTTGCGCCCAATATTTTTCGATTGGTCGAAGTTCCGGACAATTTGGTGAATTTGCAATCTTGGGTACAATGTTGATTGCATTTTCTGTGTAAAATTCCAAACACCATTTTATATATCCCGGAACTTTACACAGCATTATTCTTCAATCGGAAAATAAAATTTACCATAAATTTATTCCAAATGACTAATAATTTTGTTTCCTCTAGGGATATAAAAAATATTTCAAAATTGGTACAGAACAGCATCGAAAGAATTTCGACACCAATATTCCATTTTTTTCATATTGCTTTAAAATTAGACAAATAAATTATTATTAAAGTAATCTCTTATTATAAAAGGCCAAGTCTTTCTTTCTTTCTGTCCGTCCCACGGAAATACCCGAAGCAAACCGAACCGAACCGAACGCACAACGTATCATCGGATCAACGTATCATCGGATCAACGTATCATCGTATCAACGTATCATCGTATCAACGTATCATCGTATTAACGTATCATCGTATCATCGGATCAACGTATCATCGTATCAACGTATCATCGTATCAACGTATCATCGGATCAACGTATCATCGTATCATTTTGTCTATATAGGTAAGTCTATTTCCAAAAAAGCATTATGTGAACTTCCATAATGGATAATGAAAATTTTGAAAATCCTGCTGCAAAGCGACGACGATTGAATCGTGAGAGAAAAGCACGTACAAGAGCTAATAACACAGAAGAACAGCTTCGATCACAGCGACAAGCTAACGCTCGGTCTCATGCGATACGTCGACAACGTGAAACTTTGGAACAAACTCAAGCGCGGCAAGCTGCTGACGCTCGGTCCCATGCGATACGTCAACAACGTGAAACTTTAGAAGAAACTCAAGCGCGGCAAGCTGCTGACGCTCGGTCCCATGCGATACGTTGATCCGATGATACGTTGATCCGATGATACGTTGATACGATGATACGTTCATCCGATTGGTTATGAAATTATCCGTTATGCGTTCGGTTCGGTTTGCTTCGGGTATTTCCGTGGGACAGACAGAAGGAAGGAAGGAAGGAAGGACTTGGCCTTTTATAATAAGAGATTTTTCACCTATATAGGAAATTTAAATACGTTGATACGTTGATCCGATGATACGTTGATCCGATGATACGTTTATCCGATTGGTTATGAAATTATCCGTTATGCGTTCGGTTCGGTTTGCTTCGGGTATTTCCGTGGGACAGACAGAAGGAAGGAAGGACTTGGCCTTTTATAATAAGAGATGAGAACAACATTAAATAAATAAACAAAAAACTTACATATATTTTTTTAAATTAAATTAAACTTAATCAATATTTAAATTTTTTTTACTTATTTTAAACTAGATGATACCCCGTCCGAGGACGGGCAGCTAGAAGGACGGGCAGCTACCCAAGGTAACTTAAGTTGAATGAAGATTAAGGAAAGCTCTCAGTGCAATCCAAAAGCCATATGACCTTGGGTAGCTGCCCGTCCTTCTAGCTGCCCGTCCTCGGACGGGGTATCATCTAGTAACTATATAACATATATTATTATTATCTAATAAGTACCCGGGTCCACGTGGACTCGCATAAAAGATCTACTTATTAAAAATATTATCCAATAATAAGTACTTCTTAGAAATATTATGCAATTAGAAGTACACGGCTCCACGTGGACTCGCATAGAAGATAAATTTATATTGCTTTAGCAGTTTATCAGCCAGGCTTGTGAAACTCGATACCTGTTATCAGCTTCCTAAAGCAGCCCTAGTGAGTGCAGTCCCATATAAGCCAATGCATTATAAACTTGGCTTTACCAGCCGGGCTTCACCAGCTCGGCTTTAAAAAGCCTCAATGAAATGCGGGCTTTATTGTCACTGCTGGTTGTCGCAATTATTTGTTTCTTGGGAACCTTACCAACCTTGAGATAGGTTGCTAATAGTTTAAGTTTGTCGGAAGTAAACTGATAATTACAGAATAACTATAGAGAAAAAATAATTCATTATAATCTACAAAATACCAGAGGAAAAGAATAACTTTGGTAAAAGCGGCATAAAGACTAATTTTAGTGAAATAAATTTTAATTATTTTTCGAGATAATCTCCTTAAAGCTCAAGGAATTTTGTACTCCTTTGCATTAACTTTTATAAACCACTGAAAAAATATTCGAGTGTCTTGCAAAATAGCTTTCCACAGCAGCATTAGCTCTTCTTCGGTATTAAATTTCATCCCTTCTAATTATTTCTTTAAATTTGGGAATAGAAAGTAATGACTAGAGGTCAGGTCTGGAATGTAAGGTGGGTGATTCATTTCTTTGAAGCCACACTTACTAATAGCAGCCTGTGAATTTTTTTTTTCTTTCGACTTGTAAACTGGTGTATTATCGTGGAGAGGCAAACAATTTTGTTTCACTTTACCCGTTCTTTTTTGTTGGATAGTTTCTTTTAATTTCTGTAACAATCCTTCATAATAGATTCCTGTTATACTCTCTTTAAGCCACAGGTAATCAATTAACAGAATTTCCCCGGAATCTCAAAAAGTTGTGGCTCTAATCTTGCAGTGAACGGTTGAATTTTAAACTTCAGTTGGTGGTTTTCCCTTTTCTATTCATTGCATAGACTTCTTTAGATTCGGCGTCATAATGTTGAATCCAGGTCTCTCATCACCTGTTATAGTGTTATTTAAATTTTTCTCGAATCAGCCTCGGACATTCCCACAAATTGCCTGGAAGTTTCGGCTAGAAATTGCCCTGTTTAGGTGAACGCAAACATGAAACCCATCTTGGACTTACATTTGATACATGAGATGATCATGTAGAAGTGTGTGGATAGTACCATATGAGAAATTGACGTCTGGTGATGTTTATTATCTATTAACAAATTTTCAAAATTTAGTACATTTTCGTGACTGCCTGCATCCTCAGGACGACCAATGCGGCGATTACCTTCTAAGGATTCCTGCCTGTTTTGAAAAGCCGTACCCGCTTGTAAATTGTTTTTAGTGAAGGAGAAGATTCATTGTACAATTTAAGCATATCATTTTGTATTTCTTTTTCACTTTTACCTTTTCTTGTTAAAAATGTTATCACAGTGCGGTGTTCTATCGTAGTTTCTCTCTTTTTACAAAAAATGTTAAAGCAGACTACTATTGAAAATTAAATAATACCTAACGTTTGCTTGGATCGATTTAATTTTTGGAAACTGTCCTTCTATTTGATACTCGTACAAACCACTTTCGGGATGTTTCTATAACTTAATCTTATACTGTTCTTACCGAACTTATTGATCTCCCCTCGTAGATACGTTTTTAATAAAAAAAAAGCATACCAATTTTAAATCCCTGCAAATTCCAAACAGATGAACAATAAACCGATAATTCTAGAATAATAAGTTAAAAATAGTTCAAATACTAGTTCGAATTGAATAGTTTATAAACTAACCTACAGGATTTCCTATATTATGTTTATCCCTATGCAGGTAAATAAACTAACCAAATTTTCAGGTATTATAGTAGAAATTATGTTTTCTACTAAAATGATCAAGCGATTGGCTAGTTTATATCCTAGCCTGCTAATTTATAAACTAATCAAGTAAACACTTTTGCCATATGCGAATAAAAATTAGTACAACGTACTAATTACTAATAGTACCTTCTAATTAGAAATTTTAAATATAAAAATAAAAAAACATTTTATTTTTATAGGGACTTACTGAATATTTTCTAAGATTAATACCAATTAATTTTATTCAGAACGACAGAATATAAAAATAAAAAAACATTTTATTTTTATAGAGACTTATTACTGAAGATTTTCTAAGATTAATACAAATTATTTTCATTCAGAACGCCAGAAGTTACATATAAGAAATGTACTTAGTTTAATTTTTCAGTTTTAGCATTTACTAATTTATATCCACACCACTAATGTTTGGGTAAAAATTTACTTGTTACTATAAATAAACACACATTTAATCATTATTTATTTGTTGTTACAACCCTTACAATAAGGTTACTTGAGGTCGTAACCTTTGAGGCATAGGTGTGTGTATCTACTTAATAAGAACGTATTAGTGTCCTTAAATAAACATGAATACCAGAAAAAAACTAAGAAAATTATAAAACGATATCAAATTATACCAAGACAACCTTTCGTAATTAACCATTTTTGTACTTTAGAATCATAAAACATTGTACCACAAACACTTTTACGAATTAAAATGCACAAAATTTAACAAATAAAATGGTACTAGTAAATAAAAAAACTGAAAAGTACAGGAATTATTAATTAATTTTTTCTTAATAGATTAAATTTTTTTAAGAGATTTAGAAAACTGTTTGAACCTATTCATAAAATTACAAGATATTGTTGCATACTATCGGGTTGATCCATAAGTTCGTGGCGTTTTTTTTTAATTTAAAATTTAATTTTTTAAATATAAAAAATACATAAACTAATCAATAATATATTTTCTTTCATTGTTTATGATTGACTCCAAACGTTCTGGCATTTTTTCGATTCCACACCTGAAGAAATCCGGTGGTTTGAAGGTAAAGAAGTCGTTGAGCCAGTTTTGAAGAGCAACGTCGTTATTAAATGAGATTCCGCTGAGATTGTCGGATAAAGAGCGGAAAAGATGAAAATCTGATGGATCAAGATCAGGAAAATAGGGCGGATGTAGAAAAACCTCCCAACCGAGGTCTCGAATAGCTGCTTTTGTAATGTTAGCAGTATGCGGACGGGCATTAGCATGCTGCAAAACCACTTGATGCCGTCTTTCCGGTCGTTTTTCTTGAATTGCAGCCTCCAGGCGACGCAGTTGTTGACAATAAACCTCAGAAGTGATGGTTACATTCTTCGGAAGCAATTCATAGTAGAGAAAATTACCTTGCGTGGATGGGCACTAGCTTTCGCACGAGGATTTGCTTGTTTGTTAGGGTTCAGCTATTCCTCTCAGCTATGTTCTTGATGTTGATGTAAAGGCACCATGTCGGAAATGTTCATTTTTTTGTACTTAACACTCCATTGTCTTTAGCCAACAATTACCCCTAACTTTCTACAAATTGAAAAATTCAAGAACTATTCAATAAATCAATACTCTATGGCATTAAAATGACATTAATATTTCTCAAATAAATATTTGTTTCCAAAGCACTCTTACCTTGGAAATCAAAAACGCTACAAACTTATTAATTAGTTAGTTAATTTTTAAGGTATATTTAAAGAAGATCATCGCTGAATCCATTAAAAATGATCTTTCGGTCATAGAAATTGCGAGTAAGCATGCTAATGGAGGCCAATAATACCATTAGAGAGAGACCTTACGGGTTATATAACGATTCCAATAATACTGTTCGTAGATGCTTGAAGGAAATTGATATGCAAGCCAAACTAAAATAAGGAAGCCACTGTTAAACTCCATATATAAAAATGCGATTAAAATTTGCAAAAGATCACTTAATTGAACTGTGGCGGAATGGTGACTGGTTACATGTTCAAATAAATCAAAAATAAATCGCATGTGATCATATGATCGTGTTTGGTCGTAATATGACAGAAGTGTAGGAAATTCAACTAGAAACTTTAAAAATTAGTGGAGGCTTCATGATGATTTGGGGTTGCTTCCAGGAAGATACAATAGGAATATTAAGGAAAAGAAATGGAATTATGAAAGCACCAAATTATATCGACATTTCAAGGGACTCAAATTTGCCCAGCATTGCTAAGTTTGATTATGAAGCTGGAATCATACTATTTATGCAAGACAACCACCCGAAACATACGGCCTAAAATCATCAAAAAATTGTTCAATGATAACGTTATTAGAGTTGTGGAGTGGCCACCACGCTCCTCAAACTTGAACCCTACTGAAAATTTTTGACGCATTGGAAAGAATTTTAACGGTCAAAAACAGCCAAAAATGTAGACCAGTTGTGGAAAATAGCTAATAACGAATTGAATAAGATTTGGTCCTCAATTTTTGAATAATTTGATCGAAAGTATGCCTAAAAAGGCGCAATTAGTTATAAAAGCAAAAGGATGTCTCTCAAAATACTAGAAAGATGTTCAAAATTTCAAATTTATGTTCGGTAGCACCACGAACTGTTCACAATAATTTTAAACAATTATTAATTTTTTTAGTTTTGTTTTAAATGTCATGGTCTCTTTTTTAAATTTTATTTAATTTTCCGCAATAAAATATTTATAAACCTGAATTTATTGTTTTTGTGTTCAGTTTTAAAACAAATTTAATAAAAAAGCGGATTTTTATGAACAGTTTTGCTGGTTTTTGCATTTCACAATTTTTCTTTTTTGTTGTTATTGTATAAAATGATAAACTGGTCTTTATTTGTGCTCCAAGTATAGTTTTTTATTACTAGATATTAATCCATTTTATTTTAATTAAACAACTTCTCCATTCAAATTCACTTAAACATTCTATCATGCTTCGTACATATATTATTATCTTATTATAAACTTATCATATTATGTACATAATAATTATATAGTTCTATGGTGATACACAGGGACTGAATTTATTCAATCATGGGTGGTACTTACATGGATGGTAAAAACATTTAGAAAATTTTAATCAAACATACGTTTAGTCATGAAAAATACGCTAAAATCTTAAATGTACATACCTAATTGTAATTTATTTTCTAGGTAATGTTAAACCATTTCAACTGTACTTTCATACTGATGGGATCGAGAGTCCTACCGATGTTCAAAATAGAGGATTCTGTTTAAATTATGTTCAACAGCCCTGCGGTAATTCTGTATCTTAAAATATTGTAACCCTTCGGTTATAATTTTTGTTATAACATTTTATGTATAATTTTGTTTTAAAAATGTTAGTTTTTATTATTCTTTAAAATTGTTGCCACAATGTAAATGTTTCTTTTTAATTAAAAGTGAGTGTATCTATTTTAGATTTAATTACATAGTTTATAAACAGTTTTGATGAAACAAATCGTTAAGAAATAACAACATAGGGAAATTATAATGAGCAATTATATTAGAATATGGATGAATAGTATATTACATACCAAATAACAAAAGCATGCCATTTAATCTAGCGTGCGTAGGGGATTACCGAGGCAGTGAGGGAAGCGCTAGCTTCCCCCTCTGCCAAGGGAATCCCATTCACACCAGAAATTAAATAGTGCTTCTGTCACGAGTGGTGTATACTATTTTATGCAATCCTAATTACAGCCGAAAAGGAAAATTGGAATAAACAGGTACAAATTAAGAGAATATAAATTGCATAGAATGGAAATTTGTAGGTATATAAAAAATGCAACGTAATAACCTGTTAAAACAGCAAAATAAAATGATATCATCGCGAAGGCAGTGAAATAAATAACTGGAAAAAGAATCGCGTTATAATCGAACGACGAGTAAAGCGATTATAGTGGTACAAAATGCAACCCTAACAGTTTGCAAAGTTGTAAACATAGAAATAAGTCAGTCGTATGGAACTTGCCTTACGGTAACCAAGGCAACAAATTTTGAAAAATCCCAGTGAGCATTTTATTACTTAAAGGGAATTGTGTCATCTGTGACGTTACTGTTATGTCGCAATTCTCTTAATTTGTGTGAAAATACACACACCTTAGTGTGTAACTTGACACCAGAAAGGAATTGTGTATACTAAGCCAATTGTGGGAATTGTGTTAAAGATTGTAACACTGTTACTTGGTTATTTTGTTGTGTGACGCCAAGCAGGAAATTTGTTCAAACAATGCCCTGCCTGTGTCTGTGTGTAAGCTGGACGCAAATCAGGAATAGTCGGAAATATTGCGTGACTAATGTGTCTATTTCTTTCATGGCCGACAGCATGTAGGAATTGCGTGTAACGTATTAGCTGTGGTATTAGTTACCAATTTAACACAACTGCGGCATTGTAACAGACATCGTCTAAGGTAAAAAACAGGGAATCTGGTGTGCAGGCGACATATTGGAAAAAAAGTATTTATTAATTATAAAATTTATTTAAAAAAACTTGCTTTTGATTGAAGAAAATCATAATTTTCATTAATATTAAGGAAAACGATTGTAAACAGACTTGTTTAAAAAAAAAACTGAAGGTCAACATTAAATAATAAGGACGAAAGTATTTTTTTAGCTAATAAAGCTTTTTTCAAGGGCGCATTGTTAATTTTCTTAGTAGAATAAAAAACTGCAGGATACAGTTTCTTTCGCAATTAAATCTTGGCATTCTT
Organism: Podabrus alpinus; assembly: GCA_932274525.1. Taxonomy (NCBI): domain Eukaryota; kingdom Metazoa; phylum Arthropoda; class Insecta; order Coleoptera; family Cantharidae; genus Podabrus; species Podabrus alpinus. The sequence goes on from OW026451.1 coordinate 89,816,216, forward strand.
AAATTGAAAATGTCAATTATTTAATTATGCTACCTGTTGCATCATAATAGTAGAGTCCACGAGCCTATCGAAGTCGTCTAGAAATGATTTTCGTTTGCACTTTGAGATTAAAAGCTAAAACCAATTTTAGATAATTACCCACCATTAGAACTATAAAAACCCCGAAGGCGTCAAAAAAAGTCCTGTACGGGGCGGGTGTAGAGGGTGAAATGTGAAATTCACCCCAAAAATGATTTTTGGATATTTGGATCTAACAAAACAGCTGAATAGTTACGCATAAGTAAGATTTGCCTCAGAATACAGAAAATATTTTAAAAAAATTATTGAATATTTCATGAAACACGTAGTTAAATGGGTGATCTTAAGATTTAAAGCGCTCTAGTGAAAAGTGTCTAAATATTTCGCGCGTACTCTACATCTAACCTGCCGTAACGTTTTTATATGTGATCCAATCAAAAAATACCTTTGAATAACATTGTAGAGCAGAGTTTCCTGAGTATGTAGGGTATTTCATATTTTCATTTGGATGATTTGTAATTTTTTTACGAATTTTTGTTCGAGCGCGCGCACGGGGTCGACTACGGTCGACTATCGCTTGCGTTACACACAGCGGCAGCTATACTATGGTTGAATGTCGCTTATTTCTCTCTTGTACATAGATTAGATCTGTTCTTGCGGAAGTTTCTGAGGGTTGGAAACTATTTTTTACATGCGGACAGTTTCTAACCATTCCGGACTGCTTGTATTGCAAGAACAGACTTATTAAAATCATGTAATTGTTGAAATCAGTAACGTTACTGTACATGAAAAACTAACAGGTTCCACAAATACAGTTTACTTAAATACATATAATAGGTATAAACATCGTGAAAAACATGACCATTAATCGGATTCCAATTCCGCCGATATGTCCTCTGGCGTGCCAGAAACTTTACGTTGGAGATTGTTGTTGTTTAAATTTTGGCAAGTGGGTATTTGTCCCATACATTTGCAGGATCCAATACAAGATAACTTCTTTTTCGAGCAAGAACATTTAAATCTGGAACAGCCTGAGAAAGACAGTATAATATAGTGGGAGACAAAATCGAGTATTAAAAACAAACCTATTTTACAATTACATGTAGCCAGTATCGATGTATCACTAGGCATAGCGGGTTTCGTACTGAGAATTGGAACAAGGGCATTTTGAACACGTTTCCAGACATTTTCCAGAGGATCTGGTAGATAAGGCGTTGGATGGAGGCTATTACCCCAAATGTATGTTTGGTAGTTCACGCGTAGATAGTGCTGATAAAGACTATCTTCAGTGGGAGGTAGTTTGTGTATTGGTTTTGAACAAGCCATGATGCTGCGCAAATGATTTATACAGCTGGTATCTGAAGTTGTATATAATTTTACAACAAATTGAAGTATATTGTTGAAAATATCTTCATTAAATTTCAAAGCCCCAACAGTACTTAGAAAATCATGGTACAATAAATATATTTTCCAACATGTTGTTTTTCCGAGGCCGACAAATTGACTTGTGCGATCGCACCCAGTAATGGCATGAAATGCAGGTAAGTTTGTCAGCAGATGTGGAGCGATTTGTATTTCATGTACTGCTATAAAACGTACTGCTGTGTGTTAAAATGAATAAGAAAGGCTCCCGATGCTAAAATGAATCATATATTTGAAACAAGCACAAAATTCTAAGTCGAAAGACACTTTAAAAATTTGCTCTACGAGAAATTTTTTATTTTTCAAAATTTCAATTTTCTAAATTTATTTGAGTCTCTCAGGATGAATGAAACATGACAAAGATTGCTAAATCTAAATAAACTGATGATTGTCACATCAGAAATGAAACAAAAAACTTAATTAGCTCAAAATTTGTAAAAATGTATTAATCATGATAACCTAGAAAAATTTAAGAATTTGTAAACCAATTTACTCTACAAATAACATTCTCTGTAAAAATGTAAGCATATCAAAAATTATGTAATTGTTTCATGCATTTAATGTGTATATTTTCAACGGATAAATCAACAAATTAGTTAATAAGGGTCATATTTGTGTAACGCCCCTGTAAACAACCAAGAAAGACGAAAATGAATCAATCAACAATCCATAAAATTGATAAAAATGGAATGTACCAATCAAACTGCTCGGGAAGATGTTCCAAACGAAATCGAGGTTGATACAGAAGAAAAATCTAGAATAAAAATAATTTATTAGAGTAAAATAAATTCGAAAATACATGGATTTGACTCACAAAATTCAAACAAGAATACCAATTGTATCGATTTTCGATCAAAAATCAGTTTACCTCAGGTAACTCCGCTGTGTGCACGCATTTTTCGATGCTCTCCGAAAAATATTATTTACCAGAATTTGGAGGTTAACCAAATTCATTTGACTTCGGAGAGGTTAGAAAGTTTCGTTTGTCCAACGTCGATTCTAAAAATAGATGTCAAGGACATAAACAAATGCAATGAAGATGTTGTAATTTACATATAAAAATTTTCTGGATAACAAGAAAATCATTGCAAATTAATGGAACAACTTACCTCAATATTTTTGGAGATTCTCAATAGGAAGGATGTAAATACGAGCACAAATTTAAGCACTAGTCAAAGTAAAGTACCACTTCAAATGACATCCAGCAAAGTGATGACCGGTGGAGTAAAGTTGAATCTTTACAAATAAAGATTAAAGCAGGGCGCACACACAAACAGCGAATAAATGATATCCTTTTTTGAAAATAAAAACTGCGATATATTCAGGAGCCAGGTACAGTGAATTTATGATTTCTATAATTTGTTAAAATTTTGCCTTCAGCGTGTTAATAATAGGATTTGAGGAAAAGACTTCTAACAGAGTGTATTCTTTGATACCCTGAGTGATAAGTTAAATATAATCAAAAGTTTTACAATTTTCGTCAAAAATATTTTAAGCTTTAAAATAAGCAACAAATTTAAATTTATAAACATTTAAGCCCGCTAATGTAAAGCGAGAGTCTTGATTGGCTTAATAATCAAGCAACTTGGGACGAAGAGAGGAAACCTCTTTGTTTCGAACAATTATTTGTATTAATTTTAAAAATTTAAAAGGTTTATTCACCTTGGATTTGTAATCCAAGATTTATTTAATATTAATGTTCTTTCATGAAAGACAGTTTGATAATTTGATTTTCTTTACTATAATAAAATTTGTATGGGAGTTGATGAAAGTTTTTTATTTCTTTTTTACTTAAAAAAGGAAAGCAAAGTTAAAAATATCCTGAGAGAGCCAATGAGCATGATAAGATCGCCTCTAATAATTTATTTCGAACCACAAGGGACCCACTCCCTGAACGACTCAACCCGCGAGCTTAGTAAGAAGGGGCAATAATGTGTGTACCTTCCTGTGCCTAACATTTTATTAGGAGGAGGACATAGCAGTACGTTGTTTTTTGTCCCAACTTTTAGCCAGATTTCATCAGTAAGTCGATCCTTGAAGTGAGCAAGTAATACGAGAACGTCCGTATCTTTGCAGTCTATGACACACCTTGAATTTTACCCACGTCAAGCTAGCACCCCCACCTCTTCAAAAAAACAAAAAATATATACCATAATTATGAACTAATTATGAACTAATTTTGAACACTATTCGCGAATTTTGAACAACAACGGTTTCGCGATAAAAGATAAATCTTTGGTGGGGGTGCTGAGTTGACGTCAAGCTAGCACCCCCACCACGAAAAAATTAATTTTTTTTTAAATGAAGTAAACCATAATTATGAACTAATTATGAACTAATTTTGAACACGATTCGCGAATTTTGAACAATAACAGTTTCGCGATAAAAGATAAATCTTTGGTGGGGGTGCTAGCTTGACGTCAAGCTAGCACCCCCACCACGAAAAAATGACTTTTTTTTAAAATGAAGTAAACCATAATTATGAATGAATTATGAACTAATTTTGAACACTATTCGCGAATTTTGAACAACAACAGTTTCGCGATAAAAGATAAATCTTTGGTGGCGGTGCTGAGTTGACGTCAAGCTAGCACCCCCACCACGAAAAAATTAATTTTTTTTTAAATGAAGTAAACCATAATTATGAACTAATTATGAACTAATTTTGAACACTATTCGCGAATTTTGAACAATAACAGTTTCGCGATAAAAGATAAATCTTTGGTGGGGGTGCTAGCTTGACGTCAAGCTAGCACCCCCACCACGAAAAAATTACTTTTTTTTTAAATGAAGTAAACCATAATTATGAACGAATTATGAACTAATTTTGAACACTATTCGCGAATTTTGAACAACAGTTTCGCGATAACCTGACCTTTACCTGACCATTCTTGCTCACTACGCTTTCGCTAGATGGTGCTCTTAATTTATAATATAAGTGCACTGATTGGAGGCCAAAAATCTAAATATATTTTTTAAATTCGATCAGTTATCCCACCCTGTAGTGGCCGAACAACTATGGCCTTCACGGATCTATTATGGTCCGCCGTGTGAGGCCGAACAACTATGGCCCACCTCTTCAAAAAAACAAAAAATATATACCATAATTATGAACTAATTATGAACGAATCGCGAATTTTGAACAACAACGGTTTCGCGATAAAAAATAAATCTTTGGTCAAACCTTGAGACTGGCCTGTATCCCAAGTTGTAATTTGTATTTGTAATTTGTTTTTATTTAAATTTTATATTGGTAATTATTTTGGTATAGACAAACTTGTACAGTTGGTATTCCCGCTACAAGTTATACCCTGCTACAAGTTCTATCTTGCTACTAAATAAACCAAAGCTTTATTACAAACATTGTTAAGAAAATGGCTGGAAGACCAAAGCAAATCAATAATTTAAGATGGATAGAAGTTATCTTGAAGTTTAAAAGTGAAATATTAGTAAATAATGGTGATAAAATAGCTAGCAGAAGTAATCATGTTTGGAGAATTATAAAGGAAGAATTACAAACTGCGGCTTCAATTAATAGTTTATATATATTTGTCTCCAACAACAGATATGGCGTAAGGGATTTGTTACTTAAAAATTGTGAGAATGAAGAAAATATCAACGAGAATGATATTATGCCATGTAATGTCGATGATTCCAACTATGAAAGGTAAGTGAGATCTTCTTTAAAATTAATCTGAATTCAAAATATGTAAAATTTTAACTGAAGACTAGCAGGTCTGTGAGGGTCATAGTTGTTCGGCCTTTGGCCTCACTCAGGGGGGCGATAGTTGTTTGGCCTTTCACGTTACTCGGGGGAATCGCAACCATATCTGTAGATTATAGGGGCCGCCTTGACCTGCTAATGTTTGAGGGTGATAGATGTACGTGAAGTTAGCCCCCCCCCTTTTTAGAAAACCAAAATTTTTTTTTTTGTATTGTGTTGTATTCATTTGTATTAGATTGTATTGACAAAATTTTTTTTATTTCGCGAAGCATTAAAATAAATATCGCGAAAAACCGTTATTTGGGCTGCACCCCCTTTTTAAAAAATTCAAATATTTTTTGGTTGTATTTTGTTGTATTCATTTGTATTGGATTGTGGTAGGTTCAGTTAGTAAACACATAAAAATAATATAAAACTTTTTTACATGAGGGTTCAACGATCCCAATGTTTTCCACCTAGCTATCAAAGCAACGTAATGGGATATGTCCAATCTTAAATAACAGCCGGGCAAATTTTTATTACTACTTATAATCGCCAAAGAATTTGAATTTTTGAAAAGGGGGGGCCAGCCCAACTAACGGTTTTTCGCGATATTTATTTTAATGCTTCGCGAAATAAAAAAATGTTGTCAATACAATCTAATACAAATGAATACAACATAATAAAAAAAAAAATTTTTGGTTTTCGAAAAAGCGGGGGCTAACTTCACGCACATGGGTGATAGTTGTTCCAGATAATAATTTTTAATTGTTTTATGTGCAGTGAATCTAGTTCAAGTGATATTTCAAAAAGTTCTGACGAAAAAACTAATAAGAATGGGACAAGTTTAGTTATTACAATACCGCGGTTAGATTATGAAAAATTAATTATAACAAAAACGTATCGTCGTAAAGAAAAAAAAAAGCCTTCTATCGAAATGCGCGAATACAATGCTTTGCAATCTGGTAGATGGCAAGAATTGATTTCTTCAAAATTATGGGAGTGTGCAAAAATAACATGTGGGTTTAATTTCAAAAATCACAAATTAACAGAGAATGGGATGTCGGGATATGCAAACGGTATGTGTAACTGTGGTTCAACAATCAAATGTGTCATTAATAATCCACATGAAGAATCGTTGACCCATATAAAATGTACTATCTGCCAGGGTCGTGGAACTTGTGGGAAACGCTATTTGAGAGAACCAATTAGAAGTGAAATAGCTGAAAAGATCGGAAAACAATCAGTATTAAATTATCGAGCTCTTGAGGCTGAAAAATTAAATATGGGCCCGAATGATTTAGAACCACCTCACTTATATAAAGATACAGTTTAAAAAAATGTTAAGTATGAAAATAACAAGAAATTAAATTTACATAAATCACCAATAACCGCACTAGGGATGATGAAAGAAGGATCTTTCAAGCATACCATTCATAATATTGGATATTCGCCTTTCTTTGTTCATTATTGGACCAGCTTTCAACTAAATGTATACAGACAGTATTGTCAAAACAACAATTCCTGTCTGTATATAGATGCTAGTGGTAGCATGATTCGCAAAATTGAAACTCTTCCAAATGTTCTTTCTAAACCAATTTTTCTCTATATAGGCGTTATTAATCGGGAGGTAGGTCATGGCGATCAGTTTTCGGTTTCGCAAATGTTGACCGAAAAGCATACTGCAACTGGTATCCACTATTGGTTGTCCGAGTGGACTAGAACAGGCGCACCAATTCCCAAGGAAATCGTGAGTGATTTTTCAAGAGCCATTTTAATTGCAGCAACCCGTGCATTTACAGGATATTCAACGTTAGAAGATTATGCTGAAGCTTGCTGTAAGGACCCATTACCGAAATGTTATATACGAATAGATGTAGCACATTTTATAAAAACATACGTAAATTTTATGAGAAACGAAAGGAAACTAATTAAGCAATTTTATCTTCATGCTTTAGGCAAATTAATACTTTGCCGCAATTTTGATAATGCTGAAAAGCTACTTCAATCAATTTTAATAGTAGCGCGCAGTGAAACCGAGGGTCAGAATTTTGATGGGCTTCCAACACCTTGTGAATTGGCAAAGCAGCAATTAAAAAACAATATCTGCAACGACGAAGAATTATTATCACTTGATAACATTGAAAATGATCCAGAAACTGAGGTGCATACAGAAAGCGACGAAGAAATAAATTCAGAAGATCATCCTAAGCAAAGAAAGAAAGAAGATAACAAATTTCAACAAAATGAATGCTTTCTATGGGGTCAGGGTATTAACAACAAAGTTATAAAAATAATTTCCGGTTCTCAAGGTGATGGCGTGAATGCTCATTTCTATCCAAAGTTAGCAGATAAACTGCTGAATGCAATTTCGCTACTACCGCTTTGGTCATGCGTATGTAGAGATCGTTTTCAATACGGTCGTATACCAGCATCCTCTGCATCCGTGGAGAGCGAGTTCAACATAATTAAAAATAAGATTTTTCAAGGAGAACAACTACCGATAAGAGCCGATAATTTTGTTTCCCATCACGTAAACTTTTTAAATGGCAGAATGAAAATTGCAACCGCGAAATCTTTAGCAGCAGCAAAGGCGAAAGATAATCTGAATTGCTCTGAAGTTGAACATCTTGAATGCTCGGCTTGTCAAAAATTTGTTAAAGCCACTATTGTACGCAACTGTGTTGTATGCAATACATCCATACATGCTTTAGAAGGGTGTTCGCTTAGTATTAATTCGGAAAATGAACAAAGAGTTTGCATACAGTGCAGTAATATTAGCACTATTCCTGATGTGCTGGCATCTAAAGAGGTGGAAAACTGGAGAGGTTTAGGAATAGAAAAAACAAGAGGTAAATATTTAAGAAAAGAAATTGAAGGGCATACATTACTTTTACATGATAAATTGTCAAAAGTACCTATTTTAAAAAACGGAGGAAACATCGATTTAAAAAATATAAAAATAGGTAAATATTATTCTTTTTATTAAAATATCTAATAAGTTTTTTTTTTAATTTAATTTAACTTGACTAGGCAAAAATTGGATAACAATTGTAAATACATGCGCGTTCGACAGTGTCTTCCAAATATTGTTAACGCAATGTTTTGATGAAGAAACCACCAGGGCAATGATATTAAAAAATAGTTCTAGCAATAAATTTTTTAATTTGCTTTCGACAGTATATGCTAAAGGAATATTAAAAAATACGTATAAGCTAAGAGCAGAAATTTTAATGGAATATTTCCCTTCAATTAATAAATGCGGAAAAGATGGTTCTTTAGTCGATTGCCAAACAACGGTAGGATATTTATATAAACTACTCTTCAAAGACTACCCGAGTTTCAAAGAAACTTACCAATGTAACAAAGGATGCATTAAAAAAACCATCGAGTTCCCCGTCGTTCAAATGACAGCAAATGCAATATTGACCCTTAATTATAACGAAGCTATGGAAAGCGAAATTTTACTAAGAAAGCAGTGCCCTTGTCGAAGGAAATGCTCAGGCACTGAAATGATAACAGTTTCAGAGATTGGTAAGTGATTAATCAATTCGGATTTTCTTGTTTTTTAATTTTTCATTTTTATTTATTAATTTATATTTTAGGATACTTTGTTGCTTTTGAAGTTTATGACTCCAATAATCCTTCTAAACTTCCATTTATCGGAATAAATAGCATTCCTAAAATGATAAAATATTCTTTTATGGAAAAAGAATATAAACTGAAGGGGTTGGTACATTTTGAACCACCAGTGGTAGATGGCGATTTGAGTTCCGTTGGCCACTATACTGCACTTTGTTGGCGAAACCAACAAGTGTGGGTGCAATTGGATGATTGCAAGGATGCCCAAAACACAGTGACAAAGGAAAAACAAATTTATCCTGCCTTACTGTTGTATTCAGAATAAGTTGTTATTTTGTTTGTTAATAAATACATCTATTATATTGTTAGTATTTGAATTGTCTTTAAATATTTAAAACAATGTCGCCCGACCAAAAGATTTGTCTTTTATCGCGAAACTGTTATTGTTCAAAATTCGCGAATAGTGTTCAAAATTAGTTCATAATTAGTTCATAATTATGGTTTACTTCATTTAAAAAAAAATTAATTTTTTCGTGGTGGGGGTGCTAGCTTGACGTCAACTCAGCACCGCCACCAAAGATTTATCTTTTATCGCGAAACTGTTGTTGTTCAAAATTCGCGAATAGTGTTCAAAATTAGTTCATAATTCGTTCATAATTATGGTTTACTTCATTTTAAAAAAAAGTCATTTTTTCGTGGTGGGGGTGCTAGCTTGACGTCAAGCTAGCACCCCCACCAAAGATTTATCTTTTATCGCGAAACCGTTGTTGTTCAAAATTCGCGAATAGTGTTCAAAATTAGTTCATAATTAGTTCATAATTATGGTATATATTTTTTGTTTTTTTGAAGAGGTGGGGGTGCTAGCTTGACGTGGGTTTGAATTTTGCTGCCAGGATGTGTAGCATAATTCTAGTGTCGGCTTCTTCGTGAGTAGAGGCAAGTAAATCGGTGTTAAGTAAATAATTCGCTTTATAGTCCTTAATATTTCTGAATCCCCCACTGGTAACAAATTTCAAACTGGAAGTTTTGGAAAACTCGTAGAACTGACGGGACAGAAAATCGGTTAATTGCTGCTTGTTAAACACGGAATGGATGAACAAGTGCCACTGCTGCGGCAAAATTGTAGAGCGATTGTCTATGATACGATTTACGGTGTCCTTTCGCAAGGCTCTCTTTGTTCTAGTGCAATCTTTGATAGACATTTCATGATAGTGGTCCATGACTACGTCAACTCTTCCAGCATTAAATGGATTTTTAAAAACTATCGCGTTTAAAATATCTGCGTAGTCACCAAAAGTCTTTGCATTGGTCGGTTTACCAATTGCCTGTACAAGTGACATGCCATCAATTATATGTATAAGTTTTCTGTGACTTGGAGGTAATTCTTTGTAACTATTGGTGTAAGACTCAACAATATGCCCCAAGGCACTTTTATTAGTCGGTGTATTCAGGATTCCTATAGGAGCTAATGCCATAGGATAAGGCGTCAATTCGTACTCGAAAATTTCTCGATACTGGATGTCCCGACCCATCTCTTTGGCAACTACTACTTTTTGAAGGTAATCTTGTCCTTGTTAAATAGTCCAAAATAGGTTTGTTTTTAATACTCGATTTTGTCTCCCACTATATTATACTGTCTTTCTCAGGCTGTTCCAGATTTAAATGTTCTTGCTCGAAAAAGAAGCTATCTTGTATTGGATCCTGCAAATGTATGGGACAAATACCCACTTGCCAAAATTTAAACAACAACAATCTCCAACGTAAAGTTTCTGGCACGCCAGAGGACATATCGGCGGAATTGGAATCCGATTAATGGTCATGTTTTTCACGATGTTTATACCTATTATATGTATTTAAGTAAACTGTATTTGTGGAACCTGTTAGTTTTTCATGTACAGTAACGTTACTGATTTCAACAATTACATGATTTTAATAAGTCTGTTCTTGCAATACAAGCAGTCCGGAATGGTTAGAAACTGTCCGCATGTAAAAAATAGTTTCCAACCCTCAGAAACTTCCGCAAGAACAGATCTAATCTATGTACAAGAGAGAAATAAGCGACATTCAACCATAGTATAGCTGCCGCTGTGTGTAACGCAAGCGATAGTCGACCGTAGTCGACCCCGTGCGCGCGCTCGAACAAAAATTCGTAAAAAAATTACAAATCATCCAAATGAAAATATGAAATACCCTACATACTCAGGAAACTCTGCTCTACAATGTTATTCAAAGGTATTTTTTTGATTGGATCACATATAAAAACGTTACGGCAGGTTAGATGTAGAGTACGCGCGAAATATTTAGACACTTTTCACTAGAGCGCTTTAAATCTTAAGATCACCCATTTAACTACGGGTTTTATGGAATTTTCAATAATTATTTTTCGATATTTCCAATGTTCTGAGGCAAATCTTACTTATGTATAACTATTCAGCTTGTTTTTTAGATCCACATATCCAAAAATCATTTTTGGGGTGATTTTCACATTTCACCCCCTACAGCCTCCCCGTACAGGACTTTTTTTGACGCCTTCGGGTTTTTCATACTTCTAATGGCGGGGAATCATCTAAAATTGGTTTTAGCTTTTAATCTCAAAGTGCAAACGAAAATAACAATTTCAGCCTCCGTGGACTCTACTATAATATAATAAATACAATCATATTATTCCTATTATGCATTTTATTGTGTCCAAACTTTTTCATAGAAAAGGAGATCATGTACGCATATTCCATATATTAGACAAAGAAAAAGATGTTACAATCTAGACACATTTACTGTCAGCCATTGACACAGCTTATACACCTTATGCCTGAATTGTTTCACAAATGTGTGGTGTCATGGTGCTCCACTTCCGACACATGGAATACACATGTCAGTCGACGTTTCGAAACATTGTGTGCATCTTGACACAAGAAAATGACACAATAACGGAAGCGTTACTAAAATTCAACCACAAAATGCTCACTGGGATAATTATTCGATGTTGAGAAGGCCGCCGAGGAAGTGATTAATAATAATAAATGCTTAATAAAAACTAATGTCACATAGGTATGGCCTTTAATGTTATTCAATTATAACACGTGAAATTTCGGAAAAGTGTTAGTTCACTACAAATAATAACGGAGGCAAAAAAATAAATGCTGCAACGGCTACAAAAAATGCCAAAACAGTAAGAAAATAATAGCAAATAAATATGATTGTCAAATGGATCGCATTAAAACTATAGTGTATTTCAAATTAATTGGAATTAAAAAAAGTCTAGCATCAAATTACGTTGTTATAAAAACATACAAACTTACTGTACACCTGGTACACGCGTCCACGTGGAGTCGCAAAGAGAATTTTCGTAATAGAAATATTATCCAATAATAAGTCCTTATTATAAATATTAACCAATTACAACTACACTACTCCACGTGGAGTATGAAATGCGGGCTTTCGTTGGCGCGATAATCTTATCTCTTATATTGTTTTTCCTTGCATAGTTTGTATGTTTTTCTAACAACGTAATTTGATGCTAGACTTTTTTTAATTCCAATTAATTTGAAATACACTATACATGCTGATATGAATAATATTATTGCTATTGTATGACGCAATGCTTTACTAGTAAATGATAAAATCACACCACATATGTCTGTAAAAAATTGTAAACGTATATAAAATGGGGATGGAACAACTCGCCGCGGCCGACTCGCCGCAGCCATCCGCCGCCGCCGACTCGCCGCGGCCAACTCGCCGCCGCTGACTCGCCGCGAAGCCATCTATCCGCGACCTACTCACCGCAAATGTTAAAAATTGGAATTTTGCTAGAAATATGTTATTATATTTATTTAAATAAAAAATTAATAAATATAAGCACAAATTAGTGTCTGAACATATTGCATCATATTATGTATAGTCTATAGTTGTGTGCAATTCCTCTTAAATATTCAATAATATCTCTGTTGCTGTAATCCATAACTATCGCTAATATTCTTGCGTCCGCTTCTCTATATTTTTTTAATTTTTGGGGTGGCACGTGTCCCGCAACTAACTGTTCGTAAGCAATACACCTCCCTGTAGTAAAAATATACATTTTAAATAATGTGATTGCGTATAAAAATACTGATAATAGTGATATCGTTAAATTAGAAAGGTGTTTTGACATTTTTAGATAGAAAATTAAAGTTTCTTACCTTTTTGCACTTTACGCAGACCATATGATTTTTCTTGCCAGATTGTCAAAACCCTTGTCGTTTTCTTCTTCATGTAGAAATATATTTACTCGTAAATTAAATAGTCCGATTTCACAACCATAACTTTTACAATAAATTATTATACACATTGTAATAATTTGCTACGATCGCGGCAAGATGTATCAAATGGGTATTGGCGGCGAGGTGGCCGCGGCGAGATGGGTTCGCGGCGAGTTGGCAGCGGCGAGATGGGTTGGCGGCGAGTTGGCCGCGGCGAGTTGGACCGCGGCGAGATGGGCTCGCGGCGAGTCGGCGGCGGCGAGTCGGCTGCGGCGAGTTGTACTAGACCCATATAAAATGTAACTAAAAATATCTAATAGCGGTAGGCACATTTAAAAAATTATTAGATATAAATTAGTGGATGTACAAAAATAAAGCAAATCAGTCAAAGTTAAATTAAAGACACGTAGGTACATATTTATGTAAGTGAAACTACAAAATATTAATACACTACAAAATTTGCAGTGTTAGCAAAGTGAAACCGATAACTAGATAAATCATACTAACGTAAGATAACACAGCAGGTATTAGACTGATGAGAATTTAAGTGTTAATATTTCGAGCCGTTGGGATTAAATGACACCCCCTGTGATTAAATTTTAACTAAAGACTGAAGAAGGTCAAAATCGTTAGTAAACGACATAGAATTGCATAAAGTATTCCATAGTTGCTTTTAGTTCAGTTCACTAAACGAAATTGACAACTTGAAATAATTTATTGTCAAGTTTATTGAAAAAATTGTTAAATTGGTAGATAATTTATTGTTATTATTTTTACAACAAAATTTTAAATTATGTATATTATAATAGCATTGTCAATTTATTAATCGCCATTTGGTTTTATTCCTTTGCCTGTGTAAATAGTTCATTCAGCGACGGTGACTGGATACTGTAATTCTTAAGTAAACTTAATTGAAAGCGATAATATTTGTAATAAAACACTTCTACACTTCTAAAACTTATTACAAATATTATCGTTTGACATCTGCACTTCTTAATTTGTTATTAACTGAAGGCGACTATTATTATATTATATAGTTGGTCAAATTTACAATAATATTATAATGTAGGTAGCTAGTACTACTTTTATAATATAATGTGCAGTGGAAATTGTTTAATATGAAAAATATGTTAACATTGAAATTGAAAACCTCAACAATTAGTAAGCTGAGGCCTGTTGAAACATCTGAATTTGCATGTGTGAAAAGTACACAATAGAGAAAAATGGAAACTGAGGACGGAGAAACGGTACTAAACGCAATTAAATCCGTTATAGAACATACAGTGCTCTCAATAAATTAGTCCACAGTTATAAAATTTTACATTAATTCACAATAATAAACTACTGAGACGGTGATCAGCTTAAGCGGTTAAGTGCGTTGCTGCTAATGCCGAATGCCCGGTTCGACTCCGGGCTCAGTAAAAACTTTATTCTGACCGTCTCCCCTCGGAAGGCAATGGCAAACCACCGAGGTGTAATCTGCTTAGAACAGCCTCTCTGGAGATGAAGTGTATACACTTCCCGCGGTTCGGAGCCCGCGTTAAACAAGTAGGTCCCCTATGTGTGTGATAGTACTACAAACGCACAACACATACATAGGAGAGAGGTCGCCAACATCCGGTAACGGATAGGCACGTTAAGAAGAAGAAGAAACTACTAACCCTCAGTTTCGACAGCTCTGATTGTTTTAGGATGATGGAATATATTATTATAATACTACAAAATTAGAGTGCAGTTTATTTTAAAGGTTCAGCTGATAATGGACCTTGGATAATGGAAATACAATTGTATAAAGTGTATTTTTTGGTTGTAACGTGTAACCAATCGAATAATTGTGTATATAATTGTCTTCTCCAGTCTCAAAGATAAAATTAGACCTTATAAATTCTTTAAAAAAATGAAAGTTTTTCTATAGTGCAAGAGTAATAATGAGTGCTAGATGACATTGATAGCCTGATAACTATTACTCATAATGGAACAATACCAGCACATTAAATAATTACGAAAAGTTGCTAATATGCATGGAATACTTCAAGAAGCTGAAAAAAATATTATTTGACAGCATAATACTGGTAAATCTTTATAAGATTTACCAAGAACCGGGCGTCCCAGAAACACCACAGGCCACATTCATGAGTCATTAAGCAAAACCCAAAATTAACAACGGGAAATATGCAAGAAAGCGTAAGGTACATCGGAATTAATGTTTATAAAAATACTATAAGCAATAGATTACTTGATTCGAATCTCTTCAGTGGGGTGGCAAAAAAACGCCATGATTCAAAGTTTGAACTATTTGGGAATCATCGCAGAGTCACTGTTTGGTACGAGAGGAGCAAAAATCGATATTCCGACAGCTACTTGATATCAACCTTGAAACACGGTGGTGGCAACATGCTCCTGTGCGGGTGCTTTTCGTGGAAATTTACATGTTGTGAATGCTAGAATGACAGTAGGAGTCGATTATTGCGAAATTTTGACAAATAATTTAATAACATCTGCTGAAAACTTGGGTCTACAGCCTGATTTTGTCTTTCAACACGACAACGACTCGAAACATACGGTTTGTATAACGAAAAAATTCTTATCCGAACATGAGTTTCAGAGTTGGATTGGTCGGCAATGTCTTCAGACTTAAATCCAATAACGAATTTGTGTGATGAAATTGATCGCAAAATGGATAAATTGAAAACAAAAGCAAGGAGTTACTCAAAACTCAAATTTCTGCTGTACGGAAGTCTATAAACCGCGCTGTCTTATCTGTATGGAAATCTATAGACGACGCTGTCTTGCATAAATTAGTAGGAAGTATTTCTAAATGATTTGGAGAAAGTTATTAAAAACAAAGAAGGGCATTAGAAATGATCTTTAAGTTAAAAATTACACCTTGTCAACCAACTTTTTGAGATCATACAATCAGGACATTAATAGAAAAGTCAACAGAATATAGATTCCCACTTTATCTAGCCTTCATAGACTACAAAAAAGCCTTTGATACTATTGAACTGTGGGCGGTGTTAAAGGCACTCCAGAATAGCAGAGTAGATCACAGATATGCACAGTTAATTCAGTCTATATACGACAACGCTCGAATGACAATCCAGCTATATGATAACACCCAGCCCATCCAGATCCAGATTAAACGAGGAGTAAGACAAAGAGATAGCATGAGTCCTAGATTATTTATAACAACATTAGAAGACGTGTTCAAGAAAGTAAAATGGGACCAGAAATGAATTAATGTTAATGGGAAAAGGCTGAATTACCTGAGATACGCAGACGATGTGGTACTGATAGCTGTACTAGCTTTGTAGATAGCTTTGACGAGGTACAGGCGATGATATACGAGTTGGATATTCATTCACAAAAAATAGGATTAAATATGAACATACAAAAGACAAAGGTAATGACCAACCAAGAAGACAGCAGAAAGATAGTAGTAAATAATGTCGAACTAGAAAATGTGGACAAATACATATATCTGGGTCAGATGGTAAAATGCGGAAAACAAAATAAAACCGCAGAAATTGACAGAAGAATAAGGCAAGCTTGGTCAGCTTTCGGAAAACAAAGCCAAATACTGAAAACAAAAGAATATCTTTAATCTTGCGACGAAATGTATACAACAACCAATGCGTGTTACCTATTATGACATACGGCGCTCAGACCTGGACCCTGACACAAAATATCGTCGACAAACTAGCCAAGGCACAGCGTGCTATGGAAAGACAAATACTACACATAAAGCTCCAAGACAGAGTACGAAATGAACACCTTAGAGAAAAAACAAAATTGATCGACGTAATAGAGCAAACGGCATCGTTGAAATGGAGATGGGCTGGCCATATAATGAGAACGACGGACGGACGATGGAACAGAGAGATACAACAATGGAGACCATGGACGGACAAAAGGGGAAGAGGACGCCCACAGATGCGATGGTCAGATGATTTGAAGAGGATTGCCGGGTTTTTCTGGATGAGACTGACGGCGGACCGCAACACCTGGAGACGGAGAGGGGAGGTCTATGTCCAACACTGGATTAGTAAAGGCTGATAAAGAAAAGAAAAAGAATACTTTTTATTATTATAATTAATGAAATGTTTTTGTTTTTAAGGTTTTTTTTTTATTTACCCAGAATATTTACAATCTGTCTTTAACAATAAGTACTAAATGAATTGACGATTCCCTAAGGTGAAATATCGTCGGTCCCATGCCAAAGTTACCATCAATGTGCAAATTTGTCATTTTTGAGTTATTCACGCAACCTATTTCAAATTTTATCAAAATATCCAATGCCAAAACAGCGAATGTAATCAGCCAATAGAATTATTTGTAGTAAGTTTTTGTAAATTTACCTATGTGCAAATGTTCTCAGATGTAAAACGCCAAAACGTGGAATGTACCACATTCGTTGTTTTGGCTTGGGTACAAAAACAAATTGTGCACCAATGTGATTCGTTGTTTTGGCTTATACGAATATTTGAATTATTTTGTAATTGGCAGATGTCGTGAACATTAAAAGTTATCTATATAGTTTTTAGTTACTCTTGCCATTAAGGTGAGATAAAATGATATTATAATTATTATCAAGTGAGTATCTAGTTATCTATTTGTTTTAAATTTATATTTATTTCTTTTGTTTCGTGTGAATTATTGTGAATAACAAACAGCATCTGTTTGTATCAGTATCTTTGTTGCTTATTATTTTATTTTTGAGTGAAAATATGGCCAGCAGAAGTAAACGAATATTGGCCTTGTGTAATTTGGCAAAGGATGGCCAAGCAAACATTTCAGAAGAAAGCGAAACTAGTAAGCAAGTAGATCAAGATCTTATCAAAAGTGTAAATGGAGACAAAAACGATGATGAAGACAAAACCGATGATGGTATTCAAGCTGTCTATGATTCTGATGGCGATTTTGTAGGCTCTTCATCAGATGAATATGCACCTTCAAATAATGAAAGTAGCGATGGTGATAAAGCCAAAGATTCTTTTGATAAGAAGAAAAGAAAGAACGCGTCAAAATGGACCAAATCCGCGAAAAAAGCAAAAAGATTGAAAGGTGAAGAGTATATCGGATTTCGCAATATTCAATACCCTGCTCGTCCTATGCTACCATCTCCATGCTCTGGATATTTTAAATCAAACAAAATAACAAAACTTCGGTGAGAATGATGTCAGACGGATGTGGTGGTCAGCAGAAAAATTCTATTTTTGCAGGGATGTGTCTGTATACGGTTACAAAACATCCGACAATTGAAACAATAGATTATAAATTTTTTCAAACTGGACACACTGAAATGGAGTGTGACTCTATTCATTCAAAAATTGAACAGAAATCCAAATACGTGCCGGTTTATACACCCGAAGGTTGGACGCAGCTTATTAGAGATGCAAGAAGAAATCCACGTCCTTTTGTTGTGAGGAATATGCAGTATGACGACTTTTACGATTTCAAGTCATATTCTAAAGTGAGTTCGCAACAAATTCCATGGCGAAAAGTGTGTTGGTTGCACTATGAAAAAACTGCACCTAATAAAATATTTTACAAGACTAACTTCAGACAAGAAAACTTTACTGAAGTCGAGATCAAGCAGAAAAGGGGAAGACCACGAGAAGAAAGCGTTCAAAAAGCATACCATGAAAAAATTCCTATAGCAGAGCTGAAACTGCAAAATTTTAAAACAATGTGCAAAGATTTAACGATACCAAAAGTGGGCTAGAGTTAGCTATCTCTGACTACTCGAAACTAAATTTCTTCTGCTACACACTAAAGAACACAGTTAATATAACAAATTCTCAAAATATGAAGTGAGAATTTATTATCAAAATTTTGAAATAATCGAATTTGAAAAGTATGAAAAAGTAGCGAGAGCATGGTGCACAACCGGTCGAATGCCGCTACTTCGCTCGGCCGGCGCGCATTTTGTTGACGGTACGTGCACTTAGATATACTCTTACACTTAGAAAATTTCGCACCGGCAGATGCAGCTCGACGCTCCTACATGTAACATCGCTTATTTTTTGTTTTTACGCGATTTTTTTGGGGTGAAACGTAATAGTATACTGCCCCATACCGCAACTATACTTTTTAATGCTATTTCGAGGGTCTCTCACATCCCGGTTGCATAGATCCCGGTGTTCTTGATCGGTGGCGCTTCTCGTATGTTTAGCCTAGTAACCAGAGTCAAATCCGCCCTGGAGGGGTGCAGAGCGGAGCGGAGCGGAGCGGCGCCCCGTAAGGGTAGGATTTGACGATGGATTACCCTCCTTTTCGAATGCACACCCCTAAAATTGGAAGGCAAAAAAAATTTAATTTTTTCACTTTTTAGGCAATACACGAGTTATTTTCCATTTTTTCGATTATATTTATTACTAATATCTACTAATCACACCCCCATCTATCCGAATTTCAAAGAAAAATTCAAATCGGACCGAAAAAATTTCACTCCATTTCAAGGGACTGTAACCGGATATATGTGCAGACCCCGGGTTCGACCGGCTACATGAATTTACTTTCCCTTCTTTTCAAAAGTCGATATTTTCGTTATTTTGACCATATTCACCCTTTTTTTCCTTTAATTAGACAAATATAAGCCTGTTCTTTAGTGTGTAGCTGAAGAAATTTTTTTCAGCTAGTCAGAGTTAGATAACTGCGCCCCAAAAGTGTATCACAAATTTTACAATTCGTTGACAAGTAGCAAAGCTGTAAAGGACAAATTGTCAGCACCCGATGAAAACGAAGATTCAATAGATGAATTAATTTTAGTTTAAATAATACTTTTTTTTGCTATCATCATCATCATCACTTCCTTCATGGGTTAGGTCGTTGACCTGTTCCGGCCCATCTCTTCCTCGGTCGTCCCACGTCTCTGCGTCCTTGGGGTTGGTATTTGTAGGCTTGTAGAGGGATTCTATAGTTTTCCATTCTTTGGAGGTGTTTTTTTTTGCTATAAATGTTAAATATAACCAATAACAATGATAAGATGTTTTATTGTTTGTTGTACGAATCATCAATAATTGATAAAAGTTACAAAGCCAAAGACACCAATGTGCAAAATAAACCTAAAAAATGTAAAAATCAAAATTATAAAAATACTCAGTTAATAAAGAGCATTAAATATACTATAGATGGGCAAAAAAATAGGTTTTATAACTTTAAATTCTGATTTTTCATGAAGACTTACATATTCAAGTCGCTTTATCTCACAACTACAAATTTGCACATTGGTAACTTTGGCATTGGGCCAACGATATTTAAGTGAAATCCCGGTGGTTTTCACCCTTATGATATTAATTCACATGAATTCAGTTTTGTACATGGTAATCTAAGTTGTACCATCGAGTATCTTCAATGTTTAAGCCTGCTTCTTAAGTCTTGAGGTTTGAGTCTTCTCAGTCTGCGCTTGTCTTCCCTGTGTTGGTTTTCCATCAAGCCCACTGCTAGTATGTTTGGATGTGCACTAAGTCTGTTTTTATATTTATCGCTGAAGGAGGAAATTTCCTCCTTCACCGTAGGTATAGCCAAATCTTTTCATATGATCTCGTTTGTAACGAACCATGGAGCGTCGATCAGGTTTCTGAGCATCTTTGATTGAAATCGTTCGAGTATATCTATATTGGAGTTGGATGCATTGCCCCACAGCTGTATGCCGTACGTCCAGATGGGTTTGATTATTGCTTTGTATATTAAGAACTTGTTTTCCAGGGAAAGTTTGGAGTCTCTACCTATCATGTAGTACATTTTATAAAATTGTATATTAGTTGTTTTCTTTTTTGTCCATATATATGTGTTTTCCAGGTTAGGCGCCGCGCCGGTCCAGGTGCATGCCCAGGTACTTTACAGTTTCTGTCTGTGGGATCCGTTTTCCGTTCAGGGTCACTGGAGGACAAGTCTCCTTGCGCAGTGTAAACGTAACGTGTGCGGACTTTGTCTCGTTTGCTTTTGTTCTCCAAGTCTTTAACCATTTTTCTATTTTGTGTAGGTTTATTTGTGTTAGCTCAGATGCAAATATGGGGTTGGTGTGTGATGTCATGATGCCCGTATCATCCTCAAACGTGGCCGTAAGTCTGAGGTGTAGAGTAGGTACAAGGTCGGCCCCAGGACGCTACTCTGCGGTACTCCAGCCTCAACTGGATAAATTTCTGTGTATGCTTCTTGATATCTGACAAGAAAGTGTTTATTGCTGATGTAGGATTTAATTAGTTGATATAAATCGTATGGGAGCATCTTTTTTAGTTTATATAGCAATCCTTGGTGCCAGACCTTGTCGAATGCCTGTGACACATCCATGAACACCGCTGAGCAATATTTTCTCTCTTCTAGATCCGTATTGATTTTTTCGACTAATCTATGGTTTTGCTCTATGGTAGAGTGTTTCTCTCTAAACCCAAATTGGTGATCGGGTATGAGTTGTTTTGTTTGAAGGATTGTCTTCAAACGTTTTGACAGTAGTTTTTCAAACACCTTCGATAATACTGCGAGCAGACTTATAAGTCTATAAGACGTCACCTCCTCTGGATTTTTACCCAGTTTTGGGATCATTATTATTTCTGCTACTTTCCATTGAAGAGGGAAGAAGCTCAATCTTAACGAAGAATTAAACAATAATATAGTGATCAATTTAATTGCTTTCATTGGTAGTTCTTGCAAAATTCTACCGGTTATTATGTCGTAGCCTGGTGATTTTTTGTGGTTAATTTCTTTCAATATAATGTTCTTTACTTCTTTTATTTTGAATATTTTTTATAGGAAAATCCATTTGGTGAGGCACTTCTAAAAATTCGGTTATTTTGTTTTCCTCTCATTGCTTATTTTTTGATGGGAAGGGTTGAAAAACTTTTTCTAGATGCTTTGCGAAAACTTTTGCCTTATCCTCATCAGTTCTAGTCCATTTTCCATCTTCTGACCGGATTGGTGGGATGTGAGTCTGTGGTTGTTTTATTCTTCTAGTCGCCCTCCACACAGAATACTCGGTGGCTTTTGTTGCGGTTAAATTTTCCAGGTGTCGTTGAATATTAGCTGCATTTCTTTCTTCATTTATTAGATTTTTAAGTTCTTTAATGGCTTTATTGAACTTTGCTTTGTCGTGTGGAGATCTTGTAGTTTGCCAGTTCTTTCGCAATTGACGTTTTTCAAGTATTTTAGCTTTAATAGATGTAGAGCAAGTCAGGGTTTTTCTAGTCGCTTCGTACTTCGGAGTGGCCTCCCATGCGGCTTCCTGCAATTTTATGTTAATTTTTTCCACTGCTGTTTCAAGTTCTTCTTCAGTTTTTAATGGCATATTAGAGTTGATTCGCTCGTTTAGGATATTTCTAAATTCATTCCAGTCCGTTTTTTTATTATAAAATTATGGGTATGTTGTATTCCTGTTAGCAGTGAACTGATTGTAACTATTATTGGCGAGTGATCTGAGGATAGGTCCAAGCAAGACTCGGCTTTGATGCTGTTTGCATTTATTCCTTTAGTTACGCAGAAATCAATCAGATCAGGGATTTTTCTTCGATCTGCAGGCCAATAGGTGGGCTCTCAAGTTGACACCGTTTGTAGGTTGACATTTTTCAGGGCTAGGTAAAGCTGCCTACCCTTCGGTGTTGGATTTTGTGATCTAGAGCCCCACCACAGGTGTTTAGCGTTAAAGTCTCCTCCCGCAATAAATCTATTTCCAAGAAGAAGTTTTGAAGAATTGTGTAAATTGCTCTTGTTTAATAGTGTATTTTGGTGGACAGTAGATAGCTGCGAGTGTGATTGGACCAATGCTGTCTTATTCTACGGTGACGCTGGTTGCCTGCAAGTATACTTCTTCGAATTGTTCTTGTTCGCTGTGTTTAATTGATGATTTAATTATTACTGCAGTGCCCCCATATGCCGCTCCGTCCGGGCGCTGGGTGTTGTATATTTCGTATCCTGGTATTTTTAGATGACTCTTTTTAGTGAAATGCGTCTCAGAGATCATCATTATGTCAATGTTCAAATTAGTTAGAAATGATTTAAGTTCTGGTACTCTTTGGGCCAGACCGTTGGCGTTCCAGACTGCCATTTTTAGTGTGGGAATCTGTAATGTATGCGCATGTGTGCGCAATAGAACATGGGCAGTCATGTATGGACAGCCATTATGAAAGTAATAAAGGTTTTGCTATTAAGTAGTGTTATTATTGGGATATATTATTACAGTGGCGAGGAGTGAACTCACGGGGGAACATTAGTAATTGTAATTAGTAATAGAAATTAGTAAAATTGTCGGTGACAAATTCCAGGATAGAAAATGTTGGACACCTTGGTGAGTTTGATGCAACAAACGCGATATGGTTGATATACAAAAGACGCATGGAAAATTATTTCATAGCAAATGAAATAACAGATGATAATAGAAAAAGAGCAATTTTGTTGAATTTTTTAACAGAAGACACGTATAAATTGATACATAATTTATGTCTGCCAACACAACCGGAAGAAAAAACTTACAGTCAATTAATTCAGTTAATAAGTGATCATTTCAAATCGGCTGTAGCAGTGTTTGCCGCGAGGTATAAATTTTACAATGCAAAAAAGGAAGATAATGAATCGGCAAAAGAATGGATCGCGAGATTAAGAAGTTTGGCGGGCACATGTGAATTTGACGCCATAATGTTACAAACGGTTTTACGCGATTTATTTATTGTGGGTTATGATCCAGGGACGGGGCGGTTCAAGATCGTTTATTAGAGGAAAGTAAAAATACAAAGTTGGAGGAGGTGGTATCAATTTCGTTGGCAAAATCAGCAGTTAAACCAAGGGAGTTGGTGTTACACAGCGTGAAACAGGAACCGGAAGTGCATTTTGTATATCCAGCTGACAAGGGTGTGCAGAAGAAGTGGTCTAATGGTACAGCGTCTATGGATCCAAGGGAATCAAGAAGCAGTGTATCGACCTCTTATCATTCAGTAGCTGCAAGAAGTGCGTGCAGGGTTTGTGGTAGACAAAATCATGCGACCGAGAGGTGTACGTTCAAAGAATATGTGTGTCATTCCTGTGGAAGGAAAGGCCATTTAGCAGCAGTGTGTCATAATAAAAGGAAGGTAAATTTTCAAAATTATTTGAATTCCTCGGAGGATTGTTTGTTTAATTTAGAATCAAGGACGAATCCAATATTGCTAGAGGTGGAAGTGGAAAAGGTTAAATGTACATTTAATTTAGATACAGGATCAACTTTGACAGTTGTTCCTGAAGTTTTTTATTTAGAAAATTTTAAAGATAAACCTTTATTTCAAACAAACAAGATTTTTAAGTTATATAATGGTGGTAAAATTGTACCGTTGGGTTATATAATTTGTAAGGTAAAATTCCAACGTGAGGAAAGAGATTTAAAATTATATGTAATTGAAAGCGCTGCAGGACCCCCCTGCTGGGACGCGATTTTTTTAATCAGTTCGAACTTGGCATATCGCAATTGAATTTTTTAGAATCTCCCAGAGATTTGAAATATTTGATTAAAAAGTTTAATTATGTTTTCGTTCCTGGAATGGGTACTTTTACAAAGGGAGTAATTTCAATTAAATGGAGATCAGACAATGTTGCTCCGCGTTTTTTTAGAGCCCGTCCTTTGCCGTTTGCAATAACCAAGAAAGTAGAGGCGGAGTTGGAAAGGTTGCAAGGGTTGGGTGTTATAGAACCGGTTGATTACAGTCTATTTGGAACGCCTATCGTTCCAGTATTAAGAAAAGACGGCACCGTTCGTATTTGTGGGGATTTTAAAGTAACTCTCAACCCATTTATTGAAATTGATCAATATCCACTGCCACGCATAAATGAATTATTTGTGAAACTTCAAGGAGGGGTGCAACTTTCAAAACTAGATTTGTCAAATGCGTATCAGCAAATTCTTTTAGATGAAGAATCAAAAAAGTTAGTAACCATATCTACGCATAAGGGGTTGTTTCAATTTAACAGGGCACCTTTTGGAATTGCCAGTATCCCGGCAAAATTTCAAAAAATCATGGAATCTTTGTTATTAGATATAGAGGGGGTGGTAGTATTTTTGGATGATATCCTGGTCACGGGAAGAAATAGTAAGGAACATTTGTTGAAGTTAGAAAAGGTTTTAAGTAGGTTACAGGATGCGGGATTGAAGGTGTCGTGGAACAAATGTAAATTTTTTTATGAGAGAGGTTTCGTATTTAGGATTTACGATTAATCAGGAAGGGTTACATACGGCAAAAGAAAAATTAGAAGCAATTGTACAGGCACCCACACCGGAAAATATCACACAATTAAAGTCAATTTTAGGGTTAATTAACTATTATGGCCAATTTGTACCAAATTTGGCTTCTGTGATGCATCCTCTGTACAATTTACTGAAGAGTGGTAGTGAGTGGCTTTGGACACCTAAATATGAGGAAGCTTTTAAAAAGAGTAAAGAGTTGCTGACAGTGGCACCAATTTTAGCACATTATAATACGTCTTTGGCGATTAAATTAAGTGCCGATGCCAGCAATTATGGGATCGGGGGCATGATAAGTCATGTGTTTGCTGATGGCAGTGAGAGGCTCGTAACCTATGCGTCGCGTACTTTATCAAAGGCGGAAAAAAAATATAGTCTACTGGAAAAGGAGGCGTTGGCAATAATTTTTTCTTTGGGTAAATT
The DNA here is from genome assembly GCA_932274525.1 of Podabrus alpinus. NCBI lineage: Eukaryota > Metazoa > Arthropoda > Insecta > Coleoptera > Cantharidae > Podabrus > Podabrus alpinus. The sequence continues at coordinate 89,841,804 of OW026451.1, forward strand.
TAACCAATATTTATACGGTAGGAAATTTACGCTGTTAACAGATAGTAAAGCGTTGACAACCATTTTTCACCCATCAAAAAGTATTCCGCAGTTTTCAGCTAATCGCTTACGCAGATGGGCGCTTATTTTATCAAATTATCAGTACGACATTAAGTTTGTGGATTCGCAACATAACTATGCAGATTGTCTGTCGCGGTTACCGATAAAAATTTTAAATGATGAAGGGGTAGACACATATATAGATTTCATTAATTATTTTTCAGCAAATGAAAACTTTCCATTAAATTTTAAGACAGTACAGAAAGCTACGTTAGGTGATGAAACATTGAGTAAAATTAAGGCATATTTGAGGGATGGATGGCCGGAAAACCATAATGAACAATTAAAACAGTTTTACCGGGTTAGAAATGAATTAAGTATTAGAGGCGGAGTGTTTACTGTAGAATAATCGTTTAATCATACCAAAAATATTGCAAAGAAGCATATTAGAAGATTTGCATATCGTCGGCATACAAGCAAAAGTGACCAACTACAAAATTCTGAAAATGAGAAAATTGACTAAATGGGATTGAATAACCAGTACGGTTACAAGGAAAAATGCCCATCTTTATTATAAATTAAATGAATAAGTTATAGAGTTGGTAAAATTGACTATTTACAGGCGAAGTATAACTTAAAAACTGCTCTAAAGTAAAACTAGGGTTTTGCAGATGGTCACTTTTGATTGTATGCCGACGATATGTCTCATTTGGGGATAGTAAAAATGAAAAGTTTAGCGCGTTCTTATTTTTGGTGGCCAGGGTTGGACGGAAAAATTGAAAATATTTGCGGGACATGTCAAAATTGTAGGTTAAATAAAAGCAATCCTAACAAAGCAGTGTTAGAAAATTGGCATTTTCCAGGGGAGGTTTCGAACAGACTACATTTAGATTTTATGGGACCATTTTTGGGTAAACAGTTTTTAATATTAATTGATGCTCACTCCAAGTGGATGGAGGTGTTTCCTCTTCATTCAATTACATCGAAGGCCACAATAGAGGTATTGAGGTCAACGTTTGCAAGGTTTGGTTTGCCCAAACAAATAGTGACGGATAACGCCCAGACCTTTTGTTCTACTGAATTTCAGAACTTTTTGACAGGAAATAATATAATCCATACTACATCTCCTCCCTTTCAACCTTCATCTAATGGGGCAGCCGAAAATGCGGTGAAAACGGTAAAGGGGGCTCTCAAGAGCGCTGTAGGCAATGGCAACGCGATAGACTTAAATAAAGTGCTTTGTAATCTGTTGTTCGTTTATCATGTTACTCCCCATTGTACTACAGGGGTCAGTCCAGCGAGTTTAATGTTTGGTAATAGGAAAATTAGGAGTAGATTTGATAATTTGTTGCCGGATAAGGACACTGCAGTGCAGAATGTCAAGCAGACTGATATAAGAAATCGGGTCCTAAGACATCAAGATAAGCAAAAAATGTATCATGTGGGTAAACGATTTGTACAATTTGAATTGGGCGAGGCAGTGATTGTTAAGGATTATCGAAATGTTCAAAAGCCAACTTGGATTAAGGGCGAAATATTTAAGAGGATTGCCAAATCTATATATTTGGTCAAGGTGGTCTCGCGGAATAACCTCATTTGGAAGAGACCTATTAATCAAATTAAGAAATTTAAATTTAGAGATTCAGAATTTGTAGAAATACCACAAACTGACAGAGTTGTGGATTTGGCAACTTCTCCAATGGCACATATGGGTAACAATGTGACGGTTTTTAGAATCCGTCACTTACGTTTCACCCTATACATTTAATGTTAACTTTTTAAAGTATCGCTTAGAATTAGATCCGCGCTTGCGTCAAGTCTGACGGTCCGGCGCGCACCAGTTCTGTTCGAGAGACGTCCGTTGTAGGTCGACATTTTTGAAAAACGACCATTTTTGGATTGCGATAATAATTATTATTTTTCCGTTTGAACTACTGTTCAATTAGTTATTGGAAGAGTGTTTTGTCGTGTTTCTCTCGAAGCTGCTCGTAATTATATACGGATCAAGAAGCAGTCTTGAACTTTATTTTATGGTCATCTTCTTTCACCCACGTGGCGAGTTTGTTTATGAGATCACGTAGTAATATTGTTATATGGGGTACGCTACATTTTGATAACCATCAAAGTATCATTCGTTGCAACAGGAAAACTCTCCAACTTACGGGTTTTCAATTAAAGAAGATTTTGTCCATGCGTTCAAGTCTATCGGAACTCATTGCAACTTATCATTACAACCCACATCGGTGCAAATTGCACGTTAGCCTTTCCATTAAATTCGACGGGTTATTCCCTCAAGGTCAAGGGTCCATCAACATCTGGTTCAATTTCAACATCTACCGAGCTGCTGGAAATCTCACCAAGTGCCTTGTGTTAGTTCAAGTTCGAAGCCACGTTTTGCTGCGAAAAGAAGTAGTCGTTGTCACCTTTTATTTTGTAAGACGTATCAGTACTGGTAAGTCAACTTTGTATTTCTTTTCAACAGAGCAAAACCATAGGTGGTAATTTTTGTAACTGTAAATTTTATTGGGTTACTTGGTGTGACCACTTATTAAAACCAGCTAGTCATATTTTGTTTATTGCATACGTTCATCTGTTTGAGAATTTTAATACTGTGTGTGTTCATTGTTGTAGTTGATAATACAATTAATTTATTAAATTTGTTAATCATTCATCTGCATTTTTATTTATTTCAAGTAAGCATTTCTCGTAAGGCATTGCAGGCTATCTACGACCCTGCCTCCGCAAAGAATAACATAGCTAGCCGTATACCAACCACCAAAGGCTTAACCGAAAAATATAAAGATAAACTATTTCTCAAATAGTTTATCGTGAACAAGATTTGGTTCAAATCAAAATTCGGTTCAACAACCGACCTAAACGTACGGTTAAACCCATAGAGAGCGGTTACAGTATACATGAAGTTTTTTTTAATTTGTATTATATATTGTATAACAATTGTAATTATTTCTAGAATGTTGTTTAGTTTTCTTTAAGGGGGAGACTGTAATGTATGCGCATGTGTGCGCAATGGAACATGGGCAGTCATGTATGGACAGCCATTATGAAAGTAATAAAGGTTTTGCTATTAAGTAGTGTTATTATTGGGATATATTACAGAATCATTATGGCATTTTTGTGATAAGGGCTGTGAGTAAATTTAGTATAGTATCCATTTTAGTCATTAGTTGTGTCAGCATCGCTTCAAGGGTATTGTTAGGTTGTTGTGTTTGTGATGTTGGCATTTGTTGGGGGTAAGTATTTCTATCCTGTTGTTGGGCATTACTAGGTTGTTGTTGTTGAAAGTTTCCAAGTTGGTGATTGCCTCTTGCTTGTTGCGCATAAGATCTTCCTATTGTAATGTTCGACGTGTTCCTCTGTTGACTATTTATTAACTGTTTGTGTCTTAAAGGAGGGTACATTTTTTGTATCAGCTGCTTTCGTACGACACAACCTTTATAGTTGGCAGGGTGCTCCCCACCGCAGTTACAACACTTGACCTCTGGTCCTCTTTCCTTTCTTGGGCAGTCCTTAGAGAGGTGTTTTTGTAAGCACTTCTCACAGTTAGGAGTTTTATTGCAATAAGTTTTGGTATGTCCATATGCCTGACATCTTGCACATTGTGGTATGTCTCTTTTTAAGGTTTTTTAATTTATAATTTATTTTATTAAAGAATATTAGAAAAATGGTTGTTATGTAATATTATATGTCATTATTGAAAAAAGTAACTTCAAGATGTTTCAAATTATATAATAAACGTAGATGTCACCTAATTTATTGAAATTACTATACTTACATATCTATATAAAATATAGAATTGAGACAGGATTATAATAAATAAATTAAATGTTTTCAATATAATTTTAGTTAAAAGTAAAAATTATGTGGGTTTACTTCGTACTTTTTATTTTCCTGTATTTATACTTAAGTTAAAACTTACAATCACAAAGTTACCCCATTTTAAAAGGAGAATTTGTGACTTTTTTCTCACTTACTTATAATGGGTGTCCAAATTTGAGGTATCATTTTAATATTAATAAAAAAAAGACTTTATTTTCAGATATTAAAAATATTTTTATTTCAGTTTATTACAACTAGGTTCCGGTTAAAAATGAAAAATTATGTCGGTCAAGTGACCCCCCCCCTACTGGCTCGGCAGGCTCGCAATCTTTTACCAAAATTATTAATCACGTTTTTCAATAAACTGTTGTCAATGCGTCACCTCAGAATTGGTTTGTTCTATCTCCTCGCAATTGCATATCAAGAAAAAGTGATTTGAAGTTTAAATATCATTATAGTTGAAACCATATTATATCTAAAAGTTTTAATTAGCATATTGTCTTTTATATGTTAAACCCTATCACTTATCACCAAAAAATGTTTTAGTATTCATTGCCATCAGTACTAAATTAATTAAATTAAATTAAATGCAATTGGATATAGAACAATGTCTGTTATTTATGAACGTTCTTTTAAATTTTTCGGGATATACACCAAATCAAACGACAATTCTTTTTACATATTTTTCTGTATTTTAGTTGTACACATTACAAAGCTGCTATTGTTTTTCGAACATAAACAATAGATAAACATAAATATTAGATAAACATAAACAAGTATTATTTATTAAGCAAAAATTGATTTGTAATAATTTTTATCACATTCTGGCATACAGGATAACATTGATTTTAAATCAGCTATTTTATCTTTATTCAATTTTACATCTTGTCTTAAAACATGAATTTTTGGCAAAGTTGGTGTAACATTGGTTTTTCTAGTTTTCTGATTTTTTATAATATTTGCAGTTTTTAATGTTAAATTATCAAAAGTATCGTTAAAATTAATTTTGAAAGGATAATCTTTTTTGTAAGTTAAATGTTTAATTTTTGAATAAGGAATATTTACAAAATTATAGCTCGCAGCTGCTGCTTGGTAATTATAAAAATCATTATTTTTATTTAATTGCATTATTTTCAATTTCACTTTTGAAGATTTTAGATTTGTAAGAATACGCAACAAACTAAGCGGGCTATGAATTTCTAAATGTCTTATATATTTTTCTATGGCGCTATGTACAGCATCTATTTCCTGTAAATTGCTATGACCTGGTTCTGAAAACTTTTGTTCAATTGTTTCTATAATGCTAGAGTTATTAATAAAATCAATTAAAGCCATAGACGTAAATGAATTTTTGTTTTGAGGAACACAAGAATCTGACCATAATATTATTTTTTTAATAGATGGATTGTCTTTAACGACTTCTTTTAAAATTTTGATTAACCCACTAGCAATATGGTTACCAGCTCGTCCGCTAATAGTTTCGTTCCAAAAACTGCAATAAGTTATCCCATTAATATTACAATGAGCTGTCAGATTGTAACAATTCAGTTTTCGTTTATAGAAAAAACTTGACGCATTGGCCTTTGGTAAAGGGAAAACATTCTGTAAATCATAAGTAATGACAGCAATATCAGGATTTTTAATTTGTCTGTCTAAATTCTTTTCATTTCTGCTCCATTCTTTACCTTCAAGATGTTTGTTATGGTTGGAGATTTGGTCAGCCGTGGAATTCTTATTTAAGTTAAATTCAATGCATTTATCACACTGATCTTTTTTTGGTTTGAAAAAGGCAATATTATATTCTGTGTTAAAAACACGGGAGTAAATATTAAATTTTACAGGGTCACTTTGGACAGTTTCCTTATATAAATTATACATTTTAGTTAAGTTAAGCCCTGGTTCTAAATATTTTTTGTTTGTATTGGCTCTACAATAATGTGAATCAATAATGGGAAAACTTTCTATATGATTTTTTACTGATTTTAGTTTATCCTCTGAAGTAAATTTTTTCTTATTTTTTCCTTTACTAATGCATCGTGGTGTATTTGTAACAGGATCTTGAAGTGAATTGAAAAAGTAATAAATTCGTTGTTGACTTATGTTTAAAGTACTTAAAAAAAATAATTTGCAAACTTTAAAAGTCGTATTATTAAATTCCAAATTGTAAATAAAACTGTACTTCTTTTTAGAATTTTCTGATGTTCTTTTTCTCACAGCTAACACTCTTGACACATATGTGCTATAAAAGTGGGACTTTTGTTGGTCAGGAAGATTCCAAAAGTTTTTATTTATTATCACTCTATCTTCTTCCGAAATTAAGGTAGTACAACGAAAAGCACAACTTGTACAACCTTTTATAACAAGTCTTGATAGGTGCTTATTACCTTTGATGTCTTCGTAGTTTTGTCCATGTTCTCTACGGCGTTTCCTTATGTTTGATTTCCATTGGTCTGGATTCCGTTTTCTCTTTCTAGAAGATTTTTTCTCTACTTTGTCTTCCAATTCTTGATCTTCAAGTACCTCGCTTATAGGTCCTTCGTCGGCTGGTAGTGGAATAAAGTCTAGATCACTATCTGAATAATCGATTTCACTTCCTTCCTCATCTAAATTTTTGGAAGTTGAAGCGCGACTTTCCAAAATTTCTTCAGTCATTCTAATAAGTTAATGAATTTTTTAAAATGTATTGCAAATAAATATAACATTGTAAATATTATTTACCTTAAAAGTTCCTCTGGTATATTATCCGGACAAGGTGATTCCGTTCCCACAGAGCTCATTATAGTTTATAATATAATTTAACAACAAAAAATATAACAACAAAATTGAATAGCACAAAACTAATAATCACACCAATCTAACACCAAGACAGATTTCAGCAAACTGAACAAATAACTGCAGATGTGCACAGCGCTTCTATTATTAATTGTAATACTGATTAGATTGGATATAGAACAAAAAACTTTGTTATTTTCTTCTAGGATATAGAACAATTTTGATGCGGTAGCTTTAGAACAAAACAATTCTAAGAAATCACTTCAGTTTTAGGATGTAGAACAAAAGTGATGCTAAAATATACTACTTCTGCTTTACTTTTTAAAAATTTTATTATGGATATAGAACAAACCAATAGTATTCTCTCAATTCCAACACTAAAATAAAAGTTTTTTAAAAATGGATGTAGAACAAACCAATTCTGAGGTGACGAATGGTTGATATCTGCTCGATAATGTTGGTTTTAAGCTCTTGAACTGTTGTGGGATTATTGCTGTACACTTTCGATTTCAAAAAACCCCACAAAAAAAAAATCTAAAGGTGTCAAATCGCACGATCTTGCTGGCCAATTTACTTCTCCTCTACGAGAAATAATAATGCGATTTTCGAACTTTTCTTTCAAAAGATCCATTGTTTTTCATTTAATTTATATTTAAGTTAATATTAACTAACCGGAATGTATTTAGAATCTGAAAATAAAAATTTCGAATAAAAATTACAAGTAGAAAAAAAATGGCAGCAAAATTAAAATGATACCGCAATTTTGGACACCCAGTAGAAGTAAACATTGATTTCTTTCAACGAATAAATAGAGAAATGATGAGCTTTCGAACTGGTATGGTGTATTGATCCGGGATTATAATATATAGTTTTCATGTTATATTTGGACAACATACAATAGTTTCATAAAGTAACCTTTCCGCTTACTACACGAGGGCAGATTATGAAGTACCTACAATCAAACGCAGATGTCACCACTATCGTCAAATCGATACGATTTTTGACAAGTGTCAACCTTTAAACCTCGAAATATAAAATTTTAGACAGATATGTCAATTAGTTTGACGGGGATAGTCTTTTAAGGTGAACAACTTGTACAAATTTGAGAAAATGGAGTAAAACGAGATTCGTGAGGGTACCAAATACTTGCATTTGAAAGACTTAACACCTTCAGAAATTATTGCAGGTATGAATTCAATTTTGGGCGAGTCTCCACTGTTGACTGCAACCAAATTATATAATGAGTATAATGTAAACGTGTTCGTACAAATACAAGCGATGAACAAAGAGCAGAACGGCCCAAAGATGTGATTACACCAGAAATTGTTAAAAAATCCACGATATAGTATTAAATGATCTAAGAGTAACATTGCGTGCTATGGCTGACATTATATGTGGAGTAACGTATAAAGGTGCTTGGGATGTTATGCGTGAAAAACTGCATATAAAAAAGTTGTCTGCAAAATGGATGCCTCGCTTGCTAACAAGGGATCAATAACGCAATCGTACGGACATTTCAAAGCAGTATTTGGTATTATTTCAACGTAATTTTCAAGAATTTTTGAATTGCACTACTATACTTCAGAAATAAAATAAGAGTACAAAGATCCCAGGTAACACACTGTCGTCATAATGGCGTCATTTATTGGTTATTATTCGTCGGCGACGTCATAGTGCCCAATAACTGACATACAAATGACGTCATTCTCAGGGACGACTATAAGACGACATTAAAGGCCGTCTTTATGACATCATTGTTTGGTCATTTTAAGGTCATATATTGCTATGTGCCGATCCTCATGACGGGTCACACGCAATTTGTATTGATATTTTATTAGAAAAATTAAGTTGTTTTTGAATTCTTTAATTCCCGTTTTGCTAGCTCCTTTTTAAATATTTAATTTGCATGAAAACACCTTACCTCAGTAGTGAATTCCTTGTAAGGGACTCTTTGCTTATTCTGAAAAGTTTTAAAATGGGTGGCGAAAGTATAGTCGCCAATGATACGCCAATGATTTATCAAAAACATGAACAATTTATTTTTACAATTAAACATGAACAAATACAACAAAAACCCCAAATTATCTTAAAAAATGATATCAAAATTAAACAAATAAAGATCTTAAAATTATACGCATATCACAGTTTTAATTTTCATAAATACGTGTTGTTGTTATTTGTTTTTGAACGATTCACTTTTGCACGAAAATAGTTAAATAAGTTTGGCTTACCAAACACAGGTGTCGCTATTATTTTTCTTAAATTCTTCGCAAACAGCAAGTCAGCTACGCTCGGTACTGAATCGCAGATTTTCTCAATAATCACCACGTGGAATTTGTTTTGGTGCTCCAATATCCATCGATTGCAAATCTTGGTTCCAATCGTTTATAATCACTTCACAAATCGTTCAAGGTAAGCACTTTTTATCAAATTTAATCTTGTTATACTAAGATGCCAATTTTTGCAAATTCATGTAATTCTTTTTCTTTTCTAGTTATACACCTCGAGTTGGATTTTTAATCCAATTTATCAAATTTTTACTGAGACAAAAAGAACACACGTCCGTCTCGCGTAGCACTCGCGTGTTGTTTTTTTTTATTATCCATTTATTAATCGTTTCCCTGGTTTTTTGACGATCCTATAAGTTTATCACTCTTGGATAATTCCTTTTTTTACGTAAGTACCTAGCATCTATGATAATGTTCTATTATACTTAAATGTCATTCAATTAATAGTTTATATCTGTTCTAGCATTGTCATAACAACACATCGTTTGATCCGGCTTCGCGTGAAGATTTGTCTCGGATGTCGAGACGTTGCATTTTATCATCATCGTTCTAACAACAACCACGTAATCACTGTTTATTTACCTCACGTACTTAAATTAACCTACTTTTTACAATACTAACAATTAAATTATTTATTAAACAAATTTTCTTCAATTATTAATTTATTTATGGTATGCATAATTTTGTACGCATCATTGATGTATAAGTTCTTTCGCACCTTTTTATAATAATTCTGACTTTATCAGAGTCTTATTAAATTACCTATTGGAATTTGCGTTCTGTTGTTAAGATGTCTTCATGCAATTAACGATGTACAGAGAGCTCATTTAATTTTATTGACTTATCGTTTTCATTGAAATTTATACCAGCGTAATATATATAATATTTCGATGATGATTTACGTAATTAACTAAGAATTTTTATTAATTCGTAATAATTTAAATTATTAAACAGTTAATTTATTTTGAAATTCTTGAAAAATTAATATAAAATATATTTTTCAAAAATACTATTTTATCCATAAATTATTCAGAACTTGGAAAAATAATTAAATAAAATAATAATTTTTCATAATTTTAATATAAAATTAATAAAAAAAAAATTACTATAATTTTAAATGTCGCGCTAAATTTTGAGTTTTATATACGGGCCCCGAAGTTGGCCCCGATTTTAACCGAAGATGTTATAGGGATATAGTTGGATATAGTGATAAGCAACACGGCACCTAGCGGAATTTGACCGAACTAAAGTACTGTACACATAACATATATTTTGCATATATTTAGTGCGGATTTTAAAAGTTTTCGACGGTTAATAAAATTTTCTAGTAACACACTTTGATATGAACAATAATCATTATTGTTCAGTGCCTCAATCCTCAATGTTCATCTTGGGCAAAGAAAAATCCCGAGTTAAGTTTTCATTTATTCCCCACAGCTGAAAAACACAAGACGCTTGTGGTAAATAAATTGGGATTTCAGGAAATGGTCGATGTTAGAAATATGTGGATTAAAAATTTAAAAATTGGAAAAACTGTAACAAAGTTTATGAAAGTGTGTTCACTACATTTTACAGAATATGATTATTTTACACGAGGCAAGTAATTTCTTATTTAAAATATTTTTGAGGTTAGATTTTTATGCGACACTTTTAGGAGATGCTTCCGATGTTAAAAGAAGAAAATTAAAGACGATAGCTGTTCCTTCTCAGAAGCTGCCAGTGGGAATATGTGAATCGTCGAGTGAAGCCAGAACAAAAAGACAAGAAAAACGAATCCGAAAGCCAAATTAAAAACATAACGAAATTTTTTGGTTGTTATGTTTTCTATGTTTGACCAATGGGATGCGTTCATTTTACGAAGCAACACCCCCTTTGCTGTACCTGCTGAAAAGTTTTTCTAATTAATACCCCTATTCTCTAACTTAAATCGTTATTTTTTCGAACGTTAAAGGCCCTAAAGTTCGGTTTATACGTAAAATTTCAGCTGACAAATAATTCAATTTTAAAATTTGAAGTGTAAACCGTACTTCACGGTTTTTAACGATCTGAAAGATAATGTTTCATTGATGAACTTTCATTAATTATAAAATTTAGATATGGCTTATGTTGGAGTTGAATTTATTGACGACGGTGGTATATCTTTGGTCTACTCTGCTTGGCTAACACCCAGGAAAAGACAAGTTTATTGGCCTCCTAACCAAACGAAAACGAAATTTGTGAAATTGGTCAAATCTGGTGTGGATCCTCCTGAAGATGGTAGTTGGCAATTACACAAAGTGAAACGTATATTTTTTCAAACAGGTTAGTGTATTATATATCATTATAGTTGGGACCAAATAAATTTGCACTTACGTCATCACGCTGTATGTACGAACCTAACCAATCGCGCATGCTGTTTTGGTTGGATAACCAATCACGCATGCTGTTTTCCTTGGATAAGCCAATCATCGCATGTAATTTTACATACAGCGTGATGACGTAAGTGCAAATTTATTTGGTCCCAACTAATATATCATCATCTTTACTATCTTTACATATTTTACCTATTTCTAGACGATTACGAGACTGCCAATAACAAAATTAAGATAGCCGAGGACACATCTAATTTGGATACCGATGTTAATGAAGACTGTTTGCCGTTAACCAGAAAAAGGGTACGAAAATCAACAGCTTATAACGATGATCAATCTGATTCGGAAAACGAGGAGGATAAACAGAAACAAAAAAAATCCCAGCTCCCGAGACCAGCACTGTTTGTTTTTAATTTAAACAGGAGCAATGATTGTTTAGAGAGTAATGAATAATTTCTTAGAATCTTCCAACTTTTTTGTTAATTTGGATTATTTATAGGTCCACCTCCAGTAAATCAGTTACGCCAGACACACACGCACATCAAGTCATCTCCTTCATTTTCCTCGCCACAGTATTTATTAGAAAATAATCTAAGAACACCGGTAAGAACACCGGTAAGAACACCGGTAAGCACACCGGTAAGAACACCGGTAAGAACACGAGGTAAGAATACAAGGTTAGAACACCGCTGTCACCAATCTGGCGACAGCATCTGTAAACCAGCAGGAGGAAAATAATGGTAGATACACAATAATAATTAAAAAAATCCAAAATTTACACAGATGATTTTCAGACACAGTTATTATTGAATTGTTAAAAACAATTAGGGAACAAAATAATCAAATTATGGAGTGGATTAGGAAGCAAGATCGTCACGGTACTCAAGCTGTAAATAATACCTCTTTACCAGATGATCTTGGAGTAAATCTTCCTTTGAGATCATTAGAAGATTTGTATACATTGGAAATATACATTGAGAACAACACTAATTTCCAAGCTTTGGTACGTAATATTCTAATGTCCTGGTTCGATTTAACATCTCACTTTTACATTTTTACAGGCATCATATTACGCAACACTCGGAGGCAGAGATTTTACTGCACATACGAATGCAATATTAAAATCTCTCCTGTCGTTTTCCGTTGCTTCAAAAATGAATTTTCTTGGTAAACGAGGCGAGAAAAAAGCATTTAACGTTTTAAAATTACGCAACGTAATCGTTTGTAAGTTTTTTTTGTAGCTGTGATTGATAAGATTTTTATATATTGTCTTTTAGGTGCTGTTAGAAAAACTTCGCCTACAACCACCGAAAAAGAAATTGATGATAAAATCAAAGTCTGGTTAAAGCACGCCCCAGAAAAATTAAAGAAGGATGGAACTTCCCTACCTGAAATGTTATAACAAAATAATAAAAATATAATTAAAAATTTACTGCATTTGTATTGTTTATAACCCTTCTATAATTTCAATGTTTTTCCCATTGATCAAAAGCGTGTGTCATTATAATTATTTATAAACCCTTCTATTAATTTCAAGAATAATCCTTCTCAAAAACAGTAACTGTACGAAATAGGAGAAATTAAAATTACAGTCGAACCTAACATATTTTTGTAAAATTTTACTTTATTTTCTCCTGTTTAGTAGCATACTTGTTGTTTTTCACTAGGGTTATTTTAAAAAGAAATTTTTTTACCTTTCTTTACGTCATTCATATGAAATAACGGGACGTCGAGAAACGTACTAGATTGGTCATCAGTGACGTCGAGAAACGTACTAGATTGGTCATCAGTGACGTCGCAAGTGACGTACAAGGTTCGTCATCAGTTGACGTCTTTAGGCTGTGACGTACGCCGGTCATATTGTCGTCATTAATGACGTCCTTGATGACGTCTTCATTGGTACTACACTGACCAATAATTGACGACATTATGACGACAGTGTGTTTCCTGGGGAGTGGATTGAAACTAGCGGTAGTGCTTCAAAGGAAGCAAATACAGTTTCATCGGCTGGAACGTTTACATGAAGCAAAATGTGTATGCCAATGACTTCCAAATGATTTCAAAGTTTAATGGATGAGATTCGATGAGTTATTTATGAACTACCACAGAATTTATACCGAAAAGTATTGGGAAACTTCATCAAAAATGCAGAAGTCTGCAACGCCGGCCATGGCGGCCATCTGACCGATGTAATTTTACATGTTTAACGGTAGTGTCTTAGCATTATAACTATTAAGATTAAAATATCAGCAAATTACCAAAAACTAATGTGCTTTATTTCAAATTTAAATTGCTACTTCTAATCGAATCACCGTTTATATTATGAAAGTAACTTACGATTTACCAAAAAAGAGCTTGAAAAGAGTTGTTTAATGGTTGTTTAAAGGTTTAATATGAAACTTTTTCCGACTGCAATATTTTTTAATCTTTAGGGCAAGAAAAGGGGGCTTCTTTTTGCACATTTTTGCTAGAAATTGGACTGGAAAAACTGCACGAATTGGGTTACAAATTGCTTCCACATCCACCATATTCTACAGAATTGGCTCTTAGTGACTTCTTGTTTCCAAACTTGAATCGATCACACTGGGGGAAAAGATTTAGGTCAAATGAAGAAGTGATAGCCGAAACAACTGCTTATTTTGAAAAGTTTGACAAATTCTATTATACTGAGTTCCAGCGGCGGCTCGTGACTTTTGCATTTGAGGAGGCTAATTTTACAGCTTAACTACCTTATAAAATAAAACTTACAAAAAAATTTAATAAAATATTATTTAATCTGCGGTAGACACGTGTTTCGAGCCCGTTGGCTATCTTCAGTACTGTGTACAATGGAAAAAATTGTTCGATGAGTGCAGAGTGTTTTTTGGAAAAAATGCTGTACAATATAAAGATTAATATTATTTTAAGTCATTCGAAATTTATGAAGCTTTAAACGTAAGAGGTATACGGCGATTTTTAGTATTCGCGAAGTGATCGATGATATTCTCGTAGAATTCATTATTTCGAGACAATAAGGTAACGAATTCCTTTTCAATAGACATTACCGCGACGTTACTTAACCGATTTTGGTTCATCGTATTACGAGTGTAAGTTTTAATACGTTTTAGTGTGGAAAGACTTCTTTCAACCGAAGCCGATGTTACCGGTATGGTGACGACCACACATAAAAGTTTATAAAATTCAGGCATACAACTGTGTAAATCATTTTTGAAAGTAAAATCTAATATCTCTGATGGAGTCCTACATTGTCCAAACATTTCGGGGTCATTATATGCTACCGATAATTCATTTTTGAGTTGGATTTGATCAAAAAATGGATACTGCTCTAATAGACTATCTAATAAATTTTGAGGAAAGTTTTTCCTATAATCCGAAAATTTAGCAAATGTTAATAGATCAAAAAATTTTAATTTATGTAAGTCTGCAAATCTAACTTCAATTTGCACGATAACCCCGTATCCAAAATTTCCGCAAAAATTTGTTTATAACTTTGACGCATATCTGGTAAATCAAATGTCGTTTTTCGTTTTTTCTGAGCCGGCTCGCAATTTAATTCTAAACTGTTAAATATGTTGTCAAAATACAAATCATCACTACGGTATCTGTGCAGAGTTTCGATTAATTTTGTTAAACGACATTTGGCGAAATTAATATCGGTTAGTTTACTTTGTAAAATTGAAAATACTACGTCTGTGTGTTCAAAAATTAATTTAAAAGTTTCTAATAATAAGCTAAATTTTGATTCATTTAAATATTGTCTTAAACCTACCGCTTCTCTAATAGTTTGAGAGTCGTTTTTAAAATCATCGCTGTCGATTATAAAATTAAATACGTCAATTAATTGTTGTTTTCTTAATTGCACTGTAAATACTGCTCGCGAGGTAAAATTCCAACGTGTAGCAACGTTTGTCGGTAATTTACTGCCACAAATTTCATTTAAAACATTCGTCCGTTTGGTCGATTTTGAAAAAAATGTGGAAAATCCGTTCAAATTTGAAAAAACAATTCGGGAATCTTTAGTACCCAAAAGAATTTAGATTTAATGAAGGACTGTAACCACTGGTACGCGGATGGAACATTCAAGTCTGCTCCCCCATTGTTCGAACAGTTGTTCACCATTCACGCTGTTCAGTACAATAGCGTGATTCCGACCGTGTTTGCTCTTTTGCCAAATAAACGTCAGGAGACATACGGTAAAGTTCTTGATGTTCTCAAGAACCTCATGCCTGGGCTAACTCCTGATAGCGTCATGACAGATTTTGAAGTCGCTCAGATTAATGCTTTCAGACAGGCATTCGAAGGCATTAATAACAGAGGATGTTTTTTCCATTTCAGTCAATGTATATGGAGAGTTATTCAAAGAAACCATGAGATTCAAGTCCAGTGCGAGAATCGTGAGAACATTCAGTTCTCAGTTAATATTCGAAAGTTGGCTGCTTTGAGTTTTGTCCCCGTCGACGAAGTGGTTCAATCTTTTGAGGAACTCATTCAAACCGAGTTCTTCACTACTAACGAAGAGATACTTGAACCTTTGGTCGATTATTTCGAAGATACTTGGATCGGCCGCCAGCGTGGGTCAACTAGACGTCCCCCAAAGTTTTCAATTGCACTTTGGAATTGTTATGAAGCTGTCCTCAACGACCTGCCCAAAACAAACAATTTTGTGGAAGGATGGCATCGAGCTTTCAGTTCTCTCTTGAGCCGCAACCACCCTTCAATTTGGAAGTTTATCGATGTTTTGAAGAAAGAACAGGGTATGAACGAGTTCAAAATAGAACAGTATATCAGCGGTCAACAACCACCTCGAAGACGAAAAAAGTATCGCGACGTTGCGGCCAGAATTAAGTCCATAGTACTGTCGTATGGTGAGCGTAACCTGGATGACTATCTGACTGGTATCGCCTATAACTTTCAATTCCAAGACAGTTGATAAAATTATTTTGAACTTTTGCATTTTAAGCAATCTTTATCACTTGTGTATGTATCTATATAATATATTGCTTAATAAACATTATTATTATTAATATTATTTTAAATAGTTTTTGTTTTCGACGTTTTGACTTCGACGTTTTTGATTTCGACGTTTTTGTTTTTCGACATTATTGCTTTTCGACGTTATTGTTTTCGACGTTTTTGACTTTCGACGTTTTTGTTTTCGACGTTTTTGACTTTCGACGTTTTTGTTTTCGACGTTTTGACTTCGACATTTTTGTGTTCAACGTTTTTGTTTTCGACGTTTTGACGTGCTACCAAATAAAAGTGTAAGTGAATTAGAAGTTTTTTAATTGAAATAATAGTGGAAACAGATGTGTTAGAAGAAAGGTTGGAAAATAAAGAAGAATAGTTAAGTAACTTGAAGTAGTTGTTAATTTATTGAGATTAAGAGGAAAACCACAGTTTAAAGAAAATGCTTTCTATCACAATTAAAAATGTATAATAATGAATTGATTTTATAACTTGTTGAAAATATAATAATAAAGTTATTCTTTTAAAAATATAACCAAGTTAATAAAAACGTACTTGCAAACTCTAATTGCAATATACTAATCTTTTATAATGTAAGCAATTACAAATTTGTTTCTCCCTCTCTTTAAAGCACGCCAGGCTGCTATGACATAAAAATATTAGTTTAAAAACCAACATCGTGTAATAAATTAAAAAAATTTTATACTATAAACTTCTTTTATGTAATAAGGCGAGTGAAACAAATTAGTATCTGCTTATAGTATAAAAAATTACTATTTTGCAATTAGGGTTTTCAAGTAAGTTTTCATTAACTTGGTTATATTTTTAAAATATTATTAGAAATTTAAAAATTAATTTTTGAAAAATTAGAAAATCTGAATTAATCATTTACAAACAGTAGTAATAATTTAAATCAATGTCATGTCAGTTATTTTCGCTGTACTAGGAATGAAATAATAATTAAATTACATACTGAGGTGGAAAAAATAGGATTATATCCAAGTGTCAAAATAAGACAAATGTTTCTGTAATTATTTTTACTATAATATAATAATTTTTATCTACTTTGATTTTGTAATGTGCCATATTTCATAATTTTTTTTAGTATCGTAATGATAGTTTTTACCGCACTAGTGCGGTAATAAAGCAGTGTAGTGCGGTAATTTTGTAAAAGAAATGAATTTTGCAAAACATGTTTACAATTATTTATTAATATTAATTACACAGTTTGAAATATTTACAAATTGAACTTCAGACGCTGGCGCTATTCCCAAGTTGAAGCTAGGTTGTTCCACAGTGACTTTACTTGTTGAACCTAGAGTAACTGAAGAGCCCATTATTTTCGTCGCAATTATTTTCTTATTTTCTATTGATGTTTCAACATATCCTTCTGCAACACTGTCAGACTTCCAGCCTCCATGACGCTTGAGAGTATGCATATCTGCCCCTGCATCGGCCAATAATGATGCTGAAGATCTCCGAAAACAATGTCCTGTATAGTTCACCGGTTCAGATAATCCTAATGCAGTAGCGATTTTCTTTGGAATTCCTCCGATTGTATTTACCTCCCCTGTAGGTAAGAAAAAAACGATCGTGCTTGGTATGACTGGGACGTAAATCCTTATATTTTCTAAATAAATGCAAACAACTTATTCCCAGGATATTTCCTTCTGTTATTGCAAATTCCCGCATAATTTCGGCAAGCACCAAAAACTCCAATAATCAAAATGACCTAAAAGCATTACAAGTTTGAAATTGTTTATTATTTAAGCACTAATTTACCTTCATAAATAAGAAATCTTGTTAAGTTTTCCCTCCTTTCCGTTCCTAATGAGAGAACGGTTTGGAAAGGCAAACAAGACCACGCAGAAGTAAAACTCCTACTTATATTCGTGGTAACCCTGATGTTGGTATAAGCTAACTCGCTATAGCCTGGAAGCGAGGGTCGTAAGTCCAATGAAAATTCCACTCTGCGTTGTGCTGAAAAATACGAGGGTACGCTTCGTCGAAAAATAAAACAATGATTAAACAATAACGTTTTAATGAAAATAGAAACGATATCGACAAATACAAACGAGTGTGGTAGTGACGTGCAATAAAAATAGTAGGCACGTTAACTGATTGTGACGACGGTACGTCAAAGGTGACACAATACGGGACACCAGAATGGTAGGCCCGTCAATACAAATAATTGACTATGATTGAATGTATCACAATACCACTAATAAACCCAAACAAGAATATTAAATTTGTCTCACCTGAGCTCAAGATGAGTTTACACAATAATAAAGACAGCAATGATCCTTGTATGGAATGCAGTGGTTGATGTTGACTTGCAATGGCTCCCGATCTAGGATCCTCGGACTGTTGTACACCGACGTAATACTCGATGAGCAGGTTTAGGCAGGCGGATACGAAGATGAACAGGCGTCACTCCGCTGCGTTGATAGTATGGTACACGATGGCGATTCAAGTAAGATAATATGATCGTCCAAAAATGTAACGATCATTCAAGCACTTTATGTTGTGTTTGGTAAACACCAAAGGTAAACAAGCTGGTTGTCCAAAAAAATATAACCAAGCAAATGTTACCAAACAAATTTACAGTTGGCAATACTTTGTACTTCGATAAAGAAATATGGTGGTTCGAGATAACGAATCGAATAATATTCCAAAAAATACTGGAACTGGCTAAAACAAATAGTTACGCACTGATTTCACGAAATCCGCAATGACGGTGAAATTAACTACTGCGTACTACTAATTTTGTTACGAAAATCGACCGATAAAAAATTGATTCACACGCGATCAATAAAAATCGAACTGTCTTGTCGTACTATCAAAGCCAAAGTTAAATTTTGACGGCGCGCGTCTATATCCTGTACTATCAAGTATGTTGTAAAAATGAAATGAGAGATGGCGCTTGGAGTAACAATATGAATTAATTTAAATGTTAAATTAGGTGACAAAAATAGATAAATTTTGTTACAATCTTAATCATTCATTTCCTTAAGAAATTGATGTATCTCTTCTTTGCGAAAAATACACGATTTTTAGGTCGGTATCCTTCTGATTTCCTCTTCAAGAAAGCCACAACTTGATGATAGTGACTAATATCAATTTTTTTCTTAATCGAGACCAACATTCGCAGCATAGAATACCGGCACCATAACGAAGATGGTTTTAGCTTCCCTGCTTGTTCCGAAAAATAGGCAAGGACCACCTTTTCAGAGATTTCACGAATTTTCTTAGCTTCCATCCATTCTTCAAAATGTTTGAACACTATCTCGTATCGCTTTTTAGATTTGGCAGGCATTAATGTATCTATAGCAGATTGAGCAGCCAATTCTATATCAGAAGGCAAACTTTCCTCTGAATTACTCATGTTTCACTTACGATTATACTGGAACTTGCTGTCAATTAAATGCTTGCGAAACAATTAAACAATTTCGTAACTACGCGACTAGCCGCCCAATAATTTTTTTTTATAAATGCAATTTTAAAAATTCAACTAGAAACACAAAAATATGCGTAGGTTTGATTACAAAATCAAAGTAGATAAAACGTTGTACAATATTTGTATCGTAATGTGGAATTTTACGATACGCGATGGAAAAATTGTCCAACAAGCCGAAGATCTATTACTACATATATATCTATTACTACAATATATGTAATAATGATGATGTCATTATACATAATATTATATACTATTAATACATAGTATATGTATATAGGGTAAAACGCCCAATGATTGACACCTTAAGCAATACAACAACTTCAACTCCTTGCAGAAATTCAGCATTAAGTTTTAGGAAAACAATATTTTAAACATAGTACGAGTACATTACAAAATATGACACCAAAAATTTTATTTTAATTAAAAAAAACGCTAAAGGTCTGGTCTATAAAAGATCATTTAGCCCAGTTAATGGCACTTTAAGTAACGATTATCTCTGTAACTTTTCCAGTTATTGGCACTCAAGAACCAATGATCAGCGTACTATAATCCCCACTTATTGGCACTGGTAAGCGTAAACGGTAATAAATTAGTAGTTTAACTTAGAAAGTTCAAATAAAATAAAAAATAAAAAGCTATACTTTATTTTAACAAAAACTTTTACAGGAAAGCTCAAATATGGAATTTAAACTGTAAAGCCCGCATTTCATTATAGCTTCTAGCAGCCGAGCTTCTAGAAGCCCAAAATTTGTAATGCATTGACTCTTATGGAACCAAACTCACTTCGGCTCGTAGGCTTCTACCAGCCGAAGTGAGTTTGGTTCCATAAGAGTCAATGCATTACAAATTTTGGGCTTCTAGAAGCTCGGCTGCTAGAAGCTATAATGAAATGCGGGCTTAAGAAAATGCATACATGTGTATGCATTTATATTGTGTATGCACAAATATTGGAAATCCCCTGTCACAAAATTTTAATAAAATGTTGATACATATTATTATATTGTCGTGTTCCAAAGTGAAACCCGGCAACAAGATTTCTTTTTTCTTTTAATTTAGAGCGTTAGTCTCTAATCAATTCCCAATCTTATTTTTTTATCCCCAAATTTATTTCCAAATTATGAAACTGATAATAATCAATGAT
The DNA here is from genome assembly GCA_932274525.1 of Podabrus alpinus. Classification (NCBI taxonomy): domain Eukaryota; kingdom Metazoa; phylum Arthropoda; class Insecta; order Coleoptera; family Cantharidae; genus Podabrus; species Podabrus alpinus. Next base: position 89,862,657 of record OW026451.1, read on the forward strand.
TTTAATTTTAAAATTCTTTTACAAACACTTAATGGTCGTTCACGAAAATTGTCGTAGGATTACATACACATCACAAATTTTATTTCGACAATACCAACGTATTATTCAATTCCCGCACCTTTTTAAAATGTATACTCATATTTAATTAAGTTTATGTATATTCATAGTAAAAATAAAATACAATATTGTTACAGTTTTATAGTATAACATAGTCGGAAAGGAACAATTTCACCTTCATTAATCGACTATTAATAATTTGTTTATGAAACGATGAAATTGGAATTTTTTTTTAAACATTGTATGACGCAATTAGCATTTAATTTTTTTTCAAATACAACGAATTGTAGGTGTTATAAATTTTATTAAATTTGTACCTTTACACCTTTTTAATTTTTTATAATATTTTTCAAAATCTCAAATTTTTGAATATTTTGAAATGCAGTTCAATATATTATGTATATGTATTATCTTCACACTACACTTAAAATTCAATATTTTAACGTTTCTGTAAAATTTTTGTTAAAATTTACAAATACTTTTTTAATTTTTTTTCACAAAAGTGAATTAAAATTAATTTCATCCATGAATAAAATTTTTAAACAACAATATTATAACAATCATGCATTTTAATTGTAACTATGGCTTTAATTTTAATTACAGATAATTTATTTTTGTAAAATCTAGCATTCATTTGTTTTTCTTAACATTAATTTTTGTGCCAATAATTAGTACTATTTATAAATATAGTATTATATCCAATGATTGGCATGGGTGACAATCATTGCATTTTGCCAGTATAATAGACCAATAGTTGACACATCACAATAAACCGCGAAGCTAAAATTGTAGGTTAATTTTTAAAATATTTCTAGTGAATATTGAACCTTACACTATCATACAAAACCATTTCTATTTAATTAAATTTATGACTAACAAAAATATGAGAAACTGAGGTTGATGCCTTCCTTAAGGGGTTATGCCTAGTCAGAAATTAAAAAAATTTGAATTTTCAAAAACAACATTTTCTTGAAGTATATAATGTTAGCCATATTAACTCTAAGTTATACCGTGATCGATTTTTTTTACAAAGTTATACGACTTTTTATATACAGAATTGTCATAAAGCAATAAAATAGTAGAACAAGGATCATAGAAAAAAACATTCCGCAAAAAGTGCGAAAATCGGAAAATATATTTTTTGACATTCCGGGGGTAAAGTACTCACTTTTTTTTGTTCTAAGGGCAATAAAAAAGTCACCAGATGACTGATAAAAAAGTCACTAGATTGCCACGTGATGACTGATAAAAAAGTCACTAGATTGCCACGTGATCGATGGGGTTTTCTTCGCCGTTCTTAATGACGAAAGTGCGCCCCACGCCGGTTTTAGATTTTTGAATCGTGTATATTATTAGCGTGGAAGAATCAAATTCTTTCACATCTGCCACGCTCAAATTTATTTCAAAAAATGAAATAAATTGATGAGTCAATAAAAATAAATAAAAAGTACTTACTTTAGCTACCAAATAATTCTCACGAGGTGCCGTTTTTAAAAATGTCGCCACGTGGTCAGATGTTAGGACGCGCGATTTTTTCGGCAATTTCTAGCTCATGGTACGTCTTGCTGTTTCCAAGGCACAAATGTAAATGAACTGAAATGAACCATTGGTAGAATCAGGGGTGCCAACTGCTATTTCCTAGTACGTTTTGGTAGTAGTTCGTAATATTACTAGTGCTATTTTGTGGTACCATCGAGCACGTGCATTATTAAAAATATGCGTTAAATTTTTGCTTTAAGTTTCTAAATTGGCGAAGTTCCTACTTTACCTCCCGGAATTGCAAAAAACAGTATATGCACGACGGGAGTAAAGTGACTTTTGGCCCATGGGTAATTGTTTCACTCGGATGGCGCCTCGTGTAAACAATCCTTTACCCTCGAGCCAAAAAAGTGTCACTTTTCTCCCTTGGTGCATAATGTACTATTAAAATCACGGCCAAGGAAAAGAAAAAATACTTTAAAATAAAATTTTTTTTTACTGTAGTGTAAACTATATTTAAAACTTGAAAGCAACTTATATCAAACTATATACGTTTTCAAAGTCGGTGTTTAAGATATTTCAAAAACTAGTGGACAAATCTAGTTAAAATTTTTTGCCCTTCTTTGAAACATCCAAATCAAGTCAACGAAGGGATTTTTTATTTTAATGCGTACTTTTTATTTTATGGACAAAAAATATAACTTTTTTTGAGAAAATCGATATTTTAACTTTGCACAGCTGCCATTTTGTCTAAATTCAATTTTTCGGAAAACGGCTACGTTACAGACTAAATAAGCTTATAATGTATTTTTAGAATAAAATTCAGAAGCATTTTAGAATAAAAGTTTATAATGCAATTTGTTGATCCTCTTCGTATAGACTCCTGATAATTTATGATTGTCTAAGCACGATTTAGAAGCATTTTTTTAATAAAAATAATACAGTTGCTTAATCCTTTATATTCAGTTTCCTAATCTAAGCCGGAATGTACCTTGCCCATCTGGCCGTCTGAAGACATGTCTTGACAGATGTATTGTAAATATTGTGTAAAGATAATATTTTATTGTCTTGAGCACGATACACTTACAACGGTATGCTCATACGCAGGTTGTGTGACGTCACGTGCGAATTGGAATTGTGATGCGAACCATCTTGCGCTTTTGCGCAAATACACCGGTTATTTTCCATTTTTTTGATAATATTTATTATTAATATCTACTAATCACACCCCTACCTATCCGAATTTCAAAGAAAAATTCAAATCGAAAAAATTTCACTCGATTCGAAGGGAACGTGTGATGCATTTCCCCGCGTCTGCGAGCCGCGGCATATTCGATGCTCATTTTCCCTACTTTTAAAAAGTCGATTTTGGGGTTGTTTTTCAACGGTTCTCGAAAATTTTACATACCATTTTTTAGGTTTATTTTATCCTCACGATGACATGCAACAATCCATTTTTTAGAAATGTCTTCAATTTGTGGAAATCGGAAGTATTTGATTTTCGTCCCTTTTGTCGTTTTATTATTATTACCACATTTCGCAACTGCACAACCCGGCATTTTCGAATTTAACAATAGAATTTTCAATTTTCACAAATTCGAATAATTTCAAATAATTTGAATTCGTATAACGGATTTTTGACCTTACATCCGTTATGCTCAACCTTGTACAGTAATTTGTTGGTCACTGCCATCTACATCAAATTGGTGGAGACTACGAGATTGGTTGTGATCTGTTTCCGGAACGCAAGTCGAGATGCGCGCTGGGAAGGTCTTTGGGAAAATTTCGGACGAGAAGGTCACATTTTTTGGTGCTGTGAAGTGTTTGATTTGGGGTGCTTTCGATTAAGTGAATATGGTTACGTTTATTGGGAATTCCGTTCCGACAGTCCGGATATTATATGGAACATGTTGTTTTCCATCCCAGTAGGGGGTTTGATTCGAGATTGGAGGACGATGGGTTCTTTTTGCCGTGCCATGTGTCATCATCGGACCACCCTGGCCCACAATTTCTGGGAAGGATTTTTATCCGGTAGTATGGTGAGTTACATAATTAATTTTGCCATTACTTCACAGCCACCGGTTAGTCGATTGGCCAATATTTGAACACCAGAAGCTCTATGACGTATTTTTCCCTTGGCTTTTTAATGTGTTTTATTTTTAATTATGTGTAATATTCTGGTTTTTCTGTTCGTCGTGCATTTTTTTATTAAAGAATGTTGTACGAGATTACGATTGCGGTGCATTTTTGTATACCTGCATCGTAGTGATTGGCGTATCTAATCTCTTTGACGTTCGCTAAACGTGGAAATGAATTTAAGTTTGAATGTTGGTTTTGGTATAATTATTTATTTAATTAATAATTATTTGATATAAAAATGTGTTATAATGTGTACATCGACTGGGTTTTATTTCCACGTAACTACATCAAGCGGCTTTAGTATGGTGCATCGGCGATCGGAGTCCAGAATGAGCGTTCTAAGTTCAAGCCTCGACTTGAAATTTTATGTTCGTTAATTTTTTCTTGTTTTTAATTATGATTTAATAATATTTTTATGAAGGCTTCGATGTGTGGCATACTTATATACAGAGTGCGGCATTGCGCCGGGGTTGCTGCTACTTGGTTTGGTCGTCGGAGGCTCGATGTGGTTACCATTATGGGATTGTTATATGACCATTCGAGTGTTCCGTCGATTGATTGTTTGGGTGGGGATTCTGGGTGTCAGTGCGGTCGCTACTGTGCCGTTCTGGTCGGCTACTGTAGTGGACTACTGTTTTATGTTCCACTGGTGCCATACTAGCATCAACAGCATCGTTAATTCTCTACGCCTTTAAGCAATGACCACCGTATTGTTTATTTTTATGTTTATTTTATTTTATTGTTAAGTTTATTTTGTGTGTGTTTGCAAAGCTGCTTCCTTGAGTTTATCCGAGGCGTTTTTACACGACCCATGGCCCTCGCATACCGACGTTTCCATCAAAGAGCTAGTTGACCTAACACCAGGGCACCACGCATTCAAAAGTAGAAGGTTCTTACTTTCTGCGTGGACTTTATCTTCTCCAAACTGCTTCTCATTAGAGCAGTAAGGAAGGATTTAGTTACACTGGCGCCGAAGCGTGGGAGCTACTGTATTGCCTCTGTTTTGCTTTTGTATCACTTACGATTTTCTACAGTATTGGACAGATGATGTTGCTCTACCATCTGTATTTTGGTGAATGCTCGGAGACAATTTCAGGGACGGCTTTTGCATTGTTTAATTGACAATTTTGTTTGTTTGTCAATTTTGTTATTTTGTGTTTTGGTTTTCCACAAGTTATTAAGGGGTGAAATCCTTTTAGCTTGCCATGGATCTACAATACCAAACGGGGGGTTGGTTGGAGTAATTGTTTGTATCCTAATTGGTTTAACAACACCTTAAATCATACATTACATAAGGGTGGAGGCTGGGTAATGTTTGTCACTGTGGGTTCGATTACACCTTGAACTCTGCATGGTCCATTAACATCTACGACCATGATTTTTTTTCGTTGTTTTTATTTTATTTATTTCATGTTTTATGTAACATAACTAGTCATCATACCATCTAGATGCTAGTTATACCATCTTTCTGAGAATGATCTCTTGTTTTTATCATGGTAGCGTTTCTGTTGGTTTTTATTAACCGAGTTTTGATTTTTTATTTTTTCCGGTCTGTATGTCAGGGACGAAGATTGCCCTGCATCAGAACCCTTGAGGAGTCTGGAGGGAGCGTGTGCGTTCCTTCGTCTCACAAGGAGGGGTCCTATGTGGTCCCTTCTCATGTGCTCACAGTGCAAGTGTTGCGAACCTTGCTGTGCAGTCTTTTCCCTTGTTGGGGGGGTCCTATGTGGTCCCTTCAGAGTGGCTGACAGTGCAAGTGTTGCGAACCTTGCTGTCTAGTCTTTTCATTGAGAGGGGGGGGGGTCCTATGTGAGCCCCTCTGGTGTTGACAGTCAAGTGGTGTAAGTTTGACCCTTGCTGTTCAGCGTTTGGTTGAGTTGGTACGGGTCCGATGCGAGTCGTACACTCATTTACTCACTCTTTCCCTGGTTGGTCGTTTATAGCGAGTTCGCTTGACCTTAGCTCACGCTTTATGCGGATAAAAGGTGACGTGTCGTTGCTCTGGAGCTAATTCTTATCATTTTTTTTGTGGAATATTTTTTTATTCCGTTGTCCCTGCCATGATGAGATCAGAGATCACCTACTATCACTACAGATATTATTATCACTCTTAGTTAGCATTCAGCGGGCGCGGTTTGCGCTCACGGAAACACTTGAGATCGGTTGATTTTTGAGCCATAGGCGATTTTTTCTTTTTGAGCCTTTAGCCCTATCTATACCGGCAAAGACGTTTAGGGGGGGGGGTGTATAACGGATTTTTGACCTTACATCCGTTATGCTCAACCTTGTACAGTAATTTGTTGGTCACTGCCATCTACATCAAATTGGTGGAGACTACGAGATTGGTTGTGATCTGTTTCCGGAACGCAAGTCGAGATGCGCGCTGGGAAGGTCTTTGGGAAAATTTCGGACGAGAAGGTCACATTTTTTGGTGCTGTGAAGTGTTTGATTTGGGGTGCTTTCGATTAAGTGAATATGGTTACGTTTATTGGGAATTCCGTTCCGACAGTCCGGATATTATATGGAACATGTTGTTTTCCATCCCAGTAGGGGGTTTGATTCGAGATTGGAGGACGATGGGTTCTTTTTGCCGTGCCATGTGTCATCATCGGACCACCCTGGCCCACAATTTCTGGGAAGGATTTTTATCCGGTAGTATGGTGAGTTACATAATTAATTTTGCCATTACTTCACAGCCACCGGTTAGTCGATTGGCCAATATTTGAACACCAGAAGCTCTATGACGTATTTTTCCCTTGGCTTTTTAATGTGTTTTATTTTTAATTATGTGTAATATTCTGGTTTTTCTGTTCGTCGTGCATTTTTTTATTAAAGAATGTTGTACGAGATTACGATTGCGGTGCATTTTTGTATACCTGCATCGTAGTGATTGGCGTATCTAATCTCTTTGACGTTCGCTAAACGTGGAAATGAATTTAAGTTTGAATGTTGGTTTTGGTATAATTATTTATTTAATTAATAATTATTTGATATAAAAATGTGTTATAATGTGTACATCGACTGGGTTTTATTTCCACGTAACTACATCAAGCGGCTTTAGTATGGTGCATCGGCGATCGGAGTCCAGAATGAGCGTTCTAAGTTCAAGCCTCGACTTGAAATTTTATGTTCGTTAATTTTTTCTTGTTTTTAATTATGATTTAATAATATTTTTATGAAGGCTTCGATGTGTGGCATACTTATATACAGAGTGCGGCATTGCGCCGGGGTTGCTGCTACTTGGTTTGGTCGTCGGAGGCTCGATGTGGTTACCATTATGGGATTGTTATATGACCATTCGAGTGTTCCGTCGATTGATTGTTTGGGTGGGGATTCTGGGTGTCAGTGCGGTCGCTACTGTGCCGTTCTGGTCGGCTACTGTAGTGGACTACTGTTTTATGTTCCACTGGTGCCATACTAGCATCAACAGCATCGTTAATTCTCTACGCCTTTAAGCAATGACCACCGTATTGTTTATTTTTATGTTTATTTTATTTTATTGTTAAGTTTATTTTGTGTGTGTTTGCAAAGCTGCTTCCTTGAGTTTATCCGAGGCGTTTTTACACGACCCATGGCCCTCGCATACCGACGTTTCCATCAAAGAGCTAGTTGACCTAACACCAGGGCACCACGCATTCAAAAGTAGAAGGTTCTTACTTTCTGCGTGGACTTTATCTTCTCCAAACTGCTTCTCATTAGAGCAGTAAGGAAGGATTTAGTTACATTCGACAGAAGACAGAAACAGTGAGAAATGAGTGAGAAACAAACAGTACGAGTTCACGAGTACGGTTCGTACCACGTCCGTACACGATCGTTCGTAATTTAGTTCGCACGTGACGTAATGCGCTGTAGTAAACGTGTTTTTGAGAAAAATAATAAGCATACCGTTGTAAGTGTATCGTGGTCTTGAGGGTTGACAGCTAATAAGTGGGAAAAAGTGTGAACTTTTACTTATTACGAAATAAAAGAAAATTTTACTTTAAAAACTAAAGGAATTTACAATAAAGAAATAATTTATAATTATACATAAAAATAATACAAGAACAAATCAATTAGTGTTGCAAGTGCCCACGAGTATCTTTAGTTGCGGCTGAACTTCAGTGTCCATTTTATATAAGTAAATGTATGTATTTTTAAATGAATTTTTGAGTGCATAAACTAGACGTAATACAAAAGCGTTCTATGAAAGAAAAAAATGAAAATTATAGCAAAACGGGTTTAGAATTACCTCTTGATTCATTGAAGTTTGTCGAGTGACCGGCACATTTGTAAAGTAGGTAGAAAAAGGGTTGCTAGAACCCAATCTAAGCATAAATAAGGTAAATATCCGGCGTTTATTATATAAAGGAATGTCTATTCCTTTCAAATAAACTACAAACTAGGAAAAATGTACGTTAGGTTATTTTTTGCGCAATATCAAAATTTGACGCATCTAAAGCTACTCGTGGTCACTAATGGGTTTTAACTAGAAAGTAAAATATAATAAATAAAAAAGCCCAATCATTAGGGGGTGTCAGCAATTGGGTACCTTACCTTACTCTGAAATATTTTCAGCAGGCCAATGATTAAGCGCTGTTGTAATACCGCAATTTTCAATCATAATACTTACTTAGATCAGCTTTACGGCACAAACACAATCCGTCTGTTGTATACTACTAACAATTTTTTCTGAGAAAATTAAAATAGACCTTATCTTTGAAAAAGTCATAATCACTTTCAAATAGAAAATATTTCATATAATAAGCCATTTATTTCCTATCGCTGTTCTACACCACATAATCAATACAAGAACTAGAACAGATTAGTATATTATTCGAATTAATTCAAAATCATTTATAAATTGATTTTGACTCAAATGCTAACCTGCTAACGAGTAACCTAATACTTCTTAAACTGCTTTAAAACTGTTTATTATGATATTTATACTGAGGTAAATACTATTTACTATTTATATAAATATAAATAAATCCTGATGATATTAAAATTAAAACGTTTTTCTTATTTTTTCGAAGTAAAATTCACCAGTTACTAACTCACCAAGTTAAACCAACTGTAGTAGATTAAACAATCCACTAACTTCGTTTCATAGCAATGAAAGACGAACTTGTCGGACAGCAGTAAAGACGATGTGAAGGCAAATGGTTTGTACGGGAGCGTGCTATTTATTGTTACAAGCAAATATGAAGCTTTGTTTTACATGAATCACTAATTTAAGACGAAATTGGTATTTTAACATCTTTTTGCTCTATACACCTAAATACACAATGTACTCCAAAAATGAGAAATTTTGTATTCTTCCTCTTGACGATATGAGTTCATAAAGAATAAGTTTACTGCAGAAACGGGTCATGTTCAGGACATATTGCTTTTCTACAGGAAACGAATCTCCAATTGTAGAAAGGCGACATGTCACATTTTCTACGAAATTGACATTTTAACATTTTCTTGCTCTATTGACGTCTAATACATACAATGTACTGCGAGTAGCTCAATGCTAAAATTAAGAGTGAAATGAGGATGCCAAGAAGATAGCTGTTGCTGAACTTCTCGTTCATAAGCGCTGTAGTAAGAAATTCTGTGCTAAGTAAACCATGCAGTTATTGAACATTTAAAAAAAGGTTTCGATGCAGAAGTTGATTAACACTTTATTTGTAGATGTAGAAATGCGTACGTAGAATTAAAAGAAAGGAACAAAATATGTTGGTCTCACATACATACCAATTTTCATATTTACTCATTGTTGCACTGTTTTTAAAAATTCTGTTAAAGAAGGATGAATTAGGACCTAAGTAATAGAGGTTCAGTTATTGGACATAATTAAAATTTCCGTTAATTAAGTACCTACCTTCTAATAAAAATTTGTATAAATTTATTTAAGTTACCTAATAAGCATTAGATAATATGTACCTCAATTGTAAATAACATTATGGGTTATAATAAAATAAATATTATATTGAAAATTTTGAAGACTTTAGTTATTAAACACTTCGCATTTAGTTATGCATTCAAATCAGTTATTATCCACAATCGTCAATAACTAAAAAATATGAAAAAATGTAACTTAGTTATTGGACACATCTATAAACTCCAAAAGTCTTTACTATCTTTTAAATGATTATAATTATCGTTGTGTGTGTACAGAATATTTAAAATTTATTTTATTATTCATTATTTCAATAATTTGAGCCTTATTTCTGAATCGATTGACCTTAACAAATTACTAACAAAACAACACTTATTAAATACAACTTCATAAAACATAATTTCCCCCCATAGTCCAGTCAAATTAGACGAAAAAAGGGGTTCAGCTCGGAAAAATTCCCACCTAGCTGAATTTTGGTACACATCTTTATGACATCGTTGTAAACAATCAGTGCTATTCCCATCACCTTAGTTATAACCAATTGTTGGCAATTTGACGTATAAATGACATTTGACAGCTACGGGTTATTCTAGATGCACCTTAGTTAATGTCAATTATTGGCTAAATTACATTTTCACTACCAACTTTTAGTGAAATTCTTAAGTTATGTCAATTAACCTCGAAAATAGCCAATCTTGACAAATTTTGCGAATAAAAACAGCATTTGATAACTAAGAACTTGGCATTAGCCAATTGGCAGCAGGCAACACCTATACATCACTTGCTGGGATTGACATTAGATAGAAAATCAAGTTTTAATCCGTAAAATTGTAAATTATCGCACTAATTTTAAATTTTTAATTTAATTAAATTAAAATTTAATTTTTAATTAAATTAAAATTTAATTTTTGATTAAATTAAAATTTAATTTTTAATTAAACTAAAAAAATTTAAATTACAATAAAAAATTTTAATTGAATTAAAATTAAATAGAATGTAATAGGTAACTTCAAGTTGTAATTTTTTTATATCATTGGTTGCTGTTGCAAACAGGGCATATGAAAGATAGTCAACAGTATTCTCACATTCCGAAAAGCATCAGAGTATAAAATTTTATATTTAGAAAAAGGTGAATTATTTATATAGGTTTGAACATTTTAGGTATTTGCAGCTTTACAGTTTATGGCACAAGGTTCATATCAAAAAGGTGCGGGGCAGGATTTTTTATACAGCATGTCGCAAAGTTCGGTGAGTCGATGTATCGCAGAAGTTATTACTCGATAAACATTATCGTGGAGCATTTGGGGTACATTATTCATTTACAGCATATTTTTTAATCCTTGACTTCATCTTCACTCCTGATATTTCACCATCGAGTGTGGGATATAGAGTAATTTATTTTCATGCTATTTTTAATTATAGAGGAAGAGAACAACGACAATGAGCAAATAGGCGTTAGCGATGATGCTAACGGTCGCACTGTTAGAAATGCAGTTATCCAAAATCATTTTTGATTAATCGTTTATTGTATCAATCACTCACTACATTAAATAAAATTTGTATTTTAGTTTTTCAATTTATTTAGCGCCTCTTTTACCATATTCATAGCATCAGCAATTTTTTGTAATAAATTGATAATAAATAAATTTTTTTCTTGAATTTCTTCAAATGTTGGGTCTAAAATTTTACGAAAAATGGAAGATAACAAATTATAAGAAACTTACTAAATAAATGTACTTACTCAGTAGAATTATGATGTAATGTTTTTGAAACGATGTTTTATAACGTACGTGGGAAATCCTGTTGAGGTCTTTTTTGGTAAATGCAAGCTCAATTATACTAGGGTTAATTTTGAATTAAATTTTGATAAGAAAAACACTTCTGTATTCTGTAATGACGCTGCAAGATGAAAGTTTGGTTATTATTCTAACCAAATTCTAACAGCTGTCAAATTAAAATTATGCGCAATGCTAGTAACATTTCTTTAAATATGAACAAAATGTTGGTAACAAAATATTGAAATCGGAATTGACAACTTAGCCAATTGGCTAAGAACTTGGTAAATTACCAATGTGATGTGAATAGCACTGAATATGTAAAAAGTCGACCTCGATATCATGTCCGCGTTAAAGGTTATTCGAGGTCAAAGGTCAAGAAATCGGCCTTTTTTTTAATATCTCGTTTTTTATTAGTCGTACAATAAAAAGTTTTAGATACAATTTGTAGAGGAGGTAATTATCTACAAAAATGGTCTTATGACATTTTCACGTTAAGTTGATAGTTTTTGCGTTATAAGGCCAACAAAATGGACCCACCCTTAAAATGGCACAATATTGATTCGTTGCAGGGAGAGAAATGTTTTCGGGCACGGGAAATGCTTTTAATAATAAATTAATTGAAATTGTGGCCAAGGTTGGAAAATGAAGAGAAAAATAAATTTTTTCAAAATTTGCCAAAGTTATAGTAGTATCTTCCAAGTACCGAAGCCGAAATTTTGGTTTGAGCTTACCGAAGGTCCGGGCAAGCTGAAAATTGGCAAAGATGTATATTGAAGTGTTCTAATAAACTCCCAAAATGACTCATAAAAATCCCAAGCCGGCGTTCGCTCAAATGAGGATTTTAGCCCCCTAAGTGCGGTGTTTCGCCTATAGCTCACGTATTTTTACTTTTACGAAAAATTACCATTAACTAAAGTTGAAGAACATAAAATTTCTATAACTCATGGCGCTGCAGTAGGTAGTACTACAATACCTACTTTAATGTGCAAATTAAACTTTGTTTAATTTGTATTTTTACTTTTACGAAAAATTACCATTAAACAAAGTTTAATTTGCACATTAAAGTATGTATTGTAGTACTACCTACTGCAGCGCCATGAGTTATAGAAATTTTATGTTCTTCAACTTTAGTTAATGGTAATTTTTCGTAAAAGTAAAAATACGTGAGCTATAGGCGAAACACCGCACTTAGGGGGCTAAAATCCTCATTTGAGCGAACGCCGGCTTGGGATTTTTATGAGTCATTTTGGGAGTTTATTAGAACACTTCAATATACATCTTTGCCAATTTTCAGCTTGCCCGGACCTTCGGTAAGCTCAAACCAAAATTTCGGCTTCGGTACTTGGAAGATACTACTATAACTTTGGCAAATTTTGAAAAAATTTATTTTTCTCTTCATTTTCCAATCTTGGCCACAATTTCAATTAATTTATTATTAAAAGCATTTCCCGTGCCCGAAAACATTTCTCTCCCTGCAACGAATCAATATTGTGCCATTTTAAGGGTGGGTCCATTTTGTTGGCCTTATAACGCAAAAACTATCAACTTAACGTGAAAATGTCATAAGACCATTTTTGTAGATAATTACCTCCTCTACAAATTGTATCTAAAACTTTTTATTGTACGACTAATAAAAAACGAGATATTAAAAAAAAGGCCGATTTCTTGACCTTTGACCTCGAATAACCTTTAACGCGGACATGATATCGAGGTCGACTTTTTACATATTGTTTACAACGATGTCATAAAGATGTGTACCAAAATTCAGCTAGGTGGGAATTTTTCCGAGCTGAAAACCTAATTTGACTGGACTACCAATGCAAAAACTTTGGCTGTTATGACACTGTTTGGAGTCGGTAACGGAATGTTTAGTTAATCAGCTATAACTGTTGTGGACAAAATAAAAATAATACAATGCTTCGTTTTTTGATCACCTTACCAGATATATTTTCCTATGAGAGTTTCAAATCATAATGATGTTGATACTTACCTACTGCACTTCAAAGCTTTTGAAACGAAGGTTTATCACACAAAAAGTCAAAATGAACGGAAAATAGAATAAAAATTAATTTCCCCTTCCGCCCCAATTAGGTTAGGGCCAGCAACTTGCACCTGAGTGGTAACTAAAAATGTTTACGATATTGATTTGGAAGCTGTAAAAAGGTAATAAATATATTATATGAAGATACAAACATAATTTATAATAAATGTCTGACAATGTGAAAAATTACAAAAATTGTGGAAACCACGTTCATATACTCGTACATTATTATAGTAAAGTTGTCTTAAGAAAATAACAGAATGTTTAAATCGATTTAGATGGTATTCAGTATGGCATTCCTTACAAGTACACTGAATGAAATATGGACGTCACAACACAGATCAAGCAAGAATGACAGATTTTTTTTCTAATGGACAGTTTTGCATCTTTTTAATATTTGCTATCTGTTATGATTTAGTTAAAAGAAAGTTAGGGTGTCCCAACAAGAGCGCCGGATTTAAATTTGCCGCCATTTTGTTAATACGAGTTGTACGGTGATTTTGTTTCGACAGTTGTCACGTACAGACTACGCGATTTAAGAATATGGAGAAGTATTCAAACGAACAACGTTTAATTATTGTAAAAACACATTACAAAAATGGTGAAAGTTTTGCGAAAACAGTTCGCCAATTACGTCAAGTTTTCGGTCGCAATTATGCGCCAAATGAATCGACAGTGAGGCGTTTAATTACAAAATTTGAGACCAAATTTACACTGATGGATCAGAAGACCATTGTTCGTCGTCGTCCTTGTCGGTCACTCGAAAATATAGCCACACTAAGGGAATCTGTGGCCGAGAATCCAGGAACTTCCATTCGGCATCGTCGTCAAGAATTAAACATTTCCAGAAGCACTATGCAACGAATTTTGGTAAAAGATCTGCATTTGCACGCGTACAAGGTTCAATTGGTGCAAGAAATCAAGCCAAGGGACCATGAGCAGCGCCGTGGATTTGCTGATTGGGTGTTGGAACATCATCAAACTAATGCGGATTTTTCGAAGAAAATGATTTTTTCAGATGAGGCACATTTTCAACTCGACGGATATGTAAATAAGCAAAACTGTCGGATTTGGGGTGCTGAAAATCCTCGTGTGATACTCGAACAACCAATGCATCCACGACGAGTAACTGTTTGGTGCGCATTTTGGGCTGGCGGAGTGATTGGGCCGTATTTCTTTGAAAATGCGGCTGGAAATGCGCTAACTGTTAATGGTGTGCGGTATCGCGAAATGTTAACGGAGTTTTTGTGGCCCGAATTGGATGTAATTGATGTGGAGGACATGTTTTTCCAACAAGACGGTGCGACCTGCCACACAGCACGTGAAACAATGGTGTTACTGCAGACCAAGTTTCCAGGCCGAGTCATTTCTCGATTTGGCGATCAACATTGGCCACCAAGATCGTGCGATCTAACGCCGATGGACTTTTTTCTTTGGGGCTATGTGAAGGAAAAGGTGTACGCGAATAAGCCTGAAACAGTTGAACATCTTAAAGAGGAAATACGGCGCGTTATTGGTGAAATACAGCCACATTTATGCGAAAACGTTATTCAAAATTTCAACAAAAGAATAACCCTGTGCCAGAGGTTTCGTAGTGGCCATTTGCCTGATGTTGTATTTCACGTTTAATCGGAACTATTTTTCTTTATGTTGAAATAAAAATGTTTGCTTAATTCAAAAAATGAATGTGTTTTTCTTTAAAATTAAATCCGGCGCTCTTGTTGGGACACCCTTTATTAACGTTAAACAACCGTATAGGAACTTTTCTATGAACAACCGACCGAAGAATCTCCTTAATCTAACTTGTGCGTCGAAGTCGAAGTAAACGAAGTACAAACGATTAAGATAATTTTGAATTCGAAATTCGAATTGTGGGGGGGGGCGTAGTATTTCGCCAGCCCCCCTACGTTTTTTTAAATACCTCCAAATGCAAATAGATATAAGCGAAAATAAAAGATCTAAAATGTATAAAAATGTACTTATAGGAGATATCCTGGTTATATTAGGGAGATATCTTTTAGATAACTACCACATCTGCATACACAAACAAAGATTAAGAGTCGAGCAGCGTAAGGAAATTTCATCAGCATAGAATTTTAGCATATTATAGCATCAGCATTCCGAGTTCTCGCACTATGGTGATTGAATTTCCTTAAACTGCTTGACGCTTAAGCTTTGTTTTGAAGTTTTAGCTGTGTGAACTCAAGCGGTAACAGGTCATGATGATGGTATTGCTTCACCAGTATGTATCTGACGAGATCAATCTTCTTCGGAAGTAAGATCGAAACCATGGTCATACATTAAGGCCAATGCGATCCATTTTTGTGGCTGTTCAGAGTTCATGCACTATGCTAGTGGAAGTTTTCTTGGCAGTGCTTAGCGCTTAAGCTTTGTTTGTGTATGCGAAGGTAGTAGATATCTAAAAGATATCTCACTAACCAGGATACCTCTTATAAGTACTTATGTACAATTTTTG
The DNA here is from genome assembly GCA_932274525.1 of Podabrus alpinus. Lineage (NCBI taxonomy): Eukaryota > Metazoa > Arthropoda > Insecta > Coleoptera > Cantharidae > Podabrus > Podabrus alpinus. The sequence continues at coordinate 89,878,490 of OW026451.1, forward strand.
ATTATCAAACACCTGGTTATTTTTCATTAAATAAATTTATTTAAATTTATTTAACATTGATTTAGTAAAAAAGATATTGTTCGGCGGTATTTGTAGATATATCACAGGCATGCGACAAAGTTTAGCACTTGTGACTGTTGTTTAAAATAAAAACGATGCTCCCATATGACGTCTATTAATTAATAAAATCCTATGTTAGCAACAGACACTTTCTTATCAGATATCGAGAAGAATCTATAGGACTATACCCAATCGAGGTTGGAGTACCACAAGGTAGTGTTCTAAGGCCAATGTTATAATTATCTCCTCTATGCCTCGGACCTTCCAACGATGCAATAAAATACTACGGCTACTTTTGTAGACAACACAGCTTACATGGCATCTCATACCAATTCAAGGATGGCCTCGGAGTTTTTGCAGATGTATCTGAATATCATGGAAAGGTGGTTGAAAAAGTGAAGAATTAGAGCAAATTAGACAAAGTCGACACATGTTACATTTACGTTACGCAATGGAGCACGTCCTCCAGTGGCCCTAAATGTAAGCAAATTCCACAAAATGATACCGAAAAGTATTTAGGTATGCATCAGAATCGTCGTCTGACATGGAAAACTCACATCTGGACTAAAAGAAAACAATTAAATCTACGATTGTAGAAAATGTACTGGCTTTTGGGTGCGGGATTCAAACTATCATTAGAAAATAAAGTGCTCATTTACAAAGCTATCCTAAAGCCTGTCTGGGCCTATGGAATACAGTTATGAGGTTCAGCATCCAACTCCAACCTAGAGATACTTGAGAGATTTCAAGCAAAAGTACTCAGAAACATCGTGAATCCTTCCTGGTTCGTCCTAAATGAAGTAATTCGAAACAATCTTTATTACTTTATTTAATTATAAAATCTTTATTTCACCATTAGTGAAAGAATAAATTAATATTTACAGTGTCAAGTATTAGTGACAGGATTGGTGTATACCCAAATCAGTTGGCTGTGGATCTGCTAAATAATCAACCCAACAAGCGCCGAATAAGAGATTTAAGACACAAGACCTGACGAGCAGATTTTAGAACCGAATGAACTAAGTAATATAAACGTGACTTGTAGTCAAGTCTTATTATGATTTTTCCCATTTCACACTAAATAATTAAGGGTATAAGTACTTTTTTAAGTTTTGGCACATTTATGATAAAGTTTATTTTTCTACTTTTATATTATTAAAATTTATCATTTATTAAGGAAATAATAAACTTTATATATATCTCAGCTTTTCCTGGGAATTTTTACCCTGCATTAGCAGAAGACGCACTTAACCTAGTAAAATAACACAAAAGAAAAGACATTTGGTTTAACTTTGAATGCAAATATCTCACAATAATGTAAAATGCACTTATACCCCTTTTATTCTAAGGCCCTCAATTCATACTAAGTTGAATTATACTTTTATGGGTATAAGCTAATGGGCTTATACATATCTGAATATGTTATTTTTAATGACAAAACATTTACTTATTGTTGTAATAAACAGATTGTAAATTTTCTAGGTAAATAAAAAAATTACATTATTAAAATATCCACAAAGGCTCCTGAGTACCTTAGGAGTGCCAAGGATTTGTTTGAAAATTTGGAGATATATTGCACAAAATATAATTATAATATTTGGTCTGATATTTTGACGTTTGAAATAAAAAAATTTTAATTGTGGATTTTGCTATTGAAAATAATAATTGGATTTTTTTTTCGAAATTTTCCGATAGTGTTGTCATTTACCTTACTTTTCACAGAACCCTTATATAAACAAAATTATTGTGATAAATAAATGAGCTCCCAATTTCCAAATGTTGGTGCTTATCGGTTCCCCTTTCCTTGCATCTGTTTCTTAATCCTCTCACACACAAATTTATAGTAATCCCGAAAGGAAAACTGGTAAGTAACTTTTGCTTTTATCCATCTTAACGTACACAGTTGTTTAATACAATTATTAGCAATATAATAGTCTTCGCCACAAAATTTCCTCAGGTTGATTTACTAATTACTATTAACACAAAATGCATAATGATGAACTGATTAACTGTGTTAGTTCAATTATTCTTGAAATACCTTGCTAGTAATAAAACCAATAGATATTACAAATTAAAAAGTAAATTTATTGTTTAATATTGATTATTGGAAAATTACATTATAATATCTTAAAACCACAATTATATTGAACTATATACGATCAAACATTGACAAATTTATACCAATTTACTTTGAACAAAGTAGTCATATCTGTATTTAACAAACAATGTAATATATTTTTTAGTTATTTAGTTTTATACTTTATATAAATAGAAAATTTATAATATGACCTGATTATTCAAAATGAACTAATATATAATAATATGTAAAAATTACATTATTTTGTGCATAATATAAGAATCAAAAATGTGCCAATATTATAATACGAACTGCAAGTACAAATTGTGTTTAACTTTACCTTTAACTGCGTATTGACATGCAAAAAGACATGGTTTGAATTTTTCTAAGCACCTTTAGATTTCATGAAGTATGTCAGCAAATCGATAGGTAATGGAAACACAATAGTAGAATTCTTCTCTGCAGAAATTGTGTTAAGGGTCTGCACAATTAAATGGCAAATTAATAAATAGAAGAGAGTTTTTACAAATATCAATAACAGTATGTACCCCCGAATAGTGGGGACACCCCGACTATTTTCAATATGATTTTTTTTTATGTAAAGAAGTCGCAATAATCTATCTACAGCTTCACCTTTCTTGTCGTCTTAAATTTTAATCAAATTAATTCTTGTAATGTAAATGGTAATTTTTAAAACTTGAAAGTTTTCTAAATTTCCAAATAAACATTCTGGAGAGCTAATTTATTTAAGTATACTGAAAGATATTTATCAAAGTTGTACGGATCTATTCTTTCAATGAAAATGATAAGAGTTGAAAGGAATTTTCGTTATCAGTTAACTAGTAGGTTAAAATTGGCGTGTATACTTTTTGCCTAATCTGCCAGCAAAACATTATCGTACTCAAAGTTAAGATAAAATATACACAATAATTTAAAAGAACCACTTCACTTTTAAGCCGATTTAAAAGATCCAATAAACATTTAAAGTTTTATCCAAAGGCAGCAATTTTCAAGATTACTGCAGCGGTTTAATTGATTTTTCGAAAAATTATGTGCCATTTGAATAAATTATATTCAATTTCATTTCATTATGCTTGGATAAATTAGCTCTCCAAATTGGTATTTCTACATATTCTACAAAGCGTCGTGTCAGACGATTGGCGTGATGGTATTATAAAACCAAACTATTTTTGTTGTATTGAAATTTAGAAAAAGTTCATGTTTAAAAAATTTAATTTTGAATTTTTACAAATAGCGAGAGGTGAGAATTGAAAATATGTGCGGTGCTCTCGTAATTCTGGTATATACTGCATAAGTGCTCTACAAAAGCAAAAGCGCTGAAAGATAGCTATATTCGTATTGATTGACGGCGGGAAAGCGCAATTATTGATGGCTGCGTTAAAATTGCATACAGTGTAATTATCACAACAATATGCTTAAAATATAATATAACATTATATTGCTTGAAATATTAATAAACGCGATATAAATTTAATGTAATCCAATCTATTACGGTAGACTCGACATATTATATGATAAAATTTAAAGGTATAAAGATGTATTTCAAAAAAATGTGCTTTCAATTGTAACCAACATGAATGCATGACAGATAATAAAAGTAAAGGAGTGACCGGTATCTAGGACTAATAATATCGTCATATTTAAACATTTTCTTACAATTGCTAGAAAAATTGAAATTGGCTCCAATTTATAGTATCTATAACGTGCAATTTCTATTAATGCTACAATGATCTCTTTCTCACTTTCTGTATTTCGTTCTTCTAACTAACGTGCGACAGGCATGAAATTCACAAAAATCTCAATTAATAAATAAAATATTTCCCTTTATTGGTGTTCCGAATTTTTGTTTTCTTGGTTTCCCTCGGGTTTCCCTGTTTGCTTTTCATCGCAATTTAAACAGTATGAATAATGCCGTATAAATAAAATTACAGTCCTAAATTACACTCGTTTTTACACAAAAAACTTTGCAATAATGAAATTAAAATTGCAATCGACAAAATTAGTCAAAGACACTTGTAACTCCTTGTATTGTTATAATATTATCTCTATAATAAATAGTTTTAATAGCAATTTTGAAGTGGTTACAACCATTTCATTCACATTACACATTTTATTTAAAAACGACTTTTATAATTATTGTTATGCAGGAAAACTTATTAAAAAAAGTCCTTACGGCAAAGACTAAACACTAAATAATTAATGTTCCTGTTGTTATCTTGTAGAAATAGATGTTAGGTATATTATTGATATCTCTTTTGATATGTAAATAGGTTAAGATTAATCATTGCCAACATCAGCATATCAATGTGTATCATTATGGATCTATTAACATGTTATGAAAACACAAAATGATTCAATATACATACATAACTGCATGAATTCTATTTATTAAGTGTAAAGAGTATTTAATTAGAACATCGAGTAACTGTCAACTTTTAGGCTCTATTTATTTAGCCCATGCATTTGATTTAAATAACACAGTGTATTTGACGGGTTTTGTTATATCCACAGCCGATTAATAAACATAAAATACTAGTGACGGGATCAATAATTATTAGCCTTTTTGCTATTATGAAAATTAATTATAAACCACAATCATTTTTATTATACCTAATTAACACCTATAGTTTTGATTACCTACCTTGATCTGATCTGAAATATTGCAAATAATTTTTTTAATAATTTTTTTAATTACACTGGTCAACATAATCGTATTGGTTTTTTTTGCATTTTTCTGATGATATTTTTTTTAATTCTTTTGCATTATAATAGCCGTTAAAAGGTTAATCTATTCAATACTTGCAATGTGTGGAAAAAAGTTAGCCAATAAATTTTGATCAACTTTTATATTTATATGTAAATGAAACTGTAATATCACTCCAATAAAGACCGGAAGAAATACATAACTCTAACGTAGTTGATCCTATGATGAAAATATGTATTGTTCAATATAACATATGGGATATACTAGTCGTGCCATAAGTTCTGATACTTGTTTGGAAGCCGATTTTAATGATTTTAAAATAAAAATCCTCTATATAAATTACTACATTTTATTCAGTACATTCTAAGGAATTCAATTTTGTATGATTTATTCGAAATGGTCACCTTTTGCCTTCACAAGGGCCTTTAAACGTCGCGGGCAGTCATCCATTATGGCACGCACTACTTTTATTGGTATAGATGTTCCAACCTTGATCAAATTCCGTTTTAAGAGCTCAATATTTTTATGGGGTACTTTGCAAGCTTGTTCCTCAAGAACAAACCATAATTTGTAATCCAAAGGGTTCAAGTCAGGACTACCTGAAGGTCAGTCTTCCGCGGCAATAAACTCAGGTAAATTTGTTTGTAGTCATTCGTTGGGTTGTTTTCGCTTTATGCGCTGGTGCAGAATCTCGCTGAAACACCCTATGGTTTTCACGAAATAAGTTGTAATTTAGAGGGTTAACTACGAGCTGTAACATTTTTTGGTATTTTTTCCCCCATTATTTTTCACGTTTTTTCCCCTTTTTCACAAAAAAACAGCTGCGTTACTGATTCATACGACACACCTCACCAAATCATTACTATTGTTGGATAATGGCCATTTTTCCCCCCGAAATTTTTTTAGGGGCTTCATTAGAGCTGTAAGCCTACACAGGATCGTTTTTCATGTTGAATTTTTCTTCGACTGTGAAAATTTTTTCGTCAGTAAACAAAATATTTTTGTGATCTTCATACGCGTGCCGGTCCAGGAGTCGTTTTGTTCTTTCTTGTCTAATATTTTTTAGAGCAATTGTAAGACGATGTATTGTAATCCTACGATAAGCCCCAAGTTTTAAGTCATCTTTTAACACGCGAGAAATGGTTCTTTTTGAAATTTGAATTTCCTAGCCATAATTTTTTGTTTCCTCAAGGGATTTCTTCTCATTCGCTCGCGAACTGTTTTAATAACTCCAAGAATTCTTAGAGTTCGTGGTCGACCACTTTTTTTTCGGTTATCTACTCCAGAAGTTTCATTCTATCGATGGATAGTTAAAAAGAAAAAAATTTGTAATCCGTAATTTTTTTTAACAAATTTAAAATTGCACTAGTACTTTTATCATTGTTATGTATAGCAATTACAACAATACGATTATCGTTGACATCCGAATTCATGTTTACTATTTAAGACTTGAATTTCAACTTTCGCCCACTTATATACCTGCAAATGATCTTTCCAAAAATACCATTAGCAACCCCCATCCCTTAATCTTCATAGTAACAATGAACGGTGCTTTGTTAGTATCAGAACTTATGGCACGACTAGTATATCGCCAAAAATATGAAATTTCATAATATAAAATGTGTATATTATTGTGTGTAAATTATAATATATAAATTTTAATCATAGAATTTTTAGTAACTTTCTGATTCATTATTTTTATTGGATAACAGTTCTCGAGTTATTTCCGCATAACAACTTCCTGACGCTTTTATCCTAGTAAGATTTCCGGCGGTTCCTTACTTTAAGAAGGGAAATATTAAATTCTTATTGTGTCTTAAATTACTATTAATTTTCAATCATTTAATAATATTTTATATTTATAACTTGGTATTTATAACCTTACATTATAATACCAATTTTATTATGTATCTTAAATATACTGAACCGTATTCAGAAACCAAGAAAAAATCACTTTAATCTTCGGCAGGGCATATGGAGTTCCTTACGAGTACACGGTGTTATTATTTGCATGTAACTTTGGATTAAGACGACATTTTACGCTAAGGTTATGAAATATCTCTAGTAAATCTTTGCAGAATATAAATAATATTTTGCTTAGCATTGATCTAAATCTAAAGCACTGGAACTGCGGAGAAAAAAATTACAAAAGTGAAATAAACTTCTAGTCTTGAACATAAATTGACTCACTCAAGACGGGTGAGTCAATTTTGTAATATTTTCCTTAAAAATCAATTTTATGTTTCTAATCCTTAAAAACACATGATGTTATATCTTTTATCTCCTATTTTCCGTATAATTTATGCTGTTTAAATCCTGGAGTATCAAAAAATCAAATACCTATCCACGTGCCCGGCCGAAGATTCAAGTTCATAATATTATTCTGGTTAATGTTAATATCATCAGATTGCGCTAATTATTATCAATACATTTTAGTCGTTCACCAGTGTCATTAATGTGAATATCATTTTGTTGAAGATAATACATCATAAGTGTATAACAACAATTTTTTTAGTTATAATTATTATTATACTAAGTTAATGTCCCTACGTTTAATGGTTATTGATTAATAATACAAAATATAATAACAAGTTTAATAACTATAACTAATAAAATAACATTACATTAGATATTTCCATAATAAACGTTTGTAACAATTTTATTCCGTTAGTTTATTTGCGATTAGTGCAATCGCACAGACACTTAATTTCTCAGGTTTGGTGTAATTTCGTAATTTTTTTAGGAAAAAGTTTCTATATAATTTAAAAGTATTTTTAATTTACATTACGGTCGTTTATTTCGGAATAACCTAATAAAATAACAATTCAGTCATAATTCTTCTTATACCTATTTCATCCGGGTCGTATAAATTCATGGTTTGTAATAACAAAATTAGTGTCAGCATTGCAAGATTTTAAATATAAACTTAAACTGAAAGTCGAAACAGTTCTTTAAACCAAAGAAATATTTTAATAATACGAGTATAATTTATTCAAAGAAAATATTTTTGTTATCGTCAGAATAAATATTATGTACCTACCTAGTATGTATAAACCACAAATGTAACTTTATCATACAGAATGTTTGTATGAAAATCTTTTCCCAATATTGTAAAATTTTAAATCAATTAACAACTTTATTATTAAATGAGTCATTACTTGAAATATAATTTAAAAGAATTTTGTTATTAATTAACTTTTATCACACACACACCCTCACACCTTCAATCGCAAATACAATATTTATTAGTTACATTGAGATAAAATTGTGATTAATACTTTTATATACAACACCATTATCCATTATATAACAATTTTTACAGATCATTTTTTCAGGTAAATATTAACAAAAGTTTAAAAAAATAGAAACACTATTGATTTAATAAAATTTAAAAGTAATAAAGGTACATGAACTCCATTAACTAATAGTTTGTCAAACTAAATTCAACTTAAACCTTCGATAGCGAAATCAATTTCCAGGGTTTAGTATAGTTTTGTTGACAGTGTTAACTATGCTGAAGTTAAATTAATGCAAATTTAAACAGCTCAATAAGGAATTTAAATTAAATTATAACAGTTTTGCCAAAAGGTTATTTGAGAATGCATAATAGGTATATTATAAGCATTGTAAAAAAATGATCCATAAAAATTAAGGTTAATTGTAGTATACATAATCATAATATAGTAATGTAATTAATATTCCATTAGTGCGCAGTTATAACATTATAATTAATTATTATTGAAAATTCGTGTTGGCCACATAAAATACTGATTCCCTTAGTTTCGTTGATTATCTAATATAGGCGACATCTTATTAGACTAATGTAAAGATTCTTCGTTCTATTCCATTGCACCTTTTGCCTTCATAAAATACGACAATATATCAATAGGGAGAGGAAATATTATCGTCGAATTCTTCTCCGATGAAATTGTGTTGAGGGTCTAATAGAAATGTTTGTATTAAATTTGATTCATATTATTGCAACAAACGTTAAGATAATATTTTAATTAAAATAATATATAACTTCTCAGTTAGTGAAAATTATTATACCTATGTAAATTAAAATTTAAAAATTAACAACTTCAGCAAACACGAACATAATAGGTTGCTAATTTTTAATTTAATCATAATATTTTACCCTTAATTATAAGTTATGTTTCATTAATTTATTATTAATGTATAACATAATATTAACAAATGATTCCACACAAATATTTACAGTATACGTATGCATTACACTACATGCATATATACATAATATATACTATGTATAATCTACTACTGAGCGCAAATTAATTTAAAATAGGAATCTTTTACTTACAAGCTATTATTACGATATTACTAGTATTACTATAATAAATTTATTTACACCCCTCATTTTTAAAAAACGTACTAATAGTAAATTTATTGTTGCTTCTCGTAAATAAATAAAAATCAGAAAGAAGAAATCATGAAGAAGAATCAACAATAAAAACGAGAAATGCAATTAGCTATGTTTTTAAAAATTTGAAATTAAAAAACTAGTTACATAATATATTATTATGGTTTGATTTTTGTTGACCTTCCATTATATGAGTTATATGATATACCTAATATTTAATTGAGTAAGGGATCAATAAGACTACTTAAATAGTGTCCAACATTTCGAACAGTTTGTTAGCCCATTATCAAGGCTATGAATCACAGATTGTGTTTTAACAAATTATTCTTCTTTGAAGCTATGGGAAAATAGATTCCATTTTAATCTACGAGCATCACTCTGAAAAATGACTTCTTAAGAAGCCAATATAAGACGCGAAACATCGTAAACAATTTAAGAATTAGTTTTAATAATGACCCCTTAGGTAGGCCGCACATCAAAGAAACATGAAACAAGAAACGTGAAACAAGAAACGTAAAACGTATTTAATAAAATAACAACACATTGCTTTAAATAGGAATACGCACATCAGAGAAACGCGTTTCACGTTTCAACAATTTTGTTGAAACATAAAACATGAAATAGATTCTGTTCTATTTCTTGTTTCATGTTTCAAGTTACCACGGGTCATATGATTGTTTCTGAGCCAAGCCATTGGCTAATAAAATGAAATGAATTTAAAAAATCTTTTTTAAATATCGATGGCTAAACGACAGTACCTTGTAAGTCACATTTTTTAGTGTTACATTTTTTAGTGTTACATTTTTTAGTGTTACATTTTTTAGTGTACATTTTTTATTATATTATTTACATTAATTAGTATACCTCAAATATTTGAAAAACATTCTTAAATATATAATTAGGGCTGTTAAGTAATGACATGGAAAACAAAATCAAAAAATTATTACAATTTCATTGAGTATTAGATTTTTTGCATTTTCTTGTTTAACGTTTCATGTTTCTTTGATGTGCGGCCTACCTAGCAGTTTTGTATTTCATGTTTCGTGTTTCACGTTTCATGTTTCAGGTTTCATGTTTCGTGTTTCTTTGATGTGCGGCCGGCCTTACTCTATTAAATAATGTATTAGGTACTTGTAAAATAAAAACTAATTTAGTTAAGCTAGCAAGAAAACTCGTTTTAGAGTTATGATAAATGCAGGAATCAATTGGTTATGTAACAAAATAGGATAGGTAATTTTTTCAGTACTTTAGTGAAAAGTATTTTTGAAAAAATGTTAATTGAAAAATTATCATCAGTTATGATGCTGGATGAAAGAGTAATTGGAAGCATGACTATTTGTCGTCATCCTTAAAAGTGTAAAATCTTTCCAAAAAAATATTATAATCACAGATGTAGTGAAAATTGTTATTAACATAAGTCCAGGCAACGAAGCCGAAAAATTGGCTCAAGCTTGCTAAAAATACAGACAAGTTCTATAAGTATATCTTATAACATATATATTTTTTTTAATTTTCTGTAATCAAATTTTTTTTTTTTAAATTTGCCTATTACAGTATGTATTGTAGTACTATCTACTGCAGCGCCACAAGTTATAGAGAATTTTATGTTCTTCAACTTTGCTTAATGGTAAATTTTCGTAAAAGTAAAACTACGTGAGCTATAGGCGAAAAACCGCACTTAGGGAGGCTAAAATCCTCATTTGGGGGAAACGCCGGCTTGGGATTTTTATACGACATTTTGGGGGTTTATTAGAACACTTCAATATACATCTTTGCCAAATTTCAGCTTGCCCGAACCTTCTGTAAGCTCAGACCAAAATTTCGGTTTCGTTACTTGGAAGATACTATAACTTGGGCAAATTTTGAAAAAATCTATTTTTCTCTTCATTTTCCAACCTTGGCCATAATTTCAATTAATTTATTATTAAAAGCATTTCCCGTGCCTGAAAACATTTCTCTCCCTGCAACGAATCAATATTGTGCCATTTTAAGGGTGGGTCGTGTTTTCGGTCAATAATTTAAGTATTAGTGTGCCATGGAAAAATATGAAAAAAAACTATTTTATAGAGAATTTTATGCTCTTCAATTATGGTCTGATCATAATTTTTCATACAAGCATAAATAAGCGAGTTATCGGCAAAAAATCGCGTTGGGGAGCTTAAACCCCCGATTGCGGGGGACGCCGGCGTGGGATTTTATGGGAGTTTTGGGGGGTTCATTAGAACACTCCAATGTACATCTCTATCAAAATTCAGCTTGCCCGAATATGTTGCAAACTAAAAACCTTCCTTGCCTGGACTATTTCTTAATTAAACACTTTTTAGAACCAACCTGCACGAAGTTGCATAAATAATTTAAGTTATTATAATTATACCGATAATATAATATATTAATTGAATATAAATAAATTTTATAATTTTATTTGTGAAAAAAATAAGAAATGTTATATTTAAGTTACAATCTACATACCGGTATCTACCATATCAACAAAATTAATAATTGTGAAATTAAAATGTTTAGTGGAAATACTAATTATTAATTAGCAACTTAATTAATTAGTATAAGGTTCAAGTAGTTAAAAGTTTTACCTATTTATAACAGAAAGCGATTATGAAAACTTTACCAAAATTGCTGCTTTAACTAAATTAGTCTAAATTTGTTGTAGTACACCATAATATTTCAACATACCACAAAACACAACAAAAAATTCTTATAGTACATTTATATATTTCGTGTTTTGTAACTGAAAATTACATTTTCAAAGAAGAATCTTATAGTGATAATCTGATGGCTGAACGGATGCGAACCGACCGTTTGAACGAAATACTCGTAACTTTTGGATGCGAAAACTTATTTCCGCTATTGACCACTATATTAATTTAAAAAACAATATTTATCGTCAAGGCCTTCAGGATGACTTATGTACACATCTGATAGTTTAGCCACATTTGTGTTTACAAAATATCGATTAAAGACATTTGAATAGCTTTGAAATTATAATTAAACTTTTGAATTATGCACCTTATGCATTGCCTTTTTAAGTAAAAGTGATGCTTTTATTTGAATAAAATTAATATAAATAACGGTATAATATATCGAAATAATAAAACGTAATAACAGTCAATATCGGGAAGTATTCGCTTCTCAATGTTCTCGAGTTCAAAAGATTAGCGTTCAAATGCCCTGGTTAACTAAAACACACTTTTGTGACCAAAAGGCTTCGAACCCACCGAAATTTGAGTTTAAATTTATTTTCCTGAATCATAATCCAGTGAAGTAAATTTAGCATAAAACTGGAGAAAAAGCAGGGGATATTATGAACTTTATGAATTATGATTTTTTTATTGAATTTATAACAATCGTTTAAAGCAGCCTTAAATTTTTATCCAAACAGAGTCGAAGCCATTATAATTATTCTAAAGGGACCTAAACACATTGATATGTGAATTATATACCCCGATTATAAAGTTTTGAGTAAAATATTTTAAAATCTATTTGTTGGAGTTTAACTATAGTTATTTTGTATAGTAACGATGAGGTTTTTAAATAATAATATATTTTTTGTAAATATCTAACTATTGTTACTCATGTAACAAAAGCATTATTTCATGAATGTTTTGAGTTATTTATGCAATCACTGTTATATTTTGAAAAAATTTATTAAATTAAAAACAGCGTAAGTATTCGCGGCCTGGAACACTAATAACCATTTAGAAATAAATCTGGTTTTATAATCTCTTCTTTCAACGACGCACCCTAGCTAAGTACCTAAATTATTTAATTAATTTAATATAATTTCGGTAAGGGTACGTATATTTTAAACTGTTTTTCTTCAAGTCAGGTTTTGGTTTCAAAATACAGTAGAACTCGGTTATCACGAACCTTCTTTGGGATAGCGAACGTTTGAAGATAATGTACAAAGTCATAAACGAAACTGTTATGTTTCTTAAATAAGTTATTATAATCTTGAACGAATCAACAATTGAAGGGCCTAGTGGAAAAAGTAGTTAAGTCACTTTTTTTTCAATTTGTAGTGGAGCACATTTTAACATTGCGGCATTTATTCTCTACAAATTAGTATAAAAATCAACAAATTGAAAAAAAAGTGACTTAACTACTTTTTCCACTAGGCTCTTCAATTCTAATTAAAAAAAATTGAAGTAGGAGTTGGATGATTCACCTAATTTGGGTATAGTACTTGTAGCAAATTTGTAAAATTCAGTTTAGTTTTCAAGTGTAAATACGAGTAATATCAAGTTAAATCAAATAAGACAACTTTAAAATTTTAATTTGGTTTTTAAAGTACACCTCCATCATAAAAGGTGTTTCATTCCATAACTTTCGTTTTATCCGAGTTCCACTATAAATTTTTTTACAATTTTTTAGAAGAATAATTAATATCATCTTTATTTGAATTGATTATTATTGGATATACTTAATTTCAAAATATTGGTGAGTTATGTTATCGGCGAGAGTTGCTACTACAATAATTTTAAGTTAAATAAATAAACCTTTTCAATTGAGCATTCATTAATTAAAGTTAACTGCATTATAGAAGAAGTAAAACACACCTAGTAGGAGAAACGTACTTATAAAAAAATTAATACAACTAACAATAAAATACTGTATGCAAGATACATTCTGAACATTTAAAAATTAAAATAAAAAACTAGAAAAATAAGCATATTAACATAATATTTTACTATTGTTAATTCTCGTGTGAATTTTTTTCTACTGTAACAGCAACATATTTCCCTATCCATAGGTTTATCTAATCAATTTTGTTGAAAATCGGAAATATTTAAAGTTTCGTTAAAATATGTATTTATGTTGTTCATGATGTGTACTAAATAACAAGTTTTAGTACTAACAGTATTAATCGTATAATACATAATATGGGGATAAAAATATTATACCTTTCGCTAAAATTAAGCAAAGATAAACGGAAATGCCGCAATAAAGAAATTAACACAGCTACAAAACATCAAAACCTGTCGGTATTATGCATGCACATTATATTGAATCTGACAAAACGTATTATCAATAGTAAAATTATTGTTGGGTATAGGTCTTTTTCAAACAATTTTTTTTAATATTGTCAATATTGAGTAATGATAATAGGTAGATGTAAATAATTGCGACTCTAAAATAAAAAAATTTAATAAAAGAAAATTTCTTCGAATTATAAATTATGATTCACCCAAATCATTCTTCAGTACACTAAACAATGCATATTACTAAATCATTGTTTAGACTGTTCCGAGGATTACCAAGATATATATTCCGATAAGCCATTAATAAATTACAAGACACCACTATATAAATTGACAAGGAGACTTGATAAAATTATTAAAGCCAGTATAAGCTAGTACATAATGAATAAATATTAATATATTATATTTATATGTATGTATGTAATTACATGGGTACTCAGAGCAAGAATTAAAAACGTAAGTGATCAGTATCCTGCCAATTACAACATATTTTCCTTTTTACATGTTACAAATTTGTACACGAAGATGTGAAAATTAAAAGTTTTAATTATTATATTGAGCTCGTAAAGTTTGGAACAAATTCGATAAACATTTTTAGAGAGATTTTCTCAGAAAATCCTCGGACACGTCAACCTTATTTTTTTAACTGTCACTTTTTTCTGATGTTGAAATATTTTTATAGTATCGTATTTTATATTGAGCTGTGATGTCATCGTAAATTTTTTTAAATGGCAACCCTTATTTTTCTTTACGAATTTAAAAAGAGTTCAAAAAATATAGACCTTAAAGAGAACGGTTTTCGATGTAATCAGTCCCAAAGTTGCAAGAAAGCATTTAATAAATTACTTCAATAAATTTAATAAAAACAATATAATTATGGAGGTTTCTGCAGAAATGCTCATTTCTTGGCAATATCCTATCTGCCACTGAAACTCATGTAAAGCATTTTCAATCGTATCGGATTGAATTTCCCGAATTTCATTGCAAATTCTATCCTAATGGTAGTTGGTCTATTGACATAGACTTTGCTTTTTAAATAGCCGCATAAAAGTAATCAAGCCGAGTAACATCCGGAGATCTGGGTAGCCATTCCATCGTTCACCTGCGACCAATTCATTGGTTGGTAAAAACTTGGTTTAAATATTTACGAAGGATTACTGCACAGCGGGATGGATCTCCGTCTTGCTGGTACCATTTCGTGTCGTTGGGAAAATCTGGATCTCCATTATTTGGGAATAGCACCGCAAGTGCAGGGACTAATTGAAGGGCCTAGTGGAAAAAGTAGTTAAGTCACTTTTTTTCAATTTGTTGATTTTTATACTAATTTGTAGAGAATAAATGCCGCAATGTGAAAATGTGCTCAACTACAAATTGAAAAAAGGTGACTTAACTACTTTTTCCACTAGGCCCTTCAATTGGTATCTTAAAAAGTCAAGTTGCATTTCACCCGTTAATGTGCTTTTAAATAAGAATGGGCCCACTATAGGTTACCTATGTACAATGCCAGCCCAAACGTTAAGTTTTTGTGTAAACTACAGAACAAATTACATTATTTCGGAATCTGTCATCTGCATCCTAGCGCTGCAGCACGGTTTCACAAAACTGGAGCCTACGGTCAAGATAATCTTCGTTTAGTTCAATTTCACATATCTTATAACGGAACTCTGAACTTTCGCATTTTCCGCCACTTGACGAGTAGATACATGGGGATTTTCTTGAAGCTCGAGTAAAATATTTAGCTGATAAACTTACTTCTTGAACTGGTTGATGACCCGATCTAGGATGATCTCTCGTATGACCCACTAAGCTTTCGTAAAAATTTCAATTGTAGAAAAAAGTGCCACTTAAAAGAAAAGGACGACGTGTCCGAGGATTTACGTAGAAGATTGATGATTCAATTATTATGAAGTCATATTAGGAGGTCTTGGAATTAAATGACACTATGGGATTACATTTACTAATTAACGCTACGTGGGACTGAAGAAGGTCATTACGAATTGCAAAAGTTATCATAAATGATAAAGTTACAAATTTTATAAACACTATAAAGTTTACCGGGTAGGTTTTCTCTTTATGCAAATATAATTTTCGATTAGTTACGTATCTACTATCTTTGAAGTACACACTAAACTTTGTATAATTATTCAAATTTTATCAATTTTCAATTATTTATGTTATGTTACGAGTACTTAGCCCAATTTTAAATTTGTAAGTCACAGAAAATCAATTACCTCACACTGAATTTTGAATAAAAGACAAAAATTATTTAGCATATTATTTCTAAGACAAAACCAGGCAGTAAACTATAAGAAATGTGACACTACTAAAGAAGAAAAATTACAGTTTTTCTTATCTTGCAAAAATGTAAGCGATAATATAGAGTGTTTTTTAGCTGCATGAGAACTTTCAATAGGGATAACATTTGAATGAAGTTTGTCAAAGTGACAGTTCTTTGACATTAATTTGTGTTCAGAAAGGTTTGCCATTTAATCATGAATAAATTAACACTTGAACAACGCTACCAAATTGTGGAAATTTATTTTCAAAGTCCGAGTTCCGTTTGCGAAACTTATAGAGCTCTTCGCCCATTTTATGGTCGACATAATTGACTTTCTGAGCAGGCTATTAGTGCGGTGATGGATAAATTTCGTACCACTTCTTCATTGCATGATGTAAGACCACCAACAAGACAAAGAAATGTACATACCGAAGGAACTATCGCTTTTGTGAGTGAAAGTGTGCAAGAGAACATTTCAATTCGCCATCGTGCTCAACAACTTAGGCTTTGTCCGTCCACTACATCGAAAATTTTATATCAACATCTTGGTTTACATCCTTACAAGATCCAGTTGGTTCAAGAATTGAAGCCTAATGATCATCGATTGCGTCGTGCGTTCGCAGATTGGGCCCACAACCAATTGGAAGTGGATCCATTTTTTACCGCCAAATTTTGTTCAGTGACGAGGCACATTTATGGTTGAATGGGTATGTATTATCAAATACTTTATAATTGACAATACGGGAAACTTATGCAAATTATTGGCGACAAGATTTACAGCGCCTCTACCGGCCTGAATTGTCAATTAACACGTACAAATTGTCATTTTATGTTTTGCATTATCGTATTATGCATTGATTAGACTTGATTACACTTTATTTCATTTATAATTATTTGTGCAATGCATTATAATTATTTTGTAGGCATTTAAAACTTGTTATAATTACATTAAACTTCCATACTAACCGGTAGTGTGCAATTCAACTCAATAGGTGGCGTTGTGAATAGTGTCGCCGGTTTTTACAGCTATAAGTTTCCCGTATTGTCAATTATAAAGTATTTGGTATTATGTAAACAAGCAAAATTCCCGTATATGGACTGAGACCAATCATTGCATCCATTAAAATTGACTGTTTGGTGTAGAATACACGCCAACGGAATCATCGGTCCATATTTCTTTTGAAATGAGGAAGGAGCTACCGTTACGATGAATGGTGTGAGATATCGACACATGCTTAATACATTTTTGTTTCCAAAAATCCAAGAGTTAAGCATCGACAACTTATGGTTCCAACAGGATGGTACTACATGCCACACAGCCACCGAAACCATCGATTTATTGAAAGGACAATTTGGTGACAACATTATTTCAAGAAATGGTCCTATCAATTGGTCTCCAAGATCGTGTGATTTGACGCCTCCAGATCATTTTCTTTGGGGGTATGTTAAATCCACGGTTTATGCTAACAAACCAACAACTCTGGAAGCATTGGAGGTCAATATTCATCAAGCCATGGATGAAATAAGGCCAGAAATATTGGAAAAAGTGGTCAAAAATTGGACTGATCGGATGCGCTTTGTAACGATTAGTCGTGATGGTCACATGCCGGAAAGCATTTTCAAATCATAAATGGCATTACATTTACTTTCATAAAAAATAATTAAAAAACATTCAATCAATTTTTCAATGTTTGAAATTCTCATTTGAAGTTCTCATGCAGCTAAAAGAACACCCGATATTACTTATAATAATTATAACATATTTATAATCTATTATTATCAGTGTGAAATTGTATTAACCTCAGTCAGTGATTATTGTATTTTAGTGCAATAGAAAGCGTAACACGGATATCAAAAAAGAGTTAAACATATCCAGCCTAAATGACCGCATCAAGAACTACAGGAATAATTGGTAACAACACCTTGAAAGAATGACCAACGAACGGATACCTAAACAAATACATAAATTTAAACCGATAGTAAAGAGAAATATAGGTCGGCCCAAGAAAAGATAGAACGATCAAGAGTCACGTAACGGACAGTACGTCCAACACGTGCGGATGATGATGATGATAGTGCAATACACAACAAATTTTTTTGTAAATTAACACGAAAAACACAACTTCTAATTTTCTATTTTTGTAAATTGTTACAACCATAATGAGTAAAAGAGTATCTTTAACAGAAGAGAAAATTAAAATGTATAAAGATCTACGCTTTTCCAATTGGGAAATGGAAAGAAAAATTACCAGATCACCGAGAGTCATAAATAATTTTGTAAAAATGAGAGATAATTATGGTAAAAATCGTTCTAAAACAGGAAGATAAACAAAAAGAAGCGTTCGGCAATCACTAGGGCTGTAGGCCAGCTCGGCAAATGGTCAGATATTTAATCCGGGTCCAAATTTTCTACCTGGAAATACATAGACCAACTCGGCAAAGTAATAAATTTTGGCTTGGCCAGAACTGCGAGCATCAAAAAACCTACCCTCCGATGCTCCGCATCTCCGGGCGGTTTTTCGTGCTCCGAGCCGCTACGGGGCGGGCGCTAAACATACGAGAGGCGCGACAGATCAAGGAAACCGGGATAAATGCAACCGGGATGTGAGAGACCCTCGAAATAGCATTATTCAGCGCGTTTGCCGAGCTGACCGAAAATTAAAACGGCCTCTGGTTTTCATTTGCACAGTTGACCGGTAGGATTAACCTATCCCTTGTACCTTCTGCCGAGTTGACCTACTCCGATCACTAGGGTGGCTGCTTCAGGTGAAGTACCTGCATCGAAAATTAAAAGTGAATTAAACTTTAGCATTACTAATCGACGGTTACAAATCGTTTTAAATGGAAATCTTTTTTAAAGAAACCTCCATTTATCAACTATCATAAAAACGATAAAATAAAATTTACCGAAGATCGTGTATCATGGAAAGAAAAGTGGAAAAACGTAATATTTTCCGGCGAAAAAAGTTTAATCTGAAAGGACCTGATGGTTTTAAATATTAAAGACATGATCTTATAGGAAAAGAAAAAAGAAAAAATAAAAATGAGTAGAAATTTTGGTGGTGGAACAATGATGATTATTTGGTCTGCATTTTATATTATTCAAAAATGCCAATTTGTTGGATATCTACAAAAAAGAATAGTAAGAAATATATTGAACTTTTAGATGAAGTTCTAATATTATATAGAATTCAGAGAACAAGTAGTTATATCCCGATAACTGGCGTTTACAACAAGACAATACAGCCATTCTCAAAGCACGTCTAGTAACTGAATGGTTTCAACGAAAAATTATCAAAGATATTGATTGACTAGCAAGATCTTCCGATTTAAACCCGATAAAAAATGTATGAAGGATCTTAACTAGTATGGTATATAAAGGAGGAAACAATAACGTTCATACGGTGCAAGAGTTAAAAAAACTCTATTACGACAAGTTCGAATAAAATTGCACCAGATTTTTTGCATAAAATTGGCCATAAGTATGGAGAATCAAAATTGTGAAGTGTTAAAGAACAAAGGCAAGAATATTCATTACTAATTTAGTTTTAAAATTCAGATTTGGTAAGAAATCAGAGAGTGAGGTTAATACAATTTTGTGAATTTTGGCATTTTTAAGAAACTTTTGCAGTAATTAATTTTATATCTTTTATATTATGATTATGATTTTGCATTTCATGTGAAATCATTTTGTAATGAAGAAAATGTTTAAAAAGAAGGTTAAATATTGAATTAGTACAAATAGATTATAAATCTTTTAGAATTTTTAAAATATAGTAGTTCAGCATGCGATCTATTAATCTATATTAGTAGACGAAAAATCTACAAGTAACCATTTGAACCAATAATTGTTTCACGACCCCATGTAGAACTATTATGAATTGGAAAAAAAAGCAAATAATTAATCAAGTCAAATAAATAATTACAGCTGTTTCAACCTTAAACACGATTTTTCAATCGTGCTATTGGCATCGTCAGCTAGTATACATAAAGGGTGATTCAATTATTAGAGGTAACAATTTAAATTTGAAATAAAACATATTAGTTTTTGATAATGTGCTGATATTTTTATTTTAATATAATATTAAGGCATCGACATTACATATGAAATTTAATGTCGGTCAAATGGCCGTCATGCATGGCCATCATTGCAGATTTCCGTTCCTTTGATGAAATCTACCGTAAATAATGTAAACAATGTGGTAGTTCATAAATAACGCGTCGAATCTCGTTCTTTAGCGCTGAAATCGTTTGGAGGTCATTGGCATACAATTTTTGCTTCACTTAAGCGCAAAGAAAAAATCCAACGGTGTGATATCACACAATCTTGGTGGCCAATTTTGGTCGCTGAAACGAGAGATTACGCGGCCGGGAAACTTCGTGTGCAATAACTGCATTTTTTCTCGCGCTGTGTGGCATGTGGTGCCCGTCTTGTTGAAACCACATGTACCAACATCAATGTAGTACAATTGATGCCAAAAGCAATTTGTTATTTTGTTCCGATAACGTTCACCATTGACTGTTACAGTGGCACTACGAACGCTTTCGAAAAAGTACGGCCCAATCGCTCCGCGATGCCACCCCAAAATCCACACCAAACAGTGACTTTCTGTGAGCGGATTGATTTTTCCTTAATAACCCGTGGATTTTCATGACTTGGTCGGTTATGTACACCTAAATTATTTCACAATGCGCAATTCATGTTGGTGAAATTTTCCGTATTTCGGACATGGGTTTTAACAACTAAAATGCGTTGTTCTGTCATATACCACTGCATTATTACAAATGTCAATGGTGATAATCACACATGTGAAATACCAATTGTTTATCTATGACAGAAAAACAATGGTACTAGATTTAAATTGTTACCTCCAATTGAATCACCCTTTATATTGGAATTATATGTAAATATACTAATACTCGCAACTTGCCGATTTTCCGATTTATAATAAAACTTTCAACGAATCAAATTCAATATAATACTGGTTTCAAATGGATATACGTGAAGAAATTGCATGGTTTAACCCCATTAATA
The DNA here is from genome assembly GCA_932274525.1 of Podabrus alpinus. NCBI lineage: Eukaryota > Metazoa > Arthropoda > Insecta > Coleoptera > Cantharidae > Podabrus > Podabrus alpinus. The sequence continues at coordinate 89,900,040 of OW026451.1, forward strand.
CGGTACTAAAAACCTACCGGTTGGTACTAGGCTCAATTTAAAATTAAATAGTTTAAATATTGAATTTATGAAAAACAAAATTTTGGATGCGGTCCTGAAGCAATTATTGGTTCAAACGGTTACTTGTAATTTTTTTCTTCTACTAACGTAGATTAATACATCACATGCTCGACTATATCTTAAAAATTGTAAAAGATTTTTATTCTAGTTGTTAATAATCGGTCAACTAAATAATAAATTTTGTTTTTTCAAAAATTCAAAATTAAACTACGTTGTGACTAGTTTTTAATGTTTTAATATTCCTTATACTTTGTCCGATGATAGCAGTTTGTTTGTGTGCAAATACAGAGTGCATTTAATTTATTCTACTTTATTTCATGTTTTAATTGTTATAGTTTTTCAAAATTATTTTTCCAAACTCTAATATTGCAGCTAGCAGGTACAAGAAGTTCTTGACTACAATTTATCCTTTACGTGAGGTAATTTTACCAACGAGGGCGAATCAGTATATTAAATTATTTATAAAAAGAAGAATTGCAAGAAAATTAGATTTTATATGAAAGCTTAAGAAGAATAATTGAGGCATTTACAACAAGAGTCACCTGTTAAAATAATGAGAGTAATAATAATGAGAAAATAAAAAAATAAGAATTATTTATAATCACAGTTAAAGAAACCCAGGCAACAATTTGCGGTTACTCTACCACTAACTCAGCCACTCGAAACTAAATTTCTTCTGCTACACACTAAAGAATACACTTATTTTAGCAAATTGTAATAATAAAAAATGTGAATATGGTCCAAACTTTTGAAAATATCGAATTTGAACTTAGCTAATTTTCATGTAATTTAGTGGTAAAATTAACGAGATTCCCGCGCGTCGCTCATTCTGTGGTCGGTCCGTGCGTAATGAATGACCCTAACACTTAGAATATTTCGCACCGGCAGATGCAGCTCGACTCTCGTACATGTAACATCGATTATTTTTTGTTTTTAGGCGATTTTTTGGGGGTTTAAAATCCCAGTTGCCTTCATCCCGGTTTGCTTGATGGGTGGCGCCTTCTCGTATGTTTAGCTCTGCCGCGGAGCGGTGTACGCGACTGAAAAACCGCCCGGAGGCCCGGAGGGTCGTAGGGTAGGTTTTTTGATGCGCCCAATTCTGGCCGTGCCAGATCCACCCAAAAAGTAATTTGCACCATCCTAGGTTTTCCCCATAGTTGTTTATGTTTATTTAATATTTTTTTAATTTTTTCACTTTTTCGGCAATACACGGGTTATTTTCCATTTTTTTGATTATATTTATTACTAATATCCACTAATCACACCCCCATCTATCCGAATTTCAAAGAAAAATTCAAATCGGAGCGAAAAAATTTTACGCATTTTCAAGGGACCACGGGCGAACGATGCACATCGAGCGGGGTCAGCCGCATACTCGATGCGACTTTCCCGTACTTTTCAAAAGTCGATATTGGGGTTGTTTTGACCCCGTTCACACTTTTTATTGTTTTAATAGACAGATATAAGCATGTTCTTTAGTGTGTAGCACTCGAAAAATTTTTTCGAGTGGCTGAGTTAGTGGTAGAGTCGCCACCTTGCTTGACGTTGCGTAAACTAGCGACCACAGATATTTGGATTTAGCTCCTACGTCGCTGCTCTTGCGCTATGGGCTCTGCCCATAGATATTGTTACACTTATAATGCATAAGTAAAAGAATACTAAATGTTAACACATTAACTGCCAAGTGATGCGACGTGTGTGCCTCACTTTCTTGGGGGTTTCGTGTGGCAACTCATACTTGTACCGCCTAGTTTCTACATGAATATAATTAAAACTACAAAAAATCACCGTATTTTCAAAGAAAATAATTTAAGCTTATATTTTTATGATAAGGCAGGTCATCAATAAACATAAGCTATAGACAAATTACACATCTAGACCTAGACCTGTCCCTAATTTGAAATCGAATAGAAATCAATAAAAATTATTTCATATAGGACTTTTAACTATTGATAATTATAATAATATAAAACTTTTTAAAAATGAAATAGTTAATTTAAACTTTTAAAAATGTTTATTTAAGCTTAAATAAACATTTTTAAAAGTTTAAATTAACTATTTCATTTTTAAAAAGTTTTATATTATTATAAAAATTATTTCTAACTAACAAGGGGAAACTATTCGTTTCAATAACCAATTTGATCCATTTTAATTAAACGTGTAGGTGATGACATGATTTCACTTATATGTAATGTTTCGAAAATGGTATGTAAGCCAAAATTGAAGATATGATTATCTGTTCATAATATTTAATGCATCACAATTTCAGCAAGTAACAATGTGGCTTTAAGTGGTAAGCAGTTGGCTCGTAATCCTGACAGAGCCAGTTCGAATCTCCGGGAAGTCAACTTTTTTTTCGTCTTACAAATCCTGAAATATAAATATTTCTATAATTAAATGTTTTGAAGTTTTCTATTTGGTTAATTTATTAATAAATTTCACTCTTTCCCACTTACAATAATAATTATTCCACATACATTTTTAACTATGAAAAGAATGCAATTTTTTATCACGAATTCAGAAAAATTATGCATTTCAAGCCAATTAAAAAAATAAATTACTTCAATAGCTTCTTGAATAACAAAATAATTAAATTGCATTCTTTTCATAGTTAAAAATGTATGTGGAATAATTTATTATAAGTGCGAAAGAGTGGAATTTATTAATAAAATAACCTAATAAAAAAACTTCAAAAAAATTTAATTATTGAAATATTTATATTTCAGGATTCGTAAGTCGAAAAAAAAAAGTTGACTTCCCGGAGATTCGAACTGGCTGTCAGGATTATATGAGCCAACTACTTCACACTTTCAGCCACATTGTTACTTGCTGAAATTGTGATGCATTAAATATTATGAACAGATAATCATATCTTCAATTTTGGCTTACAAACCATTTTCTAAATTGGCTACATATTGCACTCTTACACATTATATATACCTTACATAAGTGAAATCATGTCATCACCTACACGTGTAATTAAAATGGATCAAATTGGTTATTGAAACGAATAGTTTCCCCTTGTAAGTGTCATTCGACGAGCTTATTGCAGTCTACTAAAATTAAAATTTAAAGCATCTAATGATAGCAATAATCCAATACAGAAAGCTCTAAGAATAGGTTTGTTTTTATTGCTTAATTAGTTTTTTGTTTCGTAAATTTCAATTTAGTAAAATACTTACATTGATTTTAAAATTCGAAATTATTGTAATGTAACAAATAACTCTCCAATATTATGATATTATGTGTTCCTAGTTTATTTAAATAATTCAAATAAATATGAGATATATATACATACTAGGTACTACGGGTTTTCCGCAATGAGATATCCAAACTGAAAATATTTATTCTAAGTAGGTACATAGGATAATTACAATTTTCATCATTTCAATGTTTACTGTACCATATCTCAAAAATGTTATATTTTAGGGAATATACTCCGTACGTATTAAGATTTTTCAATTCAGAATTACGTACACCCAAGATTAATATTTTCAGCATGCCATATCAAATTGCAGAACATTCTTTATAATAATTAATATTTGCCTCATTGTGCATTGTGCACAAACATACAAAAGCTCGTGCACAAATTATAAAATGTAAAACGGGCCATATATAAATTAATATATAACGACGATTACTTGTTAAACTTAAATGTGTTCAATTGTTATGTAGAGCTGTTTCAGTCAAGTATAAGAGAGGTTATTAGTCAACTTCTGACAACCGTTAAACCTTTCTAAAATATATCTACACATCGATTTGACATACCTGCCGCCAAAGAAATCGACAATTTGCATATACTGGTCAATAAGTTTATTCCTAGGATATCAACAATGTCCAGTTTCACGAACGTTGATTAAGTTTAACCAGTGTTAAAAGTTATCACTATAGTAATTACAATAAATTAAAAAGTATTGCATTTTATCAGCGATTAGGTTAATAATTATGGGGTAATCATAGATTAAATCTTATTATCGTTCGCGAATCTGAATATAAAAGTTGATATTTTTTGTTATACATTAAAAGTACGAATTTGTACAAGCTTATTCTCAAAAAGATATTGATCAAAATTCTCGATAGGTCCATTTAAATCTAATATTGTATGACTTAGTCTCTTTTAGTTCTTCAGTGTTCTTAGTTATTTCACGTCAAATTAAATATTGTAAACTTGCTTACATTCAGAATTAACAGGCTGTAACAGTCTTAAGAGAAAAATCGATGGCGGAGATGGAATACCATCAGAACGGCGGAGATACAGCGGTGTAGAAGATAATGGAAAACCACCACGCTACTATTCCGAGAACAATCTACATAACTGAACGCCCCGGTTGCGGACGCCCCCAGAATGGGGAAAGGATGCGAATCTCCCGATTGACCAAGATCACTGACGAGACATGGAAGAGAATTGATGCATTTGAAATGTGGATATACCGAAGAATGATGAGTATCTCATGAATGGATCGAATGACAAACCAAGAGGTACTACTTAGAGGAACGAGGTAGAGGAACGACATTAGAAATAATGTATACAGTAACGAAAAGAAAATTAGAATATCTGGGACATGCGAAGCGAAACGAAAAATATAGACTCCTTTTGGTGATAATCCAAGGTAAAATTAATGGAAGAAGAGGCTCCGGTCGCCGCAGAATCTCGTTGAAAACCCTCAGTAAATGGTATGGGAAGAGGACAAGATAGTCTTGATAAGTATGTTGATCGCTAACCTCCAATAGGAGAAGGCACGTGAAGAATAATAATAATAATAATATGACTATAATACAGCATTTCATTCCTGTCGGAATTTTGTTATCTCCGCATAGATTTTACAAAACTGTTTATTAGAGTGGCTTAGTGCCCGTTTTCTCTACGTTTCACCCTATATTCTGTTATCAGATTTCGCCTAATTTTCAATTCTTCCCCATATTTTTCTACCTGCTATCTTTATTATTCAGTCCTTGAGCTTCATCTTTCTAACGTCCTCAATAGCCCGGTCCCACTATCAAACTTTGGATCATCCCCTGGTACGTTCCTACATTGGTTTCCATTCGACGATTTGTTTTATCATTATACTCTCATCACTTGTCAACACCTGTCCTAACCATTTTATTCTCATATATTTAATTATTTATTCTTAAAATGTCTTCGTTTCCTATTTCTCGCAATAACTCGGAATTCGTCATAGGTCTGGATTATTTTTCATTTATTTTCTTTGATCCCAATATCCTATTCAATATCTTCTTTATAAAACTACGTAGTTCCCCTTCTTCTCTCTTAGTTACACATAGTCTCTGCCGCATACGTAAGTGCTGACCTTATTAGCGTCTTATATATTTTTATCTTTGTTGTTCTTGATAAATTTTTGTCATTTAGGAAGCGCTTGTTAATATAATAGGCCCTGTTACCCAACTGCGTTCTTTTTATCTCCTGCTGTCTTTCGTTTGTGCTGCTTACCTGTATCCCCAAATAATTGAAACTATTTACCTTTTCATACCTTATACATGAATGTCGATCTTCAATTCGTTTCTTGTACTTTCGTTGACATCTCATATAATATTTAATTTTATTTCGATTTATTTAATAATCAAACGAACTTACCTTAAGTGAAGTTTGATAATAATTATACGAAGCATCTCATCGAGTAGATTATCATGTAGTACCCTGTACTTCATGTTAGATCTCGCACTTTTAAAGTAACTAAAAAGCAACGGAAACTCTCCTTTATGTAACGGGGCTCTCCACCTACCCGACTACATAACCTTACCTACTCATTCTTTTTAAAGCTAAATTATCCATCGTTGCAACTTCTAGGGAATGATATAATGGGGTTTGGAGGGTGTAATCTACTCGATGAGATGCTTCGTATAATTATTATCAAACTTCACTTAAGGTAAGTTCGTTTGATTATTAAATTATACTCGCATCTCATCTTCGTAGATTATCATGTAGTTGTTTAAAGCTAAGTTGCAACGGAATTACACAAATCACAGTCTCAATTGTAGAGAAACATAGCTTCTTTATTAGGTAAGAGAAAAAAAGGAACAAAAAAGAAACCATAATATGCATCACCCTATACAAAAATTTCAGCGAACTGTGCTTCGTCAACCAAAGGTCGGTTGTAGAATCTCGCAAAGGTGCTCGACTTCTTTGTCCAACCTGCAGTTTTGCGAATAACCTCCAGAGAAACCCCTTTCCTGGAAGTTGCCGATGTGACCGCATGTCTGGTGCTATGTGCGGTGAAAAAGGTGGTGTCGATACCGCTACTGCCTAGCACTTCCTTAACCCATCTGCTGATTGACTGGGGGGATGCTTTGTTGTGAGGTTTTTTATAAGTTAATATTAAATTATAACTTCCCCTGCCTCTAAGTCCCTCGGTTCTTTCCAAATAGTTCATCAAAGTCCCAGCAGGGCATATACTAGGGTTTTCCTTAAAGAACGGTAATTCCAACATCGGTTGAAATCTGTCTCTTCCCGAAGTCTTTACTCTTGCCGGAACCTTAATCTGTATTCCCTCGCTCTTTACTACAATGTCTCTGACATCTATTAGGGCGAGGGTCTGTACACGGTGGGCAGTAATTAATGCCAACAGTGTAACCAACTTCTTTGTCAGGAGTTCAAGCGTCAGGGTCTTGTTTGGGTGCAATGTGGCTATGTATCTCAAGACCACTGCTGGATCCCAGGTCGACTCGTATCTTGCTCTGCTGGGCCGGAGGTGTGCTACCCCCTTAAAAAACCTCCTGACCCTGTGGTCTAAACCGATCTCGGGGTTTATAATTAGGGATAGCCCCGACCTACAGGAGTTGAGGGATCCATAGGATAGGCCTCCCTCAAACAAGCTCGACAGAAAATCCAATACCGAGCTGATGGGGGCTTCAAAAACTGGCAGGCCCCTGTCGATGCAAAATTTCCACCAACGCTTCAACCCACAATCATATTGCTTCATGGTAGAATCTGCTAAGGAAGCTAGCATTACTCTGATTGTGGGGTCCGATATCCCTTTTCTGCTGAACGCCCTCCTGACAATCTCCCTGCTACCAGGGTAAGCTTCTGCCAAAGGGGGTGAGGAGCCCTATCAGGAGACAACAACTTAAAATAGTCTGGTTTGAAATAAATCGGCTCTTGTACCAAAAGCCCACAAAAAATCGGATACCAAGGTTGGGATGGCCACATGGGCACTACTAAAATGACTTCTGCTTTATCCGCAATTATTTTTTGAATGACTCTCAGAGTGACAGAGAATGGAGGAAAAGCGTAAAACAAACCCTGATTCCAGGGCAAGGTAAATGCGTCTATAGCAATCGCCTCTGGATCCGGGAACCAGGAAACGAATTGCCTGCACTTGGCATTGTTCCTGCTTGCAAACAAATCTACCTGAGGGGTCCGAAGGGTTTCTACAATCTTATCGTATGCATCCTTTGCCAATTCCCATTCAGTCTCCGGCTCTAGCCTTCGAGATTCCCTATCTGCATCTACATTATCCGAAGATTTAATGTAGGAAGCAAAGATAGTTAGTCTTCGAGATTCGCACCACTGCCAAATCTCTCTGGCCAACCTACTTAATAAAGGGTGTTGAATACCCCCCATACGATTTATATAGCATATCGCAGTGGTATTATCGATTCTACATAAAATATTGCAATTTTGCAACTCTCTGGCGAAACACTTTAACCCAAAAAACGCAGCTAGCAGTTCTAAATAATTGATATGGTATTGCTTCTCCCTGTGGTTCCAAAAACCATGAGATTTACTCTTCCCACAACAAATGCCCCAGCCACTTCGAGAGGCATCAGAATAGATAACCGTACTATAAGAATCCGCCCTAATCGAGTGTATAGCTACTAGTATATTAGCTTTCCACCAGTTCAGATCCTCCATTAAGGTGTCGGGTATCTGTAAGTGGCGGTCATAATTATCTTCCGATTCTCTGAGCGCCAAGAACTTATGCCTCTCAAAAAGCTTGGTATACAGCCACCCGTATTTGATCGCCGGGCAAATTGATATTAGAACCCCCAGAAACTTTGCAAAGTCCCTAATTGAACAAGATTTGGTCCTACTGAATCTTTCCACCATACCCTCTACACGCTGGCGTTTTTCATCCGGTAACGACAGGGTCATGTTAACAGAATTATAAACAAATCCTAGATATGTACATGACTGATTAGGAATTAACTTACTCTTTTTTATATTAATGATGAACCCCAAGGAGAGCAATAGTTGTTGAGTTTCTCTCACATTTTCTAAACACTCATCAAAAGTGTTACCTAGAAGAAGAAAATCGTCTAGGTATAGTACCGAAAGAAAACCCTTTGATCTTAATTGGGATATAACCGGTTTCATTAATTTCGTAAACACGAACGGGGCTGATGATAATCCGAACGGTAAGCAATTATATTCGTAGAGAATGCCATTGAATCGAAACCTCAAAAATTTTTTATGCGACTCCTTTATAGGTAGCATTAAATATGCATCCTTCAGGTCCAGAGTGGCCATGAAGGAATTGTTAGTTACAATTCTCCTAACTGTCTTAAAATCTTCTAATTTAAAATGGTTATATACAACATATTCGTTTAGTGATTTTAGATTTAAAATCATCCGATTAGAGCCATCGGCCTTTGGTACAAGAAAGATATTAGACAAGAATTGACCCTTGCAAGGAAGGCAATTACGTATGGCATTTATCTTCAACAATTGCCTTATGGAAACGTCTATCTCCTCAAAATCCTTATTTTGCCACGGTCTCTCTAAAGGAGCCGAGTGTTGGTGAGGCCTCTTAATAAAATCTATGGGGTAACCCGATAGCCATGACAAAATGATTTTATCGGAGGTTAAACGCTTCCAATTTTCAATAAAAAACTTTAGCCTTCCTGCGTGCACACTCGCCCCATTGGCAACTACTGCCTGTTCTGCCCCGTCGGTCCGAACTGAGTTTGTCTCTTCCGAAACGTTTGCTGCCGACCGGTCATCGCCCTTTCTCGAGGCAGAGCTTTCCGTCCGCTCTGATGTGTGTTCCGAGATGTCTGTCGGAGCGGACGCCTGGAGTTTAAATGGTTCCTGGCCTTGAATGTGCTGCTGGAACTCTTGGCCCTTGTGGGCTGTGAAAGCTTCAGATCTATGACGGATCTTTCCAGCGCCTTTGCCGCCTTTACCCTTTCACCTAGATCTACCCCAAAAAGCCAACCGTCCACTGGTACATTGTTCAGTGTCGGTTTTAGATCTTTGTTAATCCCTGTGGTTATCAACAACCTTCTTGTGTCACTCTCCGAGTGGTGCACATCGGCAACAGCCCTTGCGGCATCACTAATCAATTCTATTAGTGCCAACTTCCTGTCGCCCCCCCCCCTGTTTCTTCAGCCAGATACAGAGTGACTGCCTTACCCAGCGCTGATAAGCTTGCGCCCAGCTGGTTTTGGACTGCGGCTAGGCGGCTGTCACGACCCAGATAAGCCTCCGATAATGATAAGGCTATCTCCGAGTTCAGCTTTGCGGCTTCCACTAATGGGCAATTACTTGGAGGGGGATACTTCTTAATCAGTTCCGATCTTTGATCGGCCTTAAGTCCTGACCTCAGGACATTTCCCCAGCGCACTGCTAGGTCTTGTTGTAGAGGTTCGTCAACCGCCTTCTCAACCTGGACCTCCTCCCCCAAGATATTCAGTATCTCTGCATCGAGGCCTGGAGCCGGGGGGTCTGCTTGGGCATCCCTCTCGATGGAAGGATTATGTGGCGTTAGAGGCAACAGGATGTTGTCCTCGTGTTCCACTTCGCCTAATAAAAAATCTTTTATTAATTCAATGCAGTCTGAATGCCACAGAGCATAAAGTAATTCCTAAGGTTTTAACAACTCGTGTAAAAAAAACCTTAGATTCTGTACGGAGAAAATTACTGTAAAGCCAACTCGTGTGCTCTACGTTAAGTAAAACCAACTAGTGGAACTTGAAGTAATTTTTAAGGTTTAACAACTCGTGTAAAAACCCTAACATTCTGTACAGAGAAAATTACGGTAGAGCCAACTCGTGCGCTCTACGCTAAGTAAAAACCAACTAGTGGAACTTAAAATAATTTTTAAGGTTAAACAACTCGTGTAAAAACCCTTACATTCTGTACAGAGAAAATTACGGTAGAGCCAACTCGTGTGCTCTATGCTAAGTAAAACCAACTGGTGGAACTTAGAGTAATTTTTTGAGGTTAAACAACTCGTGTAAAAACCCTTAGATTCTGTACAGAGAAAAATTACGGTAGAGCCAACTCGTGCGCTCTACGCTAAGTAAAAAACCAACTTGTGGAACTTAAAATAATTTTTAAGGTTAAACAACTCGTGTAAAAAACCCTTACATTCTGTACAGAGAAAATTACGGTAGAGCCAACTCGTGTACTCTACGGTAAATAAAACCAACTAGTGGAACTTAAAAGTAGTTTTTTGAGGTTAAACAACACGTGCAACCACCATTACATCCGTACAGAAAAATTTACTGTCGATCACAACTCGTGTGTTCTATGTTAAGTAAATAGCTTTCGCTTAAAGCTTATTATAATTAATTATAATTATTTTTTCCCAAAAATACAACCACGCTCAAGCGCTAATTGCAGGGAGAAATTTAATGATTTTAAAAACTATGATTGTACTCACTATGAATTTCCTCGTAGCATTCATCGCTATGCACCGCTGACTCTGTCCTCGAACCCTTCGGACCATAGTTTTTATGTTCGCGTCCCTCTTCGAGTCTTCGTAAGCGTTTGTCGAGCCTCTTTAAGGTACGCCTTAAATCCTCTTCACTATCGGTATCGTCGGAGGAGCTATACCTACGCCTGCTTCTTCCCATCTTGTAAAAAGTTATCAACAAGAAAAAAAACCAAATGAAATTCTTAACAAAAAAAATTTACTTCGCACGTGTACGATCTCTAACGCAAAAAACAAGAATGAGTAGGTAAGGTTATGTAGTCGGGTAGGTGGAGAGCCCCGTTACATAAAGGAGAGTTTCCGTTGCTTTTTAGTTACTTTAAAAGTGCGAGATCTAACGTGAAGTACAGGGTACTACATGATAATCTACGAAGATGAGATGCGAGTATAATGAGTAATCTCATTGAGCCCAATCTTCGATTTTTAGAAAATTTCAATTCATTTTCTTCTTCTTCTTCTTAACGTGCCTATCCGTTACCGGATGTTGGCGACCTCTCTCCTATTTTCATTTCCATTTTCTTCTAGTTCTTGATATAACCGCCACGTCATCCGAATGATAGGTACCTCTTTGTTTTTAAGAATTAAATTGAAAAATGTTCGCGACATCGCGTCTCCTTGCCTAACTCCACTGTTTACTATGAAGTCACATTGGTAAGACCTTACACGTGGAGTTCAGCAACGTGATTCCCCTATGGATTTCGCATCTCCCTACATCTCCTTTATTTTTTATCGTCACTATAATATCTTCTTTCCACTTTTTTGGCATCTTTTCTTCTATCCATGCTTGTTTTATAATTGTATATATTCTCTCATGTAACAAACAAACTTTACCGGCGATTTTTAATTTTTGAGTTTATTTATTATCTCCATTATTTCTTCATAAGTTAGCTCAACTATTTTTGGTTTTCTTCCTTTATTTAATAGAATGTCGCATTAGCTCCCCTACATGATCTCACATTTATGATTGACGTTTTTTTCTTCTTAACTACCATGACATGATCTATCTGATTTCCCTCTTCATTTATTCTGCCCGGTCATACCCAAGTTATCTTGTATATTTTCTTATGCTTGAATGGGGAACTGCTAATGTCTAGGTTTACTTTTTGTGTATATTTATTTAGGTTTAGACCCAGTTTTATAATAGCAGTATAACTATATTATACTAGGTACGCATAGCGTTATTCTACGAATAACTTATACAAATATGTATGCATAAACTACATATTTATTATATCTTATCAACGAATAGTTATTCTAAACTTTTACTGCTATTGTAAAACTGGGCCTTGTTCAGTGTACTGTGGTATAAAGGGCCGTTGCAGAGAATTTATCATTTTAAATAAGCCTTAAAGTATATAAATTATTATGTTATACTGTAAATACGATTGCTAGTTTATTAATCGCCCCTGTATACTTTAGTTTGAAATCAAAGGTTAGTAGGTTTGACGTTATTACGTTTTTGACAAGCACTTCCTTGTTAGAGTTTGTTTGAAAAAATTGCAAGCTAGTAATAGTAAGTGTTTTTTGATGATGTTTATTTGTTATAAGGAACTTTAATTATTAGTTAGTTGTTCTGCTTGTTAATATGTATGGTATTGACTAGTTATAATTCTAAATAAAGCAATTCTAGCTGTATTGGTTAACATTACAATTTGCGCATTTAGCTAAACATTTCGTTTACATAGCACCGGTGCGCGGGGTGTTTATGGTGGAGTAATTTACACTGAAATTTTGGTTTTGTTATTGATTTTTAAATATTATTTGTTAGTACTAATTTGTTATTAATTTATTTGCAACGATTTCATTTAGCCAAAAGTAATTTAGGTACGCAGAACTCTCTTAGTTTGTTGGGTTTATTCTTTCAGTATTCCGTCAGAATACTCTCAATTTTAGAGTGTCATTTTTATGTAGGGTTAAGTTTTCAAATCAAATTCAAATTTTCTTTTTATATGTTTTGTGTTTGTATGTCCTAGATTTTTGAATCTAAGATATGCCACTCCCCAACGTTTATCTTAGTTTTGGTGATGTAATAAAGAATATTTCTTCGTCTTTCTTTTATTAACTTCACCTGGTGTCCAGCATATTTTCATAATCGGCAGAACATTTTTATATCACAACTATTTGGAAGACAACAACCTGAGTAAAATAATCTACGAGTTTTCATGCTTTCAATGCTGGAGTTAGATTGAAATTCTACAAAATAATAATTTTTAACAAATACTTTTTTAAATTTTTAACAAGGCATCGATCCAGTCGTATACCAAAGAAAATATCGCAATATATTTGATTGGCCAAAAGTCACTTTCTGATTTATATAATATTGAATTATGTCGCGTTCATAGGTGGTTTATATTAAAATCTTACTCTTATAGCTCTTAGAATAATTATAAGTACACATACATATCTACTTATTCATTAGATATATAAACTTTTTAAGTTACAATTTATTTCCGGAAAAGAAAAATTATAGCTTGAAATAATTTATTTAATAAATTTATAATTTTTAAAAGCTTAATAGAATTAAGCTATACTTTAATAGCTATAGTTAAGTTTTTATAAGCTTGGGCAATTAATGGGTAATGATGCGTGATATAGTATAATCTTCTTCTTCTTAAAGTACCGTAATCCGCTCAGCGAACGTTGGTTATCAACTTGACCGAAGTCAAGATGACTTAACTAGGGAAAGAAATTTAATGGGGTGGTTTCCCGTTGCCTTCCCCATAGCCCATAGATTTATATTGGGCTTGTAGATCACAGCAGTATATCCGGCGCGACTAGATATAGAACCACGGTTTCCCGCTCGCTAGTCTGCCGGTGTAAGCTTAACGCCACACTGCTGGTCAAATCGTATAGTATAATAGCTTCTCCTATTTAAACATCAACCTCGACCACTGTCAAAATGAACTTGATATACATTATTTACACAAAAATTGCCCTGATGACTGAGATATACCGGATAACTTTTAACTTATGTATACTAAGAAAATAAAGTATAATAATAAAACCTAATGCATTAATGAAACCATCGCAGAATAGTAGGGTTTTAACAAAACCAAATATAGGAATTTGGGGTCCTCATTACTCTCGAGGGTATTAGCGGCTCCGATTATGATTTAAAACTGATGGTCGTTGGACGAAATGAGTGTAAAAATAACATGGAGATGTGGAAAAGACTTGAAAAGGCATATTCTTATACAAAAATGAATGTAAACTGTTTGAAAAAAGAAAGAAAATCATAATTATATAGAGATTACTAAAGTAATACGAGAATAATAAATTTATATTAATAATAGATACGTATAATTCCAATAAGTAGCTGTAAGCTATACTGCTACTTCGCAACTGTAAGTAACAAGTCGGTCCTATAGGTATACTTTATTTGTGAAAATCGATTTTCTTGTAGCAATAGCTTTTCACCCATTATTCGTTTAATTATTTTCAAGGCACATAACATGTACCAAAACACCTACGCCAAAACTCAATTTATTACTTGTTATTATATATAGTGATTGCAGTGCACGGTCTTACAAATTTAAATCTACGATGGGTGTGGTAATAGTATATGTACAAGACAAATCAGAATAACACCGTAAAACTAGCAATCATTTCGTTGGCGTGTTATACGTACTAAAAGTTTCCCGATTATAGTTCAAATTTTTGTCAAAGGCACGAATAATCGTATATACGTAATGTATAATATATGAATCACTAAGTAATTGCAGAAAGGAGACATGTGATGCATAATCGTTAAAAATGTGTTGGTCGATTTTTTTGAAGACAGATTTCACTACTAATCGTCGTGTTATGGCCCGTTTTTTAATAACGTCACAAAATCAAACAATGATACAATTAAAAACTAGACTACTTTATTGATTCACTATTTTAAATTGAGCGTTATAAAGAAAAAGGTTCCTTTTTAAAATGATTTACGCTATGGTACTTAAAACTATAAGCAAAACAAACTGTGAACATCTAGTAGGTAAGCAATTATTAATAATAAAACTGAAATTACTTATCTAACAAAAATTAAACGCTTGTAAACAATGTTAAAGCATATTTGAATAAAAAATATATTTCATCACTAACCTGTAAATATCTCAGTTGTAAAGCTGCAGGGGAATCCCCAATAACTTCAGATGCTTCTCGTAAAGCTCTAGAAGCTTTTTGTTCTCCTTCCGCAGCAATTACTTTAGCACGTGCTTCTCTAGCAGCTTCGGCTTCAGCTGCCATAGCTCGTTGTAATTGAACAGGCAATCTAACATCTTTGCTGTAAGAAACAGAACCGTATATTATTACTTTATTTTCTATTTTTAATTTAGACATCATCATACATTTCTACTCTTTCAACATTAATACCCCAGGAGTCGGTAGCATCATCTAGTAGAGCTTTCATATGTTGGGAAATACTTTCACGTTCGCTAAGAATTTCATGCAAAGGTCTTTGCCCCATTATATTTCGTAAAGTCGTTTGAGCTAACAGTCGCGTAGAATGATGTGCATTTTCAACATTGGCAATTGAAACTGTAGCATTAGAAACACGATAATACACTACAGCGTCTACTGAAACGGTAACACTATCTTTAGTAAGAACCTGAAAAAAAACTTACGTTAACGTTTAATAGTTTTAAATTAATTAAGGTTAAAAAATCAACGTCTTCGGTACTACGGCCGTTTTTAAGGCAGAAATTTAAAAAATTAAGAGAGCTACCTAGTAATAAGGTAACGATTTGAATTCAGACAAAAATGCTATTAAAAATTGTTTTTTAACACTTTTTACCAGGTATCCATCGGTCGCAGGAACATCCGCCTGTATATTATAGAGAAAATTCTACAGTTAATTAATTTCATTTTTAATAAACTCATACTTATTAATATAAGTATTTCGTAGAGAAAGGATGGTTTGCCCTACAAAATATTAAGTGATCGGGAAAAATATATAAAATAATTAAAATTTTGAAACAGGCTCATGAGTAAGCTTAAATTTGGAAGCTAAATTTACCACGGACATGCTTCTTATAGTTTTAAACTGCCGTAGAAATAAAGTTACTAATATGTGGCTTCTACAGTCATAGATAAGATATAAAGTATATCCTCCTTCTCCCTCAGTCGTTTTGCTTCTCGAAGAAGCTTTGTGGTCCATCTTTCGTTTTCTCTTTTCAATGCATGTAATGTACATTCGAAGTGTTTTCACATACATACTACATGATCTACTTGTTTAATGTGGGTTCTGAACCACGAGAAGTGTAACACATTTCATTTCGAGATGAGTTTTCTTGACAAATTACCTCGGTGGTTTACCATGGCCCTTCGACGAGCAACGATAAGAATTTATAACTCTGCCTCAACTAAATCAGGTATTTCGCATTATCAGTAGATGCACCTATTAATCACACATCTATAACAGTATAAACTTATAATATAATACGTTATAGCAATGATTTATTTATTATTAATATGTATTTTATATTCCGTAGTAGCTATTAAGTTAACTATACATACGACTGCATAAGTTTAATAAAGGTGCCGATACACATGCTACTTATGTCACAAAAGCATGCTATTGGGTCTCAGGAGCCTGCTAGTGGCATGTGTACACAACGCTGTTATTAAAAACCATGGTTTAAAAAAGCATAGTACTGAATCGCACAGTATTTAATTTTTGTGTTATTTAATCTTGCTGCTTCATGACATGGAAGGACGAGCGGTATTCACAATAAGCATGTGTGAACCATTACGTCACATGCTATTAAGATTTGTACCGCGTTGTTATTGTCATCATTTTTGCGTATTCAAAATGTCTCGATGGGGCAATAATAAAACATTAAACTTTATGAACATTCTAAAAAATTGCTTTCTGCAAACTTCTGCTGTGCTTTTACTAGCCCAGTTTTTCACCCAAATTTTGATAATTTTTTATTTGTGATGTATTTAAGAATTTCATTGCACACTGCGTTGCAAGACACTTTATAATATCATTGTTTATTTCATTTCGGAAAAGAGAAACTTCCCTTGTGAGATTTGAGGCATTGTGTGTGTGTGGGTGGCAATTTGCACTGATTCACAAACATGCTACTTAGTGGCATGAAAGCATGCTATTAGGTGGCAGGTTCCTATTAGTGGCATGTTATGCAACGCTGCTATTAAATATTAGTAACTACTGAACATTTTTGGAAATTTTTTTGAATTGAAATATAAACTGGCCTGCATGTGATGCGACTTTTGTTGATGTTTTCTAATAATTTTGAGAAATGTATCAACTAATTGATGACTGACAAAATATTAACTATATCTCGTACTACGTTGTGGTTGATTACATCAACAAAACAAATTATACAAATATCCCAAACAAAAGATAAATTTATTAAAACAGAAATATTCTGTTTTTCTTTATTAGTTATTTCTACAAGCAAGCAATTGCTTGCTCCAAACTGTTGCTTCTACTAACCCAATTTGTCACCCAAATTTTCCTCTTTCTTATTATTTATGGTTTCCTTAAAGATTTAATTTCACACTATGTTGCAAGATACATTATAACATTTTTTATTTCGTTTCGAAAACGAGAAACTTCCACTATGAATATTTAAGTACTAATCTAGCAACCGTATGTGTACCACTGGCTGGCATGTGTATTCTCATCAGGTTTGATAGCATGCTATCTCATGGCATACTAGCAAAATTCATGCTATTTCAGTAGCAGATTTAATGTCTTCTTCATAAGCATGCTATCAAATACATGCTATTCTTCTTCCTTCTACCTTGTTCAGGTATAGCGTGGAAAGAGTAAGAAAAGTATGGCATAAAATCCACAAATAAAAAACAAATTTTTTTTATTATTTGAACATGTATACTTTTTTAGTTCGAGGCAGATTTCAAAATGACCAATATAAACTATCTCTTCGACTTTTTGAAGAAATTTTATTTGTGCGTACGTTTATGTGTTATTATAATTACCGTTGTACGTAGGAGAATGCTGACAAACTTTGTCAATTAATATTTTCGACATGTCACGTTGTGTTACATTATAGGTTTACATTTTGTGGGTCCAACATGTATAATAATCTACTAACAATAACTATAAAACAATATGAACATTGCCAAAGTTATGAACAATAGTAACAAGCTTAGAGTATACTTACATATTGTTAATTCATAAATGTTACAATAATTATTATTAAAGTAATACATTTACAATAATAATAATAATAATTTGGAAATTAACAACACATTTTGTTAATTTAAAGGTTAAGGTGGAAATCTATATTTAAAATTTAACGATAAAACTTGGATAGCGCACTTTGATAATAAACTCTTCTCGAATAGTCAATATTACTATTTTTCAAATAAGTTCATCTTAAATTGAAGACGCGACTAACGAAATAAATCAAAATCGTAATCTAGAACATAATTTAAGGATTTAAAAGTATTGCATTGGTTATTTATAGGTTCAAAATGTAAATAGATATTAGATCTAATACACGTCCGTCATAAAAGAAGAATTATTATCACGTTCTAGAGCTAGATTCTGGTAGCTTAATACTTCATGTATTTATTTAACTATTCAATTTTCCGAGCAGGGTCTGCTGGGGTAAAAGTGAAACACGTAAAATTTAGGTTCAAGATAATTAATTAATTATCAAATTAATTTATGACAACATTTAAAACGCTATTTTTCAGTTATAGTTCACTTTAAATTATATAAAATTACGAAACAAATATTTTTATAGAGTAAGACTATTAGCCAGTCGAAAAACAAGTAAAATAAATAAAATTTCTCTATAACTGCCATGTACGTATACTGAAATTTTGTTTTTATATTATCGATTTTGCACAGAAAACATATAGGAAGATAATAATACCCTTTTGGTTTTCTTTAATACCAAATTAAACTTTTGGGAACAAGTGAAACATAAATTAAAGACAATGTAAAACAGTTTCTAGAACATATTCTTCAAGTCAATGCAAATTTCTAAAGCATGGTTAAAAGTTGTAAAATCAGTGAGTACATAGATAGTACACAACATGACGTTCTCATATTTTACATCTCTACATGGTGACTCGTTTTACATCCGAATATGGTAAATCAGTATTTTTAAGTTTTCTGCTTGCTATTTTAACCGATAAGAATGAAAATGGTCAGTCGAAGAAGATTTTATTTTTTGACAAACAGAACTTAATAAGATCGCACAACATTTGTTTTCAAAACTTTAAAAGTGTCTAAGTTTTTATTTTTCCAATTTTGTTTTGAATATACTACGTATCTATTTTTTTTATGAGTTTAGCCGAAGTTTATATTCTCTATTAACTATTTAGTCGTAGTTTGTTATCAAAGTTCATTTTTATATTATTTAGACTTAAGAGAATAAAATGAAGAATTTTCAAACTTATTTCAATCATGTTATAATTTTCATTACCTCCTATCGCATTATATTTTACTTTGTGAGTTAATATACCTAATAAGTGAAAGCATGCAGCATATTTTCCTGCGCAGTTTTTCCCGCAATTTAATTTTTGCTAGGAAAATGTCAACAGTACTACTATGGGAGTGCAAGCCTATAGGTTTGTTCGTTTTAGCAACACTTTTTACACTCGAGTGTGGCCGAGTGTAATTTACACTCCCACTTTTTTCCGAAAGTGTGCGTTTAACACGAACGCAAAAGTGTAATCCCTCCTTGAGAAGCAAATCAAATTTGTGTTGGTACCTAACCTAACTTGTTGCCATCCACTTCACAACGAAACACATCATGTTCGAATGTGATTTCAGCGCTAACCAGTTGAAATAGCGATCCATCTATAATATAATAGTAAAATACTATAAAAAAAACGCCAACAAACTTACCATCACATATACAAGTCACAAAGCCGTCTGTGTTTGGAATGTCTCCGTTCGCATCTCGAATTAACCACGCTGTTTTAACATTAGTACCCATTTTATTGAATAAATAAATAAATTATTGAATAAATAAATAAAATATATAAAAGTTGAGCAAGTTGTAATAAATTAGAGACAAACTACTAGGTTTCATACAGTACGTATAAGACATTTTTAACGGTTTACTTTTATTTTTTTAGGTTTGTAATTTGTATTTTAAATTTTAAATAAATTTTAAAAAATAACTAAATTTAAAATAAAATTTTAAATAACTTACCGCCAATAACAGCCAATCAAAATTAAGTGTTAACTTGCACACCTGCTCTGGAGCAGGTGTGGAAAGTGTCGAAAAGTACAACTAAGTGTAGCTACACTTTATAACACGAACAGAGCGCTCTGCTAGCACGAACAGAAAAGTGCACACTTTGTACAAAAGTGTAAAAAGTGTTGCTAAAACGAACAAACCTTATTTCACATTTCCCAAGCTTGTTTCACTTTGTCCCAAAATAGAGGTTCAAAGTGAAACATTGTTTTATAATGCTTATGCTTACATTATAAAATGTAAAAAAGTCTTGTATAATTGACAAGATCACGCACAACTGCATCTAATCGAAATATTAGAAATTTTAATTTGTCTTTTAAAAAGCTTAAAAATCGACGGTGAACTTATCACTTATCAAATATTTAAATGGCTGTATAAGTATGTAGCCTCTCTGGTAGCTACTAAGGCCCAGTTTTTCAGTCGTGGTTTAAACCAAATAAAAATAGTTAACTACAAAATTTCATGGTTACGGGTTTTTCACTCTTGGGTTAGAAGTGTTGTCTAACCAATTACTTAAACCAGCGCCAGTGGTGGTTTAACTAAAATATTTTAGTTAACCTATATATTCTGTGATTTTAGTTTACCTGTTTACTTTGACCATCTTTGACGTGCAAATATAAAGTGTAATTTGTTAATTTGATTCAATTGATAAATTTGAGTCAATTTGTAACAATTGATTATTTACAATTCACAGCATAACCTCACAATTTCAATACGTTGATTGTCAAATTGTGAAATTTCACGGCGTTCCGGTCAAATATTTTGGTTAGCTAACTAGAATATTAGGAGGCGGAGTCTAGTCACTGAAAAACTCATATCGGCCTAAACTAGTTTAATATATTGGTTAACTTTTAAACCAAGTTACCTAACCCAAAAGTTAACTCATGACTGAAAAACTGGCCCTAAGTTAACTACATGACTTGTAAAGTATTATATTTCGTTTCATATTTACCCCACTTGACCATATCATTTATAATTATTATTAAAATTAATGTTAATAGTGTGTTTAACTATGCACAGTCATTTTGTATAAGCTTTAAGCAAATTAACAAAAACATTCCGTTTTTTGCAACAATTTTCAGAGTTTAATGTCCGATAAAGACGAATAAGTAAATGTTCTTTTCAGTAATAACATAAAAGAGTTTGAGCGTTAAACCTTTAACAAAGAGTTAAACGCCAAATACACCATACAATTATCGTACCGACTCAGAGTTGTTACAATATCGGTACAACTGTTGAATCGCTAACCACACGGTACGATTTGCATACAATTTCCATACAATTTGTATGAAATTGTATGCAATTTCAAATTGCATACAATCGTGCGATATCGGTGCAACTGATAATAGTGAGCGCACACACTATGCAATTTGCGCATACAATCTCCAAGTTGTTACGATGTCGGTACAACCGTTGTATCGTGTATTTGATGCATTACACGACAAGTACGAACTCTGAACTTCTCACCTTTCATTAATTTTTTTTATTTAGGTATTTCATTTGTAAAAATGGGAATTATCTTTTTATGTTGATTTTTGATATTAAATTATTCCATCGATATATCAATTAATTACACCATATAAATAAACACATACCAAAATAACACTTTATTACTAATGTTTAGATTTTTTACATGTAGCTATGTATTTGTACACTAGCAAAGGAATTCCCACTCCACACTAAACACCTCTATTAGGTGAAATTGAATAACTTCGAGCATCTCTTTGACTAAAAATATAAAATAACCATATTGGATTTTACCAATCAGGATAAAAGTGACATAAACTTGAGTGTAACACTACGATAAAAACAACAAAAAGGTGTTGTAAAATAAAGAATTTAGGGGCTAACCACAATGATTGATCGAGAAATAGATTAATTTAAAAAATTAAATAAATCCAAAAATATGGAATGAAAGTCTTTCACTTGAAAAAATTGTTAAAAAAAATTAACGAAATTAATTAATAATCTGTTTAATTATTAATAATTATTAATAATAATATAATAATTAATAATATAAAAATAATAAACTGTTTGCAAAATTCGTACACTATATTTTAGATTACATAACTTCTACCTACTGGTAACTTCCACCAAAATTCGCTATAACTCCTTTGGGTTTCTGAATTTTAATGTCAAATACGGCTTCAATTGCTCGCAAAATTGTGAAGTTTACAACGGTGAAACAAAAAGACAATTTTTGAAAACTTCCAGAGTGATAAAACCTCTTAAGCAAGTATTAGTAGATATATATTAAGATAATTATTAACAAGTTCTCTTCTGATTCAATAAGAAGATTAGGGGAATTCAGAAGAAGAAAAATCGAAATGGTATTAAAATTTCTGCTATGTAGCTCATCCGGCGATCACACCATTTACTACACAAAATACTTAAATTCCACTTTCTGTGCTACGAGAACATAATTTATTAGTATGTACATTCTTTGATAAATAAGTATACCTTATATATTACGCACCAAGATTTAGAAGTGCACTATTATTGCAGAGGGCCAAGATTATATCGCGAGGTGCAGAGGGCCGAGGGATACAAGGCGCGTAGCAATAATAGTATTCTCAAGCGTGGGGTATACATATAACTATGTTACGGCTAAAGTGTTTACTTGGCTAGTTTATAAACTATCCCAAAATGTTGGCTACCTACATTACAGTAAACATAATAGCCAATATTTTTGGTTAGTTTATAGACTATCCAATTTCAACTGGCTAATATAAAAAATTTTATCTGGTAATACAAAATAAGCAATACGTTGGCTAGTATGTACATATATAAACTATACAAATGGATTAAACGCTAATTTTAGGTAAAAGTTTTATTTTCTATTAAAATAACCAAATTTCAACCGATATCTAAGGAAACCCGATAATGCTGGTGTAAAAAAGAAATAGGAAAAGTTTTGAAAGAGATGAAAACATGTACAGGACCGAGCGCAGATGATTAAAAGTTATAACTTGCAATTTTGGAAATCGTAATATCAATAACACTTTTAAATTAATCCTTTCTAAAGGTAACATCCTAAAGGCATACCGAACACCGGTAAAAATATTTAATAAACAGACACTCGAAAACTTTAGAACTATCGACCAATAAGCTTTTAGTAATATATCCATTAACCGTTAACCAAACCAATTAAAAACAGTTTAAATAAAAATCTGGATGATTACCAACCAAGTAATGAGCAATATTTAAACATTACACCGTCACTATACATAACTAGAAATCGGTTTATCGTGAAACAGCTGGAATCGAATTTATTATTATAATGATTAATTACATACAATAGCAATCAATGGTACATTTTCATTATTAATAATAATATATGAAACGGCGCATGCTGTAAAGAACTCGCTAAATAATAATAATAATATATTCTTAATAGTTCTTAATAGAACAGAAAATGATGATAAGAGAAAGTTACACTGAGAAATAAACACAGAAGGGAAATCCAACAATAATTATTTATTATGAAAAGCATTTGGAAGACGGTCATGGTCTGAACGTTAGCGCGATCAACTGCTAACGCAAGGCGCCTCGGTTCGACTACGGGTATTGTCTAAAAATTTCTTGACCGTCTTCCGTGTTTCGGACGGCACGTTAAGCAGGCGGTCCCCTGTGTTAATGATTTGCCATCATAACAATAAAAAACAGGGTGCAGGCACATCGAAAGGCAAGCCTAGCAAGCTACCTGAGATGTAGAAACCAAACTGCTCATAGAACCAACAGTGCCTTGAACAGAGGCACTATAGTTGGGAAGTACGTGACGTAGTCCTAGATTAAGAGGAAGAAGAAGAAGAAGGAAAGCATTTGGTAAACTCGACTTTATAATTAAAAATATTAATATTTCCCTTACACCTGGAAGTGAACGTGTTTAATTTGGTTATTTTCGATAATTCTTCTTCTTTTACGGCGCTCGTTCCTTTCGGAATATGGCCGCTTCCTTTTGGGAAATCTTTTTGAGTCATTTACAAGGTGGGTCAATCCTTTTTATTTTCACTTTCTTTTTTACAATTTCTCGTATGATTTAGCCTTTATGACTACTCTTTTCCATACACCTTTGTATCTGCACTTAACCGCCCAATCAACGATACCAATCTTTTTCAAATCCCTCCTCACCTCGTTCAACCATCCCGACCTTGGTCTTCCTCTGAGTCTTTTATCGATTCACTAGCTTTTCTTCTCATTATATGTCCAAACCATACCATTCCCTGTGCCTTCATAAACTTTACCATATCCTCGCTTTCAAGTTCTTCCACTACTTCACTATTTTTTCTCGCCTAATGTCATCATCATTTATTTTCTTTGGGCCCACAGTATCGCTCTTACGTTTTTCCTCTCATTTTAAATCCCTTGAGATTTAAAGTTAAACTTTAGTCTTCGAGAAAAGGAACTTAAAAAGCAGTTAAAGTCTCGGAAATGCAAAAACTATCTAAGCAAATTTTCAATTAGGTATGGACGAAAATAATGATGTTATAAATAAAAATTAATAAACATATAATAATAAATAAAATATGATATAATTCAATCGTATCAATAAATGCTGTCGTATAACTTTCCGTTATGTACTACATGCATGGCATATAAAATTCCCTGTTGATTAAATATTTAGTTGTAAAAATGCTGAGTCGTACAAAAGTAGTCGTACAATTTTCCATCGTACCTGATTACCTATGATTACATAGAATCCTAGATATTCAAAATATATTCAGTTTTCTGCTTTTCTGACCCTTAGGTCATAGAGTTTTTGATAATTTCTTCTTAAAATGGTTAATAATCATTTTCTACCATTTGAGGTTAAATTCTTTGTTTTGCCAATAAATTTATCTTCATAGATATCTTTTACTCTTTTTCATCTTTTTTAATATAACTTACGTTATTTTAACTGTACTATATCTAGACATAGCTATATTTTAAGTTTATTTTAAGTTTCTTCAGCACCAAATGACGTGGTATATTATACGAAATGTACTAAAACATCATGTATAACTTTCTCCAATCTAAATGGCCAAAAAAGTAATGTAGATTATTTTAGTAATAGCGATTCAATTATTCTCGAAAGAAATAATTCCAAAGAAGAATTTTCCAACCTAGGTCAAGCTAATCAAGTCGGGGTCTTTTTTCTTTTTTTTATACCTGACCACGATACACTTACAACGGTATGCTTATTATTTTTCTCAAACACGTTGACTGCAGCGCATTACGTCACGTGCGAACTAAATTACGAACGATCGTGTACGAACGTGGTACGAACCGTACTCGTGAACTCGTACTGTTTGTTTTTCACTCATTTCTCACTGTTTCTGTGTCTTCTGTCGAATTCAAATTATTTGAAATTATTCGAATTTGTGAAAATTGAAAATTCTATTATTAAATTCGAAAATGCCGGGTTGTGCAGTTGCGAAATGTGGTAATGTGTTGACTTATTTGCAGACTACTTTTCCTCGGTGTATGGTGATTCTGATCCTCCTAATCATACTTACTCTTCAGAAGATGTTATCGATTTTAACTTTTTGGATATGTCAGAAACTGTCATTTTTGAAGCCATTTGTGGATTACCAGATAACCTGAACTCTGGCCCTGATGGAATTCCAGCCTTTTTCATCAAAAAGTGCTTGTATTCATTGTGTGGTCCCATCCACCACATCTTTAAGTGTTCTATTCAAAGTGGTTGTTTCCCTCTAAGTTGGAAGGAAAGCTTCATCACGCCAATTTTCAAAAAAGGCGATAGAAGTGACATCTCTAACTATAGAGGAATATCAATTCAATCGGCAATTCCCAAAATGTTGGATAAGTGGGTCTCTGATCAATTGAGCCTCGCATGTAAAGATCATATTGTTGAGCAGCAACATGGTTTCTTTCCAGGACGCTCTACGTCAACAAATTTACTATCATTTGTTTCCTTTACTCTTGGCACATTTGAAGAGCATAAACAGGTGGACACCGTTTATACCGACTTTTCAAAAGCATTTGATCGTGTTTCGCATGCAGCTCTTCTGGGAAAAATGGCCTCTCTAGGTTTCAGCTCTTCTGTTTTGCAATGGTTTAGTAACTATTTAATTGGGAGAACCCAAAGAGTTAGGATCGATAACTTTTTATCTGCGGATATTAGAGTATCATCTGGTGTCCCACAAGGATCTCATTGCGGTCCTATTTTATTCTCGTTGTTCATCAACGATATTGGGGAGTGCTTATCTAATTCCTCGTATTTGTTACTTGCGGATGATCTAAAAGTTTTCAGAGCAATTAGCTCTTTAAATGATTGCTTAAAACTACAGCAGGATCTTAATAATTTAAGTAACTGGTGTATAATAAATAAGTTGGAACTGAACTTCGATAAATGCTCGGTTATGTCATTTGCCAAAAGTAACGGTCCCTCCTTCAGATATAGTTTAAATGATAAGGAATTGAAACGCGTCACCGAAGTTGATGATCTTGGTGTACGTTTTGATAAGGGACTTCTATTTAAAAATCATATTCTGAATATATGTGGGAAGGCCTTTCGAACACTCGGGTTTATTCGGCGTCAATCTGTGCACTTCTCTGCATACACAGTAAAACTTTTATATTACGCTCTTGTTCGATCGCAGCTTGAGTATGCGTCCTGCGTTTGGACTCCTCACTATCAGGTTCAGGTAAACCAACTTGAGAGGGTTCAACATAAATTTTTTAAATACTTGCACTTTAAACGAGGACTTTCTGTATTGGACTTTTCCGACAATGATTGCCTGGATTTTTGTAGAACAAAATCACTGGCAGACAGAAGATTTGTTGCTGACCTATGCTTCATGCATGCATGTTCAGTGGCAAAATTAACTGTAAGTTTTTGAAAGAAAAATTTCAATTTAGAAAACCAATAAAATCAACAAGATCGAAGAGGATGTTCGAAGTCGAGCATCATTCCACCAACTATGGCATATTCAGCCCAGTGACCAGGATGTCAAGATTTGCCAATTGCTTAAACGAGAACGATGTGGTGAATTTTCTCAGCCAACCGTTGGCCAAATTTAAGATAATTCTCAATGATTTGGATATCACTGGGACTGGTGTTTATAATTTGTAGGGTCATCTCCTGACCCAATTTGTTGTGCATAATTTGTTGTAAAAAGGCTTTGTCCGTTAATAAATGTTAAATAAATAAATAATAATAAAACGACAAAAGGGACGAAAATCAAATACTTCCGATTTCCACAAATTGAAGACATTTCTAAAAAATGGATTGTTGCATGTCATCGTGAGGATAAAATAAACCTAAAAATTGGTATGTTTTTTTATGAAACAAAAATTTTCGAGAACCGTTGAAAAACAACCCCAAAATCGACTTTTTAAAAGTAGGGAAAATGAGCATCGAATATGCCGCGGCTCCCCAGGCAGACGCGGGGAAATGCATCACGTTCCCTACGAATCGAGTGAAATTTTTTCGCTCTGATTTGAATTTTTCTTTGAAATTCGGATAGGTGGGGGTGTGATTAGTAGATATTAATAATAAATATTATCAAAAAATGGAAAATAACCGGTGTATTGCCGAAAAAGTGAAAAAATAAAATAAGATGGTTCGCATCACAATTCCAATTCGCACGTGACGTCACACAACATGCGTATGAGCATACCGTTGTAAGTGTATCGTGCCCCTGACCTAACTAAAGCATTTTCAGGTTTAGTTTTTTTTTGTTTTATGGTGAGAAAAAAACCACCTTGCTTCAAATTTATATAGCAAAATATAGATAAGTAATAAAGTATATTTGATTTTTATAGACCTATGTATGTATGTACATATCTTAACGACATCACAAACTACACATTCCGTAAATAATTCAACTACATATTAAATTATTTATCATCGACAATTCTAACAAAACCAACACTGGGTTATTCAAATTTTGTTATTCAAACTTATTTTATTTTACTTTAATTTATTAGCATAAAACGTCTTTCCAACAAATTAAAATTTTTAAATCGATTATAAATCTCTTACATAAATTTTAATTGAAGTAAATTCTACAGATAGAAATATCTAATACCCGGCATTAAAGGTAAGTAAATAAGAAGTGACAGTAAAAAATGTATACACTTTATTAAATTTTATATTTCAAAATGAATTCATGGGAGAAGTTAACAAGATTGAAATGAAAAAAATGTTAAAAAAATATTGAAGTTTACATAGGTATTATACCTATCTGAAAAGATAGAAACTAATTTTCTTAAAATGTACATTATACCTATTAGATTTTTCCTACATCCGGTAAAAGGGTTAGTTCTTTTATAAAAAAAATATCTAATAAACTTTAAAAATAATTACTGAAATGCGAAATGATCCAAAGAATGATAAAAACGAATTCTTATAGGTTTAACGTAAATTGGTATCCACTTGACTTCAGTACGGATATTATAAGGTTTAAGGTTGTTGTACCTAATATGCATTATATACTAAAATAAGGAAAGAAATGTTTGGATTGAGAAAATATTTAGATAGTAGAGTTTTTTCTTTAGTTCATTGCTTTGTAGTTTGTTAGTATTTACGAATATCAATATATAGTCCAGTCACTTTAGCATTTTACTTCGGAAAAATTCAGACCAAGCTGAAAATTTGTGTACACGTACCTTATAGCTTCCCAAATAACCTCTGAAAAGTCCCACGAGTCCAGGGAATGGCTAAACTTCTGACAGCTAAAAAACGGTGAAAAAATTGACCTTTTTTCAGTTTTTCGACAATATCTTCGTTCCTGTCGATTTTACCGCTATGAAGTATACTTATCAAAAAGAAAGAATGGAAAATTATCTACAAAAAAAGTCATATAAAGTTTATTGATAGAATTAGTCATTTCCACGGAAAAAGGTCCGAAACATTGGATTGAGTTTTGTTGTTTCGCGCCGCTGCGTGGTGCGTTCTGTGTGGCGGCGCCGACAGCAGCTGCGCCTCCCCTCTGACATCTGTGATGGGTTTATGTGGTTTATACCTGCTTTTCTATTCTTGGCGGTGGGGTGAGCTGAACGCACAGTCCCAAACAGTCCCCAATCGTGTCTACATCATAGCGGACGTATATTATGTTGCGTTGTCAAAGTAACTCGTGATGGAAGAACTGTGTGCTATTTGTGACAAAACCCTCGCAAGTGGCGAGACTGTAACAGTTCAGCGGGGAATAGACAAGTTAAAGGACGTAAGTTGTGAAAGAAATGACGGTAAAATTACACTGTTTAGTAATGTGCAATCTATCCAAGTGCACGTGGCTTGCCGTAAAGACTATACTCGCAGGTCGAATATCGACACGTTCAAGCGGAAACGTTCTATCGAGGATGCTGCTGGTTCATCGGTAGCTAGTCCGGTAAAAAGTAAGATGAGATCATCCGCACCAACTTTCGATTTTAAGAAACTTTGTATTTTCTGCGGAAACGAGGCTGACGAGGAAAAAGAAAAGAAACTCGAAATGCACCACCGCAGAACAATCAAACACGTTTCAACAATCGGCTTCAAAGAAACCGTGATGCAGGCCGCTGAGGGAAGAAAAGATGCAGAGGCACAAGCTGTTAAGAAAAGGATTGTTTTCGAGACAGATTTAGTTGCAGCTGAGGCTAAATATCACGCTGATTGCTTCCGCCGTTTTCTTTCACCAGGCACGGGGAAAAAAGCAGGTCGTCCGGTGGATGTACGAATTATTGAAGCGATGGAAAATGTTTTCTCCTACATCGAGAATAATGATGACTGCCAATTTACCTTTACTGAGTTGAAGGGAGTCCTCGGAGATTTTCAACCAGACGAGAAAACGATCAAAGCGAAGCTTCAAGACCGGTATGGAGATAGGATTGTCATCACAACGAAAAATACAGGGCCATCCATTATTTGTTTCCGAGATAAGCACTATAATATTCTCAACCAAACATGGTACGAATCTAAAAAAAACAACGCCGAAGAAGAACGTTATCGAGTTCTGACAGCTGCTGCAGCGATTCTTCGACAAGATATGCATTCTGTAGCCTGTGAAACGGACTATTATCCTCCGAGCACGCGAATGTTTGACGACGTAAATGAATATCTTCCTAAATCTCTCCTTTTTTTCATGGAGGAGATCATTATCACAGGCAAGAAAGGTAAACTGGAGCCATTACGAAAGAAATCCATTAGCCATTAGCCATGCGATAATGTCTGCAGTTCGTCCGCGGTCATTTCTGTCACCTCTGCAGATTGGGCTCTCCGTTTATTTGCACAGACAATTCGCCTCAAAACGACTAGTAGACATTTTATCATGCTTGGGTTTGTGTACATCTTACAAAGAGACACTTTTATTCGAAGCTTCAAGTCTGTTCCATCCTGAGCCGATTCCGACGAAAAAAATGTAAAATTTAGAAAATAACGCACAGAAAACTATATTTTGATCATGAAATGCACTAAAATAGTCATAGAAAATTTTTACCAGAGTTTCAATGCCCGATAACGTAAAAAGTATTACTGTTATCAATGAACATTATATGACCTTTTTTGTAGAGAATTTTCCATTATTTCTTTTTGATAAGTATACTTCATAGCGGTAAGATCGACAGGAACGAAGATATTGGCAAAAAACTGAAAAATGGTCAATTTTTTCACCGTTTTTTAGCTGTCAAAAGTTTAGCCATTCCCTGGACTCGTGGGACTTTTCAGAGGTTATTTGGGAAGCTATAAGGTACGTGTACACAAATTTTCAGCTTGGTCTGAATTTTTCCGAAGTTTTGCCGATTTTTGGTCTAAAGTGACTGGACCAATCATTAGCATAAATTAATAAATGTACACGTTATTGTCAATAACGTTTTTTATAAAAAGCAAACTACTATAGCCTTTATAAAATACACACAAAAAAAAAGATTCCGAGTTATTTAAACCGCAGTTATCTAAGTAAGTCTTTTATAATATGCGTTACAGTGTGAAATATTTATTAGAAATGTTATGACAAAAACATAAATAAAATAAAATAGACATTGAGGGATTACATCATATTTACAAAAATCAATTTAAAATAATACAAAATTATGTGCAAAATATATTATTGTATGAATGTGCTAATAAAATTTCATATAACATTAAATTATTAAATAACTTGTATTAGTTTTCTCCCCGAAGATTGTTATCAAACTTTTAAATACTTCGATTAAAATTTTTACCGCTAGTCACTATGTATGTATGTATATTATTGTTTTGAAACTGAATTTTATAAGTATTTTTATTTTTAAAATAAATTTAATTTATTATTAGCGATCAGTGAAAACAAAATTATTTTTCGTTTATATATTCAACAGTTTTTAATGAATCAAGATTTAGTAAAATCACTTTATCAAGCATACCTAATATGTACACGTAATATTACGTAAGTGATATATTATAAATTTATAATAGAAATTATATTATTTGAGATGAACCGTTTTGACACCGTTCCGTTTCTCCTACGAGACATTTTGACATGAAAATTACACCTTAACGTTTCAAAGTTGGTTCCGCTTTAATTCCAAACTTATTTTAATGCATAAAATTAGCAAAAATATACTAGGTATATATTTTTGTAATCATAAAACGAGCTTTGCAAATATTATGACTATAATTTCTTTAACTGCTTCCCGTTTTGCCGTTTTTGCCTCTTGAAGAAATTCCGTGTCCCGTCCTCTTGTCTATGCATGTAACAAGCTTTAGAAATATTATCATATAGCACATCAAGTTTTCAACGTGAGCTCCGAACACGGGAATTATTGTACACTTCATTTCGAGATGGGTTCTCGTGACAGATTACATTGGTAAATTTTCATTGCCTTCCGAAGAGACAGTTAGAATATTAGTTATTTACGTACACATAAGTTGTAGAAACTCATGCTTTGCGGAATGAGTGAGAAGATACTATGAGCGAGGCCGAAGCGTAGCGTAAGAGTGTCTACACACGATCCAATCTGGTCGGGCCGACAAGCTGTCCTACACATGAGTTGAACAAGGACACAATAGCCGCACCCTTATTCAACTTATGTGTAGGACAGCTTGTCGGCCCGACCAGATTGGATCGTATGTAGACCCTATAAGTCGAGACCGAGTATTTTATTATTATTTTATACTATTATAATATTATTATTATACATTTTTCAAATATTAATATAAAATAGTACAGATTAAAATTAAAGTAAACCTTTAAACACAAAGTGTGCCCAAATTTTACTAGCAACCTTAAAGTTAATTAAATAACATCGACGTAAAGTATGTAACCAGAAATATCATGACTGTAAAGTGATAATTGCGGGAGTAAATGTTACTTTACAGAGCAGGAAATATCAAATTACCGGAGTCAAACCGGGAATTTCCCGTTAGTAGTAAACGCAGTTAAACGCTTAATTATGACCGTCTAATCTTATTATTAACTATCTGCTTATTATCCATAAATTGTCACCACCTTTTAATCCGTACAAACTTTCAAAAACGCGCTACAAGCGATGTCTGAAAATGAAAAAGACATCGAAAAAAGTTTACAAAAATTTCTATTACATTATAGGAAAAGTAAACATACAATTACAGGGGAAAGCCCATCTTTTTTAATGTTTGGTCGTGAAATTCGCTCACGCTTAGATTTACTTAAACTAGGTACGGATATCACAGTTACACCAAACCATTGTAATGTCAGAAATTTCTCCGAGGGGGAAAGGGTATCGGTACGAGATTACACTTACGATAATAAGTGGAAATTCGGTCGAGTATACAAGAAATTAGGTAAATTAATTTATCTGGTAAAATTAGATGATACACGGGTCTGGAAAAGACACGTCAATCAAATTAGAGCAATTGGGGAGAATACACCTACTTCAATTGATCGAAATTTCATTTCTGACATACCATTATTTGTTGAAAATCAAACTACACTTCAAAGTAACAATACTTTTGCTACTGACAAAGCTCATTCTACTACCACCTCACCACTGCTACCGGGTACTACTTGCCAAGAAAGGGCATATTCAAATCCAGAGTTGCGTCTATCGGAATTACCTGATACGGGTAATGTTGCCGGGCAAATACCACAACCTGCTCCAGATGAACCTTGCGCCTTGCGCCGTTCTCAACGGATACGGAAGCCTCCCAACCGTTACACTTGTATTTAGATTTGAATTGTATTCATGATAGGGGGAGGAGTTGTTGTGTTTCACCCTATATATATATTTTATGTTTAATTGCGCGCGAACCAAAGGAAGCGTGTGCGCCATCCAGGGAGTGCATTAGTAGTCAAGTACATGATTATGCGAGTACATGCATACATACAATTACGTTACATATGGTTACATTAAATTCAGTTATTAAGAATAAAGTTTATTTTGTACTAAAGTACAGTGTTTCAATATTACAATTCAAGATACCCAAACCCCAAAGTTACAACAACTTTGATGATTACTAATTTCCCCAAATTGAAGGTTAAGTGAGGTGGTAAATGTCAAAAATCGACATTATTTTTGGAGACTACAAACAAAGGATGTCGATTGTATACCCAGCACCTTATTTAATCCAAGAAAACAGAAAATCTTTTCAGAAAATATACCAATATATGAAGAATTTCATCACCTTTATAGGCAACTTATTATTTTAATCATATTTTCGTTCCATTTTGTTTCTATTGTTTCTATTATTAATAGTTTAATTATTCAAGATCTGCAAGCGAATAGCTTTCAGAGTCAACATGATTGAAAGTCAAACACATGCAAGCGAACGATGCGATTCCATCAACGCTTATCCCATTTATTCTGCCAAATAAGGCATACATATATTCGCTTCTAAGCGTTATTTTTACAAACGCAATTTGAGAATCGCAAACGAGTTTCTCTATTAACTCTATTAATTCCGTTGCATCTTTTTTTTATTGAGTAATTAAAAACAAGTTCATTTTCAATACGTACTTGTTGCACAGTTTTGTAATTTACTGACTTGGTTATAATTTAATTATTCGTATTATTGATTCGTGTATAATATAGTCTGCATTTATACTTCGTTGCAGTGTAGACATAACTCATATCATTTTATTATATGTATAAGTTCAAACTATACATGAATATTGGTACAAGACAAATATTAAAGTCAAAGCGAGAAGTACTATTTTGCTTAATTTAATTATTCAATTTATTTATGCATGTACTCGTATATTGAACAACGATAAGGCTAATGAATTATTACATGCAATATTCCAGATTATTTTAATGTTACCGATAATTTTGATTAACTGATCCGAGTATTTTCTGCAACGAATATTGCCCAAATACTATACAAAAAGAAATATTCTAAATGCAGAGCATATGATGTGGCTTGGTTGTTTAAAATTATCTAATATGCTTGCATAATATTCATGTGGCATAATATGTATTTTATTAAAATATTTCGTAAATGTCCAAATGAAACTATTCTATCCAATCAATATCAGCATTCTTGTCAATTGGTTAATGATGTATAAATTATGCAGAAAATGGCTTTATTAAATAGAAATTCAGTTAATCCGTCGATTTTTAGTAATTTATGAGCAATTAATCAATCAAAAGAACATTACACTAATAACGATCCTAGGATAATTATCGCTGAT
Organism: Podabrus alpinus; assembly: GCA_932274525.1. Taxonomy (NCBI): domain Eukaryota; kingdom Metazoa; phylum Arthropoda; class Insecta; order Coleoptera; family Cantharidae; genus Podabrus; species Podabrus alpinus. Next base: position 89,934,534 of record OW026451.1, read on the forward strand.
GTTATTATGAGCTTTCTGAATAAGAAAAATATTAACAGCTTCATAATTTAATACTAATTTAATGATTTTTGATACTAATTTACTGTTTTAATGTTGCTTTCCCGCGGTTTGGTAATATAAACAAGGATTAAACGAGAGAATTGCGCAAAACTATCAATATATTTCACAGTTATTACTTAAAACTTGTAAAATTCGCAAATTTCTTTAGTTCATTGCAACGTAAGAGAAATATTAAAAAAAACATTGTTTATCCTAATTAATTACGTTTCTATGAAAATATCGAATACTTACTTCTTGTGGAGGAATATCATATGTGCGTGTTCGGAGATCTACTCTGGCATAGGCATCGATACACGGAAGAATAAAAAATATTCCTGTAAAAAATCATACCGTGAATATTAGGTGAGTCAGAATTAAAAACAATTTTTCATCTCACCTGGTCCTTTTGCACCTCCTGAAAGTAATCGACCTAGCCGAAATATTACAGCTCTTTCGTATTCTTGAACAACCTAAAACCGACAAATAATATTACTACAGGGTGGATGGATCGAATTTCCACTTTTTAAACGCTAGTTTTGTGGCTCATTAAATAAACAGTTATTAAATTTTTGTACACAGCGGAAAATTATTCCAAATTATAAACATAATGTTTGATTTTCGATATAGATTCCTTCGAACAAATTTATGTTGCCATATCCGTGTTAGAAACCATCGCACGCAACCTTCAAATTACTTTGTCGTATCTAAGCCCATTCTGTGTTAAGCGCTTTCCAAATAGCACTTTAAAGCTGAGAAAAGTCGCCAGATGAAATCTCACAGTTCCTGTTGTTGACACAACTTGGTCGCAATACTATAACAACGCCTGTGGCAAGGTTGTGACAAAGCTGCCAGTAAGCAGTTACAAGTTTCTGTCAGTAAGCTGTCTGCGTCAGGTTGATGCCAGCAAACTATCTCAGATGGTTACCATCAAACTATTACGTCGGCTTTCTCAAACGCATTTAAAATTTTTTACGGTATTTAGGTGTACAAAAAGTATTACTTACAATTATAATTGTAAAAAGTATAATTATATACTGTAATTAATTTTATTTTTAATTATTAAAAAAAACACTAAACGTACTACCGATACTTTTGTATTCCTATTCCTACCCCATGGGGTCAAATGACCCTTCTATAAAAAGTTATATATTTGATGATTTATTGCGAAAAGTATAATTGTTAGTTTCCAATGCTTTTAGGTATCTTGAATTTTTCGACATTTTTTTGGGTAAAAATTATCAGTACAATAATAAAAACACAATTCTTGACTCACAAAATAACTATAACCTAAAATGTTTAAACTAGAATTCTCGCTCAGAGTAGAGTGCACTTTCTAATTATTTCATCACCCAATAACAAATATGATGCGTAATACAGCAAAAAAGATGATTCAATAGCAAACATATGTAATACAATAGTTTGGTCACACAATAACACATTTAAATCTTCATGATTTCACATAAATTCACCCAGGGGTCAAATGACCCTTTGTGGTAGTTAAGCCAAATTTCATTTTTTTTTCTTGTTAACCCGTAAAACCGGTATTCTGGGGTCTGGGAGACACACTTGGTTGCATAATTCTTTGTTGCACTCACGCCTTTTGTAATATAATTGTCATGTTATCAATACTTTCAAATTAAATAATTTCTGATGTTGTTGCAAAATTTGGGCGGTGTAAATAAATGTAAAACTTATTTATTATACCTGAAAGTCGGAGAGACCACTGCGTACCGTTTACGTATGCAACTTAACCGTAACCATTACGTAACGTAGTCGATTTGTAATCGGCTATATAGGTGGTTTTTTAACAAAAGAAAATATATTTGGGCTTCTATATGGTATAAATATTATTTTATGATTATTTCTCGTTTCTTATATTCGAATTTTTAAACCACTTGTTATTAGTTTATTTATTGTTATTAGGGATAGTTAGTTTTTATGTACGTGTTAAAAATTTTGTATTATTTTAAGTTTTTATTATAGTTTAATGTATAAACATTTAATATTAAATCATTTTGTTTAAATCATTTCAATATTTTTATAAATTTATTTACAAATATAAAAGCCTATTATTTCGCCGATATTTGAAAGAAATTCTAATTATTCCTTCAATTAAATTTCGTTTGATTGGCTTTTTCGCGTATGCTAACTTTAAAAACACATAATAATGTCATCCAACCTTCAAGCCTAACATAGGCTAATTTTAAGGGCTAGTTGTCTCTCAGACCACGGCGTACCGGTTATGAACCAAAAGTAGGACTGTACCGGTTACGGGTTAAAAAGAAGTCAATAATAGATGAAGCAATATCTTGAAATAATTCGATTCTAATTTTCATAAAAAGTAGTGAAAGCAAATCGTGATTTGATAATGTTATTTTTAAGAAATTCTAAAAACATGTTTGAAAAGGGTTATTTGACCCCTGACGGTAGGAATAGTGTTAACCTTCGTCTCCAAAATATCCCAAATGTAGTAAATGCATCGGATTCAGATCAGGAGATCGTTTTCAATATTTCAAAATTTAATATTTTCAAATCTACGGAAGATAAAAGCAGATGCTAATAAGAATTTTGAAAGAAATGGGTCACCGAAAATAAGTTAAATACACACAACTCTATGATACTGGTATATCATTCAGAAGATGCAATCAATACCGCACTCAGAAGTTGGTTTGAGTTCAATCCAGCCACCTTATACAATAAATTAATGAATGCCTACATTAATTATTAATACATAATTGAATATAATATTTTAAATTATATTTATAATTATTATTAAATTAATACATTAATATCGAGGGGTGTGCCACTGCGTAAATAGGTGTACATTTTATTAAATTGTATTTAAGAAATACGAAAAATACATTGAAATACTTTCAAATACGTGTAAATACATATAAATACATTAAGATACGCGTAAATACATTGAGATACGCGTAAATATGTACATGTAAATACGTCTAAATATACATTTAAAAAGAGATAAATTTTCCATCTCTACTAGCCACAACCAAGGCCATGACGAGCCATAAAACCGCATAAAACTGAAATTGCATATTTTGAATAAATAATAATTAACAAAAATTTATTTATAAATTAATTGCATATTTATTATTTACATATTTTATTTAAATATAAGATTTTGAAGTATTGAAAATTTTAATATAACATAATTAAAACATGGAAAAAAGGATCTTGGGCATAAGGAGGCGTAATACTTAAGAAAACAATTATCTCTGTCCTGACCAGTTTCGACCAATATCTTGGTCATCATCAGGACTATAATGGCAAAAAGTTACAAATTAGCAAGCATAAACATTATAACCAACATTAAACATAGATACAAAGATACTGCATTTTTACCTTAGAAATGGGTGGAGGCGTTTTCTCGTAACAGTATATAAATATAAGAGACAACGGAACAGTATTTGGTGGGGTCCACCACAAGTAACATGTTAAAAATTGTCATAATTCAAAGTAAATTACAACAGTACAAAAATTATCAACAAAACGTATCACCTGATGAGCAAATCTAGTACCCACCAGGGAAGGACAAGTAAACTTAACAAAATTGAAATAACTATTGCAAACACATAAACAGGATGCGACAAAACTAACCAACTGTAGACCTGCCACCAATGGAATATCGTGTAATTCCTGTCGTTGTTCCGGTCTGATATCGATAAATTAGTTGTTAAAAGGTATCGTATGTTAGTTGCTTCTCTTCTTATTATGTTTCTTGTACCATGTAATGTGGTATCGTCAATTTTCCATGTGGAAGTTTCTGCTTTCGATCGGCACATGTATTGTTTTATCCCTGTTCCTGTTGTTATGGATGTGGCCCTTATAGTTATCTTCTGGGTCATCTTCGTGTAAGAACCAATCACCATTCCTGTTTATCTCTTTAAGCCCTTAATTAGTACGTAATAGAGAATCTCGCTCCAGTCATACACGGAAAAAAGGATCTTGGGCATAAGGAGGCGTAATACTTAAGAAAACAATTATCTCTGTCCTGACCAGTTTCGACCAATATCTTGGTCATCATCAGGACTATAATGGCAAAAAGTTTGCTAATTTGTAACTTTTTGCCATTATAGTCCTGATGATGACCAAGATATTGGTCGAAACTGGTCGACAGAGATAATTGTTTTCTTAAGTATTACGCCTCCTTATGCCCAAGATCCTTTTTTCCGTGTATGACTGGAGCGAGATTCTCTATTACGTACTAATTAAGGGCTTAAAGAGATAAACAGGAATGGTGATTGGTTCTTACACGAAGATGACCCAGAAGATAACTATAAGGGCCACATCCATAACAACAGGAACAGGGATAAAACAATACATGTGTGCCGATCGAAAGCAGAAACTTCCACATGGAAAATTGACGATACCACATTACATGGTACAAGAAACATAATAAGAAGAGAAGCAACTAACATACGATACCTTTTAACAACTAATTTATCGATATCAGACCGGAACAACGACAGGAATTACACGATATTCCATTGGTGGCAAGTCTACAGTTGGTTAGTTTTGTCGCATCCTGTTTATGTGTTTGCAATAGTTATTTCAATTTTGTTAAGTTTACTTGTCCTTCCTTGGTGGGTACTAGATTTGCTCATCAGGTGATACGTCTTGTTGATAATTTTTGTACTGTTGTAATTTACTTTGAATTATGACAATTTTTAACATGTTACTTGTGGTGGACCCCACCAAATACTGTTCCGTTGTTTCTTATATTTATATACTGTTACGAGAAAACGCCTCCACCCATTTCTAAGGTAAAAATGCAGTATCTTTGTATCTATGTTTAATGTTGGTTATAATGTTTATGCTTGCTAATTTGTAACTTTTTGCCATTATAGTCCTGATGATGACCAAGATATTGGTCGAAACGGGTCAGGACAGAGATAATTGTTTTCTTAAGTATTACGCCTCCTTATGCCCAAGATCCTTTTTTCCGTGTCTGACTGGAGCGAGATTCTCTATTACGTACTAATTAAGGGCTTAAAGAGATAAACAGGAATGGTGATTGGTTCTTACACGAAGATGACCCAGAAGATAACTATAAGGGCCACATCCATAACAACAAGAACAGGGATAAAACAATACATGTGCCGATCGAAAGCAGAAACTTCCACATGGAAAATTGACGATACCACATTACATGGTACAAGAAACATAATAAGAAGAGAAGCAACTAACATACGATACCTTTTAACAACTAATTTATCGATATCAGACCGGAACAACGACAGGAATTACACGATATTCCATTGGTGGCAAGTCTACAGTTGGTTAGTTTTGTCGCATCCTGTTTATGTGTTTGCAATAGTTATTTCAATTTTGTTAAGTTTACTTGTCCTTCCCTGGTGGGTACTAGATTTGCTCATCAGGTGATACGTTTTGTTGATAATTTTTGTACTGTTGTAATTTACTTTGAATTATGACAATTTTTAACATGTTACTTGTGGTGGACCCCACCAAATACTGTTCCGTTGTCTCTTATATTTATATACTGTTACGAGAAAACGCCTCCACCCATTTCTAAGGTAAAAATGCAGTATCTTTGTATCTATGTTTAATGTTGGTTATAATGTTTATGCTTGCTAATTTGTAACTTTTTGCCATTATAGTCCTGATGATGACCAAGATATTGGTCGAAACGGGTCAGGACAGAGATAATTGTTTTCTTAAGTATTACGCCTCCTTATGCCCAAGATCCTTTTTTCCGTGTATGACTGGAGCGAGATTCTCTATTACATAATTAAAACATTTTAAAATTATTTATTTTGCATAAGCTTTCGGTTACCAGATGTATTAAAACATTTCCGAAAAATTTTGCGAAAAAATACATTCACGTTTAATTAACTAGTATTTTATTTTAAGAAATATTACAACACATCTGCATAGAAATAACTCGTAACATGAGACACTTGTAAGTGATAACGATAACACGTGCAAATTCTGCATAATACGGGGAATACCCTAGTTCCTAGTTTGTAATGCCGCGTATATTATCATTGCAAAAATAGCATACTACCATACTACTTAAATAACTTATTAATCTCTTTTCATATTCAAAGAAGAAAAGTTGATCTGCATTTTTAATTAAACTCATTAACTACAATCCGTTGTTAATTGTCCACATAACGTTCGTTTTGAATTTCCCGTAGGATTTAAAAAATAGATCGAGTTCGTCATGCAAGATAATGCAGCGATAGAGATTTTTATATCCTGATCTTTAATTTATTTTTGACTTTATTAAAAATTATAAACATAAAAAATACACATTTTAAGGAGAAAAATCAACCAATAAATTATTCTTATTGATTTTTTTTAGAAAAATATACGGTTTCGATTGTATCTTAGTACAAACGAGAAAAAATGTGATAATATTTAAATTTTATCGGCGTTCAAACCGAGTAAATCGTATTCTTTAACTAATATTAAACATTTAAATACTTTAAAATACCTATAAATATCTTCAAATACGTGTAAATACGTGTAAATACTTGTAAATACGTGTAAATACATTAAATACTTGTAAATACTTGCAAATAAATGTAAATACAAGCAAATAGATGTAAATACGTGTAAATACAGGTAAATACTTTAAAATTTCAATGTATTTAAAATAGGTGTACAAAAACAATGGTAGTGGCACACCCCTCGATAAATATTAATTAATTTATAAAAATATATGTACCTACCTAAGTACTGAAATGTTTACCATAGTAAATATAATATAGTAATAAATAAATTAATATGCATGCGGTTGTAAGAAATCTACAGATTGGACTGAAAGCTATTTATAAAATATTGTATTGAATATTGAAGATCTATTTTTGTCCATCATCTTATCATACCTAGTCGTGCCATAAGTTCTGTGAAATGTTTACGAGTAAATTTAAACTACTTAAAAATAAAAAAACTATAATTTTAAAAATCCGTTTTATTAAATACATTCCAACGAATCTTTTACATTTTAATTCATTCAAAATGACCACCTTTTGCATTCACAAAGGCCTTTAAAACGCGGCACGGTTTAAAGGCACGCGGTTTAAAGGTTTAAAGGTTGCGGCACGCATCATTTTGATCGGAATTAATGCCCTTGCCTTGACTAAATCTCCCTTGCAGGCTTGTTCCTCAAGAATTGTCCACAATTTATAATCCAACAGATTTAGATCGGGACTTCCTGAGGGCCAATCTTCCGCAGCAATAAACTCAGGTACACTTGTTTGAAGCCATCGTTGCGTAGTTTTAGCTTTATGTGCTGGTGCAGAATCCTGCTGAATTTTTTTTATCAAATAAACTGGTACTTAGTGGCTTTACCACTTGATCCAGTATTTCTTGGTACACTGGGGCGCACTGGGGCAGATGTTTTTACACCCTTTTCACAGAAATTAAGCTGTGTTACACTTTCGTACGACACACCCCACCAAACCATCACCGAAGCTGGAAAATGACCCCTTTCTACCCTAGAAATTTTTTTGGACGCTTCCTTAGAGCTGAAGGCATACCCACGATAATTTTTTTTGTTGAATTTTTCTTCAACCGTGAAAATTTTTTCATCGGTAAACAAGATGTTTCGATGATCGTCATCTGCGTGCCGTACTAGAAGGCGTTTCGATCTTTCGTGCCTAATTTTCTTTAAAGCCACTTTAAGGCGCTGTACTGTTGCCCTACGATAAGCCCCAAGCTTTAGGTCACTTCTTCATACGCGTGACATAGTTCTTTTGGAAATTTGAAATTCCCTGGCCGTAATTTTCTGTTTTCTCAACGGATTTCTTCGAATTCGTTCACGAACCGCTTTAATTATTTCAGGAGTTCTTACGGTTCGTGGGCGACCACTTTTTTTTCTGTCACTTACACTAGAAGTCTCATTGTAACGTTTGATGGTTTGATAAATAAAAGTTTTATTGATTTTTAATTTTTTTCAACAAATTAAAAATCGCGGTTACACTTGTATCACACTTATGTAGTGCAATTACTGCAATTCGATTTTCTTTAACCCCCCAATTCATGTCTATACTTCAAAATCTAAAACTCAACTGGTGCCCATTTGTACCCTAACTAATGACCTTTCTAAAAGTACCGTTAAAGGTTTTATACCCTTAAGCCGTAATGGCAAAAATTAACGGTACTTTTCATTCACAGAACATATGGCACGACTAGGTATATTACCAATAATTTGTAGGAAATTGGACTAGATATATTACAACTCAAACAACTGTATAAAAAGTTGACGTTTCGCCCAACCTTATTGTAGGCTTCTTCAGGAATGATTACACCGTTATTTGTGTAATTACGACGATTAAAGTAAGGTGTTTACTTGAACAGTAGATGGTGCAGTTCAGGGAGGGAATTTGTGGATTAATGGATTCCCAATGTGTGGTACACCGAACAAATGAATAGAAGACTAGGTAAATACTGCACAAAATCTTGTTGCATAGATGAGCAGCCTCTATAAATTATTCATATCTGTATTTATATCAATTTTCACTATTAACATCGAATTATTTTTAATATAATTATGTGCATACAATATGTATTATGCTCATTTACATACAATATGTAAATACGTACACGCAATTCTAAATTATTAGTAAACAAAATTTTAATTTTTTATAAACTAGATAATACTCGTAGGTAGTGCCAACTAACTATTTTATTAGTTATTTAAAATATCTTACCTTAAAGCAGATAATTAGTGAAAACGGCATTGTCATAACGACGAGTGCCCATGATAACCCAATTAGAATTTTTCCGCAAGTTTTGTTTTCTTCCGTTACCTGTTCTGCTAAACAGAAAATAAATTAATACTTATTATGTTAGATAATATTTGAATATAATATATTAAAATACTATAATATCAAATTAAATAGAATTTCTACAAATTAAAAACCAACAAAAACAAGACATACTACTGATCAAGAATATAAAAACACAGGCCCACCAATAATCCAATAATCAAGTAATTATATAATATTATGGATTTATAATGGCTTATATTTTACATAATATAAGTACCTATAGCAAGTGGTACAATATAGTATATAGTTATAGCGTTGGTTATAGTAAGTATTAGGCAATGGAAGAAAGTGTAACTACATCTGCAAACAAATATCTAAATTTTAAAAATAAAATTTAATTTATCTTGTTAATCGGATAGTCATTCGCCAACGGTACCAAGTACCAAGTTATATAAGCTGGGACCAAACCGTGTTAAAGAAGATCAACACTGCGAAAAATGAAAAATGCCCTGCAGAGGATAAAATTTCATCAAAAATTCTTTAAACTGAGATGGCACGGGGGGGGGGGGGGGTAAAATGACATAGTTAACGCTTGAAGGCTTCTCATATTTTAGAGAGTGCTTCCAAAAACCCCAAATTTATACTAACTTGATTTGTTCGTTAATGGTTTTTAGGGCTCGAAAGTAATGGCACACGTAAATAATCTCTTAAATGAAATATCAATTTCTTTGCACTGAAGAAAAATTTCACTTTAACCAGCTTAATCCGAACAAATTGAAATTTCCAAATGGACAAAGTGAACTGATGCAATACCTAGGAAATAAACAAAAAGTTATATTTTATAAATCGAAGTTTATACATGCAGGAAAGGGATAGAGGAAAACCCTCATATGTATAATATTATAAAATAACTGACAATATCAATAATGACCATTATTGTAAGCTTATTGAATATAATTACAATTTTAGTTCTTTGATGTTTTAAATTTAATGTAGTTTATTTGAGTAATTTTGTGCATTCTTTTGCAATTCTTTAGTAATTCTATGTAAAATACAGATACGATTGCCATCAAGTAATCAAAACCACCAATCCATTAATTAATAAAGAAGTAAATACAAATCGGAAAACCTTCGGTACAATAACGCAACTCAGAAATAATGATTCTTACTATTCGCAATTTACATTAACCTTTAACTACTGGCGCTATGATTTATAACAAGTACTGGCGTGGTGTACTGTGTACACCAACATCAAAATGTTTCCCAAAAGCTATAATCAATAAATTCTAGATACATATTTGCTTAATAAATGTTTATTAAACAATAATAAACATAATATTTACAAAATATTCTGAAATATTTGCAAGATCTTCGTGCTGAGTAATTGTTTATGTAATTAGTATGTAACATCGACAAGAAAATTAATGCTTATAATGCATTTATACGATTTTATTTATCAGTTGAGTGATAAATTTCTGGAAATTTTTTAATAAGTGCCGCAATCAAATAAGGGGCCTAATAGAGATCGCATGAAACTATATCGCACTTTGCTGTATATCGAGCTTTGTTGGTGGCGAAGAAATTTCGTAATCCATAAAATATTTCAGATTTTTTTCTGTTTTCTAGAATCTACATTGGTTACCATTTGGCGGTAAATAAAATTCAAGCTGTTTCGTTGAATACTTTAAAATATATAGCGATATAGAAATCAGCGATAATGATGGTGATTTTTATTTCTTTATCTTGCGCTACGAGTGTAACATAGTGCGATATAGTTTCATGCGATTACACAAGTACTGGCATGGTGTATTCTACCTTATACACCACGCGCAACCACATATAAATTAAAAGCAAATATCCAACTTATTTGTACGCAAACGCCACCGAGAAATCGAGTAAGTAACGTATTAAATGAAATTAAAAATACGTTCTTTAGGTGCAAGATATAATGAAGTTAATTAACTAACAAAAGATATTACAATAAATTTTACTAACGTTAACGACTTTGATTTTCGAGATATACTACGTCCAAACATAGCCATGTTGTTGTTAGTGGAGCTACCAACGGTAATGTAAACAGCGAATATTCAAAAAATAACACAAACGTGGAATCTTGACGAAATTCTCACTAAAATAAAAACGAAACACTTGATCGAAAAGTTCGATTTCCATCAACCCGTTGATAACCAGAAGAATTTCACAGTGGCTGTTGGACGTTAAATCATATTATCGAAGTAATATGCTTATATTTAATACAATGCCTGGGAAGAGTGACGATTTATTGTACACCCGAAACAAATTTTCGTGTGCTGCACACTAAAGAACATGCTTATATTAGTCTATAGAAAAAATATTTAGGGTTAACCCTTGAAAAATAAGCCTTATTATCGACTTTTTTAAAGTACGGGAAATTAGCATCGAATATGCCGCACATCCTAGGCAGACGCGATACAATTCATAGACGGTCCCTTCAAATCGCGTAAAATTTTTTCGCTCCGATTTGAATTTTTGTTTGAAATTCGGATAGGTGGGGATGTGATTAGTAGATATTAGTAATAAATATTATCAAAAATATGGAAAATAACCCCTGTATTGCCGAAAAAGGGAAAAAAATTAATTTTTTTTCTTCGATTTTTGGGGTGTGCATTCGATAGGGAGGTTTATCCATCGTCAAAACCTTCCCTTTCGGGGCGCCGCTCCGCTCCGCGTAGCACCCCTCCAGGGCGGTTTTGACTCTGGTTACTAGGCTAAACATACGAGAAGGCGCCACCCATCAAGAAAACCGGGATAAATGAAACCGGGAGCTTAGCGTCCCTTGAAATAGCATTAAAAAGTATAGTTGCGGTATGGGGCAGTAAACTATTACGTTTCACCCCCAAAAAATCGCGTAAAAACAAAAAATAATCGATGTTACATGTAGGAGAGACGAGCTGCATCTGCCGGTGCGAAATTTTCTAAGTATTAGGGTCATTCATTCTGCACGGACCGTCAAAAAAATCAGCGACGCGCGAAATCTCGTTAGATTTTACCACTGAATCTCGTTAAATTTGCTAAGTTCAAATTCGATTTATTCAAAAGTTTGGACCCCGTTCACCTTAAATATTTTTACAATTTGCTCTATTAACTGTGTTCCCAACCCAATGCCTTATAGGATGGATTCCACATACTCGATGATCATGAAAAAAAGTTCTAGAAAATGCATTGCACATTTGAAATATATCGTCACCCTAATTCTAAAACCTCGTAAGTAAATCCAAATTTATTTTTGAGATTTTAGTTGTATGATATAGAGAAATTCAAAATACATCGTTCTAAAACGTCGTAATAAAAAAATTATACTTATTGTGACATCTATAAAACTATTAAGTGTGAAAAATCAAGTCAATACTAATAATATATTTCTTAATATTCACTTTTGTTCAGCCTCCTGTAAAATTTGATTTACTACACTTAGGAGGTTTTAGAATTAGGGTGACGATATGTTAGAAAAGGAGACGACTAGCTCCAAAATGGTTCACCTCAACCATGGAATGTATTTTTAATATATATTTTTTAAATTCCGTTGAAGCGTTAAATTATTAGTGTAATTACTTCCACCTACAATAAACCTTATAAAACTATTGGAAACATACGGACATAATTCTTTTGGATGTGTACGGTTCACTTTATGAAATGTAGACTTTCCTAAAGTCACACGAAGTCAGAATCTTAAAGATTGTGCTGGAAACATCAAAATTATTTCACGATGTATTTGGCTCGATTTGTAGCAGTATTGTAATAAGTTACCCTCTAGGCAGACCCATAAAAATATAATGACAAATATGGAAAATTTATTTTGTACTGCACCCTTTTTATTTGTAATAAAAACTAGTAATAATAAAAGTAAGTTTCTTTCCTTGATAGAGGGTTTTACCTAAGGTAACTTTATATCAATATAAGATTTACTGCAACATACGAGAATACAGTTTATAAAACTTTTGTATGTGGTTCGTTTATGTTGGAATTGTAAAATGTGTTTGATGATTTGAAGTAATATGGTCATGTGTATATCGATGTTTACAAATAAACAAAATTGTTATAATGTTGTAGTGGTTGATTTAGTTTTCCAATACGTTGATATTTTATTATAAATAAAGAATGGCCTCCTCTAAGAATAATAATTTCAAAACAATAATCACATCATTGAAACATTCTCAAGTAAATATGATGAGGATATAATTATGATAATTTTTAATCATCGATTAATATTATATGTACATAGGAGAGAGGTCGCCTACGTCTGAAATCAGGCATGGTACTTAAAGAAGAAGAAGAATTAATATTATAATAGACGTACTATTTATGTACCTAATATTATGAACATACTGCTGTGTAATCCCTTACGTAATTTGCACCACCCTGGGTTTTGTTAGGCGCCAGCTCTCAGAATGAGAGCAAAATTTATAAAATTGAATTTAATCTTCAGAGGGTGTAAATTACTCAGAAATTCACGATCCTTGTCCCATTCTTAGCTCAGTCATGGAGATTCCACTCAAGGTGTAGTAGGTTCATGAACTCAATTAAAGGATGCTTGTGGGTTGAATAAATATTCGTAAGCTAAAAATTGTTGACGTTCTGATAATCGTCGAGATGAACTAATTTACTTTTTTATTGATGATCTTTAAGTATAGTAATGCTTGCTATTATTTGAATCAATGTGAATAAAAGATTGTTTGTGTCGAAAATAGTTTTATATTAATGAAAATAATTTAATTAAATCGCAAGCGAACACATAAACGTCAGATAAATTCTTATCTGAAAAATAATGACAATATTTAATACCAAAATCAAATTGATGTATCCAAACTTTCTTCCTTCTTGGGTCGTCGACAAATTACAATAATAAAATTTACAAAAAGTTAATTGAAATATAATTTTTAAATACCTGTCGTTTTTAAATCCTGCTCTGTATATCAAGCCTGCGCACTAACACAATTTTACCTCACGGTCACTTCATCGCATTCACTCAACTTGCTTCTTGTTGATCGCGTTGTTGACAAAAACTCGCCTCTGTTTCGCTATCGTGCGGAGTTGATCTAATTGTTGACACCTGTTGACTATTTTAATTGAATTCGTGATGTGCCAGTGAATTATTATTGGAACTCGTTTACTAGTTGTTTAAAAGGTGAGTCATACTTTTAACTCGTTGATTGTAGAGATGTTTACTGAAAGGTAGCCATTTGTAAAATTTTTGTTATCTAATTTAGATAAACATTAAATTGGTCGGACATCATTTTTGGAAAACTTTTATTTTATGGAGCCGCACGTCTTGTCATTTCAAGAGTTCAAGTAAGACTGTCGAATTTTGATGCGCTGTGCCTCAAATTCGTCGAATTTTGGTTATCAGTGAGTAAAGTTTTACACCTTTTTGTATTTTATGTTCATTAATTGGCTTTAAATTTACAGGAGCGCCTTCATTCATGATGAGTTGATTGACTGTGTGGTTCCCCTACTTCTCGTGGATACGGTAGCAGTTTTCTGGACCAGATTTAGCGAAGTTTCCAACCTTTTTCTTTATCACTAAGTTTGTTATCAAATTGAAGCGAAAATGACCTTTATATACACTTTTGGAGATTTTCGGTTGCAAATTATTATCATTAGAAAAAGTAAATTATTTAACAAATTTTCATATAATCAGTTTTACACAATAATTGTAGTTCACGGAATAAATTCCATTTTTGTACAGTATCGTAGAGGTTATGTTCATTTCTGATAAGATACACGGTAATTTTACTATATTTAAGCCAAACAATCCTTTATTTTGAAATTTCGAGGTGATAATAACCTCTGTGAGATAATTCTACAGCTTTTAATAACATTCCCCAATACTTAAAGATCTCTATTAGTTCATTATTTGTGAAATTGCTAAATTTGTTCATCTTTGTTATCTCTGTATTTTAAATGAGGTCAAATTTTATGTAAACTCTAAATATGAGCAAGAAATTCAATGTTTTGCATAGCCCTGGTAGCTTGAAACACAGCAATACTATGTATGTAAAACTCGTTTAGGAAGGACTTCCTAAGTTTATTTCTAAACGTACTCTACTATATACTGCCGTGATAAGACAATAAATTTTAATTTTATAGTGCGGGGAAAAACAACGGCTCTTTATTCTTTTTCCCGAACTAGCTCAATATTTGGACTCCTATTGTGGGCGTGTCGATGGTTCGCTTGTAAGTAACTAACCACCTAATCGGTTCGCTAATTACGACCTATTCAAATTAGAAACTAATTCTTACGAGTACCTGAATCTACTGATACCTCTTTTGCTTTTTTAACTTTAAGCAAAAAAAACTCAAATAAATCTCCTCTTTAAGAAAAACAATCAATTCATTTATTAATAAAAATTAAAGTTAACCAAGAAACAAAGTCATATCTACAAAATTAAACAAATTAAGTGTACAAACATTATAAATTTCAATTAACCTATCTACCCCCGATTATTTCGCACTATGTCAATTTTTATCGTTAAACAATTCAAATAAAGCGCGCACAGTTATCTCTTACCCTACTAGTCCACCGTCGAACAAATGAAGCAGTGCTGTTGGTTGTTGAACTCACTGGCGTTGACTTGCTGTCGGATCCAACTTCCATCCACAAGTTGAAATATTAAACGAATTGATGATCCTACAATCTGTCTTCCCCAAAAGTAATTTTCTTCCGTTAACTCAGGTAATTTATTGACTCTCTTCGTATAATAATTTATAACCATTCTTCAAAACATTAACCAATAAATTTGTACAGCGGTACCCAATATTTTCCTCTACCAATTGCATGTATTCAAAAATTACCATCCAAATGAAACAAAATTTCAATCAAACAAAATTCTTCGCAAAATTAATCCAACAATACATTTAAGTCCGGACTTCTCTATGGACGGCATGCGAATCACCTTTTCATCTCTTCGTTCCCCCTTCCAAATTTATGGACAGGCGTATTGCACTAATTTCCAAAAACCTGACAGCACCACCTTTGTCCTTTTCTCGTGACCTTCTCTTTTATTTATCACACACTTTCAATTATTCGCATTTACCTAATCTAACAATTTTAATAAGTACTTAATTTGTTTTCCAACTAACTGAATATTTCACGAATACTAATAACTTTGTATCTTAACATTTTAGCAACGAATTGATTTTCGAGGAGACTTAATTTAGTTTGACAGATCTGACATCAAACAGCTTTAAAAATAATAGAGGTATTTGTACGACTTAGGTACATTCCAAAGTGGTATCTTAACCTTTTTGTTGTTAAAACAAAAGGTGTTATTACCTACTCAAACTCACCCCTTGGATCATTACAATACATTATAATACAATGTTAGAGTTTATTTCAAACAAATATTAATGTACATATAGCTTCATTTATCTAAACAAAATATTAAAAATAAATTTTTACGTTAAACATCAGTAAAAGATAACATTGTCTATATAGTAGAGTGCTCAGACACCAAAATGTCGCTTAAAACCGGAGTTTGTGGGCATTTTGAGGTAAAAAGCAACAACCTATCCAAAAATGTTCCTCATGCTTCACACATTCGAAATCTACAAGTCGTCAAAAAGTCGTCAAATGGAAAAGGGCACAATTTCAAAATTTTCATTTAACCCCATGACAATAAACTTCGATACCTCAAATATCTGAGTAAATTTTTTCAATGGATTCTCTGTGGCCATTCTACCTGAAAAAAATTGTTATAATTTTGCAAATACACGCACGGTTATGGAAGAAATAATTTTGAAACTCGATTTACTCGAAATGAAAACCACAATATTTCAATTATTTTCATATATTTTGCCCTTTACATTACGCTACTGCCGAAACCGTGTATTTCTCAAAAAAATGTATTAAGAATAATTTATAGACCGATTCTTCCAGCTTATCACAATGTAATTTTTATATTTTTTCGACTCTTAATAAGGTCAAAAACCATTTAATTCAACCGAGATGTAAAAAGCTCAAAATACATACTGGTATCTGTACGGTGGCATTATCGCTACCGGCGATTATACGCTACTGGCTACTGGCATTATAAGCTAACTTATGTATAGGGCGTTAACTAAAAACATAACGTGGGAAAGAAGCTGGACGGTATACGCCGACGTAGATTTTCGGTTTGGTGGGCAACTTTTTGCGTATAAAAATAATTAGATCAGATTTAACGGGTAATTAGTTTGGTTAATTTTTGGCGCTGTTTACGGTATTGAGTTATTTTAAATATAGAAAGGTTAGGTCTAAAATTTATTTTCTAAACATCCTATCGTACATACATTTTAATTTAGCAATGTTAATATTAACTAGAATTATTAAAACAAACTGACCGACCTAAAAAAAATTCAAATAAAAATATTCGAAGAGAGAAACACGGTAGTACCGAAAGCTTATTGAATAATGTTTATATTATTATGTTCACTAAGCTTGTTAATTTTAGATTTAACAATTTTCATGATATAATAATTTTAAATTAAAGTAAATACTATTACGTTCACGTTAATAATCTAGGTTGTTAATTTCATGGTTGTAAATGCAGCTTTACATAAATTAAACACGATTATTTCCACAGTGATTATAATTTGTGCTTGAGATCAAGTACCGAGATCAAGTAAACCTGTACAGGATTAATTTTCAAACATGTAGAGCCACCTGTTGCGGCACAATGAATTTCCATAGTACTTGGACTTGTCCCTGGATAGAACCCTATCATTCACACAGCATTTGGCCAATGTAGCTGCTAAACTAAAAACTAGAAATAATGTGGTACAGAAACTCTGCGCATGAGTTGGAGTGCGATAACGCTCACTCTGCGTTGCCTTGCATTGGGGCTAGTCACTAATCTACTGGAGCACATTGAGTGCCGATCTTGAACAACATCCCGCCTCCAGCACTACTAAAGATAACTTCACAGCTACCCATTCACGAAGACATTCCTAACCTTCACAGAAACAAGCTAAAATTCAGGCATCCTTGAGAATGGCTCAACAACTAACAAATGACAATAATTATAATATAAAAGATAAGTGGAAATTCGACTTGTGTAATAGTATCCTTCCAGAACTGCACGGATCTCTCTCTACAGATGAGAAATCTAGACAGACTTGAATAGCATTGCATCGAATTCCGACCAACCATGGTGTTGGTCTCTCTCTATAAATAAAGAGCTCTATAAATTGTGCTCTAAATACCGCGCGGCCCCGCATTAATTGATTGTATTGGCAGTCTCAATCTTGGATTATGAAATTATTAATTTGTATTATTATTAATGTTTTATTTTTGACGATATTCTAAATAAATAAATAAATTCTTATCTAAGACATGTTGAGTCTGTATCATAGTGTCACAATTGTTTTATTCCAGCAACGTGCACGTCTTGACAATAATTTAATCAATTGCGAATTTGGATAGGAAAACTATAAATTAAGGCAGTTCATGCCGGGAAACCAAAAAGTTGCGTTTAAGGTTGCGTTCCACGGTTGCGTCCCACGACGCCCTCTCTAATACGGGTGAATTGCGTTCCGTCAGAAATATGGACAGAGATTGGTTAAAATTTTAATCCTCTTAAAGTGCCTAAAGGTTTAAACAATTTTGTTATATTTGATTTTTAGGTAAGATAAAAAATTTATTATATGTTTTTGAATGAATAATACTTTTTTTTTAATTTAGTGTCATATATTTACTAATTTACCAAAGATTACGTAAATTATAAATAAAAAGTTTTTATAGTTGAATTATAGACATAATTTTAGTGCTATGGCTATGTAGTAAATAAAAATACGCGAATTTCGTTTGGCAATCAATAAATAAATTTTTTATTTAATTTAAGAGTTGCGTTTATAACTGCTAGAGCCATTACGCTTGGGGACCGAAATCCTACTCACACCTCCTCGGGGTGGTCCCTGATAACCTGGTGACCTGTGCGCATTCTACTTAGTATGATTTCCTCTGTTCTGTTTTCTCCGTGAGATGTCCTCCATTCTGTTGTCTCTTCCTTTACATTTTGGAGCTTGTTAAAAATTTCAGAGTTCCAGTTTATTTTTCTGTGGAGTTCTATTCTCCCCCTTGCCAAGTTTATCAAATCTTGACTCGTTATTGTATTGAAAGTTCCATTGATGTGGGCTTCCAATGATGCTATATCAGCTTCTTCGTTTCATGGACTATTTGTGTGAGATGGAACCCACAGAAGTAGAACCCTGATTTGGCTACTTCGCAGAGCTATAATTTTGTTTTGGATCACCTGAGTTATTGGTAGGATGCTTACCCGTTTCTGCCATATTGCTTGGATAACGCTGCGAGAATAGCTTATTATCAGATAATTCTTTCCTTGTTTCGGTTACGTTTCGATGATGGTTAGTGCAAATTTTATCGTTACCGCTTCAGCTCTAAAAATCGAATTTGCTTCCAGTAGTTTATAGCGGTAACGTGTTGTTGCTTTAGGGAAGTCGAAGGTTACAGCACATGAAGTTGATCCTTCCATTTTTGATCCATCCGTATATATTGAGCAGTAATTTATATATTTTGTGGCGAGCAACTCACGGAATTTTCGGTTAATTTCAACTGGATGGTTTTCGTTTTTTTTTATTTATTTAGTGTGATGTCTATGTGTATTGTTGTAGGCAACCAGTTTGGAGAGCCTGTGCTATTTCTAATGGTATTATACTTTTAATGATTTGAGGATCAATGTTAAGGTGCGAAAGGATATTTGTCACATTTTGAGGATATTGTTTTAGGATTAGATTTGTATTTTAAATATCGTTCTAGTTGATGGTTGATTACCGTTATTTTTATGTTCTTGACTGGTGTCTTTTTGGGCAGTTCTTATATATTATACTGCTGTGAGGAACATTCTTCTTTCGGTTAATGTTAGTTTCCCAACGTCGTTGTAGGCAAAGTTACTTTCTTAAATTAATTTATTTCAAAAACACGGAGTCACAATTACATATAAGTTGCAATCGAATTTACGTAATCAAGTAACTACAGTTACTCGAAAATGTCCTGGGACATCTAATAAAAATTGCAATAACTTCGAAGTAATTCGATTTTTTGAAGAAATTTTGGAAGTAAACACCGGTTTCAACTTACCATTTGATCAAAGTTTCAAAAAAGTCAATCACAAACAGAAATTTTAAAGGTTTAATCATTGCATAGTTGCAATTCTAATTAAATTACATCAGAAAAAGTCCTCGGAAACTATATAAATTAGCACGATAATTTAGGGAAATTGAAAAAATTAATATTTGGTGGGGTATCCTTTTTGTTTTATAAGGTCTCGGAGTCGATTGGGCATGTTACAAATTATTTGTTTTTAGATAGTCTTCGTTTATAAGAGCCCATTCCTCTTGTAAACGTCGAATCAATTCTTGTTTGTTATTTATAGGGGTGGTTTATATCTTACGTTCTTCATCCCATTCATTCCATAGATTTTCTATAGTATTAAGATCGGGTGATTGAGGGAGCGGATGCAACACTTTGGCGCATTTGTATAAAAGAAACTCGGCTAGCGTTATATAACTGTAACCACTCAAATCAAAATTTCCTATTGACTATTGGATAGTATAAGGTTTATATAGTAAACTGTAAAAATATTTAGGGTGAAAGCGGGTCAAACTTTTGAATAAATCGAATTTGAACTTCGTTAATTTTACACAATTCAGCGACGCGCATGAGGGCGATTTCTGGAATCTCCCCATTCTGTTCTCAGTCCGTGGGAAAACATATATCCTAACACTTAGAAATTTTCGCTCCGGCAGATGGTCGACATCACTCGTAACCGTAACATCTATTAATGGTTATTTGTTTTCCCTTTATTTTTTGTTTTATTCCATATTTTGGGGGTGATAAGTAAAAGTATACTTTTAAAAGCTAGGTATATTCCGGCTTTATATGATCCCGATTTAATGCATCCCGGCTGGGGTGTATAAATATTCCTCAAGTATGTTTAGCCCAAGTGGTAGCGTTTAAAAAAAACCGCCCGTTAGGGCGGTTTTTAAAACGACCTAACCATCTGTATCGAATCCCATACAAAGAACGGGTGAAACATTTTCACCCATTCCGACCGGGACGGCAAAGCCAGTAGCCGCGGCCGCGCCGGCTGTTATGTGACTTGTATCCCCTGATATGAATGTTGCCGATTTTCGCACTTTTTTCGGATTTTTTCGATTCTTCGATCATTTTAACCGTCCGCAACGGCGTTAGAGTCACATTCAGACCGAAACATACCCAAAAAGTCCGAAAATTACCCCAATATTCGTGAAATTGCATGGGGGGCGTGGTTTCGCCCGGATTTTTAATTATTCGAAATAAGGGTTTTTTCCCAAGGGTTCACCCAAAATAATTTTTCTATAGACTCTATTAAGCATAGTCAATAGGAAATTTTGATTTGGTTGGTTACAGTTACATAACGCGACCCACTAATATGTTAGTGTCAGAAACTAAATTTTGTTTCAACTATTTATATTTTATATCATGTAGTATTCTTTGGTAGTATTTATTACAATTTATTATTAGCGCATTTTATTTCTTGAATTTAAAATAATAATTTAATAAAAGCTATTTGAAAACGAAATTCATTAACATTTATTATTAATTGGTAAATTACGCTGTTTCAAGTTGTATTTAAATTTTGTTAAATTAAAAAAAAACTTTTGTGATGTTACAAGCATAACAATCAAATCGTCATGTGAATGCAGAACTAACCGAAGTCCAAATTTTTTGATTTGTATTTTATTACAGAAAATTATAGTATGAGATGTGTTTTACAATTCAGAAAAATCCTAAGTCCAAAATCCTAATAAAAATATAAGAATTCTTCATAGATCATTATAATCCTATATGGAAAGTATGAAATAATTAAACCTTTCAAGTGCTCTCCTGTAAAATTTTGTAAATGTTAGTTAAGCTAGTTCTGCATTCGTATGACGAAATTATTACTACAGTCACTTCTGCTAAATTATTTAGAATTTTTACGAAAGGGAAATTTGAACTACCTATACAGCATTGCTGGTGGGAAATTCATGTTAACATTTTTAGTTGCATAATATAATTTGGGGAGAGTTATCTATCTCTAACTAGCTGAAACAAAATTTCTTCAGCTACACACTAAACAACAGGCTTATTTTAGTCTATAGAAATAATATTTTGAGTGAATCCGATGAAAAAAACACAAAATATCGACTTTTAAAAAGTACGGGAAATTAGCATCGAATATGCCGCACACCCCAGGCAGACGCGATACAATTCAAAGACGGTCCCTTGAAATCGCGTAAAATTTTTTCGCTCCGATTTGAATTTTTCTTTGGAATTCGGATAGGTGGGGGTGTGATTAGTAGATATTAGTAATAAATATTATCAAAAATATGGAAAATAACCCGTGTATTGCCGAAAAAGTGAAAAAATTAAAATTTTTTTTCTTCGATTTTTGGGGTGTGCATTCGATAAGGAGGGTTATCAATCGTCAAAACCTACCCTTTCGGGGCGCCGCTTCGCTCCGCTACGCTCTGCACCCCTCCAGGGCGGTTTTTACTCTGGTTACTAGGCTAAACATACGAGAAGCGCCTTCGATCAAGAAAACCGGGATCTAAAATACTGAGAGCTTAGAGACCCTTGAAATAGCATTAAAAAGTATAGTTGCGGTATGGGGCAGTAAACTATTACGTTTCACCCCCAAAAAACCGCGTAAAAACAAAAAATAATCGATGTTACATGTAGGAGAGACGAGCTGCATCTGCCGGTCCGTAAAACGCTAAGTTTAAGACTAGTTCTTTCTGCACGCACCGTCAACAGAATGAGCGACGCGCGGAATCTCGTTAAATTTTACACGTAAATTTGCTAAGTTCAAAATCGATTATTTCAAAATTTTGATAATAAATTCTCGCAAAATATTTTGACAATCTGTTATATTAACTGTGTTCTTTAGTGTGTAGCAGAAGAAATTTTGTTTCGAGTAGTTAGAGATAGGTCACTTCACCCTATAATTTTTTAGGTTTGATGAACAATAATACTGAATGATCGAGACTTAGCCATTTAGTAATTAATATTGAAAAATACAAATTGCAAATAAAGTATCCGCATGGATACGTTATATACAATAGCTGTGTAAACGTTTAATATACGCAAAGAACTACGTCTTCAAAGTTTCTTGAGCAAAATCTTGTTACCCCACTTGACAGTCAAGTGCCACATCAACCCTTATAGCAATTTCAATAAATTTATAATTGCTAGGGAAACTTATTCCATAATTGTAAAATAATTATCAAGTTACGTCGAAAAATGTGATTTACTTAATTAAATTATATTAAATCACAATGCAATAATTGAAATTTTTCGAAACGAATTCATAATGTAATGTAATTACTAATTAGTTATATGTATACTTAGAAATATCCAGTGGACAAGTTTTATATTACATTTCAAAATAATATAGATAATAATATATATGGTAATATTATTTATTTCAATTTTCTAATTTCAATGATTAGTAATTTCATTTGGATATTGTGAAATTTAGAAATTAATTTATAAAATAAGTATTTGGTCATGGATGTATCATTTAGAAAATATTTCATCTTCTTCCACTTTTATTAAGTAATTTTTGTAATTAAACATAATTTTGTAATTTTGTAATCTATGAGCATTTTTGAATTTTACATCTCAGGTAGCTTGCTGGGCTTGCCTTTCGATGTGCCTGCACCCAGTCTTTTATTGTTATGATGGCAAATCATTAACACAGGGGGACCGACGGCTTTACGTGCCCTCCGAAAGCACGGAAGACGGTCAAGAAATTTTAGACTGTACCCGGAGTCGAACCGGGGAGCCCTACGTTAGCAGTTGATCGCGCTAACTATCAGGCCATGACCGTCATCCTGGTCATGGTCACCGTGGTCATGGATGTATCATTTAGAAAATATTTCATATTTGTATAAATTCATCGTAGCTCGTTTTTAAGATTTACTGGTATTTAGTATATTATTTGATAATGAGACGATATTGGAGATATATTAAAATTCCAAGAGAGCATTTGGGTATTTATTATAATAATAAAAATAATATAAATTTACGCGGTAAAAAACCTATTCAACAATCTAAATCCATTGTTCAATATCAATACATTGTTTTAAGAAAACATCAATCTTTAAAAAAATGTATATGCCTTCCGAAGAGAGACGGTCAGAATAAAGTTCTTACTTTTCTCGGATTCGAACTGTGCAATTCCCATTATCGGTAGACGCACTTACACCCCTATTCACTAACTTGGATTCGAGAACTTTTCCATCATCGAGAAGTAGGAGATCGAGAAGTGTCATTGAATATTATATTAATTGAATTGGCTAATTTGCTCACTTAGGTTGCGGAATCAAACATGAAAAAAATCAAATTAGAAGTAAAATACACGTGAGAGAAGAACAAATTCTAACATAATAGCAATGCAGAAGATTGAAAAAATAAGCTTTCTTATTACAATATTTCAAAAATTCAATTGATAGTTATTGAGAGTTATTAGTGTAAGAAAATTGCGAAAAAATATTCAAAATCAGTTTTCTGTGATTTTTCGAGTTAGTTAATTGTTCGTACATGGACATACTAAAAGTCGTCTTTCCTAAACCTTGAGCTTCTTACCGAATTCTTCGTCGGAGGTTGAAATTTTGAATGAAGGCGTGAAAATGATGTCTTTCGGAAAAGTATTTTTAAACAAATTTCTATTTTAGCTATATTGTTATTATAAAGCTCATTAAAAATATTAATAACACTTAAAATATTTTAACATCTTCGAAATCATAAAATGAAGAGTTTCCTAAAAATGCATGGTCAGTGAGTTCTGATTTTTGGATTTGTTTTAAGGTTTGGGGTTCTAATAAAAACTCTGAGTTGGCGACCTCGGTAACCGCCCGGAAGTGCCGCCATTTTAACAAAAATTGCGATTCTTTGCAATATTTTCTTACCAGTTGACTTTAGGACTAAAATGATTGCTATTTATATAAAATAAAATTTACTACAACTTTTTTCTAAGATATTTTTCTGTAAGTCGAATAGTTGCTGAGCGCTACGGCTGAAAGCACATTTTTGAAAATTTCTATTTAACAGCGCTCGCAACTCGACTTAGAGAAAAATATCTTAGATAAAAGTTGTAGTAAATTTTATTTCCTATCAGATTTATAGGAGTCATTTTTGTCCTAAAGTCAACTGGTAAGAAAATACTGCAAAGAAACATTTTGTTTTCGCCATTTTTATTAAAATGGCGGCACTTCCGGGCGGTCGCCGAGGTCGCCAATTCAAAAGTTTTTATTAGGATCCCAACCCTTAAAACATAACCAAATAGATGTTATTAAAATTGAGTGTTATGAATATTTTTACTGAGCTGTATAATAACAATATAGCTTAAATAAAAATTTGTTTAAAGTTTGTTTAAAGTTAATATATATCCATTCGATCGCCCCTTTAAGTAAACTGAAATTGTAACAAATAAATTTTTATTTGTTAAATCACACCTCTCAAAACATATGCAGATATTATTATGCTATAATAATTATTATTTTAAGATACTAATCAATATTATAATCTAGTGTGTATGTATAATATCAATATAAAACACACTAAACTTGTATTTACTAATATAAATTACTAATTTATCTGAACGAATTAAATTACTAATTTATATTAGTAGGTAAATATAAATATTTTATTTCACCGCATTGGTATAAAAAGATATTAATAACTATTTAACGACACGATGAAAAGTCCAACTTTTTTTCTTTATACCAGTGGTACACAAACTTTTTAATTCCCGATACACAGAAAGAAGAGAGTTCTCTTCTTAGAAAATATCTAGAAATATATTTTTGCTAGCGTCACGAATTCAAATTTGCATAAATATAAAAATGTAAACAACCCCAAAGAAAATATTGTAGTAGTGAAAATTCTATCTAGGTACATTTTGAATTCTCATATGAGCTTATGGGACACTAATATGCGACAGTACATAGTTTGCGTACCTCAGCTTTAAAATATTACACATCTAGAGACAGAAGTGACACTATAAAAGAGGCGCTTTTGTCTCGAGTTGTGTATACTATTTTATGCAATGCTGACATAATAGCCGAAAATGAAATTTGGAAATAACTGGTACAAATCAATAGTAAATAAATTGGAAGGTCTGTTAATGTATTGCAATACAACAGATAACATTGGTTGTAAAAATAAGGGCACATATACAATAACGCCGGCAGACATTCAACGCCTACGCGCCGATATGAATATGAAAGTCGTTGTAATCGGATGATATAATTCCTTACTAAGTAAACGTAAAAATAAATAAAATTGCGACAGATAAAAAATATTATGTATATGTACAAAAATACAAACGTATGTAAAATGTAACAAAATTGAAACCGCTATAACAAGATTAACACCTGCAACCCTCACGAGGCAAATTATATGGGGTAATATTACGAGACCGTGGGTTTAAATGAGCTTCCTTGGGATTAAGTTAACAATAACTCTATAAGAGACAGAAGAAAGTCATGCGTCTCGCAAAGGTCGTCATAAAATAAACTTTTAAATAGTATATTACTTTGCATGGGAGAAAAGGAATTAATTTTATTCCGCGTGTGCAAGTTGCCTGGCGGCTTGTGAAATAAGCACACAATCTTATTAGCACAATATAGTGTACTTGAAGCACTAGAACTATTTATGCTAGTAGAATGCTAACCTGGCTAGAGGTTTTGACAACGATACGCGGGTGCACTCAAACGGTCACCCGTTCTAGTATTAGCCGCATACAAAATTACAGCACTTATGTTATCATGTTATGAGAACTAGTGTATTCAATGAGTTACGGTTGCCGTTCTAGTATTAAACTACTTAAGGGGGTATTACGTTTTTTCGCGCATATTCATATGCATATTCAGGATTTTTTTTTAGAAAAATGAAACAACATAGCAATTTTTCTGTTATGGTGGGATATTTATTATATATTGAATACACAATTGTGAATTTTTCATATAAAAATAATAATAAACATTTTTTTCAAGTTGAAACCACAAAAAAGGACCTAAATTTTGTAGGAATGAATTTCTTTTAGTTCAGAGTATAGAGAATTTTATATAAAATCGAATGCCGCAAGATTCAATTGAATCGGATTATTATTTTTTAAGATAGAATGCCCACCACCTAAAGAAATGTCATTCGGAGAAAAACGCATTTAAAATTATGCGATAAGGTTCTTGTAGTTCAGGTTTCCCATATACGTATTTGCAACTGCGTTATTATAAACCCTCATAACTTACTCATCATTTAAGTTTTCCACGAAATTCTTTCACTAACATGTGCTAGAAAGATTCCAGATTAATAATCCATAAAAAAATAAAACGTATTTTTTGAAGTGAAAAAACCGTAATACCCCCTTAAAATTACAGAAATGCTAATAAACTTTTACTGATTGTATGTATAGTTATATAATCAAAAGAAATGGGAACGGTACAAGTCGCATTTGACTAGAGTCTAGCGATAGACAATTCTATTATTGATCATGTTCATTAACCATATTAAATTTTTAAGCGTAATTTAAATTTGCAAAATACGTGCGGTTCATAACTTGGAGAGAAATTTTAATATCCACTATAATCGAAAGCGGGCAAGCAAAATGATGTCTACCGAGTGATTTCGTTTGAACACAACGTGTTATAATTGTATACCAAGCATATTATTTTTTTATGTGTAATTTATTATTATGTATGTAGAATCTACCTATTAATAGGTATTACATCGAGTGTTGTTTTCACAAATATTCATACATAAAATATGCCTGGTTGATTTAAACGGCATATTAACCAAATAAATAACCACTGCACAAATAACCGTATTCAGCCGGAATGCCTAATATTATAATTATGGTGTATTTATGAATTTTTGTTTAACTACTACTACTACTGGTTGTTCATCTTTGTTGAAATTGCTTTTTTAAATTCAATATTAAAATTTTAATATCATACCGTGGCGGGGTTAAAATTTTTGTGAGAGATACTTATAAGTAAGCAAAAAAGTTGCCTTGAGAAGGACGCTTACAAGACTATAGCAAAACACACCGATAGACGGTGAAGTGTATTGGCGATGTTTTTGAAGTTTAAGCTATCTATGTAAACACATAAGTAGGTTTGAGAATCGATGATGGTATCCAGTGGCGTACCTAGACCACTTGGGGCCCGGGGCGGATTTATTTTGGAGGCCCCCCTCACCCTCAAAAAAAAAACTTTTTAATGTGGCTAGCCTTTTTTTTGCCTTAATCTAACCGTCTTCCATAAGCTATTGCCCTGTGCAGAGAAATAATAGATAGAATAAGGGAACAAACTCGTGCAGTCCGAGGTCATCAATTATCATTACTGTTAAAAATGTTAAACTGATAAAAAGTTTTATCGTAAGAGCCCGAATTCGAACAATTGAATCTACGACGTTCAGCACGACGCAACGCAGCTCCGAAACCGACGCTCTCTGAACGACTGAGCCACGAACGAGCTCGCTCACTTGATAAACATGGAATTATTTATTTTTGGGTAGGGCCCCCTTAGTAAAGGGGCCCGGGGCGGACCGCCCCCCCCCCCGCCCCCCCTAGGTACGCCACTGATGGTATCTCTTTATCTGACGTGTGTCCCCTTACATACATATATACGGAGTGACAACTAAACCGTGGTCACACGATAAAACAAATGTTATTTATTTTTTGATGAGTTACCTACGTTGCAATTGTTATTTGTTCGGCTAACATGCTGTTTCAATCAACCAAAACGCCTAATAACCAGTGGCGGCTCGTAAGAAATATGTTTGGCTGTTCTGCATTATAAAAAAGGGAAGGTATCAGTAAAATGCTAATCTCAAAAAATAAACTTACTTATTGCACGTTTTTAAGCATTAATGGCGTGCGCCGGTGCTTGCTTGTGGCAAACTTAACTTATCAATAACTTTTTCGTTGAAATTCAATATTCCCGAGATAAATTTTTTTACTATTGACAATATCGAAAGACACAAACGGAAAACAAAACAATGCGTTCTTACGATTACAGCCACAAATCCATTTGTTCCGTAAATAAATATTCGTATTAAATTGTCTTTTATACATTTTACCTCGACTTGTATATACCGGCAATTTCTTATCACTAATTGTTCTTGATAACTAAATTTAAAAATTACATTCATTTTTAAAAACAACCTTCTTCGTAAGAGATTTTAAAAACGACTAAATAAAATGCGTTAATTAGCTTATCACGTCATAATAATTCTGCATATTTGTTATTTTAAAAATAGAACTTATACTTCGTAATTTAAACAGCCCTCTGTGTTCGGTTTGAAATAAAACAAACGACGCAAACATTTTTGTAACAATAAGTTTTATTTGAGCGCTCAAAAAGTTTTGTAATTATTGTTAACTAATTTTCGAAAAAATCCTATTTTTACGGGTTATTATGAGAGAAGCTGAGTTAATAAATAATATGAGTAATGTTAGTAAAAAGCTAAGTCCAAATTTCTTGATCTACATTTTATTACAGAAAATTATAGTTTGAGAATTGTTTTACAATGCAGAAAAATCTCAAGTCCAAAATTATTATAAAATTTTATTAGGATTAGGAATTCATTTTATCTAGTAGTAGGTATAAAGGACATTATATCCATAATTTCAATAAAAGTTTATAATACAAGATCTTTCTTTAAAATATAATTGCATGAAATACTAGTCCGGTTATATACTTGTATAAATAGGTAATGTAAAGGGGTGTTTACATTATAAGATTTTCCTTATGTCAGAGCTTAGGTGAAACGCGTAAGATTTTTCTTAAGATTGCTAATAATAACAAAAAACATAAGGTTACCTGGTTTTGTGTTTACATTGTATGACAAGTGTTAAGAGTCGCCAACAGTTTATTTGACAGGTTGTATTGTTTGAACATAACCTAGTAAAAAAATTACGATTTGTTAAAGAACAATTATTAAAATGCTTTACTTTAACAACTTTATTATTGTTAAATCTTGATAAAAAAAAATTAATTAATGAAAAAAGGAAGTTGAGAAGAAATTTTTAAAATTTATTGTAACTATGTACTACATAATAATATGTAAATCAATAAAAATTTGTTACAAAAACTATAAATCTTAACTATAATCCATACGTGCCTCGTCATATCTTCATTCCACACAACCTGTAGTAATTAAATAAACACAATATTACATATTATTACAAACTTAATTTCATTATTTTTACATTACCAAATAAAGAAAATTCGCCAATATACTGAATATTAATTTAAAACAATAATCATTGACATAACCTTATCTGATATATCTGATATAACGGATATAACCAACAAAAAGTCAATATAAACACAACACTAGCCTCAAAACGTCAAAAAATCTTACGAAAAATCTTAAGAAAATAGGTATGTCGCTATTCGTTAGGTTTGCTAAAATTCCTTATGATAACCGCTATGTTTTTCCTTAAGAGTCGGCTCTTAAGGAAAATCATAAAGTGTAAACAGCGAAATACCGTCTTAACCGTGTCTTACGTAAAATCTTAAGCTCTGACATAAGGAAAATCTTATAATGTAAACACCCCTTAAAGCCAGCGCTGATCTAACTGCAATCGGCTGCATCTGGGTGCAGAACGACTGTACATTCGATGCGTATACGTATCACAAGCTTTAAGAATTATTATTGTATAAAAATACATAAATTTTAATTTTATGCATTCATAATTTTATTTAAAGTTGCAAAATCTGTCAAAAAATAATTTAACTACTGTTTTGCTATAAATATGTGCAAGAAACTTGGTGTAATTAAAAGTTTTTAAACAATTTATTGCTTATGCCCTAATTTCACTGCAATTTGTTTAACAATTGATGAACTAATATTAAAATTAGTTTTTCTTTTCAAAATTCGAATTCTAAACTACCTCGAAACAAAATTATAAAAAATATATAGGCTAGCAATAGACGGGCATCGAAAACGCGGCATTTTACCCGCTGCGTTTTCGATGCCCAACTATGTAGCCAGTACACGGGCGTTTTTAACCAGCGGTTGTACAGTCAGTGTGAAAATGCAATTCATTCAAATTAGTTTTGTATCAACATGAAACGAAATTGTAGATTTGTTTAAAATGTACTTGGTACCTAAAGAACGAGAAATTATAAACTGGCCGTATTGTATCAATAAAAAGAGCGTACTATATAATTTATTATATCGATATAACAATAAATAAATCAGAATAAAATCGAACAAAATTTAAAATCGTTACTTTTACTAAAATACTATAATAATCATGAACAGTAATCATTTAATTAAACGTATTCATATTTCGGTTTTTAAAAACCATAGTAGTATCATGATACAAAATTGTTTAACACGCATAAAAAATTGATAAAGATTAAAATTTATTTTTAAATAAATTTCTTCATGTCGAGCATTTTTTAATGCGAGTGTCCCTGAGCGGTTTAACAAAACGCTCATGCATTGACCGCCATATAAACTAATGTGTTACATAGCTAGCGTGTCACCCGCGACGGAGAAACTGCCCTGCGTTCGGCGTTTTCAATGCTACAGCGAGCATCTCAACCGCGGCCGCCGATGAACCGCGACGTTTTAAATGCTCGTCTAGTGCTTTTCATTAAAATACATTGGTTACATTCAAGAGCGGAAAACGCGGCGTTTTAAACGTCGCGTTTTCGATGCCCGTCTATTGCTAGCCTAAAACTATGTATACCAATTGCTATAGCATTGTAGTCTGCGTTTTATTACAGCTCGGCTGCGAACAAGTGTATAGCGTTCTAGTTAGACAAACATTTTGATAGCGGACTGGACGTGTATTTATTATTACACTATTTATGTGACTAGCTGTTAAATTATAACTGATATGCTAGCGAAAATAAGAAACACGCTTTCAAAGCCAAGCTGATAATGCACCATTCTTTATAATAATTTAAATCTGATTAAGGTTATAATTATATAATTAATTATGCAAGTATTGGTATTTTTATTGTTATTTTTGGTGGTTCTGCAGCTCTGCAGCTCCTATGGTAGAACCGCCACTGCTAATAACGTGTGAGTCTAAAGTAGTTGGACAAATTTCAATCGCATCAAAATATTAGTTATATCTAGCAATCCTTGTTTTCATTTTTTTACAAAATTTAAAAATGCAGGGTCCAACTTGACGCTCCGTCAACGTCAATATTTCAATCGCGAATAAAAATTAAACTAACCCAGCACTTTCAAAATAAATTACAGCATTCGCCAGCACTTCCCAAGCACTTCCGATTGGCGTTAAAAAAAAATTAAAAATTCAAAAATGGAGGGGCCAAGTTGACGCTTCGTCAACGTCAATATTTCAATCGCGAATAAAAATTAAACTAACCCAGCACTTTCAAAATAAATTACAGCGTTCGCCAGCACTTTCCAAGCACTTCCGATTGGCGTTAAAAAAAATTAAAAATTCGAAAATGGAGGGGCCAAGTTGACGCTTCGTCAACGTCAATATTTCAATCGCGAATAAAAATTAAACTAACCCAGCACTTTCAAAATAAATTACAGCATTCGCCAGCACTTCCCAAGCACTTCCGATTGGCGTTAAAAAAAATTAAAAATTCAAAAATGGAGGGGCCAAGTTGACACTTCGTCAACGTCAATATTTCAATCGCGAATAAAAATTAAACTAACCCAGCACTTTCAAAATAAATTACAGCATTCGCCAGCACTTCCCAAGCACTTCCGATTGGTGTGAAAAAAAATTAAAAATTCAAAAATGGAGGGGCCAAGTTGACGGACCTTCTTTATTATCAAAAGTAATCGGTTTCGTTTGAATAGTCATTATAAAAGAGTACAAACAGAAATTTTTGCGTAAACGCGTTTTTACAATGCTTGGAGAGCAAGATAAAAGTTACGTTTTAAATAATTTTATAAACCAAGGTTTCAGTCGAACAACCATTTATTCGATAATTTTGAGATTCAGTAAGATTATTAATAAAAAAAACCGGATGAAAATTAATTTAAAAAAAAAATTTCAACTATGTTTCTTGAAGAAAGCCACTGAAAACCAAATTGGAGTGAGTACACGCATACTATCAAAAGAATTTAAAGTTTCTCAAACAACAATTTGTCGAAATTAAAAAAAATTTAATGTAAAAAAGGTACAAGAGAAAAGTTAAACCAAGATACGCCGATAAGCAATTAGCGGAAAGACCCAGAAGGAGACGTCTTTTGCGGCAACATTTTTTAACAGGCAATCCAATGATAATTATGGACGATAAAAAGTACTTTGCCTTTGCGAACAGTTCTGATTTTACAAATAAAAAATTTTGTATCACCGATAAAAGTATCGTTCCTGATAATCTAAAATTGACAAGGAAATCAAAAATCGAACCAAAAGCATTTTTGAGGTAGGCGAAATCAGTGAAATGCATTTCAATTTTTTTTGTTCAAACTGAAGTTGGTATTGCTGTTAATACAGACAAAATGTTTACCAGAAATGGTTAATATTGTGAAATAAAACCATAAAGATGATAAAATCATCTTTTAGCCGAATCTTGTGTCTTGCCATTATGTAAAACAGCGCTTAATTGGCTAGACGGTCAAGATATACAATTTGTTCGAAAATTTGCAAATCGGCCAAATATTCCTGCAGCTCGTCCTATTGAAAATTTCTGGTCTATTTTTCACAATTAGTTTATAAGAATGATTGGGAAGTAACATCAGCCCAATAATTAAAAAAATGGATTGTCTTGTGCCAAAAAAATTGATGTGAATATGATGCAGCGTATGATGGAAGGTGTTAAAAGTAAAGTCAGAAAAATTGAAGAAAATGGACCATTATGTGTTTCAAGTTTTTTCTGTGTGTTCCAATATATTGCGTTTCCTTAATAAAAACTAAATTTAAAATTTTCTGTAAGCAATTTTTTTTTTATTGTAGTTTCAATTTTGTCCAGCTACTTCAGACTCATACATTATATTATAATAGTAATAATAAATAAAACTTTAAAAATAAAATAGTTAATTAAAAATTGAAATTATTCTTTATTAATCATAAGCATTCGGTAGTGTATACTATCGCACTATCATGGTAACACTACTGAAAACTTCTGTTTAATAAAAATAATTACAATGTTTAATTAACTATTTTATTTTTAAAGTTTAATTTATTATAATTCACAATAGGTAAAAATCATAATATTTAACTAATATATTTTATGTGTGAATTTTTGTTAACTTTTAAGTTGTTTAAATAAAACCGATGGTACTGTATAAATATCTTCTTCTTCTTCCACTTTTATTAAGAAGTCTCCCTCTTAATATAGGTCCAGGACCTGTTCTTTACTAATTTTTTGTAATTAGTTCTGTGAGCATTTTTGGATTTTACATCTCAGGTAGCTTGCTAAGCTTGCTTTTCGATGTGCCTGAACCCTGTTTTTTATTGTTATGATGGCAAATCATTAACACAGGGGGACCGACGGCTTTACGTGCTCTCCGAAAGCACGGAAGACGGTCAAGAATTTTTAGACTGTACCCGGAGTCGAACCGGGGAGCCCTACGTTAGCAGTTGATCGCGCTAACTATCAGGTCATGACCGTCGTCACTGTATAAATATAATTTTATAAATAGTCCAGGCAAGGAAGGTTTTCAGTTTGCAAAAAATCCGGGCAAGCTGAATTTTGGCAGAGATGTACGTACATTGGAGTGTTCTAATGAACCCCCCAAAAGTCCCATAAAATCCCACGCCGGCGTCCCCCACAATCTGGGGTTTTAGCTCCCCAACGCGATTTTTTTCCGATAACTCGCTTATTTATGCTTGTATGAAAAATTATGATCAGACCATAATTAAAGAGCATAAAATTCTCAATAAAATAGTTTTTTTTCATATTTTTCCATGGCACACTAATACTTAAATTATTGGCCAAAAACACGACCCACCCTTAAAATATTGATTCGTTGCAGGAAGAGAAATGTATTCGGGCACGGGAAATGCTTTTAATAATAAATTAATTGAAATTGTGGCCAAGGTTGGAAAATGAAGAGAAAAATAAATTTTTTCAAAATTTGCCCAAGTTACAGTATCTTCCAAGTACCGAAGCCGAAATTTTGGTTTGAGCTTACAGAAGGTCCGGGAAAGCTGAAATTTGGCAAAGATGTATATTAAAGTGTTCTAATAAACCCCCAAAATGTCTCATACAAATCCCAAGCCGGTGTTCCCTCAAATGAGGAAACATTTCTCTCCCTGCAACGAATCAATATTGTGCCGTTTTAAGGGTGGGTCGTGTTTTCGGTCAATAATTTAAGTATTAGTGTGCCATGGAAAAATATGAAAAAAAAACTATTTTATAGAGAATTTTATGCTCTTCAATTATGGTCTGATCATAATTTTTCATACAAGCATAAATAAGCGAATTATCGGCAAAAAATCGCGTTGGGGGAGCTAAAACCCCCGATTGTGGGGGACGCCGGCATGGGATTTTATGGGACTTTTGGGGGGTTCATTAGAACACTCCAATGTACATCTCTGCCAAAATTCAGCTTGCCCGGATTTTTGCAAGCTTGAGCCAATTTTTCGGCTTCGTTGCCTGGACTAAAAGTAATGCTTGAAAATTTTGTATAGTTTACATGATAGTAGCATTTTGATTTAATTAATTACTTATTAATAATCATCAAAATCATGTTTCAATTTGTCCCACTTAAGTCCACGTATAAAACGTTTTGATGGTACTTTTCTAATATTGGTTTGAAAATATTATCTATCATTCTTTCTTATAAAACTTAACAACATAAATTATTATACTTGTTTTCATTCAGATTACCTAAAATTTTAATTTCTAGATAACAATGGGGAACATGCATGAATAAAACAATTTAGTTAAAACAGTATTTTCCGATTAATCCTATATTATATTAAATATCAAATCAGCAAAAATAACTTCTATTTATTGTATTTTGTTATAAATTGTCCATTTTAAAATTCAATGATAATTTAAAATAAATCATGTGACCTTAAACGCAACGCGTTTGCTTGCTTGCTTGCAATAACCTCACTTTCTTGTTTACTCTACTCGTGTAGAGTACTTTTTTAACTTTTTTGTTTTTAATTGATTTAATTATGATAAATAACAGCTTTTAACACTAACAAACTTCAACTTTCAAAGCACAAAACCACAGAAAAATAATATAAATGAATGTAAAATTGAAACTTGTGACGTCACAACTACATGGCAAATTGCGCGGTCGTTTCCTTCAATTCAAATTGATGGATTTTTAAATATTTTTTAAATTATTATCAAAACGAAAATAAATAAATTAAATAGCATTAATTAGTATTTATATTTAGTTATTTTTGATCCAACTACGCTATAAAAAAAATGTATGCATCTTCCCTATTGTAGTTTCTACAGCAAGATTGATTATTGAATATTGTTAATCCGTGTAATTTATCAACTGTCATTTGTTTTTTGCGCTCATATATTAATGTATAGTGTATTTCAAATTAATTGGAATTAAAAAAAGTCTAGCATCAAATTACGTTGTTATAAAAACATACAAACTTACTGTACACCTGGTACACGCGTCCACGTGGAGTCGCAAAGAGAATTTTCGTAATAGAAATATTATCCAATAATAAGTCCTTATTATAAATATTAACCAATTAGAACTACACTACTCCACGTGGAGTATGAAATGCGGGCTTTCGTTGGCGCGATAATCTTATCTCTTATATTGTTTTTCCTTGCATAGTTTGTACTATGTTTTTATAACAACGTAATTTGATGCTAGACTTTTTTTAATTCCAATTAATTTGAAATACACTATAAATTGTTCTTTACGATACGGTAGCGGAAAACTATAATTTGTGGATAATCTGAAATGAAAACAATTATAGTACCTATACAACAGGGAAGGAATAAAGCAATTAATTTTATTTAAAATACTATTGCTCAAAATAATACTTAGTATTTATTTTCTTAATTTATTTTTATGTGCAATATATTATTGCGTACAATTTAACAATTCACTAGTACCTACCAATGAAATAATTTTGGCTTTATTTGATTTAGTAAAATTTTAACTTTTCTTAAAAGTGCTTCGAAATTTTAAAATAGTAATTTAGTAGTAAACTTGATCGTCATTAAAAATTTACAAAAAAAATGTGGACAAAGAATAAAATAAACACAACCAATGCTGTTTAAACTAAAAATTTGAATTTAAAAAAAAATTATAAGAAAAACAATGATATTTTAGGGAAAAGGATCTCGGGTCAGTGGACATAAATCAAACAATATGTTGTCGAGTCGACGTTTCGGGCCTTATATTGTACCCATCCTCAGGACTAAAACAAAGAAAGAATGGGGGTCACACACCCTTGTTCATAACTTGTGGGTTATTAATATATTTATATACTATATATAAATATATAGTGGGTTATAACATAATAACTTGGGGGTCATAACTTGTTGTCACCCGATAATAATTATGAATTGATTTTGTATATTTTACTTTCGGCATATATGTGTATCGTGTTTTCGTTACTTATCTTTTTCCACCTGGCGCTATCATGGTCAAATATTTTGCTAATAATTTATACTGTGAACGGTTCCATCATATAAAAATTTTTATTTTATTCATTTTAAAATGTTTTAAGATTCGTTTATTGACTTTTATATTGTGTTTTTATCATAAATTATTTACTACTAGATTTTATATATAGTGACCAATTTGTTTTTCGTTATTCAGTCCTGTAATGTGTTAACCGTTCTTAATTTAGTGACACCGCTGATGGCGCCTTGTGCCTCTTTTACTGTTCTTAATCTGAATGTCGATGTAATATACAATTATTGTACATCCGTTTGTTGAGGTATGTCACTTTTTGCCCTCGGAATTATTGTTTGTTATTGGTGTGTGACCCCCATTCTTTCTTTGTTTTAGTCCTGAGGATGGGTACAATATAAGGCCCGAAACGTCGACTCGACAACATATTGTTTGATTTATGTCCACTGACCCGAGATCCTTTTCCCTAATTACAAATATTGGACGAGAACTCTACCTCAATGATATTTTAGTACAAATTTTTGCAGTTATTTTGTCAAATACTAGATATTTATTCACATCTCTTCTGAAAACATGATTAATAATACTATTGCTAAAAATTTTGTATTATTAGAAAAATGAAAATTTTGATCAATTAATAACATGTCTTATTTTTTTAAATTTATAACGGAACTTTAAACCCTTGCCTAACGTCCGTTCCAAAAAGTTTACATCGGCCTGTCAATTAAATTATATTGGAGTTAAACATTTTTAAATTCGGAATAAATTTAAAAATTATGTAATTCTATTTATTTCATTTTTATAACCATTACATTATAAATGAAGGCATATTTTTTAGCACAGAATAAAAACAAGATACTAGCTCGTTATAGAAAGCCCGCACATTAAAAAAAGTTGTACCTTTTGCCCTTACGAGTAGGGGTAAAACATTGGTCACTTAATGACTTTACGTTTTAATCTGGTACATAACCAGATTAGATGTGATAGTATATGTGTATATACTATCACATTGTTGTTATTTCAAGATACTATATTATTACACTATAGTGAGTAATACCCCGTTTAACACGGAGGATACGTTCCAGCAAAGTAGAGCGTTATAGAAAACAGCGTTAAACGAGGTTATGTCACCATGTAAATATTGGGGTTAAGGAAAAATTTTTAATAATGAATATGTGACCTGGTTTATGAAAAGGGGGCTTAAGTGTCAAAAAATCATTTTCCACTTTTTTGCCGATTCGGATACAGTTTGAGACACTCTTTCACATGGTGAAAACCAGAAAGTCGTAATTTGTTTAATTATTTTTGAAAAGATACAATTGTTTCTCGTATTCTCGATCATTCATCGTGGTATAATTGTTTGGCATTTGTTATTACAACAATTTTTTGAGAGAAATTTGGTTACCAGCTCCTCTTCCGCTTCATCGACAGAAGATACATCCATCCTAACGAAAATTTGTTCCATATCATCTTCTGCCTGAGACAAAAATGTAGTTCATCATCATCGCCGAGTTTTTTACCTTTAACAGCTGCAAAACAGCGTTAAACCGAAACAGCGCTAAGCGGAGCAGCGTTAAGCGGGGTCTTACTGTATTATGTAGCTTCCTATTACCATTAAGAACATCTAAATGTCTTTTCGGAAGAACAAATGAGTTAAGCCTGCTGGAAGTTAACTCTTGCTTATGAAACTGTCCTTTCAGAAGAACCTGGAATTCTTCCGGCAGCACACATAAATTAATTAATTTAGATATAGTTAATTAAGCATAAAATAACCACACACCAACACGCATTTAGTGCAAAACTGATGCAAAAAAATAAATTCTTGTTATGTTATTGGCGTTATCAAATTTAAATTTGCACTTTAGATAAGCACTTTTATTACAAGAATTCTAATGTTAAGGCAGCCACAGACTCACGGCTTTGTTCGACGTACTTGTTCGACTGCTTTGTTCGACGAGCAAGTCATCGAACAAGTACGCCAGTTCGAATAGGCCACAGACTTGCAGACTTGTTCGACGGTGTTATCAAGACAGAGATAGTTAGAGAGATAGAGACAGAGAGACAGAGATCAAAGCCGTCGAACAAAACCGTCGAACAAATCCGTCGTTCTTGTTGGCGAACAAGTACGACGGAATTACTGCCACACACCCACAGACTTGCTCGTCGAACAAAGCAGTCGAACAAGTACGTCGAACAAAGCCGTGAGTCTGTGGCTGCCTTTAAAGGTTACATTTTATTTTTTGTAATTCTACTTTTAGGTCTGTTAGCAGAACTTTTTGTTCTACCGGTAATCCCCTTGGACGTTTTATCATTAATTAAGAGTAGTTTTGCTAAGAACACTACCAAAACATAAGGTTAAAGGATCATACATATATTATACATAGGAATTATTTCAAGTTTGTTTTAAAAATTATTTATGAGGGAATATTTAAAACCTGTAAATTATTATGTTCGTATATTTTAATTTTATTAATTTTAATAAAATGAAAAAGTTTATAAAACTTTTTTTTTTAATTTAAATCTGAAGTGATTTTTTAGGAATCTTTCTGTAAATGGATAGTAATGATCATTATTATGTGATCTTCATTCACATGTTTTATTTGCTATTATTTTACCACGTATAACAACCGCACGATTTTAACCTAAATAAACAAATTTTTTTTTTAGTTTTAATACAAATTCATGCAAAGATAATTACTATACAAATTACTATGCATGCATAAAAATGTAAACAAAACTAACCTTCAGTCATAATTACTTGAAAACGCTATTTAACGTAAACTGAAAGCTAATGCATGACTTGCAGTCAATATATCTGGGTTTACACTATGTAGCTGCTAACGTTTGTCCTGCAAATCCTGCTAGGTTTCCACCCTAGTTCGGTGTTGTTCGTAATATATCGGAAATAAACGTTAAAAACAAATTACACACTGAAGTATAAAAAAGGTAATTAAATAGAGGTTAATTGAAAATCATAATTTTGACCACTTCTGAATAATTAAATAAAATTACTACTTAAAATACGAGACTAAATAAACGCATTTCAAATAAATATCATACTATAAATGAATTAATCAGTTTTTATGTGTAATTTTTTTTGTATAATAGTAATCAAAACTCTTTGGTTTTAAAAATTGTGGATCCATTTTTAACAACAAATTGGTTACTTCTATGCTATAGTTACATAGTTACTTACTATATTATTATATCCATAACAGTAGTATTACTTCCACTTAGGTATAAAATTTAATAATTTAAAATTTAATAAAAATGTTTTGTTGCTCAATAATTTATTGTTATTGTAGAATATTCTAATACTTTTTCTTTGAACATAATTTATATAATATAATATTAAAAGAAACTTAATAAATATCAGCTAAGGACTTACTATCTAGATTTTCTCTTATTTAACATTTTCAATAAAAATCAAATAAGTAGTACCGCGGAGATTGACTGGGTAAGGCGCTATAGTAGGTACTATGTAAATATTTTTACTTCATTTTAAATGTCAAAGTTCAACAACACAGTAGCACATAATAATATAATATGTACAGGTAGGTACATTTTCGAATATACAAACGTATACTCTTGCAAGCCTTTGTACTTGCTAACTACTAACCCCAGCCATAATTCCAGTAAAGCAACAAATCTGGTAATTATTAATTAGTTAAACTATGTTCCTAATTAAATTCAAAAATAGTAATATTTTCATTTAACAAGTAGATATTAGAATTTTTTATCGTTAGCCTTTAAATTATTATTAATTAGATCAATTATTAAAATTCATTAACAAGCTAAGCATGTTTAATGTTAATAAATAAACTATTATAGAAAATTAACGAAATAAATTAAATTTTATTATGTCTATTGAGCTTATTAATTTATAAATTTCAAAGTAATAATAATTTCCATAGCATTCTTAAATATTCACTTTATAAATTAATATCAAATAGTACATAAATATTAAAAAAGAAAAAGTTTAACATTTAAAAACTGTTCGGCCCTTTTTGATTGAAAAATGATTTACTTTTTTAAATTTGTAAGCTTAAAATTATAATAAATGTTCAAAATTCATTTACTCGTATGCGACTTATTGACGAGAAGGTCAAAAGAGAACAAAGAATTTAATTAGTAGTTTATCGCTAGAACGTATCGGTTTTTGAAAAACACTCTAATTCATAAAACTTTGAGAATAAACCAAATTACTTCGTAAAATATTAAGTTTAGGTAGTATATAATATTATTATATGTACTTATATAATAGTAGG
Organism: Podabrus alpinus; assembly: GCA_932274525.1. NCBI lineage: Eukaryota > Metazoa > Arthropoda > Insecta > Coleoptera > Cantharidae > Podabrus > Podabrus alpinus. Next base: position 89,976,182 of record OW026451.1, read on the forward strand.
TACCTATAGTATGTAGGGACGTGCCCATGGGCCCCCCCCCTAATATTTTAGAAAGTTGGCAAAATCACCCAAAAGTTGGTGAAGTTGGCAAAAGCCGCTAAACCAAAACTAGGTTTGTAAAATTTTATCAACTCAAAAAAATTTCAAGTAATAAAAAAATAATATACCTATTTTCTCATATTTTGTAACTATTTTAGTTACACAATGTTACTAATTTTGAAATAATTAAATAATGCGTAAAAGTTTTGCTAAGTTGTTGAAACCAACATTCAATGTAAAATGTAATAATAAATTTTAATTTAAGTATTCATAATTATTTTATTTAGGGCCGCGATTATAAAGGACAAATATTTGTCCTAAAAGTTGTAAGATTCCTCAAAATTTGCTTTACTACAATACGGTTTTGCTATAAATATAAATTTTTTGACATTCCGGGGGTAAAGTACTCACTTTTTATCCCGATTTGCGGGTGTAAAGGGGCACTTTTCTACCCTGGGGGAGTCAAGTTAAAAAATAGGGGGGGAACGGGAGAAAAGAACTTTTTTTTGCTCCAGGGCAATAAAAAAGTCACCAGATGACTGATAAAAAACTCACTAGATTGCCACGTGCTGACTTATAAAAAAGTCACTAGATTGCCACGTGATCGATGGGGTTTTCTTCGCCGTTCGTAATGACGAAAGTGCGCCCCACGCCGGTTTTACATTTTTAAATCGTGCATATTAGCGTGGAAGAATCAAATTCTTTCACATCTGCCACGCTCAAATTTATTTCAAACAATGAAATAAATTGATGAGTCAATAAATAAATAAAAAGTACTTACTTTAGCTACCAAATAATTCTCACGAGGTGCCGTTTTTAAAAATGTCGCCACGTGGTCAGATGTTAGGACGCGCGATTTTGCACAAATGTAAATGAACTGAAATGAACCATTGGTAGAATCAGGGGTGCCAACTGCTATTTCCTAGTACTTTTTGGTAGTAGTTCGTAATATTACTAGTGCTATTTTGTGGTACCATCGAGCACGTGCATTATTAAAAAAATGCGTTAAAATTTTGCTTTAAGTTTCTAAATTGGCGAAGTTCCTACTTTACCTCCCGGAATTGCAAAAAACAGTATATGCACGACGGGAGTAAAGTGACTTTTGGCCCATGGGTAATTGTTTCACTCGGCTGGCGCCTCGTGTAAACAATCCTTTACCCTCGATCCAGAAAGTGTCACTTTGCTCCCTTGGTGCATAATGTACCATTTAAACATCAAAACACGTGTTTGCAGGGCCGGGCCGGCCTGAAAATATTGAATATTTTTTAAAATAAAATGTTGTTTTTTTTTTAAGTTTAAGAATTATTAATAGGGATTAATAGGGAAAATTATTATTTTATTATAATTATCATTATTTATAAAATGATCTATTTTTTATGTCCCAATTTATACCCAATGTATTACTTACAAAAAATTGGCAATTTTTAATTGATTCAGTTGGCAAATTGAGGATTGCTCCCCCCTGAAAAAAGTTGGTTAAGCACGTCCCTGATATTATGTATTTAAAATATGTAATACAAGAGGATTTGTAAAACACACTTTCAAAATAAAAATATCTAGGTAGATATTACACATACACTGGCTCACAAAATTATTAACACAAAATAAGTGGACTATAAAACACACCATTTCCGCCAAACTAATAATTCGGAATTCATTTTTTTTAATAATTACCCAAATAACTTGAAACTCTAAACGATGTAGAAAAAATATATCACAAAGGAAAACAATAACAGAAATGAAAAAATGTAACAATTCAATTACGAAAAATTATTGGAACTGTTATAAAAAGTCTATTAATTTTTTATCCCCAAGCACAATTTAGTAGTAGCCTTTAGCATCAATCTGTGCGGGCTTCACAGCTTTTTGCATACTTTAAACAAGATTTCGCCTTACATTTGGGTAAATTTTATACCAGTTAATTAACTTTTGTTTTGCGGTTTCCTTGCTTATAACTAAAGTTTTTATAAAAAAATATGTTTTACTTCCGTCTAAAATGCTCAATTGGATTGAGATAGGGTGTTCGCAGCTGCATAGGTACGTTGTAGGAGTAGATCAACCACTTCGTCACAAAATGGGCAGTATGCTTACTATCATTGTCTTGTTGAAACCACTAAATTTTAGAGAAGTCTAATTTGCTGACGTTTGTTGAATTTTACTTTAAAATATTTAGGTAGTTCAAGCAGTTGTTTGTTCATTTTTACATCAATAATTTTAAATTACTCCTCACCAACCCCCAAACCCCCATGTTTTACAGTTGTATATACAAAGATATTCTTTATGCAATTCGGTGTTCACTTTCCTCCACACAATTTGTCTTCCATCTAAACCAACGTTATTTAAAAATTCTGAGCTTACATTTACATACTTTTTACGAATTTAACTGTTTCGTTTAATTAACTTCTGAAATGAATAGTTTCTTATACGCTCTACATAACCATTAAAGACCGTGTTCGACTTGGACGCTTATCCGCTTTTAGTACCAATTGGTGCTAACGCTAATAGCGTGCAAATTTATCCGTTCGATTTGGACAATGCGCGCTGACGCTTGCATTTCGAAGAGGTCCAAATCGAACGATGTGTGTTAGCGTAGAGAAGAAGTAGGTATTTCAAATTGACAGTGAAGTTAATACATACAACCTAAGATTGTATTGGTGCTACATTCCATATTATATTTTAATAATATATTAATTATTGTTATTTTATTGCAATATTACAAATAACTTTTTGTAAATAATTAAATTAAGAAGTATTTCTTTTTTCCATCCTGATTTGTTCCTTCGGTGTAAGTTCCAAGTTTACAATACGTTTAATTTCCGGATTTACGATTGATATTATGCCCATGATAATTTCCGTTTGTACTAAAGGGCTCGCCACATAGCCTGTGCTGTGCTGTGCTATGCCAATGTTAAACATTGAAGTAGAAACATAGGGTTTCAATAGTGACGTTCACATAGTTATGAATTGCTATGCTATTTTGCGCATGACCATGACATTGTTCAACGTTTGTGTTGACATAACACAGAGCATAGCATAGCACAGCACAGGCTATGTGGCGAGCCCTTAAAACGTGGTATTAACCAAAGTAAAAATTTGTAACTATGACTTCGCGGCGTATATAAATGCAATTTTTGTCACTGCAGCGCCGCGCTTATGCTTCACTAGGTACTCAAATGAAAATATCGTCGTGAGCTTGAGAAAGTGGAAACGATAATGGCGCCATGGCTACGTTGTACGCGTCAAACTTTCAAAAACGAATGATAAAAGCGTTAGCGTTGGTAGGAAAAAACTCGTAAGCGCCGAAGTTCAACGTAGCCATAATTGTAGTGCTTTGTGGATTTTGTAAGCGGATACATATCATGGCATGCTTAGCAATTGTTGTGGATATTTCTGTCCTTAACTTAGGGCTAGATTTTGTCTAGTTTTTCGCTAGGTGCTGCTCATTTTGAGATGTAAAAATTTTCTCTCGGCCACATCCAGCTTTATTTTGTCAAGTTCCCTTGAATTTAAAATCGTTTACAACATTTATAATTGATAAAAATGATCTCCCTACTATCTTTCTAACCGCACGATATATTTTGCCTTCACATACCAGTTGCTTTCGACCCATTTTAATAAGTAATCACTTAATATTAGTGCAAAAGATTACTACTGTAGAATTTAACTACGAAATATTTTTTGGAAAAATTCTTAATAGGGAAGATGCATAAATTATTTTTATAGCGTAGTTGGATCAAAAATAACTAAATAAACTAATTAATGCTATTTAATTTATTTATTTTCGTTTTGATAATAATTTAAAAAATATTTAAAAATCCGTCAATTTGAATTGAAGGAAACGACCGCGCAAGTTGCCATTTGCTTGTGACGTCACAAGACAGGATTTCACATTCATTTATATTATTGTTCTGTGGTTTTGTGCTTTGAAAGTTGAAGTTTGTTAGTGTTAAAAGCTGTTATTTATCATAATTAAATCAATTAAAAACAAAAAGTTGAAAAAGTACTCTACACGAGTAGAGTAAACAAGAAAGTGAGGTTATTGTTATTGTGCCGCCAAACGGGTTGCGTTTAAGGTCACATGATTTATTTTAAATTATCATTGAATTTTAAAATGGATTATTTATAACAAAATACAATAAATAGAAGTTATTTTTGCTGATTTGATATTTAATATATAGGATTAATCGGAAAATACTGTTTTAACTAAATTTTTTTATTCATGCATGTTCCCCATTCCCAGTAAACACATACACGTTAATTACACGATTTAATAACGTGTTTGTGGTTGAAATGACGTTTTACGTTGAAAATATCACGTTATATTTAGGTGATATATTCAACGTTATTTAACTAATAATAAATACACGTACTTAAAACGTTATAGTTAGGTAATATATTCAACGTGATTTTATATTACCTAACTATAACGTTTTAAGTACGTGTATTTAGTATTAGTTAATAACGTTATAACATTATTAGTTAGTAACGTTACTGAAAACGTTATAGTTAGGTAATATATTCAACGTGATTTTATATAACCTAACTGTAACGTTTTAAGTACGTGTATTTAGTATTAGTTAATAACGTTATAACATTATTAGTTAGTAACGTTACTGAAAACGTTATAGTTAGGTAATATATTCAACGTGATTTTATATAACCTAATTGTAACGTTTTAAGTACGTGTATTTAGTATTAGTTAATAACGTTATAACATTATTAGTTAGTAACGTTACTGAAAACGTTATAGTTAGGTAATATATTCAACGTGATTTTATATTACCTAACTATAACGTTTTACGTACGTGTATTTAGTATTAGTTAATAACGTTATAACATTATTAGTTAGTAACGTTACTGAAAACCTTATAGTTAGGTAATATATTCAACGTGATTTTATATAACCTAACTGTAACGTTTTAAGTAAGTGCATTTAGTATTAGTTAATAACGTTATAACATTATTAGTTAGTAACGTTACTGAAAACGTTATAGTTAGGTAATATATTCAACGTGATTTTATATTACCTAACTATAACGTTTTAAGTACGTGTATTTAGTATTAGTTAATAACGTTATAATGTTATTAGTTAGTAACGGTACTGAAAACGTTATAGTTTGGTAAAATATTCAACGTGATTTTATATTACCTAACTATAACGTTTTAAGTACGTGTATTTAGTATTAGTTAATAACGTTATAATGTTATTAGTTAGTAACGGTACTGAAAACGTTATAGTTAGGTAATATATTCAACGTGATTTTATATTACCTAACTATAACGTTTTAAGTTACGTGTATTTACATTCATACATTTATTTGATTATGGCTTAGCTTTGTTTTTCCTGGTTATTAATTATTGTTTAAATAAGAAATGGGTGTTTTAAATAGGCACAGGTGTACTTCATTTTATTAATTATGTAAATTTTGGTTTAAAATTATAAAACTAAATAGGGGAATTACACGATGACGTGGTGTGTTCATGTGTGGTGGTAGAAGACGGTCATTTGAACCTTAGATTTGAACGGACAAGTGGTATTTTTGTGTTTATTAGTGTTTTGTTAAAGTGAAAAAGTGAATTATTCAAGGTAAGATTCATATATTTATTTGATTTTGGTTAGGTACAAGGGTGTAAATTAAATACATATAGGTTATAGGTATTTTGAATTGATTTAAGTTATTGAAATTTAATGAAAGCGTGGTTGCACAATAATTGCAATGGGTACTTAGTATGTACTACATAGCTTTGTTTGGTTTCTGGTTATTAATTATTGTTTAAATAAGAAATGGGTGTTTTAAATAGGCATAGGTAATTCATTTTATTAATTATGTAAATTTTGGTTTAAAATTATAAAACTAAATATGGGAATTACACGATGACGTAATATTAGCTCTCTTTGTGTTGAATTGTAAATAAGTATCATATTTTATCAAAGTGACACATATTTTTATGTTAGGTCAGTAAATATTTATGCAAACGGTTTTTAACTGGAATAAATATTAATGGTATCATTACAAAATTGGTGATTTTGAATTAAAAATTTTACAAACGATGACAAAGTTGACTCAACATATTGAGCAACATACCATCATTTTGAACGAGTTGGTGAGGAACTCAAGAAATAGTAGCAGTTTTGTAGATATCCAACCGCCAAGCGATCTTCCGACATTCCCCATTTCTGACCTGAAGACATTTGAAAAGTTTGCCGGTTCACTGAAAGGAGACCTATCTCAATACATGGTAAGTATTTGTATCAAAGTTCAAGTTTAATAATTGACATATTGACAATTACTTTTGAAAATAAGTCTGAACTGCCTAAATTATGTACTATTTAGTACTTATATGAATAGTTAGTTACATATTTATCGTTTTAATTAAAGATAAGAAGACTGGCTGCTGTGGGGGGATCTGGATTAGAATCGGTAACCCGGCGAATTTTAAAATTTGTACTTACCGACGAAGTAGCTTCGAAGTTCAATTGGAAAGGAAGAGATAAACTCAGTTTTCAGAAGACATCTACCATGTCCACTGTATACGGTGAGATGATGATAATGATGCATTTTTATTGTTTATTCATACATATAATATGCTTTTAGAAGCTGCTAAAAAAAAATTTTCCAAATGACTTAAAAAACGATGTGGTGATAGCAAATGCTGTTAAGGAGTGGCTGAAGCATGCACCCACTAGAATGAAACTGATGGAGGCAAAAAAACCGAAAACACCATCAGTTTCTTAAAAATTTTATAATATAATGTAGGTACCTTGTAAATAACCTTTAATGTGCCAAAACTACTAATATACTTAATAATACATATTATAATTAAATGTTTTTCTTTGTTTACCCCCTACTGTAGTATAGTAACTATAATAAAAATTAAACAATTTTTGGTTAAGAAAAAAATTTATTTGCCTATAATTAACCATTTTGCTTATTGCGACATAACTTTGTAAGTAAGGTGTCTTACACCTATATTTCTGATTTAATTAAAAGCAAAAATAGGAAAGTTTTGCGACTTGTGAAAATCTCACTTGCCTATGGTAAGTACACATATTAATTTCAAAATTTCAGTCACAAGTATGGAGTGGGGTGTTCCATGACTTGAAGTCAACAGGCTTGTTCTTAAAGTAGTTGTGTTATGTCCGTTTGTATCACGGTTTTTAAAGTATTACTTTGACGTTAATCATTTCTGAATCTAACAAAATCCTTATTGTGCTTATTTGGTTAATAAGTACTTAATCACGCCTCAATTATGAGTAAATACAGCCAAACTGTCGTAAGTCGAATTTCTCCATATCTCAAAATTTCAAAAAGAGCTGCAGCAGTTTTTACATGTTAAAATACTTGACTTCTACAAGTCGAATTTTCTGTAACTCGAGTTTATTTTACTGTATTTTGGAGGTTCTACTTATGGAAGTGCAATAGGGCATGAAACAACAACGTTAATGGGCGATTTTATGTACACGTAAAGAATCACGCAATTGGCGTTATTGTAATGACGTTCTTTCAGCGTGGTAGTATAACAAAAAGATGACGTGTCTTTGTGGTGCAATAAACCTGGTATGTAACACGTTTAATTTACACGTTGCAAACCACGTACTTTGATAACGTTTCTCAACGTCTCAAAATTACCAAAATAACACGTGTATTTTGTGGTGTTATAGTAACGTTTAAAATACGTAATTTTGGACGTGGCAAACAACGTTGAAGTCGGCGACATCGTAACGTTTATGCAACGGTTTGGTACTCGTTTTTTTTACGTTTAATTTACACGTTGCAAACTACGTACTTTGATAACGTTTCTCAACGTTTCAAAATTACCAGAATAACACGTTTATTTTGTGGTGTTACAGTAACGTTTAAAATACGTAATTTTGGACGTGGCAAACAACGTTGAAGTCGGCGACATCGTAACGTTTATGCAACGGTTTGGTACTCGTTTTTTTTACGTTTAATTTACACGTTGCAAACTACGTACTTTGATAACGTTTCTCAACGTTTCAAAATTACCAGAATAACACGTTTATTTTGTGGTGTTACAGTAACGTTTAAAATACGTAATTTTGGACGTGGCAAACAACGTTGAAGTCGGCGACATCGTAACGTTTATGCAACGGGTGGTACTAGTTTTTTTTTTACGTGTTTTTCACGTCAGTGTGTTTACTGGGTTACGTTGCGTTATCAAAAATTTATTATTATATTATTTACTACAATAATGAATTAATACAGTTAATTTACTACTATAAAATGCTTATGCTGTTAATTTCTGTTGTTCGTCATTTAAGAAAACTGTTTTTTTACTTTAACTAAGTACAGCGGCTAAAATTTCAAATCATATTTGTATAATTATGTAAAGTAATTAAAGATTAAAAATAGTGCATTCTGTCTGTCGTAAATTTATCTTATGGTAATAATCTTGTAAGCCAGCGTATACATAAGTAGCGTATTGTGATTATTTATAAATATCTAATTGTTACCGTACAGTTTTAGATAAATGTTGTTATTTTTAAAACAAGATTATTAAATGGTGTTCATCAGTGTTAATTAAATAGCTGTCATTGTGTTTTTCGGGTTTGGATGCGCAACTTTTTAATAGCAGCGCGATGGTAACGACAAACAATAATGCTTGTTTAATCTTATGTAGTAAATGAAAGCAACTATTATAGATATCGCATTCTGAAAGGAAATTATTATTCAAATAAAACCCTCAGTCGAATACATAAATGACTCAAAAACCAACATTTTTAAATACAGTACGTAGCGATAACAAAAATTACAACCTACAGTTGTAATGGTATTGGTATACTACAAAATGGTATGCATTAGGCTTAAAATCGCTAGTCAAATAAGTGCATTTAAAAATGTAACTTTCTTTTCATTTGAATATAACTTTCTCTCTCAACCACGATTTTAACTATCCGCCAATGTCATAATGTTGGGTTATGTAATAATAGTATTTATTGAACGAGTTAAATACATATAAGGATAATAATAAATAATAATTTATTAAACATTAAACAATATAAACAATACAATAATAAAATAATATAAAAAACTTACAAACTAAGAAATCAAAATATATTTATTAGAAAAGTAAAACAATTTACACAAGTAATATAAGTTAGTTATAGTTTTTGAAGTGTGCACTTCCTCTACTATGTTTGTGAGGTTGGTCAGTATGATGAGTTCGTCTTGTTAGTGAAATGTGCAGTCACAGGTAAAAATTTTCAAAAACCTGATGTGGACAAACTAAGATTCTCATTGCATATCTAATGAGAGCTATAATATGAACATTACAAGTGGGTTGTAATGTTAGCGCCATCTATCGATAGTTGTATAAGAGCTCTCATACTAACACCTCCACTAGTTCTGATACAACTAAGATATTATACCCATCTTCATTGTGCAAAAGCTGTGCTTCTGTTTTGGCAATGCTTTTGTAAGGGATGTTACGAAAATTTTTCCTTTTCGCAACAACGTTGAATTTATTTAAATTCAACTTATTACTTATATCGACATATTTCGTAGCGCCCTGTATATCGAGCGAATTGATAGGAGATTAGACTCGCGCATGTAGAATAGAAAAGGTCTTGGGTGAGCTCTCGAATGGAGAGGTCGATGTTGAATTTTACTGTGAAGTGATTATGATCTTTGGTTCCAATTTTGACAAAATATGGTGGCGATTTTGTGAGGGTTCCCTTTCAGCAACATGAATTGTTTTGGATTTGTTTGCGCTCCAACCCAGTATGGGGATTTTACATTCGTGTTTGTAGAATAGTGGATGTTTTCCAGATCGTAATTTTTTTGTCGGACCACCTTGTCCATATTTTTCGGGGAAGTATATTTTTTTACTCAAATTGGTAAGTTCTTTAATTTGAGCAGATTGCTTCACAGGTGAATGCATTAATCGACTTGGCCAATTTTCCTCCGAACATCTGGAGTTCGATGACGTGTTAATCCACGCTTGGCTGTTTTATATTTTTTTATGTGATGTTTTATAATACAGGTTTCCATTTGTCTTGCATTTTTATTCGAATGTTTGGCCGAGATAATTGATACGCCGCATTTTTCGTTTTCTGCACAACGAGATTATAATATCTAATCTTACGTTCGCATACGTGGGATAGAATACCAGTTGTTTAAGCTTTATCTTTTTGATAATTATTTTAATTAATTATATTGTTTAATTATGTATTTTTAATTGAGTTTGACTTGTGTATTTTATTCCCACTGGAAAACATCGACCGGCGTTGGTCAAATGCAATGGCTTTGGAAGTCCTACGCGTTTGACATGGGTTCAAATCTTGCATTTGAAATTCTATGTTGAACATTTTTTTGTGTTTATTTTTGCTTTATGTTTATTTTTTATGAAGGCTGCGATGTCCGACCTACATACAGGGTGCGGCATTTCATCGAGGTCGCTACCGTTTGTTTTATCGTTGGAAGTTCGATATGGTTCCACCTTTTTGTGGGATTATTTATATGACCATTCGAACGTGCCTTTGGTTTATTTTTGGGAGTGATTCTCGGTGGCAATGTCGTTGCCACTGTACCGATTCTGGTCGGCTTACACCTATTACATCCGATATCGTTGATCTCATTGCCTTCTGACAATTAACATCTCATTGTCCATTTTCTTTTTGAGCGTGTTAGCAAAGCTGTTTCCTTGATTTCTCCGGGGCGTTTCTTTCACACGACCCACGGCTCTCGCCGCCGCTACAAATGAGCTAGTTTATACCCAACACCAAGGCCCCACGCAAATTAAAGTAGATGGTTTATCCTTCTGCGTGGACATTATCTGTTCCGAGCTATCTTCTCACTACAGTAGTGAGGACAGATTTTGTTTCAGGGAATCCACTACCATTTCGTCCGTTCCAATATGCTCTACTTTTATTTGATTCGTTTCTTGTCTTTCACGAACAAAGTGGTGTTTCACATCTATATGTTTAGTTCTGCACCGATATCCAACATTTTTACTCAGATCGACAGCTCCTTTGTTGTCGCAGAATATACGTATTGCATAGGAAGTTTTTTCTAATTCACCAACTAGTCCTTGAAGAAAAATCGATTCTTGCGCCGAAAAACTCAATGCCATATATTCTGCTTCAGTTGTCGAAAGAGCCACTTTTGGTTGTTTTTTTGATGCCCAACTTATGGCTCCTCCACTCATTAAGAAAACATACCCAGCGGTGGATCTTCTATCGTCCAATTCTGATACCCAATCAAAATCACAGTAACCATGCAAATCAACCAAATCTTTTCTAAACCTTAATTTGTATAGTTCTTCGTTTTCTTAAGATATCTAAATATTCTCATTGCTGCAGTCCAATGTGCATTTCCAGGGGTATTGCTGTAACGACTAACTTTTCCGACGGTATATGCGATATCTGGTCTTGTTCCTTGTGCTGCATACATTAAACTGCCAATTGCTTCTTGGTATGGAACATCAATCATTTCTTCTTCACATTTTGGTTGCATATCAGACGTCAAAACTTGATTCGTGTCAAATGGTATTGATACTTCATTACATTCATTCATTTTGAACCTTTTTAGTATATCTTCTATATACTTTTCTTGATCTAACGTTATTACATTACCTTCTTTATTTCTTGTAATCCGTATTCCCAAACAATAGTGTGCCTGACCTAAACCTTTCATTTTGAATGTTTCATTAATTCCTCTTTCAGTTCGTTTTTCATATCTTCATCTTGAGAAAATATTAATATGTCATCAACATACACCGCCAAGATTAATACTTTTCCATTTTATTTTTTATTGTAAATGCATGGATCGTACTCGGATTGTTTGAAGTTTAAACTTTTAATGGTTTTATCTAACTCCTTATACCACACTCGGATAGCTTGTTTTAAACCATTAATCGATTTTTTTAATAAACACGTTTGCTTGTCAGGTAATTCCATATATATTTCTTCTTGTAACTTCAAATGTAAAAACGCTGTCACAACATCCATTTGATCAATATTCCAATTATTCTTTGCCGCTAATGCCATCAACAATCGTATGGAACTATGTCTTACTTACAGGTGCAAACGTTTCTTCATAGTCTATACCTTCTTTTTGTAAAAAAAACCTTTAGCAACCAGTCTAGCTTTGTATCGATCAACTTTTCCATCAGCGGTAAATTTAGTTTTAAAAACCCATTTGCTTTTAATGGCTTTTCGGTTATTTGGAATATCACATAGTATCCAAGTATCATTAATTTTGTGAGCTTCCATTTCTTCATTCATTGCTCTCTTCCACTTTTCACTGTTTTCACTTTTAAGTGCTTCGTTAATTGTGATTGGATCATTGGTGGTATTAAGAAGCGACTCGAACACATATTGGGGATTGTGATTTATCTTACTTGCAATTCTTTTTGATCGTTTTGGTAAACATTCCTCTTCGACTGCTGATTCAGTTGTGGGCGGGTGGGTGGTTCGTGGCTGGGTTGTTGGAGAAACACTAACTGTTGCTTCGGAATTTCCTTCTTGCAAGGTTTTCTTCTAAATCGTTTAAAGAATTTTCAACATAAGGAACACTACCTGTTGCTTCGGATTTTTTAGCTTCAACATCGTTTCCTTCTTCTAAGTCGTTTACAACATCTTCAAGGTGAGGAACACTAACTGTCGATTCAACATTTCTATTGGTAACGTTTTCTTCAAAATCATTTAAAACATCTTCAACGTGAGTGGTTCTGGCATTTGGTTCGGATACGGAACTTTCATCATTGATGTATCCGAGTTTTGAATCGTTTTGTGGAAATAATACATCCAATTTATGGTTTTCTCCACGATACACTTACAACGGTATGCTCATACGCATATTGTGTGACGTCACGTGCGAATTGGAATTGTGATGCGAACCATCTTGCGCTTTTCGGCAATACACCGGTTATTTTCCATTTTTTTGATAATATATTTATTATTAATATCTACTAATCACACCCCCACCTATCCGAATTTCAAAGAAAACTTCAAATCGGAGCGAAAAAATTTCACTCGATTCGAAGGGAACGTGATGCATTTCCCCGCGTCTGCCTGGGGAGCCGTGGCATATTCGATGCTCATTTTCCCTACTTTTAAAAAGTCGATTTTGGGGTTGTTTTTCATCGGTTCTCGAAAATTTTTGTTTCATAAAAAACATACCATTTTTTAGGTTTATTTTATCCTCACGATGACATGCAACAATCCATTTTTTAGAAATGTCTTCAATATTTGGAAATCGGAAGTATTTGATTTTCGTCCCTTTTGTCGTTTTATTATTAGTACCACATTTCGCAACTGCACAACCCGGCATTTTCGAATTTAATAATAGAATTTTCAATTTTCACAAATTCGAATAATTTCAAATAATTTGAATTCGACAGAAGACAGAAACAGTGAGAAATGAGTGAGAAACAAACAGTACGAGTTCACGAGTACGGTTCGTACCACGTTCGTACACGATCGTTCGTAATTTAGTTCGCACGTGACGTAATGCGCTGTAGTAAACGTGTTTGAGAAAAATAATAAGCATACCGTTGTAAGTGTATCTTGGTTTCTCTTATATTCCTTGTTTGATTTTCAAAAAATACAACGTCTCTTGATATTTTCAGCTTCTTGGTTTTTGGGTCAATTAAACGGTATCCTTTTGTCGTTTCACATATCCCACAAAAATATATTCTTCCGCTTTCGGATCAAATTTATTTCTAAATTGCTTTGGGATATGTGCCATTGCTCTACAACCAAATACTCGAAGATAACATAAATTAGGTTTCTTGTCAGTCCATGCTTCTTCCGGAGTTTTCTTTTTTAAACTTTTTGTTGGGCAACGATTTTTTAAATATGCTGTAGTCAGTATTGCTTCTGCCCAATATTCATTTCCTAAATTAGCTTCTGATAACATACACCTTGTACTTTCTACCAAAGTTCTGTTCAGTTTTTCAGCAACTCCATTTTGCTGTGGTGTATATGGAACTGTTGTTTCATGTTTAATTCCAAAATTCTTTAAGTGCGACATTAATTGTTGGTTAACATATTCTTTTCCGTTGTCGGTTCTAATACACTTAATAGTTTCGTGACATTGATTTTCAATAAATGACTTGTATTCGAGGAATTTTTGAGTAACTTCACTTTTGTTCTTTAAAATGTAGACAATTGTTTTTCGCGAAAAATCATCTGTAAACGTTAAAAAATATTGAGCACCACCAATTGACTTTGTAATTATAGGTCCACATACATCGGAATGAATCAATTCAAGCTTCTTTGTAGTTCTGGACGCATCAGATTTTTTAAATGCAGCTCGCGACAACTTTCCTTTAACACATGCTTCACATAATTTGCTACCTGGATGTGTTATGTTAACACCATCAACCAAATTATTCATCAAATTCATAGACGTTCTATTTATGTGACCCAATCTTCTATGCCATAATGCATGCGTGTTACTAAGTTCCAATGAATTCACAGAATAAGCAGATTGATTTATTTTGTAAATGCCATTTTGAAGTCTCGCGGTACCAAGGATAGATTCTGTACACAAATTTATTTTTTTATGTGTAATCCGACAACCATGTTCTTTATCAAATATCAACGTGTTACCATTTTGAGCCATTAAACCAACAGATATTATATTCTTCTTAAATTCTGGGACATGAATAACATCGTTAAGAACCAAGGTATTGTTATTTGAAAATCTAAGGGGTAATTTTCCCTTCCCAGTACTACGTATGGTATTGCCATTTGCAACTTCAATACTATAATCAAAAAAATCTGTGTAACTTTTAAAATAATTCTTCTTCTTCTTCTTCGCGTGCCTATCCGTTACCGTATGTTGGCGACCTCTCTCCTATGTATGTGTTGTGCATTTGTAGTACTATCACACACATAGGGGACCTACTTGTTTAACGCGGGCTCCGAACCGCGGGAAGTGTATACACTTCATCTCCAGAGAGGCTGTTCTAAGCATATTACACCTCGGTGGTTTGCCATTGCCTTCCGAGGGGAGACGGTCAGAATAAAGTTTTTACTGAGCCCGGAGTTGAACCGAGCATTCCGCATTAGCAGCAATGCACTTAACTGCTTCAGCTGATCACCGTCTCGTAAATAATTCTTATTATGTCCTAAATGTAGTGAAGCGCCAGAGTCCAAAATCCAATCATTTTTGTCATCCACCAAATTGAAACAATTATTAATCCGTGACATACTTGAAGTACTAGCAGTATGTGTAAGATTATTGTTTGGATGATAATCTCGTTGATCCGTATTACTTTGTTGAATTTTCTGACGTCGTCGTGTACACACATTTGACTTATGCCCTATTTCGTCACAATTATAACATCGTATTATGTCCTTAACTTTTCTTTTCATATAAAAAACATTGGGTTCACTTGTCTCGACGCAAATTTGTTGTACATTAGGTTGTAACAAAAGGTTTTTAACAAACTCGGTCGTTTTCATCTGTTTGTAATGCCGGAATTTTGAATTCCGGCGACAAAGTCAAGGCCGAGCCGACCGTCATCCATACCGGAGACTCCGAGCCCCCAAGCGACCCTGCAAATCATATTAAATCACAGAGCGCGATGCGACCGGGTCATCTTGAAAAACTTGTGGTCGCTGGCAAAGTGCCAGTCCACTCGTCTTTATATTTGACGGCACTATTTTCGCGATCGTCCCCCTCTGGATTAGCACGAGAGTTTGTGTCCACAGAGGGTCTACGCGCTATCGTCGTACCGACACTAACCTAACCCGTCGAACGACCGTCACTACTCGACCCGACCCGTCCCGCCGATCAATGACGATATTCTTCGGAAATTCTCTTGGGAACTTCTCGCGCATCTTCTCGCGGGAACTTCTCAAGGGAACTTAAAAAGGCTGTCATTGACTTAACTGTAGGGCGAGGACTCGAGCTGCGGCTTGCTCAGCTCGTCCGTCCCCCTCCTTGGTCTTCATCACTTGACTGATGAAGACCGCTACAGCCAGCCATTCGTCTTCGCCGGACAGCATGAAAGCAATCATGTTGTCCGGGCTTAGTGTGTCGCCCATCCGGAGCGAAATCATCACTCTCTCCCTCTCCCATCTTAGGCATCCGAAAAGAGTGTGTTCCGCCGTATCTTCGTCCCCGCAGTAACGACAGGCAGGTGACTCGGTCAGCCTGAACCTGTGGAGATATGCCTGGAAGCATCCGTGGGCGGTGAGAGCTTGTGTTATATGAAAGTTCACCTCTCCGTCGCGGTGTTAGTTACGTTATGCAAACCAAACGTTAAATTTTATTTATAAATTTGCAGAATATCACATAGACAAAGGAAATGAGATTATAGAGAGAGATAAGTTACGTTTAAAACATAGTATTTGAAAAGCCGCGAAGTACTATCTATTTACGATTAATGAAAGCTGATTACAATAAAAAATACTTTGGCTTTTAAATAACCAACGTAGTAATTGAAATTTACTTTAATTAAAGATTTATTAATCACCTTCATTCAAAAGCAAATATAAATAAAAATTGCAAATTCAACATCAAAAACTCCCTAGACGACTTAATAAGATCTAGACAACAATTATTTATAGCAACAGATAGCCGGGAAGGAAAAGGTAGTTACGCCTACTGTGCGGAGGGGGAATATCCTAACTTACTGCAAGGGATACGTTAAAAATGTTTATAGCGACCAAACACTTTTTCATGAAATTACAATTTACGGATTATTTAATAAAACTGTTGATATTAAAGATGTTAACAATAAAGAAATATTTTAAACGAATGAACTGCTCATTTAATCAACTGTTAACCTCAAAATTATACTCTTTGCAAAAATTTCAATACACGAGTCAATTACAATTGCTTTAATGTACAGAACAAGTAGTTAAGACATACTAATTCAGTTGTTCGTTTTGTAACAAAGTAAAAAATTATATCAATACATTTATTAATACCAAGAATTTTGAACGCTACTACTATCATTATAGATTATATTTATTATCATAAAAATTTTTACAAATGCAAGACGGTGCACTTGCAATGCCTTGCACCTTACTACCGGCTCCCATGTTAGTATTTTAGGTACCTAACTTTAGTCAAGGTTCATGTTAGTTCAACTAGTTATTAATTTCAATTACTATATTGTTATTAATTGACTATCATTAGGGGTTCCGATGAAATACTTAGGCACTTAGGGGAATAGAAGCAAACAAGCTATTAATATCTAAGACAATAATTAGAATGTTATGTATTGTAACATAATTTAATATAAAACCAACATAAAGTAACCTTACTGTGGAATTCATATATCGTTAAATATCAAAAATACAAAAATTCTTTGAATGAGGTCATATAACACAAGCCAGAACGAATAATAAATAATAATAATGATAAATAAAAAAGAAAAAGTGTAATAACAATCATAATCGTAATTATATTGGTTAGTCTACTTTTGGGGTCACTTTTAGACCCAGTTGTTCAGTTTCGGGTTATCTTTTAACCTGGATTATTTTCCAGAGAAATGATTGTTTCAAGAATCGTTTCCATGGAAAATAATTCAGGTTAAAAGATAGCCTAATACTGAACAACTGGGCCTAAGTCAATAATACTAATATTTTTATTATGAAACTTTTGTATTGGTAATGTGTGAATTACGGAGCACCGCGTTAACAGAAGGTCCCCTATGTGTGTGTGTGTGATAATTAGAGACTGGAATATATGTATGCACTAAAAAACATGTTAAATATGCATGCAATATGCACCCAAAATATACAAGAATATGCAGGAATAATATGAAAATAATGCAAAATATGCACTTATCATTATGCAGGTAAAGGAAGAACTAAACAAGAAATAAAATTTTTAAACGACACGAGAAAATAATATACTATTCTTAAAAACTATGGCTACAAAATAAGTTAGAAACTAATACATTATTGTTTACAAAAATATACAATTATAAAATTATTGTAATAATTTACTACCATGTATTTTTCTATATTATCCAAGGTTAAATTTTGTCTCCTATCAGTTAACCCTCCAGCACGGGTGAGGCCTGTGAGTTCACGCAATACACAAACATCGCTGTAACTTTGAAAAAAAGAAGTTTACGAACTTCTGTATACCTTTCAAAAATGTTCAACGACAGTATAATCTAATTGTACAAAATGTAAAAATTATCATTTTTTCGAAAAAAAAATAAAATGTCCTGATAGGCTCACCTGTGTGTTTGAGTAACTTTCTGTTGAAATCCAAAAATTGAATTTTATGTGAAAAATTTACACCAGCTCAGACCACTAAACGAAGATATTGCAAATATTGTAAACGAAGAAAAACAAGATATTTCTGTAAATTTTGTAAATGTTGGTTGTGCATGGAGCATATTATAGCATGCTGTCGTGAATGTATTGAAGCAAAGGAAGCCTTACTTTGATGCTTCTTAATTTGTGTGGACATTTTTTATATAAATTTTCTTCTTGTTTTTTCCTTAGATTAGTATGTGTATAGTATAGCAAAACATTCAATTTTGAATCCTATATGCTTTATATTACATGTTTCTAATGCGTTTTTAATAAATCATGTAAATTTTTTTATTGTTGATAAGAAAAGTAGGTAAATTTGGTTTTTTCTTTAAATTCTTTCATCGATCTTTAAAAGAACTTTAAATTTTGAGACAAATTTTTTTTTGTTAAATTAAAAACGCATTTTAACTATGGGCCTGATTGACCTCACCCGTGCGCCCGAGTAATTTCTAGACCACTCGTGCGCTGGAGGGTTAATTGAGGAAACTAGATAAGTAAGGGGATTTCCATATTTCTAATCTCAAATTTGCTCAAATATGCACTATTATGGTCTAGCATATGCATTTTAAAAAAAACCACCAAATATGCATTATAATATGCACTATAAAAATGTTTAAAAAAATGATTCTTTAGGGTGGGAAACGGATAAATACGAAGTGGTCGAAAAATATACCGCTAAACAAAGATATGCATTTTGCATATTTTCCAATCTCTAGTGATAATACATACTTCAAACGCACATGCAATACGTCGCCTACGCCTGAAATCAGATACCTCTAAGAAGTATGATGTAACTAACATATTGTTACGGGAAAACGGGTTTTCTCCGTTATAGTATTATTCTGGGTGTTACGACAGGAACTATAGCAGCAATATCAGAAATGAATTGAACATCTTTAATTTGAACGACCGCATTAAAGACTGCAGAAATAATTGGAAACAGCATCTAGAGAGAATGACAAGTGAGCGTACAGTGTAAGTGTACAAAGTATTCGTCACCTAATATAGGTTTATATACTGACCGACTTTAATTTGATGTTTGACAATTTGACAACTCTTACGTTTGTCCTCTGTTATCGACCGATGCGATGATGAGAATATTGTAAATTCTCGAAACGCGTCTCGAAATTTAATTAAAAAGGACTTTGAAGAAAATGGCGAATTTTGATTTATAATTTATTAAACAACTCCATAATATTGGTATCTAATATAAAATGATTTTTGATAATAATATAGGTATTTTGAACTAAACGCGGTATAACTTTTCCAAATTACATGTAATTTTAAAAATAAATGATTCAATATAAACTATAAACATATCTTTTCACCATTTAACATTTTATATTTGGTGAGCGAATGGCCAGCGTGCTAGCTTTCATTCTAAGATTCACAGCTGCAAATCCTGTGAAGTGTCTAAAGTATCAAAAATCGTCTATTTCCGTGATTCAGAATCGACATTAAACTGTAGGTCCTCTGTGCTCGTCACACATTTTCAACACGCAACGAGCACAGACAGGGGAGTATCGGAAAAATGTCGCAAGACGTACAAAAACCGATTATATATTATATATTTTATATTTAAAAAAATCAAACATTCGGTTAAAAAATAAAGTACGAAACACATTAATAGACGCGTATAAAGTATTTGACATCCCAACTTAAAAACTTCAAAAACACAATTGAAGAAATTTTTAATATTTTATGGGATTGCCTTTAGCCTTTAAAATTATACCCTTAAATGTTAAGGCATAGATTCTATTAAATTTCGAGTCACCGAAGACCGGATTTTATCCCATTCTTCTTAAGAACAGTTTTTGAATCATATTTAATTCTAATTTGTCTTGCTCTAATTTTTTTGTTAAGGTTATCGCATAAATATTCAATAGAATTAATGTATGGGATTTAAGGAGAAATTTCCAAATATTTTCATGTGTTATAAATGATCCACATCCCGTCATACAGGCTTTAGGCTTCAAATCATTATCTTGAATTAATATGTAATTATTTTGTAGCCCCATATTTTGATCATTAAATATACAAATATTGATCAATTTTGGCGTAAAATATTGATATACGTACATTGGTGGTGCATCCTACCATCGATAAAATCGAATTTTGCTGCACCAGAGGCACTCGCATAACCCCATACAAATAGTGATTCTTCCTAGTATAATAGTAGGACATGGTATAGTAGGATATACTACATACAAATTAACTTCCATCTGAACAAAAATATTACGTTTTGACTCATTCGTAAGTATCATCCGATTCCAAAGTTCTCCGTTGCATTTTTATATTGTTTTGTAAATTTAAATCTTTATTATTCTAATTCGATTATACCTATAGCTATCATTTATGAAATATTTTCTACAGGTAATTTTGCCATAAAATCGTAATTTTCGTGAAGTACTACACACTACTGGCTGATAAATTAGTCCTTAATGTGTTCTGCAGCTCAGGTGCCACTTTCATGCCAGTAAATTTAGGGTTTCTTGATTTTTATAATAATTGAATAAGCATCACTATCAACTTAACTTTTGAGAAAGACCTCTACGCAGCTTATTTAAAAAAAATTGTGACAGAATACTTTTCCATAATTGTCTGCACTGTTATATTTATGTGGTCTATTAATTATTATTTCATAAATGTCTTTGGTTGATTTTAATTTATTACGTAAATTTATAACACTTTTTTGCTCCTTTTCTTTAAAATGTGTATATTACAATCAAAAAATTACATCTTAAGGTACCTACAATCACGGCTATATTAGTTTAATGATAATAGTATTAAATTTCAGCCCAAGTTACAAATTTTTAATGTTAATTAGTCGTTGCTGTTTGTCACAAATTATATGCTGTCGAATACTTTTTACACGTACATAAGTATGTTATCTTCTTATATTAATTTTTAAGCGAATGTGTTTGAAATTTTTTAAATAGCGAACGTTAAATCACAAACAGATATGTTTATAGTTATTTTAAATTTTTTACATTTAAAATTATATGTAATTTAGAAAAGTTATATAGTTTTTAATTCCTAAACGAATCTATGAGTATAAACGCAGTGGCACGAGAATTGTAGGTTGACTAAGAAAAAGATGAGGAGACCAAAAGTGTCGTAACGGACAAAACGCCACACATGCAGGTGATGGTGACGATGATGATACGGGAAAATTAATACCCATATCCGCAAACTAAGTGTTCCCGGGTGTGTTCAGTGTTTAGAAGTGTGTTCAAATACACGAAAGAAAAAATATGTAATGGAAAATGTAGTGAAATAAGCGTGATATGAATAGGGAGTAAGGGAAAAGTTGTTGGGCGTCACCAAGTGCAGTGGCAGGATATATTGTGAGCTTGAATGAACCAACCTAACCACTGGCCAATGTTAGAATATTATATAAATGGGTAAAGGTCATTAGTATAATATAATCAATAAGGTAAAACTAATAAATATTATCTATATTAAAAATAATAATAAAAATTAATAAATAATATAAACCACAAATACTTCTGATATGACACAACACTGACGTTACGATGAGATAGGAACTTCTTCTCTTTCTTTCTGGTTTTTTCCTACAAACGCCAAGCAGGTATACTATAGACTCAAATTAGAACACTAATACAATACCAATAACAGCAATTCAAATATAAAGGAATTTCTAGAAAATCCCCATTTCAACTATCAGGGTAGGCCACTATGATGAGGCCGTAAAATTACAAAACAATTTTTCTCATTGTCTATGAGCCGATATGAATCGTTTGAGACCATTTTTGGAATGATATCCGGATGTGATTGTGATGTAGGTATAGTTTGTTTCAGATTAATTGGAATTAAAAAAAGTCTAGCATCAAATTACGTTGTTATAAAAACGTACAAACTATGCAAGGCAATATAATATAGAGATAAGATTATCGCGCCAACCTTTGTCAGCATATGCATTGCTAAAGGTTAACGCGATAATCTTATCTCTATATTATATTTCCTTGCATAGTTTGTTCGTTTTTATAACAACGTAATTTGATGCTAGACTTTTTTTAATTTCAATTAATCTGAAACAAACTATACAATGTACATAAGTGTGTTATGTACAATATCCGATATCTTCGGATTATTGTTTCAAACAATAGTTTAAAGAATACATCGAATGCCCTAATTAAATTTTATTTTTACCCGAATATTTTGTGTACCTATTAAAATAACATTTTAAGAATATTTTGTGTACTAAAATATCATTTTAAGAATTACAGAAGTAGTTGAATCTAGAAGTTTTTAATAATATGCTCGACAATGCTATATTGAGTAATTCGTGTCTTATGTAATTTATTTCAAAAATACTGCAAAATTTTAAATAATTGCTATTCTCCATAAAGCTAGAACCTCTATGCATGCAAATGTGTAGAAAAATTCTAATTTATCCATAGTGACATAGGGTTCAATATTTTTTCACTATAATTTCTACAATGAATTAAATAAAGCATTAATAATTTATTTTTTCCACTACTAGTCATATAGGCTATCATTTTTACTTAGGTTAGTCGATCAAGAAGTGACACGTTTTCAACTAGTGGTGAATAATTTTTCCATTATTAACCTAGGTTAATAATGAACAAAATGACATTTTTTGATAACTTGGCGACTATTTTAAAGAAAAATGTTGTTATTAAATGATTTAGAATAACCGAGAAATGCTAATAATTGAATTTAAACTATTTAAAACGCTTTTTTAATACATTAATTTAATTTTAAAAATTCATTATAATCGAATTAAATGTGACAGCAAGTGACAGCGCCATCCATTGTTAATTTGACGAACCGCGATTTATTTTATTTAATAACCTAAATTTGTCAACAACTGTCAAATCAACAAAACAAAACTGTCATTTGAAATAAATATTTTAAATTTGAAAATTTTTTTGTTAAAAAGAATTTTAAAAATGGTAATAAATGTAGTAGTGGAAAAAATCGTATATAAACCACGGTTGTGAAGACCATTATTGCCTCCGCGCCTTATATTCCTCGGTGCAAAGCACCTCGGAATATAATCTTGGCGCTAGGGCAATAATGACGGCCTTCACAACCTTGATATATAATATACTATTTTTAACTCCATGAAGCTCATATTTATTATGTACATTTAGATATTTTTTAGTATTCTCTACCTGCTCTCTGAAAAATTGTTTAAAAACATAAAATGTCGACAATATTATATTATGTATTGATTTGAAAATGTAGTTACTTTTATATTCACCGAAGGAATTTAATATAAATATTAGATAAACATTCAAATAAATCCAAAAACTACATGTACACAATCTTGATTAAAACCACTCTAAATTATAATTTATTTATAAATCAAAATAGTACATATAATTTAATATTATTTGTATAGAGGTAAAACTATGAATACCACGCTAGAATAATTGGATCAATAAAACACTAATTAACCAATAATAACTTGATCACTGGCCAGTATTGTGATTTTCACTCATCTTCGGAGTAAACTGCTTTAAGAAAATTAGCAATGGAACTTCCTTATAACAGATTACTCCGAAGATGTGTGAAAAGCACGAAACCGGTCAGTATTAAAGTAATTTTGAAGCTTGTGATTAGTGTTTGATTGATACAATTCTTATCAAGACTTTATCAATCAAAATGACTTCAGCAATACACATGTAAATTCGAAACTCCATCGAATAACTGTACACTTTGCACATACTACAATAACGAACTTCCATTACAGCAGCGGCTTAACTTATTAATTATAATTTTAATCAAGCCCTTATTACCATTTACATACATAGTATTAGTATGTATTGTAATGAGATATTTGCTCAAAATGAAAGTGAACTAACGATGGTATGCCTAAAAAGAAAAATAAATATTAATGAAGTAGTTACTTATGTATACAACTAAGTACTTGTGTATTGCAGTACTATATATAAGTAGTTAAAATACCTTTAAGTATTTTTAATAACAATTATTATTAAAGTATTAAACTAATTAAAAAAGAAACTAAATATAGGTATACCTCAGTGGCGTGTTTTCCATGGAAGCTAGGGAAGCAGCGCTTCCCTTATTTGCCTTGCAAAATTAAAAACAAAAATTACTTATTTATATAATTTAAAATTTACGATTTTTAAATTTTTTATCAATTTAAATTCCTTTCTTTATTTGAATAAAAATTTGAAATTTACTGAAATAGATATTTAAAAAAATAGTTACCTACTCGTAGGCATTCTTTTATACGCGATAGGCGGCTGCAAACGATAATATAGAAGTGCATCATCGCAACATCGCATACTATGGAAGCTGTTGGAACGTAGCTTAATCTTTGCTTATAATCAAGGCAGGGATATTCATAATAATGTAGCGTGTACTGAATAAATAATTGTATTTTGTAAAAGTTTAATTTTAATTTGTAGTTAGAGATAAGGTTTGCCGTTAATTTGTATAATTTTTATGCAAGGATACTTGAGACATTGTAAATACAAAAATTTTCAAAAATTGGGCAATTTCTGTCGTATTACAAAAATTAAAAGGGTATTCCGTAAGCTGTGCTTATATGAGCTTATATTATTTCACGAAGATTCACGAGTGGCGCGGTCGCTTATCATTGCAAAATGCTGATAGCATAGTTTAATACGATATTTTTTATTATATTCAATTATTAATTGTTATAAAAAAATTTAATAATGTATATTTATTAAACTATGCTGATAGCAAGAAAGGCAATTTTTCCAGCAGCAAAGATATTTTTTATACTGAAAAACAATCTCAAAGATGTGGTCAGTGTGTATGACAAATTATTGAATTATGGACTGATCAATTAAATAAAAAAAATACCTAATAAATTTTATCCGTTTAAAAATGACTCCGTGAGGGTTTAAAACAATATAGTATTGTATACCACTTTGTAAGTACAAATAAAGAAATTTAATACATCAGTGGTTTAGTTTTGTAGTTTTAGCAGTTAAACATTTTTTGTTTACTATTGCAAAATTGCAATTAATACAAGACCACCGTTTCGTTTAGTCTTGTGTGTGTTGTCGTCTGTATAATAATATACAATTATACATAGCACCTAGTATATGAAACCTTTTAATCATAATGGAAGCAATACCGGGCCCTTCAACTTCTCAGGACAATAATTTAGAATATAGTACATTATGTGAGTGTCTTGTATGTAATTTAGTGCTAAAGAAATTGGGAACTTTAAATTTTGAGAGAAAAAAGAAAATTATTTTAAATGGTAGGCTGACTCCAGCACTAACCAAGTTGGTCAAACAAACTAAATCGTACGTAAGACATTTTCAAACAGAAATTTATAAAAAATGTGAATGGCTTACAGGCTGCGACACTAGATCACTTTTATTTTGCTGGCCATGTCTTCTGTTCTCACATGAAACGAATTTGTGGAACAAAAATGGATTTTCTGATTTAAATAACCTTCATAAATTAATCAAGAGACATTCATCTAGTAAGGCTCATCTTCAGTCAATTATGAAAGAAAAAACATTCGGTAAAGTAAGAATTGAACATTCTTTAGATGATCAGCTGAAAATTAGCAATGAACAACACAATCAGCAAGTACGCAAAAATCGCGAAATACTGAAAAGGCTGATAGATGTAGTTTGTTTTTTAGGTCAACACGAGCTTGGTTTTCGGGGTCACATTGAATCTGAAAATTCTTTAAATAAGGGTAATTACGTGGATTTAATTAATTTAATAGCAAAATACGACGAAACATTAAACTTTCATTTAGAAAACTCGACAGTATTTAAAGGCACTTCTAATGTCATACAGAATGATTTAATTTCGTGCGTAGGAGAAATTATGTTAAGAAAAATCAAGTGTGAAATAGACGAAACTTCGTTCATTGCAATTATGCTTGACGAAACAACTGATGTGGCAAATATTAGTCAGTTATCGAAGGTTGTGCGTTATGTTACAAAAAAAGGTGAAATCAAAGAACGCTTTTTGGGATTTGTAAATGTTACCACTCAAAGAACAGCACTCGCTCTTTCTAACATAGTGCAAGCCATAGTTATTGATGATCTTAATTGTGGTTCAAAATTAGTAGCACAAAGTTACGACGGAGCAGCAGTAATGGCAGGTGAATTAAGAGGGCTCCAAGCTAAAGTAAGAGAAAAACACCCAAATGCGCTTTTTGTACATTGTATGGCACATCGTTTAAATTTGGTTTTACAGCAGTCTGTCAGCAGTATAAAGGAATGCAAAGTGTTTTTTTTCAACTTTAAGTGGCCTTGCATCTTTTTTTTCAAAATCTTCAAAGCGAACTAGTGCTTTAGATTCTGAAGTTCATAAGAGATTGCCAAAAGTAGCCCCTACTAGATGGAACTACAACGGTAGATTGGTGCAAACTGTGTTTGAATATCGTCAACCGCTTATTGATTTTTTTAAAAATATATTGGAAAATCAGATAGAATGGGACCACGAGACAATAGTTTCTTCTAGAGGATATTTAGATATGCTAAAAGCTGAAACCAATTTTAATCTTTTACTTCTTATTTCTTCTGAAATATTTCCGTTTTGTGACAATTTATTTGCAGTTCTCCAAAATAAATTAAGTGATATTAATTTTTGTGTAAAAAAAATTAAGGAATTTAAATCTATTGTTGAGTCTAAGAGAGAACAATTTGATCGTCTATGGGACAAATTCCAACAATTAGAAATTAATATTGAAACCAGAAAAAGACTGCGTACCGACATTGTAGGAGACGAAAAGATCAGTTATCGTCGATTATTTTTAGAAATAATTGACAATATCTCTACGCACATAGATGCCCGATTTAAAAACTTTGATAATCTAAAATTTATAGAATTAATAAATTTTAGTGATCATAATATAGTCCCTGAAAGTGCTTTTGAATCCCTAAAACAAAATTATTCAAACTATTTTGATTTTCCTACATTGCGATCTGAACTTTTTGTGATATACAACACATCAGAGGGTATAAATAAAAGTAGTATAAGTAAGTTATGGGAAACCATTAAAGAGTGCGGACTTGATCAAGCCTTTCCCGAAATTCTTAAATTATGCGAATTAACTCTGACTATTCCCGCCACAAGTGCATCCACAGAACGCAGTTTTTCCGCTCTAAAACGAATTAAAAACTTTGTTAGAAATTCTACTGGACAAGAAAGACTTTCTAGTTTGGCGCTGTTATCCATAGAAAAGGAATTACTTCAAAAAATTTCTCGCCAACAAAAATTTTATGATGACGTCATTGACGAATTTTCTGAAACGAGTAGGAGGATCCCACTTAATTTTAAATAAAGGTAGATAAGTTTAATTTTGTCACATCAGAAAATCGAAAACTTGTGCCTACTAAACCTATTTGTCGAAAGCAATATAATTGAATTGAAATTAGTAATTCTTATTTAGGCGGCTTGACCTTGAAAATTTCAAAATTTTCGCCTGCGGCGCATTTACTGGCTTTCAGCTTCCCATCTTATAAAAGTCACGACACGCCACTGGTATACCTACATTAGAATAAAAATAACACCTTTATGAATATAGCTTTACACTTGAGATTTGGAAGCGCGATAGACCCAAGCAGGTTACTATTAAATCGGGGAATTTTTTAATTATTTGACTCAATTTTGAACATTTCTAAGCTGTTCCTGTATTCTTTTTATATTTTTGATCGTTTTATTGCCAATAGTGAAGTTTAAGAACACTAAACATTTATAAGAAAATGAGAAAAGTAGGAGAGACCGGGTGTGATTGTCGCACTTTTTAGAAATAAATTTTGTATTGGTTTTAATTTTCCATAATACATGTAATTCCAAAATAATGGAAGCTCATTCAGGCTCAAACGATGCTCTAACGTTTGACACCATTTCTATAAAAAATTTCGAAACTGGGGAGCCACTGACATGCACCTGTTTACATGCAGGATCAAACCAAGAAATTGTAATTACCGTTGACAATTCAAGACTCTACGCAGAATTTCTTTACGGGTGGTACTTTTCTTGAGCCATCCAGATTCATAACATTTCTGGTGCTTCTAACTTTTAACGTTCAACTTGCGAAAAAAAATCATTTTCTAACACTAATCTAAGCTGGACCCGGCCGATACACCTCTGAGCGGCCGATTTAGCTTTTCGCGCAACATTGATGAAAAACGGATGTAGAGTTCTCTGGTGCTAGTAACTTTTAACGTTAAACTTGCAAAGAAAAAATCCTAACACAAACGTAAACTCGGCCCGGCTGCTGCACCTCTGAGCGGCCGATTTACATTTTCGGCAGCAGATAGTTTAGGGTAGTATAATTTAAATTATAGTGTCCCTATAATATATCACACGTAAAGTGAACGATGAAGTTCTGAGGTGAAATTAGCGATTTTCACTCGGTCACTAACCCCTACAATCCCCCGTCTAAACCGGCCCTGTCTATATAATAAGCCGTTCTTAAATTCTAATTGTTATAATCTCCTACTTACGTATTTATACTTAAGTAGGGATTATACAGTCCGAGGACAGTTTACATGCCGACTTAAAAACCAAAATTGAAGAAAACAAAAAAAGGTTAATTTGGAGGGCAGTTTATATTACCGCGTTTTTTAAAAGTCACTTTTATCTGCCACTGTCATATTTTTATCTATTTTGGTTTTGAGCTATGACGTCATCGTAAATTTTTTTAAAATCGCAATTTAAAATTATTTTTCTTTGAGTATGAAAATGTAAAAAACCCTGACTTTGAAGCGAAAAGTTTTCAAGGTAATCAGTCCCATAGTTACAAAAAAGTATTTAATAAATTTAATAAAAACAATAATTTTTAAGGATTTTGCACAAATTATGTAAAGAAGAAAATCAAATTATGTATTCAAAGTGACCCCCACTCACTTGTAATATCTTATCCGCCACTGAAACTCTTGTAAAACATTTTCAATCGTATCGGGTTGAATTTCCTGAAAATCATTGCGAATTATATCCTTTAGTTCATCAATGGTATGTGGTTGGTCTATTGTCTATTGAAACAGGCTTTTCTCTTTAATGAGCCCCATAAAAAGTAATCAAGCGGAGTAAGATCGGGAGATCTAGGTGGTCATTCGACCGTTCCCCTACGACCAATTCATTGGTTGGTAAAAACTTAGTATAAATATTCACGAATAATCATTTAAAGTGGGGTGGATCTCCATCTTGCTGGTACTATTGTAACATAATCTTTCCTTACTGCTCTAATGAGAAGTCAGCTCGGAAAAGATTAAGTCCACGCAGAAGGATAAACCATCTACTTTAAATTTGCGTGGGGCCCTGGTGTTAGGTTTTAAACTAGCTCGTTATAGCCTGGAAGCGAGAGTCGTGGATCGTGTGAAAGAAACACCCCGGAGAGATCAAGGAAACAGCTTTGCCAACACAACACAATTAAAATTAACAATAAGAAGTTCATTGTCAGAAGGCAAAGATATACGCGATGTCGGATGTAAGAGGTGTTAGCCGACCAAAACAAGCACAGTAGCAACGACATTGCCACCGAAAATCACTCCCAAACATAAACCAAGGGCACATTCGAATGGTTACATAAAAATCCCACGATAAAGTGGAACCATATCGAATCCCCAATGATAAAACAAAAGACAGCAATCTCGGTGAAATGCCGCACCCTGTATATGGGTCGAACATCGCAGCCTTTCATAAAAAAGAACATAAAAACAAAAATAAACACACAAAAAAATGTTCAACATAGAATTTCAAATATGAAATTCGAACCCATGTCAAACGCTTAGGAATTTCAAAGTCTTTGCATTTGACCAACGCCGGTTGATATTTCCTAGTGAAATTTAAATGCACAAATAAAACTCAATTAACAATACATAATTAAATATTATTATTAATTAAAATAATTATCAAAAAGTAAAGTTTAGCATTGGCATTAAAATTCACGTCTTCGAACGTGTGAGATTAGATAGAATATCTCATCGTGCATACAACGAAAAATACGGCGTATCAACTATCTCGGCCAACATTCGTACAAAAAAATATGCAAGACAATGAAACCCTTTGTAATAAACATATCACATAAAAAAATAAGACAGTCAAGGGTTAGTTAAAACGTAATCGAACACCAGATGTACGGCGGAAAATTTGGCCAAGTCGAGTAATGCATTTGCCTGTGAAGCAATCAGTTCAAATTATAAAAACTTACCGAACTGAGTAAAAAAATATCCTTCCAGAAAATATGGACAAGGTGGTCCGACAAAAAGATAACGACCTGGAATACATCCACAATTCAGCTACCACGAACGTAAAAAATCCCCATAGTAATGGGTTGGAGCGCAAAATCCAAAACCATTCAGGATGCTGAACGGGACCCCTCACAAAAATCGCCACCATATTTTGTCAAAATTAGAACCAAAATTGTTATCACTTCACACAGAAAACACAAAACGTCGACCGCTCGGTACGAGCGCTAACCCCAGAAGTACTTATCGTTGCATGCGCGAGTTTTAATCTCTGTCAAATACGTTCGCTATACAGAGTGCTACGAAATATGTCGCTAGATGTAAAAGTTGAATTTAATAAATTCAACGTTGTTGCGAAAAAGAGAAAATTTTTCGTAACACACCCCCGAAGTAAGATATCTGACCGGAGGTCAAGATAAAAAAATCAAAAAATTATTAGAGAAACGAAGTTGACAACGAACTGTAAATTGACGGAAAAAAACTTATTTATTTACTGTAGTGTGGAGGTAGTTTGTAGCAGTACTTGGTAGGAAAGAAATATTAAGCTTGGGTAAGACAAAAAAATGAGCTTAAAATATTTCAATAAAAAAATAAAAAATCAAAATCTCTAAAAGATTTAGATAAAAAAATAATAATAATTGTATGGTTTAGTACACAATTGACGAAACGCCATCGTAAATCCGCAGAAGCGAAAACCAAATGGTAGAGCTAACAATAGCTACTGAAAACCATATAATAGGTGATTTTGTCTCAGATAAAAATCAATGAGTACAAAATGGGCAGCCCGCATTGGACCTGCACCGAAAAAAACTGTGGGCAGCCCGCATTGGACCTGCACCGAAAAAACTGAACAGCTAGGAAAAAAAACATCTAGACTGTCGATAAGGAATGGCTCGCATCGGACCCATTCGAGAATAGTCGAACAAAAATATCTTCGAACTAATTCTTCTCTTCCAGTATGAGACAGTCATGATTCTCAACACATAGGAAGGGTAATTTGTCAAAACGACAAAATAATTAATAATTTGATCAAGAAACTTGACCAACAGATCGTCCTACCAAGACTTAAACAAATTTCCTCAAACCGTTGGAATAAATTCCGATGAAATAATTAATAGCTTGATGTTATGCTATAATTATGACGGGTTTTATGTGAATATGTGATCTCAGATGAAATTAGACCAATAGCGAGTGCATTACCCAACCTCCTGTTAGGTAATGTTATGTAGGATTCAAGATGTTATCGAACCCACAGTGACAAACATTACCCAGCCTCCACCCTTAGTGTAATGTATGATTCAAGATGTTATTGAACCAATCAGTGACAAACATTACCCAGCCTCCACCCTTAGTGTAATGTATGGTTCAAGCTGTTATGGAACCAATATGTGTACAAACAATTACTCCATCCAACCACCCTTTGGTATTGTAGATCCACGGCAAGCTAAAGGGATTTCACCCCCAGTAGCTTGTGGAAAACCAAAAAATAAAATTCGCTACACATAGCAACGAACAGTACACATATCAAGGTAAAAAAATTTACACATAACACTTTACCAATAAAATAATAATAAAAATTTTAATTTAAATCGAAGGTATAAAATAATTATAAAAAATATTTTTCATAACCCTTCAAACACTCGGCATCAAGGAATTTACACAATCACCAAAAAAATATACGTTGAAACAATCCAATTACGGTGCGCGACTTAAACAACAACAGTCGTAACAGCAACCAAGGATCAACAAACGCAGTTGGCTGCAAAAAAAAAAAATTCCGCCGGTATAAACAAAAATGTTTCATTCAAAAAAACATAATAATAAAATTGACAACAAAACAAAATTGCCAATAAAATAATGCAAAAGCTGTTCCTGAAATTATCTCCGGGCATTCACCAAAAATACAGATGGAAATGAAGCAAACAGTAGCAAATACAGAAGCCCCACGTTGGGCGCCAGTGTAACATAATCTTTCCTTACTGCTCTAATGAGAAGTCAGCTCGGAAAAGATTAAGTCCACGCAGAAGGATAAACCATCTACTTTAAATTTGCGTGGGGCCCTGGTGTTAGGTTTTAAACTAGCTCGTTATAGCCTGGAAGCGAGAGTCGTGGATCGTGTGAAAGAAACACCCCGGAGAGATCAAGGAAACAGCTTTGCCAACACAACACAATTAAAATTAACAATAAGAAGTTCATTGTCAGAAGGCAAAGATATACGCGATGTCGGATGTAAGAGGTGTTAGCCGACCAAAACAAGCACAGTAGCAACGACATTGCCACCGAAAATCACTCCCAAACATAAACCAAGGGCACATTCGAATGGTTACATAAAAATCCCACGATAAAGTGGAACCATATCGAATCCCCAATGATAAAACAAAAGACAGCAATCTCGGTGAAATGCCGCACCCTGTATATGGGTCGAACATCGCAGCCTTTCATAAAAAAGAACATAAAAACAAAAATAAACACACAAAAAAATGTTCAACATAGAATTTCAAATATGAAATTCGAACCCATGTCAAACGCTTAGGAATTTCAAAGTCTTTGCATTTGACCAACGCCGGTTGATATTTCCTAGTGAAATTTAAATGCACAAATAAAACTCAATTAACAATACATAATTAAATATTATTATTAATTAAAATAATTATCAAAAAGTAAAGTTTAGCATTGGCATTAAAATTCACGTCTTCGAACGTGTGAGATTAGATAGAATATCTCATCGTGCATACAACGAAAAATACGGCGTATCAACTATCTCGGCCAACATTCGTACAAAAAAATATGCAAGACAATGAAACCCTTTGTAATAAACATATCACATAAAAAAATAAGACAGTCAAGGGTTAGTTAAAACGTAATCGAACACCAGATGTACGGCGGAAAATTTGGCCAAGTCGAGTAATGCATTTGCCTGTGAAGCAATCAGTTCAAATTATAAAAACTTACCGAACTGAGTAAAAAAATATCCTTCCAGAAAATATGGACAAGGTGGTCCGACAAAAAGATAACGACCTGGAATACATCCACAATTCAGCTACCACGAACGTAAAAAATCCCCATAGTAATGGGTTGGAGCGCAAAATCCAAAACCATTCAGGATGCTGAACGGGACCCCTCACAAAAATCGCCACCATATTTTGTCAAAATTAGAACCAAAATTGTTATCACTTCACACAGAAAACACAAAACGTCGACCGCTCGGTACGAGCGCTAACCCCAGAAGTACTTATCGTTGCATGCGCGAGTTTTAATCTCTGTCAAATACGTTCGCTATACAGAGTGCTACGAAATATGTCGCTAGATGTAAAAGTTGAATTTAATAAATTCAACGTTGTTGCGAAAAAGAGAAAATTTTTCGTAACACTATATCATATTGTTGCTCAGATCTGAATCTCCATCGTTTGGTCATAGCACCGCAAGTGAAGTGACTAATTGAAATCTTATCAAGTCAAGATATAGTATTTCACCTGTTAATGTGCTTTCAAAGAAAAATGGACCAAATATATGCCACACCTACCTACAATGCATATATACCTACAATGTCAGCTCAAACGTTAAGTTTTTGTGGAAACTGGCTTTGAGTTTCCATTTTCCAGTGTGGGTTGACAGGAGACCAATATCTATAGTTTTGCATGTTAACTGTGCCGTCGAGATAAATGGTAGCTTCAACAGAAAAATTATATTACTTCGGAAATTATATTACTTCATCCACATCCTGACGCTGCAATATGGTTTCACAAAATTGTATGTAAAGTCTTCATTTAGTTCTTTAATCAAAAATACTACTTTATATAGTCGCCACTTCCTTAATTTCAAATATTTTATAACGGAGCTCTGAACTATCGTGTTGTTCGCCACTCGTACATGGGGATTTTCTTGAATCTCAAGTGCAACATTTAGCTGAACATCTTCTTGAACTGGTGGACGACCCGATCTATGACGATCTCTCGTATGACCCACTAACAAAAATTATTGCTCTATTTTGCTAACGGTGGCATGCGTAATTGGTTCCTCATTAGGATATTTATTATTGAATAAATTGCAGGCTTTTAATTGAGTGCGAGTTCTGTCCCCGTAACAGACAGTCGTTAGAATTTCAATTCTTTGCCTTTCAGTTGTAGTATCATTATACTAGGTAATTATTAGGTATTGTGTGAAGCCAGCATTATTGTACCACGCTTGTATTAATTAGTAAGTAGAACAACATTATATGATTGCTATTAATACTGAATATACAAGTAGAACATAGTTGATTTGTAGATCACTATTATTTGTTAATATGTAGATATTTGATTATTAAGCTTATTACTGATTTTATATAAATAGGGGCAAGGGTGGGCTGCCAAATTTTGAACAACCGGCTCGCTATTATTTCGAAGCAAAAAAAAACGGTATATAGAAGAGTGTAATAAATTTATATTACGTAAATAACAAGGTGGCGTCATATTCCGGGGGAAGTACAGACTTAAAAATGTAAATCCCGTGTCACGGGTGACACCACCTTGTGGATCCAGGGTTAAAATGGCTTATTTTTTGGTTTTAGGGGTAATTTAACAAACGGCTCGCCGAGCTTCAAAAATTTTAAGAACCGGCTCGCGCGAGCCGGACCGAGCCGGCTCCAGCCCACCCCTGAATAGGAGGTAATAATTAATACAAAGAGTTAAGTTTAATGGAAGAGAGTTAAGATTAGTAATAATGTAATAATTATGTAATAAGTTAGTGATGTCAACCTCTGATTAAATATGACTGTGAATATATAATGTAACAAATTACTAATAAACGTCCAATAAAAATGAGAGCGGTCGTCGGACCGTCCACAGAAGCTATGCTTCTTACGCACAGAGCAAACCATAATAGATCCGTGAAGGCCATAGTTGTTCGGCCTTCGGTCTCACAGTGGGAGGACCATAATAGATCCGTGAAGGCCATAGTTGTTCGGCTTTCGGCCTTTTTGTGAAAAATTTTTGAAAAATTTTTAAAATTTTTTCGACGTTTTTTGCCGACCCACGAAAAGGGGGGTGGGGGGTGGAAATTTTTTAATTTTTTTAGTTTTGTCAAAAAACTATTTTCCCTAAAAACCGGTTGGAGGCGGCGTTTGAGGCGGCGGGAGGCGGCGTGGGGTCGGGGGGCGGTTGCCACCTCCGCCCCCCATCCATAGCCACCATTCCCAGGGTCCTAGCCCTCTCGGTTCCGGAGTTATGGTGTTTGAAGGGAAGTTCAAAATTTGAAAGCGATGGTCGAAATTTGTGTGATGAACGATTTTTTTCAGTTAACTGCCCGTGCAATTCCCGTGCGATACCCGTGCGATAAGAAGCATAGCTTCAATAAATATAAAATATTCATTAAATTTCAATACCATTATCTCACAGTCAAGCAAAGGAACCATTTTAAAACATTAAAAAATAAAAATGAAATCTATATACATAGATGCAAATTACAATTCACAAATTAACAAGACACATGACAGCAGATTACAAAATTCAAATTACCAGAGCCTTCTTGATAAATAATTGGTATGTTCTAATAACATACGATATTTTCGGTACTTCGACCGGTTGTCTCACTGGCACAGGTACATTCAGTAGTGAATATGTTGACTCGAATTTATCCACTATAGCACGCACAGCCTATCTGGTGGGACGATTATTACGACCGAAAATTGGAGTAAGCGCTCTTAAAGTTGCGACCACTGACTCAGAATTTCGGTAATAATTTTTAATAATTTTCAAACGTTGCTCGTTCGTGAACTTCGCCACAATTAAAATGTATACCTTGACCCAGGCCCGTTGCCAGGAGGGGGTACCTGGGGGCACGTGCCCCCCCCCCCCCGAAATTTTCAAAAGAAACAAAAATTTTGAAAGAAAAACATTTGAATTTGGAAAATAAAATAGGTATATTTTGGAAAAAAAATTTTTCCAAATTTATTTGGCGTAATTCATTGTTATTTACCTTATCGGCTTATGGGCCGACCCTGCTTATCCCGTTTTGCCTGAAAGCCATGGAATTAATTTAATACAAAAACCATGTATCAGTAAACATAATAGCTGTTATGAATAAAGTATAAACTTTATTTATCGAATTTCCCACATAATCAGCAAAGTTTTTCGTGACACATTGTATGCGAAGCATTGCAAAATTATTAATTATAAAATTTTCGGCAAATAATTGCTTACGCTGTAATAAAATTATATAGGAATATAATTTGGACGTATGTAATCTCCACCGATGGTCAAGAGAAAATCCTCACTGCCGAAATGGTCACAGTTTACCACCCGTAAACTCCACCGATGGTTACTCGTAAGGATTTAAAAGTATTAGTAAAGTACAATAAATAGATTAAAAAAATTATTTCATTAGAAAATGCATTTTATTGAAAAATAAAAGTAGCACAAAATTGTAATTTACAAATAAACTTTTAAAATAAATAAAGAAAAAAATCGAAAATTACCCGTGTGTTAACGAAAAAGTGAAAAAATAAAATTTTATTTTCTTCCGATTTTTGAGGTGTGCATTCGATTTGGAGGGCTATCCATCGTCAAAACCTACCCTTCCGGAGCGCCGCTCCGCTCTGCACTCCTCCGGGCGGTTTTGACTCTGGTTTACTGGGCTAAACATACTAGAAGCGCCTTCCATCAAGCAAACCGCGATAAAAGAAACCGGGAACTTAGAGAACCTTCAAATAGCATTTAAAAGTATAGTAGCGGTATGGGGCAGTAAACTTTTACGTTTCACCCCCAAAAAATCGAATAAAACAAAAAATAATGACAAACAGTAACCTTTCGTGCATGTTACGCTTACGAATGGTGTCTGGCCCAATTTACATGGGACTCTTATAATCTTTTGGCCCAGTTTACGGGTAGATAACTAACCCAATTTATAATCGCAACTTCTACTGAGCAAAATTCGCGATGTAATATTTATACCAATAAAAATATACACAAAATATAACGCCAATAAAATTAAAGGACCTAATAATTTATTCGGAATCTTACCTACTTAAAAAAGTACTTATAGGCTTAGCAATTAAGAGATTATATTTTTGTACCCTTGACCCACCCGGTCAAGCGGTGGAACTTACATGTAGGATTATTGGCGATTTACATTACCGTTGGTGGCGCCACCAGCAACAACAACATGGCTGTGTTTAGACGTATATTTCGAAATTCAAAGTCATAGTCTGGTGAAAATTTCCAAACATTTCAGTATGGTGTTAAATTTATTGTAATATGTATGGTTAATTAGTTGATTTTGTTATGTTTTGAGCCTGAAGAACGAAATTTTATTTTCATTTAATACGTCATTCACTAATTTGAAATTCTCCCGCATGGTGGCGTTTGCTTAATGTAAATTGCGAATAGAAACCCTTGACCATCGGTGGAGATTACAATCGCCCTATAATTTTATTGCATTGTATTACATTACATTATTTTGGTAATTTTTCGTAAAAGTAAAAATACGTAGCCTATAGGCGAAACACCGCACTTAGGGGGCTAAAATCCTCATTTGGGGGAACGCTGGCTTGGGATTTTTATGAGACATTTTGGGGGTTTATTAGAACAGTTCAATATACATCTTTGCCAAATCTCAGCTTGCTTGGATCTTCTGTAAGCTCAAACCAAAATTTCGGTTTCGTTACTTGAAAGATACTATAAGTTGGGCAAGTTTTGAAAAAATCTATTTTTCTCTTCATTTTCCATCCTTGGCCACAATTTTAATTAATTTATTATTAAAAGCATTTCCCGTGCCCGAAAACATTTCTCCCCCTGCAACGAATCAATATTGTGCCATTTTAAGGGTGGGTTGTTTTTTCGGTCAATAATTTATGTATTAGTGCGCCATGGAAAAATATGAAAAAAAACTATTTTATAGAGAATTTTATGCTCTTTAATTATGGCCTGATCATAATTTTTAATACAAACATAAATAAGCGAGTTATCGGCAAAAAATCGCGTTGGGGGAGCTAAAATCCCCGATTGTGTGGGACGCCGGCGTGGGATTTTATGGGACTTTTGGGGGGTTCATTAGAACACTCCAATGTACATCTCTGCCAAAATTCAGCTTGCCCTGATTTTTTGCAAACTAAAAACCTTCCTTGCCTGAACTATAACGTTTGTTTTAAATAAAAATAAATTAAGAAAAATTAAATATTAAAAAAATTCGTTTGTAATAAAAATTCCCGGAAGGGGAACCCCCGAAAATTTTACTTTTAAAATATTTGTAATAAAGTAGTTTAATATATGAGATTAAAAGTTCTCGGCTCAGCCAGCATGTATTTAAAATACAAGAATATCGCACAACCCAATTTGAAATGTGAACTCGAGTTTCGAACTTATTAGTTCTCATCAGCACAATTTACAAAAGGATTGTACAAGCGCATTACGGCTATTCTGCCATCGACAAGCAAAGTAAGTGAATACTTACAAAATTGCAAGTTTCGGCAACGCCATCGCGCGGTTCTTGGTAACTTTTGTAAATTGTGCTGATGAGAACTAATAAGTTCGAAACTCGAGTTCACATTTCAAATTGGGTTGTGCGATATTCTTGTATTTTAAATACATGCTGGCTGAGCCGAGAACTTTTAATCTCATATTTATCATTTGGGGCCTTTCCCAAGAACCGCGCGATGGCGTTGCCGAAACTTGCAATTTTGTAAGTATTCACTTACTTTGCTTGTCGATGGCATAATAGCCGTAATGCGATCGTACAATCCTTTTGTAGATTGTGCTGATGAGAACTAATAAGTTCGAAACTCGAGTTCACATTTCAAATTGGGTTGTGCGATATTCTTGTAGTTTAATATATTACCATGTATTGCTACTGTAAAAGCTCAAAAAATTCATTTATATAGCGGGAGAAATGAATGGCACTTAATTTAATTATGCCTCGACTAGCCTGCATGAAAACTCGTTATTTAGGGTCAAAAGTGGGTTCGTGTAGATAAATTGAAATACTCATATGCTTCACCTTAATTATTGATCTTTCTTATAAAGATGACTCAAATAAATCGAAATTGTATCTGTTTTTTCTTCAATCTAATACTGCTATTTAATGAAATTAAACGCAAACGTTATCAAACGAAAAACAATGTAATTTATTTAGCACAATAAAAATTTTAAAACAAAATATTGGTTTTCTTATACTAAACAAATTAAATTTTACAAAGTGGAACATTTGTAACAAAACCCCCAAAAGTTTATGCGCGCCCGAAATTTATAAAAACGATTCGTCTATTTATCAAAGAGTAAGTGCGTCACCAAAAACTCTTACCGAAAATGTACCGTTCTTCCGGAGTTTATCGATGTAGCGGCGATGATGTGGAGCATAGGTGTGCGAAGATACTCGTTGAAACAGCTTCTGATCTTGGACCACAGAAGCAGGTAGGAACGACCAGTAAATAATTCTAATGATTTTCTCCAACAGATTCCATTCACATAACCATAAAATATAGCCATCAAAATTTATTTCCAAAATTATTTCCGAAATTTTTATATCCAAAAAACTTATTTCCAATAATTAATATCCAAACTTATTTTCAATAATTAATATCCAAACTTATTTTCAATAATTAATACGATCAGCGCGTCTTAACTTTTTATCCGCTGGCCTGGGAATCTCCATAAAAATCTCCTCCTCGACTACTCGTCTCCCTATCCACTCGCTCCCTTATCATTTTCAAAGTCCCACCAAAATTCTCTTCACTCGCGCATACGCACATCTCAAAATTGTCACTTTATTTTAATTTTTACGAAATCCTACTTTAACAAATAAATGAAATTAATCTAATTTGTTTCTCATACTTAAAATTTAATGAAACAACCACCAATGTTTTGTCCTTTACAAATTTATCATATCTCTTCAGATTTAACAATTTTGCATCTTCCAGAATGTGAGGCAAAAAAGCAGCTAAACAATCCTTCGATCAGAGAAGATTCAGATACAACTAGTAATTGCCTGTTGTGGTCTTATATTTAATTAATAAAATTATGAGTGTTTCAATTAATGATTCAATTACGTCATACCATCCCCTATGGTCAACAGAACACGACAATATAAATAAATAAAACTTAAAAAAATTTGTAATAAAAAGGGGAACCCCCTTTACAAGTGCCCCCCTCCCCTAAATGAAATCCTGGCTACGGGCCTGCCTTGACCGACGATTTGACATTACCAAAAAAAGTTGAAGGTTCGTATTAAAATACAAAATTGTTACGTCACTATTGAAAAACCCTTTATATTGTTATTAAAGGATTCAGTAAAATAATTTAGAAATAATAAAACTAAATAACTGTTGATTTAGTTTCTTTAATTCTAATTTTTTTATTAAATTTGTTGACATTTTTCATTTCAAATTTTGCACTTGGGATATAAAAGTTTCAATTGTTAATTAAATGGTGTTATTCTAGAAAGTAATTTAAAGTTGAAATTAAAATTTAAAGATCCTTTCGTTGAACCATGTATGTTTACTAAATTATAATGTTATGTTATGTATTTTAATGTTTCTTTACTAGACATAGTATGTACTACTGATATGTATTTGATAAAAACAACAACAATAATGGTAAGTAAGTATGTACATGCATATAATTATACCGCACATTATTCCAGAAATCGAATTTAGCTTGTTCAAAATGCAATTTTTGTAGTTTTTAAAAATAAGAATAAACGTCACTAATGGTACATCCACCCGTTTCGGTTTATTAGGCCATCCGCATGCAACAGTTTTAAATTGTATAAAACATAAAGTATTATGTTACTGGATTAATTTGAGCTTCGAACATTTTTTACTTTGGATTTAAAACATCATTTTTAATTTAACATTATTATTTGATTCAGCGTGAAGTTTCTAGTTTGATTTGAAGTGAAAAATGTTCTTGATGAGTGGTTGTCGTGCTACTCTTATGATAACCGAGCGTATTATAATTTTGGTTTCAAAGGTTTTTAGAAATTGGAATTAAAAAGTGGAAACTGTGAATCTAGTTTTCCTTTTGTGGTTGGAAATCGTGGTTATCGTGAATTTTGTACGGGAAGCGCAGGTATTTTGGATTTGTGGTCATTCGGCTTTGTTCCTTGGTATGTTATTGACCAAATCTTCTAATTACGTTTACAGTGCATCTTATTCTCATTTTTATTTAGTTTGCAACTAGACAAGGAAAGGTATAATCAACAGCTCGCTGAGATGATAAGTTTCTTGTCGTTTTGACATCTGTCCCATCTATTCCCAGGTTTAACTTTGAAATCATCCTTGTGGTGCGTGTATGTGAGTAATGAGTAATGACGAATTGAGTATTTGGAGATCATCAGGTGGTTGAGGAAACTTAAGCTAAATTTATTTATTGTTCATTAGTTTAACTTGAACTATGATTTGGTACTACTCATTGCTACTATACTTAAGTTTTCTGCGACATATTTCATGGTGTTCGAATGTTTGGTGGACATATTATAGTTTACACCAATTGAATTTGCTTAAAGAAGAATAATCTAAATTGTATGGACTTCTTGTGTTTTGAAATTTTGAAACAATTGTCGGACGATAAAATTATACGATTACTGTAAACGCAAATGTATTGTAAAATTAAAGTAAACACTTTCCTAAAGTTTACTTTAATTTTACCATTATAATTAACCACAATGAGTACCTTAACCATACAAGATTATTCTGCATGATATTTTGATTCTTTTGTGATGACGATATTTTTGATGATTATAATTTATAC
Organism: Podabrus alpinus; assembly: GCA_932274525.1. Taxonomy (NCBI): domain Eukaryota; kingdom Metazoa; phylum Arthropoda; class Insecta; order Coleoptera; family Cantharidae; genus Podabrus; species Podabrus alpinus. Next base: position 90,018,409 of record OW026451.1, read on the forward strand.
TCCTAAAGTCTTATCAACTAATTTTATTTTAGTCAAACCAGGGGCCTATAACACAAACGGTACAAGTCCTGCACTTGTGAGAATTAATTCTAAACTTGTAATGATTTGGTAACACAAAGGAACTTGTAATTACTAATAGTAAAATATAAGCAAATAACGTGTATATTTTTTATTTCTAATCTTATTTTGTATTCGACACTTGGCTATGTTCTTAGTTAAATATAATATTGTGACTTTTAAATAAAAATTATATAAATAAATAATTTTGCACTTATCTCGGTGACACATCGTTTTGTACATATCTTTTTAATAATCCATTCATCCCTTCAATTTAATACAGCGGTTTTAATTTATTTTTAGAAAATTTCTGTTAAAAACCACTTTCTTTAAATTTTAATTTGTTTATAGCTACAAGTGTTACTAAATTTCGTAACGCAAACTAAACTTCTGCAAAGGTAGAAACGTCATTGCGTTCATATACTTGAAAATTAGATAATGCATGCATGCGAATTAAATTTCAAAGAATCAGCCCCATTTCTGAGAAAGGATGCCAATATGGAAGATATCATGGATTTACTCACGTTGTTTAGTCAGTTAAATTTATATTTTTAGAAACATTAATACTAGGAGGAGCCAGGTGACAGATTAACATTTAGTTTTACTTTTTTGAGTGCTGTACACGGGAAGCACTTTTGAAATATACCAAGAGGATTTCTGCAATTTACGAACGGATTTTTAATTTTCCACCGGCATCGGAAGTAGATCCCGGGGCGAAACAATTTTACCTCTATAGCTTTTTTTCGTATCTCGCACCGCAAAGCTATAAAATGAAAAATAAAATTTTGAAATTTTTTTTGAAGGCGGAAGGAAGCCTTCAAAACCAAAATGGAAATTATTTTTTTCGAAAATCGAATTTTTAATGACGAAATCTCATTTGTCGAGTAATTCTAAGAATTTTGACGAAAATAATTTAGTAAAAATAAGGAGTAAAAATAACTATACACGGGAAGCACTTTTGAAATATACCGAGAAGATTTTTGCAATTTGCCACTTAACACCGCTTAAGTTCGCCAAATAAAACGGAAAGTGATCAATAAAATTTTTCGAAAAACCAACTCGTTTCGCTTAAAATTGCGCGCAAATATTTGTATGCAAAATGGGTTTTATTTCAAATCAAAGTTTTTCAAAAATTTTAATTAAAATTAAATTAAAATTAAAATTTTTTTCATGGTCGTCGCGCCACAACGGTTTTAAGGTGGAATTTATTTATTTACGAAACCTTATTTACGAAGAGATTTGTAATTTTCCACCGGCATCGGAAGTAGACCCGGGGGCCTAAACAATTTTACCTCTATAACTTTTTTTCGTATCTCGCACCGCAAAGCTATAAAATGAAAAACAAAATTTTCAAATTTTTTTTGAATGCGTTCATTGAATGCGAATGAATCCCTTCAAAACCGAAATGGAATTTTTTTTTTCGAAATTCGAATTTTTAACGACGACATCTTATTTGCCGAGTAATTCTAATAAATTTTCGACGAAAACAATTTAGTAAAAATATTCTTCCGCGACCCAAAAAAGTGACCTCAAAGTTGACGTTTTTCGGATAAATCTGAAATTCGCATCTCTTAGTTGTGACGAACTAACGCACAAAATTGATCATTTTTGAGGTTCAACTTCGTAGCTTAGACAATTTCAGCCCTTCTGGATTTTGTGAGACAATTGGAATATCTATAGTATAGAGGTAAACTTTGCTCAAGCTTGCATCTCATTCATTTAAATCAAACCAAGATTAATTTGAGTCTTGAAAATCTTTTCTGTTTAACCAAATACTGGATTGTAAATGTTTTGTTGTATTGATGTTGTTGCTAGCTTCTTGGCCTTAATTAATTAAGCGTCTTTTGGATCTCTCATAATAATTTTATTAATAAAACAACACTAAATAACGATGAATAACAACTTCAAATACTCCTTGAACAAATGAGCAAAATGTAGTCCCAAAACTGTTTATGGACCAATTTGCAATGCGAAACTTACTTGGTACTTGCAATGTATACTTGCTCAGTTGTCTCACAATCTTGACGCAATTCCAGTCTTTGTTCGTACTTCTCAAGTTAACTATTTTAAATCAAAATATACACTAATAAAGAAAGGGGGGGTTTTCCTAGAATTTCCTAACAAAGTCACATGGGCCGTTACCATTTGAATATTAACGGTCTGTGAAAACCCTAATATTCAAACCTTGCACAAGGAGAATCTTTATTGCCTAACTAATTACATTAATTACGTGCTATAAAGCCTGGCAAATCCAGGCTTATTGTCCATGCACTAAAGTTCAGGTACAAAGGAGCCCTGTACTTAGTAGAACAAAGAAAGATACAGGACTCCCGTTACAGTATTAGAAAAAGCACCAAACAGATGTTTTTAATTGTTATTTCTGATTTGAATATATTGCGTTTTGTGAGTTTGTGCTGAATTTCGCCATTTTATTGAATTTTCCAGTAGCCTTCGTGTTCTTGTTGATTTAGGCTTAACTAAATAAATGTATTATAGTTACAGCTGATGATGGTACTATGCATTACCGAAAGCTTATGCCAAATTAATAATTTAATAACTATTTTATTTAAAAGTTTAATTTTATTATGGTATTCAATAGTTAAAAGTGTTATATTTAACATCGTTTTTGTGTTTTGTTCAAGTATGGGGCCAGATCAATAGCAAGGATATTGTTAAAATACTTAGCGCTAATCTGATATTTTGTACTTAGACCATCTCCTCTACAGCAGGTTTGGGCTGCGCACTAACAAGCTAATCCAAACAAACTCTCGAATCGGCTATATATTTTGTATTATTCTTATTTTCTATTATTATTTTTATGTATGGTCAGATAGTGCAACCTCGCTTAAATGATGAAGACTTATATTTGAATTTAAACTCTAAATTTTAATTTGCCGTATTCCGAAACACGTTTATCCAGTTTTGTAGTTTGACGCTGTATCCTGATGATGGCCCAATAAACCGTAAGTGGTCGATTATTATCTTGTGTTTTATTGACCTAGTATTTAACCATTTTTATATTATATTATATTGGGAGTATTAATTTTCTATTTAAAAATAAAATTTGTACTCTGAATGCACTTGGCTGTTGATAATGAGACATATATTATCTTCACAAACACATTTTACAAGTTTGTTGCATGTTATGCCGTCATAATGCAAAGTAAAGTTTGAATATAGATTATTGCAACAGTTGTATTCTAGTTAGCGCTCACGTTAATTTTGTATACTTACTAATTTGTATATAGAACGTATTGTTATGAAGTCAAAAAGAGCTCCATATAAGCCGCACGTTTCGCATATTTAAATTGGAGACGTCGAATTTATTTATCTTCCAAAAAGGTGTTTTGAAGAACAAAATAATTTTAATTAAAATAAATAGTCCGTAATATAATTACATTTTTACCCATGGAATTACAAAACTCAGTATAATCTTTCTTGTTTTATATATTTTAATTAAAATGTATTATACTTTTTTAATTATATTAAATAAAAAACATTTAACTTGAAAAAAAGAGAATATTTTTGGAAGAACAATAATTTTGACAGTTCGACGTTTCTCAAATTTAACTACACGACCGTCCGACGCGACGTGTCTCTAACGTAAATAATTGACACGTCCAACGTGTCGAGTCACTCTTTTGTTAACATGACCTAAGAGTCCATACTGATTAAGTTTTGGGTGAAACCCTTAATTTTTACTCGTAAATCTTTTATTAAAAATTCTTTAAGGATACTTTTAAGTAAACGAGATGCAATTAATATGGAAGGTAGTTAAACCTAGTAAATGGGAAAGTCATGTATTGTTACTTTAAATTTCTTTATTATAAATTAGTGTACATTTTGCTTCAGAAAAATGTACTTTAATAGATATAAGCATACAACATAAATTATTTCCGATGTAATGTACGTATGTACATACCTTTAATGTTTAAATTAAATTCAAAAATATGCATTATATTTATTAAAAGTAATGTTTTTGTAATAAAAGGACCAGAAAAATAAATAAGGGTTAGTCAAAGTTGAAATCTTAAATTTTCGATTAAAATACGGGTAGTTTTTCTCATAAACCTGCATTAATTATTATTTGAAATCTTAACAATTAGTTACTTTATGTATAATATATACTCCCCCGCAGTATCTCCACCTTGCACAAGACTTTCTAGTCGGGTGGGGGGGGGGGCTTGAGTACTCTAATGATCCTGAGAGCTATGTCGAGAGCAGCGTAGCTGCTGGTAGGGCCACCCTCGTCGAACAGGTCAAAGGTGAGGAGTCAGACTAAGAGAGATACCCGGTGCTCCAAGGATGGGGGTTAGGTCGTAAGGTCAGCAACCTTACACCTGTAAAAAAATATTAAACGCTAACAAACCCAGTGACATGCCTCGGAATTTGGACGGAAAAAATAAGAGACGAAAACATCAAAGAAAATGGACGTTGAATATTGGTATATGGAACGTTAGAGGAATTCGAAACAAACAACAAGAAATAATTACAGAATTCCTTCAGAGAAAAATAAATATTGCTATCCTCTCCGAAACAAAAAAGAAAGGAAGTGGATGTGAAAAGATGAAGGACTACACTCACTGCTACACTGGGGTAGACCAAAGCGAAAGAGCCCAGGCTGGAATATCTATTCTTGTACATAAAGACTTCCAAAAGTACATAAAATCGTGGGAGGCCATATCTGATCGTATTATTAAAATGACGCTCCTAATGATGAGGGGAAGAATTATAACAATCCTCGGAGTATATGGAATAAATAACGACGCTACTACCGTAAAAAAAGATGCGTTCGAGGAAAACCTTAAACAAATCATTGAGCAAATACCCTCAACCTCAGAATTAATTATAGCCGGAGATCTAAACAGCAGAGTAGGTAGACAACGGAATAGTGCCACTGTTGGAATACATGGAGAGGAAAATCTGAACAACAACGGGGAAAGGCTGAGAAATATATGCGAGCAATACAATCTAAAGATAGCAAATACCTTCTATGCACATAAAGACATACACAAATACACATGGTATCAACATACTAGAAATCTAAAATCAATTATCGATTACCTTATAATAAGGCAAAGATCAGGTATAAAGGTGCAGGACGTCAAAGCTAGCAGAGGTGCAGATTGTGGCTCAGACCACTGCTTAGTAACATCAAAAATATACATTCCATACGTAACAGTTAATAACAAGGTAACAGAGAATGGTAATATTGGGAGTAAGAGAGTAATGATACCACGATATAATTTGGAAAGTATGTATTACGAAAGCACAACTAATCTGTATAAAAGAAGATTGGAAGGAAAGCTGACTCAAAAAGCAAGAACGACCGAAGAGGAATACGAATATATAAAAGCATGTATACATGACGCCGCATAAGAAGCTCTTGGAACGTATGTAGAGAATAAAAAACCATATTGGTGGGATTACGAAATTGAAAAAGATATCAAAGAAAAGAAAGTGCTGTATTTAAAAAGTCTTCAGAACAACGATGTCAAAAGTAAAGAAATATATAGAAGAGCTAATAGAAAAGTTAAAAAAGAATTAATAAAAAAGAAAAACAACGCATGGATCAAAAGGTGTGAATATATTGATAGTTATATTGGGGGTGCCAAAAGTTCTGAGGCTTGGAAAACAGTTAAATCCATGAGAACAAATAACAAAGTCGGAATTAATCTAAACATCATAACTAGTAGTGAATGGGAAGCATATTTCAGAGATCTACTACAAGAAAAACGACGACAGTTTAAAGTTGAAGAAACTAATGTAACATACAGTGGTAAATTAAAATTAGATATATTAAACGTGAAAGAAGTCATAAAAAACACCAAGTCAAAACGAGCCCCAGGGCCAGGAGGCGTATACCCAGAACTAATAAAAAAGGGTCCAAAAATACTCGCGGAAATGTTAAGAAAGCTGTTCGAAAGATGCCTCAACGGCGAAAATACTCCAGAAGAATGGAAAACATCGTATATCTCACCAATTCACAAAAAAGGACCTCGAGATGACCCAAAAACTTATCCAGGAATAGCCGTAATCCCCACAATAGGAAGGATGTATTCCAGAATATTAAGAAACGAAATAGAAAACGAAATAAAAACGAGACAACCGGAAGAACAATCGGGCTTCCGGGCAGGACGATCTACAATTTATTGACAACATATTCACCATAAAAATAGCACTTGAAAAACGAACGCAACGAAATAAAGAAACCCATATAGCCCTCATAGATTTAGAAAAGGCATACGACAGTGTGCCAACATCAAGACTATGGAAAGAAATGGAAAATCTGAACATCAACCAAGACTTAATTAATGCCAGTAAAAAATACTACGAAAACAACACAGCACAGGTGAAGACTGGTAACAGCATAACAAACAGTTTCTCTACCACAAAGGGCCTCAGACAAGGATGCAGCCTATCTCCAACCTTATTTAAGATCTACCTTGACAGAACCCTGAATGGGTGGACAAAAAAATGTGGAACAATGGGACTACAAGTAGGAGAACACAGACTGCACACCTTGTACTACGCAGACGAGCAGGTGGTAATAGCAGAAGATGAAGACGATTTGGGATATATGGTACGAAAGTTAGAAGAAGACTATAAGAATGCGGGTTTGAACATGAATATGAAAAAATGTGAATACCTAATAGTGGGGAATAACGACCAAAGTGACTTATCTCTCGAAGCGAACACTATTAAAGGAGTGGATAAATGTAAATATCTTGGTGTAATTTTTAACAAGCAAGGAAACAGCGGCGAGGAAATCAATCAAAGGATAAATAAAGGCAAAAGCGTTACGATATAAGATCTTTAAATTCATTGCTATGGGACAAAACCATAAAAAGAGAAACAAAAAAGAAACTCTATAATAGCATAGTCCAAAGCATAACATTGTACGGGGCAGAAGTCTGGGACGTGAGTAAAGTTAATAAAGGAAAACTTTTAGCCACGGAAATGGATTTCTTGAGAAGGAGCTGTAGAAGATCTCGCATGGAGAAAGTAAGAAACGAGGTAATTAGAGCAAGTATGGAGGTTGAGGGTAACATCGTACAGGAAATGGAGAGGAGACAATTGGTGTGGTTCGGACACGTGAAAAGAATGGACGAGGATAGACGGCCTAGAAGGATTTTAGAATGGATTCCACCAGAGAGAAGAAAGAGAGGACGACCACAAAGGAGCTGGAAAGACGAAATAAGTGAGGGGATGCAAGCTCGAGGTCTCGAAGAAGATGCATGTCAGAATAGAGAAGAATGGAAACTGGGGACGGAGAAGTGGTACTAACCGTAACAAAAAAGAAAAAAATCCGTATTATATAATATATTACGGTGTTTTAATTATCAATAAAAGGAATATGTTTAAATAAGCACTCGATTTATCAATAATTGCATGAGGACTCCTTAGTAACGGAGAAAGGTTTCTGCAGGTATATCAAAAGACTCAAATGAAGTCGTGTAATTTAAAACACAGGTGAGGAATGAAAAGGTTCACCAATGATATGACTAAAATGAGCGGTTCCACAAATTAATACATTTACAGAAAATTTGTTTAATGATAGACATTAGTCATTTAGAATTGTATAAATAGGATAGTTTAAGTAAGTGCGGTAAAGAAACTATTAGATTACGTGGTTGTTATTCAATCGGTGTGACGACAAAATGCAACGAAAAATCATCCGAGGCTTGAACGTGTTACGACAGGACGATCTGCGGCAAGTCGGTATGGCAACGCTGAAATCAAAATTGGAAATAATTTCATGACATTTATAAAATGATAAGTATTATCAAAGGTGCGGTAAACTTACGTTGATAACGAAATTATCCAAGTATCTAAATATATAAAAGAGAAGATCTGCGTGCTTGCTTGCTTGCTTGCGTGCGTGTTTGTTCGCTATACGTTCCTAGACCCGTGGACCGATCTCAACCAAATTTTGCACAGTTATTTTGTAGCTCCAGGCGCAACTATTCTCGCATATATGGAGAAGAAATTCGAGCGAGGAGCAAAGTTATTCGCTTTTTTCGAAAATCAAATCACAAGTTTGACAAAAAATTTAATTTGTCAAATAATTAATCTGACGTACAGTCAGTGATTCAAAATACTGTCAACAGATGGCGGGAGGGCGGCTTTAATTCGAAAAATGAAAAACAACAAACAAATTAATCTGAACGCCGCGAATAAGACCGGAGCACTTTATATAGGTCGCAGAACTCGCCGGAATTGTGCAAGAAGACGCAGATCCACCTCTTCGTGGAAGATCCACCTCTTTGCGGAAGATTTAACTTTACATGAAGATGTAACTTTACGTGAAGATTATGTATGTATTGTAGCGTCTGGTGCCTTGAAGATGCACGAGTACACACACAATCGGTTTATGGTCACCTACCTTTAATTCGACTCTTACTTCTCAGGCTAATATGCGTCGGGATCTGATTCAACCAACACTTTTTTATACGAGCTTATGTCGATCGAATTCTTGATTCCAACAAAGATAAAACTACAGTTGGATTCCGTTAACAAGTTTTTAATCAAATAAACAAATTCCAACATATAACATAGAACCCAAACAATCAAACAATCTTTATATAAACTACTATTCTACGCACTGATAAATAAATGGTAGCTAACCTGCTAATCTTTCGTGTGCACAATTTTCTTTCTTCTCTCTTCTAATTTCCAATCTCCAATCTCCAATCTGCTTCTCATAGATCGGATAATTTGGTATCCGGATCTCCCCTACGTATCTGTATGACACGATCTCGACCACAACCTTTGTTGCCAAATCCCTTTCGTGTTCCGCTATCTCACGGAATCTTAATTTCTCCAAGGAATTATTTTTCTCTGGTAGCACCACCGTATTTAGTTCACGAATATAATTTATTTCAGTATATTTAGGTGAATCTCACTTGATTTCGCGACTGTATCTCACAGTACTAAATTTGCGACCGTCACGCTTCGTGATCTCGATGATACTCTCTTTATTTACTTTTATGTAACTTGCGTTACTATATAATTTTTTGTTTTTAAACCGGAGCTTCTTATATTCTCGGTTTGTTTGTACATGGCCGACGGTTCTCTGCACGTTTGATTAAATTACACATGTTGAATATAACGTTTACATACAACATGTAACACGAACAACTTAAAATTAAATTCAAACGACAAAAAAAAACAAACACATGCAAACAAATGTGTTTGAACCTCCGGTCTCCAACTGTAATTCTTTCCTTGTTGGTACGACTCTATCCTCAACATGGATAGCGCGTATCACAACAGTATGTATGTATGTATGACAGATGACGGATGACAGATGAAAGATGACAGATGAAGGCCGAACAACTATGGCCTTCACGGATCTATTATGGTCCGGGCTGTGAGGCCGAAGGCCGAACAACTATGGCCTTCACGGATCTATTATGGTTCGCCCTGTGAGGCCGAAGGCCGAACAACTATGGCCTTCACCGATCTATTATGGTCTTCCCCCTGTGAGGCCGAAGGCCGAACAACTATGGCCTTCGCGGATCTATCATGGTCCTTTCTCTGTGAGACCGAAGGCCGAACAACTATGGCCTTCTCGGATCTATTATGGTCCTCCCCCTGTGAGGCCGAAGGCCGAACAACTATGGCCTTCTCGGATCTATTCTGGGTCTAGATGGCTAAGGGCGACGGATGCCGCCCGTGCCAGCTATGATGAATAAATGAAAAATCGTCAAAACCCTGGAAACGGTAAAATAAACAAGGGCTTCTCACACTAGTGCGACGAGAGACGGACGTGTAAGTTTCGTCTCCGTAGAAAAGTTTATAAATTGGATTACAAATCCAAGATCAATGGGTGTAGAACTAGAAAAGAAAAGTATTACATTAATTTGCGAAAATTTGCACCAAGCATTAGCAAGGTTATATTCAATAAAAGTTAAAGATACTTACCTTTCGATAATTAGTGAAGTGATTGAAGCGAGAATTGCATTCAATGGATATTGGAGCACCAACACATATTTCACAAGGTGATTATTAAGAAAAATTTGGATTCTTTACCAAGCGTGGCTCATTTGATGAATAAAGAAATTAAAGACAAACAACGGCGACATCTGTGGTTGGTAAGCCAAACTTTATTAACTATTTCGTGCGGGAAAGTGAACGATTCAAAACGTAATAACGCCACGTAAAAATAAAAACTTTGATTTTGCGCATAATTTTAGGATATTTTATTGTTAACATTGATTTCGTCATTAATAAGTTTGCATTTTGTTGTGTTTAATGTTTAATAAATTCGATTCAGTTATCAAGTTCATAAGCGTATCATTGGGGAATTTTTTCATTCCCATAAAACTTATATTTCAGGAAAAGCAAAGAAAGGAACCGACTTCTGAGGTAAGGGTGAACTCATGCTTAATTGAAGATAATAAAAAGAGAGCTAGCAAGGGGAACAATTAAAAATTTCAATTTACATTTCAAATTTCATTAAACATGCATGTGGCCCGTTAAAGAGCAGACCGGCACATAGCAATATGTATAATATAAAAATAATTTATTTTAAATACCTATGGTTAAAGAATTAAATTCAAAATTTCCTAAATAAACTACAAAATTATACAGTATTATTTTTTATCTAAAAACAATTTGGTCCCCAAAATACCCCCGACCCCGAAAGGTTGCACGGTTGATTTAATATAAAAATTAATTCACAGCAAACACAAACAGAACCCACGAAACACAGAATTAAATAATATAATTACTTCAGAAAAAAAATTCGCCAGCTACATTCCATTTCTAGAGCACTGTGTAAATTGCTCAAGTACTTCATAGTACGTACTCCTAACCTATTTATAAAAGTTAATTTTTAAAATTTAGGTAGGTAAGTACAGTAAAAAATGTCTGATATTTATAAGCATTCAATTCAATGATGGACCTCTGCGAATCATATGGATCACTTCGAGAGTTATACTAATAAGTTATAAAAAACCATTTATGATCATTCTAACTGACTTATGGGTCGAATGATATTATAGGTTCTTTCTTTATTATAATATATAGCCTAATATTAATTACTGTTAATAAACGATTTTCAAACATACCAAATGTGATCGCCAGTCATATGTAGTATGTACGTAACATATATGATGTTCAGATTTCGTGTACAATAATATAATATGTACTATAGGTAATAAATTGCTTATATTACAACATAGTACAGTATACTAATGGCATGGAGTTTCGATGGTCTGCAATTACGTATAAACCTATAAAGCCAAACTTAGTTAGATCACGTACACATTATACTACATTACTTCCAATAATCAAATTTTTCAACTTGCATTAGCAGACGTACTAATGGGTATGGAATTAAAAAAAATCCATTACTATTTTCATTAGCCTTTATAAAGCTTAGTGTCTTTCAATTTTAATATCTATTACTTTTTAGTTTGAATATTATAGCTTTATGAACAATAAAGTAAAACACCATAATTAAGTATAGTACAGTGCTTTTATTTCAAAACTACCCAGTCTCAATAGCTATCGATTTTAAGTCGAAGACACAGTTTAAAACCAGTATTGGTTGAATTTTAAGTTTCACCCCGTCACCCCCAACTACCTATACTTTAAAATTTCAAAGAGCACCCCTGCCTTATGATACATTATTTTAAACATGGGTAAAATATGAAGCAAATGTCTAAGAAAATCAATGGGGAACATGCATGAATAAAAAAATTTAGTTAAAACAGTATTTTCCGATTAATCCTATATATTAAATATCAAATCAGCAAAAATAACTTCTATTTATTGTATTTTGTTATAAATAATCCATTTTAAAATTCAATGATAATTTAAAATAAATCATATGACCTTAAACGCAACGAAGTCACCGGCACAATAACAATAACCTCACTTTCATGTTTATTCTACTCGTGTAAAGTACTTTTTTAACTTTCTTGTTTTTAATTGATTTAATTATGATAAATAACAGCTTTAACACTAACAAACTTCAACTTTCAAAGCACAAAACCACAGAAAAATAACATAAATGAATGTAAAATTTAACTTGTGACGTCATCAGTCACTTGGCAAATTGCGCGGTCGTTTCGTTCAATTCAAATTGACGGATTTTTAAATATTTTTTAAATTATTATCAAAACGAAAATAAATAAATTAAATAGCATTAATTAGTATATTTAGTTATTTTTGATCCAACTACGCTATAAAAAAAATTTATGCATCTTCCCTATTGATTTTGCAAATGTTTTCATGAAACGTTTTCCAATGTTCATAGAAAAAATATCGGATTGAATAAACAAACTCAATAAATTTATTAACAATGCGAAATCAAAATCGGACATTTTAACGACATAGAGGTGTGTGAGATCATATTATGTGAATGTTCTCAAAAATATGTATTAGTCCATGAATTTTAAAAGAAACCCCGGGTATCTTTGGAACAATGAAAAGAATGACAATAAAATTTTCTTTAAAAAAGGTGGAAGGTAATTTTGCATATCCAATCGTTTTTGAGGAAACTCGATAATATAGTGTAAGAAAATTGGGCACATTTTGATCAAAAATATCCAAAATCGGTTTTCTGCGATGTTTCAACGGATTTCGTTAGGTAATTGTTCGTACTTCAACATACTAAAAAACGTCTTCACGGAACCCTGAGCTTCTTACCAAATTCTTCGTCTGAAGTTGAAATTTTTTATGAAGGAGTGAAAATTATGTTTTTTGGCAAAATATTTTTAAACAAATTTCTATTTCAGCTATATTGTCATCATATAACTTATTAAAAAAATTAAAAACACTTAAAATATTTTAACAACATCCTCGAAATCATGAAAAGAAGAGTTTCCTAAAAATGGTCAGGGGGGTTCTGATTTTTGGATATGTTTTAAGATTTGGGATCCTAATAAAAACTCCTAGTTGGCGACCTCGGCGACCGCCCGGAAGTGCCGCCATTATACAAAAAATGGCGAAAACAAAATGTTTCTTCGCAATATTTCCTTACTAGTTGACTTTACGACGAAAATGACTTCTATAAATCTTATTTTTTTTTAACTTCCAATTTTATTAATTACAATCTGTTACACAAAACATTAAGTAATTGTGTAAATCTTATGCGGAACAAAATTTACTACAACTTTTACCTAAGTTATTTTTCTCTAAGTCTAATAGTTGCTGAGCGCCAGCACTGTTAAATAGAGCACATTTTAGAAAATTTCAGAAATGCTCGAATTTGCTCTGACTTTTTTTATAATTTTTGGTTACTCTCTCTAAAAAAGTCTTTTATATGATCAGGTCTATTAATATATACTCTATTATAAAAAAAAGTCAGGTCAAAATCCAGCATTTTTGAAGTTTTCAAAAATGTAACGACAGATGTTACAACAAATGTAACCAATTCAAAAATTTAACAGTGCTGGCGCTCAGCAACTATTCAACTTAGGGAAAAATACCTTAGATAGAAGTTATAGTAAATTTTATTCTCTATATTATTGATAGAAGTCATTTTCGTCCTAAAGGCAACAAGTAAGGAAATATTGCGAAGAAACATTTCGTTTTCGCCATTTTTTTTAAATGTCGGCAATTCCGGGCGGTTGCCGAGGTCGCCAACCAGGAGTTTTTATTACCCCCTGACCATTTTTAGGAAACTCTTCTTTTCATGATTTCCAGGATGTTGCTAAAATATTTTAAATGTTTTTAATTTTTTTAATGAGTTATATTATGATAACAGTATAGCTGAAATAGAAATTTGTTTAAAAATATTTTGCCAAAAAGCATAATTTTCACTCCTTCATAAAAAATTTCAACTTCAGACGAAGAATTTGGTAAGAAGCTCAGGGTTCCGAGAAGACGTTTTTTAGTATGTTAAACTACGAACAATTACCTAACGAAATCCGTCGAAAAATCGCAGAAACCCGATTTTGGATTTTTTTTTCACAATTTTCTTACACTTATATAAAAGTTCTGATTTATTAACCAGCGCAGCGCCAGCGTTTGATATTTCGTGTTGCACCAATCAAGAACGTGAATATCCACTGCATCACATTAATTATGTAGTGTGTATGAACTAAACTTACATTTCGTTAAGTTTAATTAACCTTTTTCCCAAACCAGACAAGAGAAATGTTGACCGTAAAATTTACTCTTCGCGAAGTTTTGACAAATTAATATGGAAGTATTTAATGCATTCGCCATGAGAATATGATACCTATCTTGTTTCAAAGTGCCGTATCTGCTTAGCAAAACGTAATTTATCAACTTGACCTAAGGCAAGATGACTGACTAGGCAAAGTAATTTAATGGGATGGTTTCTCGTTGCCTTCCTCATAGTCCATAGATCGATATTGGGCTTGAGATCACTGTAGTATATCCGACGCAACTATGTAGTGTTGTGTCCACCGTGTTACCCCTATTATGGGAGAACAGGGCAGGGGAAAACAATCGGAGAGTTTTTTAAATGCACTAGTTAAGTTTTTGTTAGAGTAAGTTTTGTCAAATAAAGTTTTAAATAAAGTTTTATGTTTTGTCAAATAAACCCTCGTTTTGTTGAAGCAAAGTCATGTTGAATTTACGTATAACGTCCACGTGGACTTTTCCTCAACAAAACGCTCTCAATCGAAGCGTCAAAGTAAATGTAAACAAGTCCTTTTTTATTAAAAATTTTAAATTATTTAAATCCATTGGTGACAAAACATTTCCAATTTTAACACCCATTGCAAACTTTCCTTTTGGAATTCCCCTCAAACTGACTCTCCGTTTTAAAATTACCATCTCTTTTCCCCTTTTTAAATTTATCTTTATATCTGTTCCCTTTAAGTAACCTCTTTACTTCAACTTTATTTTCCTTGGGTGGCCTCAACTTATTTATTTAATTCAATTCATTTTAATTCAGTTAATCTTTAACAATTGGTTTAATTGTACTTTTCTGTTTGGTATTCTCATATTTTCTTATTTACTCCATAAATTACTCCATCATCTAAACTTCCCCTAATTAATCTCTCAAATTGGACCTCATTTTGGTCATAATAATTCACCATTGTATCCTTACACCCGAAGTATACCTCCTTAACGGGTATCTATCAACTTCCTACTAATTCCTCATATCAATTCATCTAATAATCATCATATAAATTCATCTAATAATCATACTTCATCTCATAACTCTTAATACTCTTGAATACCTCATTTTTTAGTAACCCCTTGTTTTTTAAATTAACTCATTAACTGTTCATCTTTCTCACCCAAATTTCTAAATTCAACTTCCCATCTTTACCTAAATACATCATTTAATCAGTGCATTTTAAATTAATTAAGTTACTTGCTTTTAATAACTTCTATTTAAATTGTTAAGTTTTGTTAACGCCGAGTCGTACGTTTGTTTAAATTTCTTCTTCTTCTTCCATGTTGCTCATTTAATTTCATTTTCTTTTAAAATTCTTCCATCTTGGTTATTTTACCTTCATCGTGTTCACAAATTCTTCATTCTTCCTCATCGTCTCCATAAATTCCATCATTTTTCCTATTCATCTCATGGTGCAATAGCTTATCATCAAATTTACAAATTTCCGTCATCATAAATTCCGTCCAATTATACCGATTACATTAATTTTTTAAACGTATTCGTTTGGCTTTACATTTTACCTGAGTGATTTTAAATCTTACCCGTTTGAACTCTTCCATGCGTCTTATGTAATTGTTTGCGTTATTTCCATTAATCTGTTGTACTTTATAAATTTTACTGTCATTCCGGTAATTTAATTTATTTAAACGGTCAATGTCAATTGACTGTCGCGAACTGTCATAATTATTTTTGCTGTCATCGTTTTGTAAATTTTTCCTTGTAAACTCATCCCGAATGTTTTCCATTTGTGCTTGTGTAATAACTGTTAATTGATTAACTTTTGTAACCCGTTTATCCTTTAAATGATTAAATTTTATATTTTGAAGTGTTGCATTTTTATTTTCTAACCGGCTTTTTGATTTCGAAATTTTCTGTTGTAGCAAATTTTGTTTAGCGTTGGCTCGTAGTCGTCGAAATTTCACATACCTCCTTCTGTTATTTTTCCTACTTCTTGTTTTGTAGGATCTGCCTTCATTTTCAAACTTTTTACTAAATTTTAACTCTTTGGTTTTTTCTAAGTTTGGCCTAAAAGTGACTTCTTTGGTTTTTTCTAAGTTTGGCCTAAAAGTGATTTCTTTTGTGATTTCCATTTGAATGGTTTCCACTCCGTTCACTAAGTTTACTTCTTCTTCTACCAATTTATCTTCCATCTTTTCAACACTTTGTGGTTTTTTAATTTCTTCTTGTGTCACTTTTTCCGAAGACCTACCTAAATTGTTTAACCTTTCGCTGTCATTCATTAATACGTTCTGCTGATCAAATCTTTCACTCAGCTGGTCAATTTTGACATTTTGTTGGTCTATTCTATCATTCAACGCCGTTTTAATCCCGTCACATTTTTTATCAAATCTTTCATTCATGCGGTCAATTTTGACATTCAATATTTTATTACCCTTATTCTGTTCGTCAAACCTTTCATTCATGCTTTTATTCATGGCCATTAACATTTTCATCATTTCATTGTGTTGGTCTACCTTTTCAGGGACGACTTCAGGCACTACACTAATCTCTTCCATCTCACCTATTGTGGATTCTGTGTGTACGTCTACCTCTACTTCCCCTTGGTGTGATATGTCACCGTCACCAATTTTCTCTATATTTTTAGGTTTACTTCTTGTTTGCATTTTTCTGACGTTCCCAAAAATTATTTATTTGACGTTTTGTTTTTTTGTTATCAAAATTATTAATCTGACGTTTAAACTTTGGTCTTTTTGTTGTGCCCCTTTTCTTTTGACTGTGCTAGCGTTTGTAGCGACGTGTTCGAGCCCCACGTTGGGCGCCAATTTGTTGCGTCCTCTTCCACTTGGCTATTTGAGGAATAACCAAGGAAGAATTCACTTCGAACACTTCTCTCTATCTCAGGGTTAAAACTCACTTTAAAAACGTCTTACAGGCCAACAGTCAAAAGAAAACAATCGGATAGCCAAAACACATTTAATAACATGAATATAACGTGAAAACAACAATATCAAAATATAAATAAACACAAAATACAACTACTTAAAATTTATAACAATTAACGACGCTAACCTTAATGTGTTGTTGATTATAACTCGGCTCAACGGATAATATATCGCACATACACTTTCTCGACCCTGGCGTTTCAAATTGCCCAAATGGTTCAAATTCTCCTGCCTTCGCTTTGGAATTTCTATCTTGCAACAATTCCAATGCACTTGTCGTGCTCACCGCAATTTTCTCCGTGGGAGAAACTCGTTCTTCCAATTTTGGTCACCTTATTAAATTTTCTCTCGATCTGCGACTTTCTTGCTCGTCTTATTACTTCGTACTTACGATTTTCTACTATATTAGTCGCTTATTTAAAAGGGACTCGATTTGCGACTTTTCTTTGTCGCCTTATATATTCGTACTCACGAATTTATACTCTATTGAGTCCTTTTTTTAATTTGTACTCGCGATTTGCGACTATATTGATTCCATAATTTTATCGAACTCTAATTTGCGACTCACCTGTCGCTTATCTTTTTCCAAAAAAACCTTGTTTATCTCCCCATGACAACCTCTCTCCTTTTTTTTTATCATGTTTGATTTTATCACACATTTTATTCAGTCTTTTGGGTTGCCTATCACCGTTCTCATCAGGCGTTTAAAATTTATCACAAAAACTTTATTTGACAAAACTTACTCTAACAAAAACTTAACTAGTGCATTTAAAAAACTCTCCGATTGTTTTCCCCTGCCCTGTTCTCCCATAATAGGGGTAACACGGTGGACACAACAGTAGGTATAAAACCGCGGTTTTCCATTCGCTAACTTACAGGTGTGTGCTTTACGCCACACTACTATACCATAATGATCTGGAATATTTAATATAGTAAAATGTGATCACGAATACTTCCATATTTGTCGAAACTTCGTGAAGAGTAAATTCTATGTTCTACCTTTCCTCTTTTTTTGTGTCTTATTTTGCAATAGTGCTAAAATAAATTAACGAACAAGTAACACCGAAGATAAATAATTGTTGGTTCTATATTTTCTATTCCAATAATTTTCCACTTTAACATACCAATTTAACTTACCACTAAATTAGCAAATCAATGTCACTATATTTGTTGCTTACAAAGAATAACAATAATTTCTTATATATCATAAACTTGATACAATCTTTTTAATAAGTAGTAAAAAGCAATGATTTAAAGATATTTAAAAAATTTAATATACCTTATTTCTTTTTGATTTATAAATTGTTATAAATAACCTCACACACCACTATAAGACAATTATCATGTCAGTCAACTAAATAATAATATTTATAAATTGAAAATTAATTTAATTGATTTGAGTTATTACTACAATGCATACCAAAGAAACTTTTATAGCTGACACTAAAAATTAACATAAACCATAATTGATAATTTTTTATGTGCGGTTAATTATTATCAAAAGAAATTTCACGCGTGATTCATTCTAATTCTTTAGCAATTTTTGCAGAGTAGATCGCTCCTACTTGTTGGAAGAAAAGAAGCGCCCTGCTGCTTCCGCACTCCTGCATCTTTTCATCGCAACAAGCAATCATAATCTCTCCCAAAATTTCAGCCAAAATCATGATCACTAATAGTATTTATTACTGTTGACAGATATTTATGTTGATAATACATCAATTAATTAATTAACACAGCACGTGCTGAAAGTAGATTTCCCGAACAGATTTTCACGACACGCCTAATAGGTGATCCTTGAAAAGTATACTCGTCTTGAAAATACTAACTTTTAGTACTTTATTTTTATTTATTGCAATATGACACAGCTTTGAGTTGCATAAGATTTTTTGTATGTCCTATCAATATTTTTGAAATTATTACAAACTTAAGACATGAAAACTTTTATATAACATTACGAATCAAACTTTATTCCTTACCAAATCTTATCTTATGAATTAAACATCCATCAATTTTCTCGAAACTAATAATAAACTGAATCATAATAAAACACATTGGTATTGAACTAAGTCATACTACCACCTAAACCCGTTCCAAAATTTGAAAGTACTATGTAAAATTAAAGAATTGTGGTTGGGGTTTAGGCTTTTATAACAAGGTTATAAAATTTTCCGACGTTTTGCGTCGTTTGTTTTTGACCGATTTTCAAGGCTTTCTTTGGAGACGAATAAAAGTAATGAATAAAAGTAAGACCTTTCATGAAATTTTCAGAATAACCATAAATGAGCTATTCTATAGGTACTTCTATTTTCTTCTTCCTCGAAAATAGCACAGAATTAAGCAGTCTTAAAATGCCAATGGTGGAATTTCCGAAATTGTTACATGGAAGAAGAAATATATAATAGCACATTTATGGTCATTTCGAAGTTTTTATGAAAAGATCTCTTACTTGAAAATCGGACCGAAAAGTCTGTAAGGTCGGACAATTTTATAATATTGTTTTTCCACTACTAGTCATATAGGCTATCATTTTTACTTAGGTTAGTTGCTCAAGAAGTGACACGTTTTCGACTAGTGGTGAACAATTTTTCCATTATTAACCACTGGTTAATAATGAACAAAATGACATTTTTTGATAACTTGGCGACTATTTTAAAGAAAAATGTTGTTATTAAATGATTTAGAATAACCGAGATGCTAATTAATTGTATTTAAACTATTTAAAACGCTTTTTTAATACATTAATTTAATTTTAAAAATTCATTATAATCGAATTAAATGTGACAGCAAGTGACAGCGCCATCCATTGTTAATTTGACGAACCGCGATTTATTTTATTTAATAACCTAAATTTGTCAACAACTGTCAAATCAACAAAACAAAACTGTCATTTGAAATAAATATTTTAAATTTGAAAATTTTTTTGTTAAAAAGAATTTTAAAAAATGGTAATAAATCTAGTAGTGGAAAAAATCGTATATAAACCACGGTTGTGAAGACCATTATTGCCTCCGCACCTTATATTCCTCGGTGCAAAGCACCTCGGAATATAATCTTGGCGCTAGGGCAATAATGACGGCCTTCACAACCTTGATATATAATATACTATTAAAGACCTAACCCCCAACTATAATTCACTATAATAAATTATCGAAAGGTCAACTAGAAATTAAAAATATATTAAATTGATTATATAACTATATAGAAGCTTACCTTCTGATGCCCCAAATACATGTTTTGACAAATCTATAGGTCTTTGAGCGCCATTAGTTACTTGAACAGCAGCCATAACCACCAGAATCCAATTTTTCCTGTACACCATGTAATAATAAAATTGTTAAAAAATTTAGTAAAACAGACAAGGAAATAATGAAAATGTGAAAAGTTGTGTTAATAAAAATATCAATGTAACTGGTGTTAATTATTACGAGTATAAAGGTTAATTAGAGGTAACAATTTAATTCTAGTACCATTATTTTTCCGTCAAAGATAAACAATTGATATTTGACATATGTGATTATTAAGCATTGACATTTGTAATAATGTGGCTGTATACGACAGAACAATGCATTTTAATTGTTAAAATCCATATCTGAAATGGAGATAATTTTACCAACACGATTCGCGCATAGCAAAATAATTTCGGTGTACATAATATGTAACCGATGAAATCGTGCCTTCGATCAAACCGGGACAATGTTGGATGTGCAAAGACCACTCCGTCCTGGCAGTGTTCGGTCACGCAAAAATATCGCTACAGTGAAAGGTGTGTTCGTAAAAATGCTTCAACCTCAATTCGCCATCGATCCCAGTAATACGACGTTTCCTACAGCTCCACGCAGCACATTTTAACAATAGATCTGCATCTGCACGCCTACAATATTCAATTGTCTCAGGGAAGGAAGCTACCATCATAAAAAGCATCGTGACTTCGTTGATTGGGGGTTAGAAAACCATCCAGTTGATTGTAATTTTTCTAACAAAATTATTTTCAGCAATTAGACTCACTTTCAATTGAATGGCTACGTAAACAAAACAATTGTCGCATTTGGGGGCTGAAAATCCACGCGTTATTCAGGAACAACCAATCCACTCACAGACGGTCAAAGTTTTTTTTACAGATATTGGGCCGGCGCCGGCCCAATTTTTTTTGAAAGCGCTTGTGGTGATACCGTAACAGGCAATGATCAAGATCGTGTGATATCACTTCGTTGGATTTTTATTTGAGGTTACGTGAAGTAAAAAGTGTATGCCAATGACCCCCAAACGACTCCACAGTTAAAGGACGAGATTCGACGCGTTATTTATGTACTATCACATGGTTTATGCCATAAACGGAAATATCATCAAAAGAGCGGAAGTCTGCAAAGCTGGCTATGGTGGCCATTTGACCGGTATCATTTTTTATGTTTAATGTCAATATCTTAACATTATATTAAAATAAAAATATCAGCAAATTATCAAAAACCAATGTGTTCTATTTAAAAATTTAAATTATTACCTCCAATTGAATCGTCCTTTATATTATTATAGTGTGTTTGTACTTCTTTTATTAAAATAACTCATTTTTAAGTTTTATAAATAAAATTTTGGAAACAATATTCAACTCGGTGATCATAGATTTTAGATAATCACATATTAACTCCTTAAACAGAACAAAACTATACAAAGTAATACGAGGACTATCCGTTCCGAATAAACTAATAAATATGATGAAAATGAAAATTTTATAGCACAGAGAACGTATTAAAAATACACAATACAGTATCAAGTGCGTTTCAAGTGGAGAGAGCGTTCTCCTCGGTTCTCCTGATCCATTATCAACAATTTTGTTTAGTACTAGCCTTAAACAAATAATAAAAGATGATAAAATAAACGCGAAGAAGTCTTTATAACGGAGATCATTAATGTATAGAATAGTGGCACAAGTAAAAAAACCAAAATTGGGTTACTGCTTGTTAAAGCTTCAAAAGTTTTAAACCTTTTAAATAGAAAACTGCCACAACTGAATAACAAATAATAATGACTAAAGTAATGCCTAGATCACACGGAACGAGTACAGTGACGAGACAATGCTCTCGGCCGAGTGCTCGGTTGGTCTAAACCAGAGATGAGCAACACGCGGCCCGCGGGCCGCATGCGGCCCGCCTCACTCTCTCGTGCGGCCCTTCCAAGATTTTATAATTTGACTTTTAGGGTTAGGTGGTTTATTTTGTTAATAAAGAGATCATTTGAGTTCCTCATTCAATGTTTGTATAGGGTGTTTTTTAGCTGAATGAGATCTTTCAATAGGGATAACTTTTGAATGAAGTTTGTTAAAGTGACAGTTCTTTGACATTTGTGTTAAGAAAGGTTTGCCATTTAATCATGAATAATTTTAATTAATACTTGAACAATGCTACTAAATTGTGGAAATTTATTTTCAAAGTCAGAATTCCGTTAGCGAAACTTATAGAGCTCTTCGCCCATTTTATGGTCGACATAATCGACCTTCTAAACAGGCTATTGGCGCGGTGATGAATAAATTTCGTACCCCTTTTTCATTGCATGATGTAAGACCACCAACAAGACAGAGAAATGTGTGTACCGAAGAAACTATCGCTTTTGTGAGTGAAAGTGTGCAAGAGAACCCAAACATTTCAATTCGCCATCGTGCTCAACAACTTGGGCTTTGTCCGTCCACTACATGGAAAATTTTACATCAAGATCTTGGTTTGCATCCTTACAAGATCCAGTTGGTTCAAGAATTGAAGCCTAATGATCATCGATTGCGTCGTGCGTTAGCAGATTTGGCTCACAACCAATTGGAAGTACATCCATTTTTTACCGCCAAATTTTGTTCAGTGACGAGGCACATTTCTGGTTGAAAATGGGTATGTGAACAAGCAAAATTGCCGTATATGGACTGATACCAATCCGGAACATTATCTTGAGACTCCCTTGCATCCATTAAAATTGTCTGTTTGGTGTGGAATACACGCCAACGGTATCATCGGTCCATATTTCTGTCGAAATGAGGAAGGAGCTACCGTTACAGTGAATGGTGTGAGATATCGACACACGCTCAATACATTTTTGTTTCCAAAAATCCAAGAGTTAAACATCGACAACTTATGGTTCCAACAGGCTAGTGCTACCTGCCATAGAGCCACCGAAACCATCGATTTATTGAAAGGATAATTTGATGACAACATTATTTCAAGAAATGGTCTTATCAATTGGTCTCCAAGATCATTTGATTTGACGCCTCCAGATTATTTTCTTTGGGGGTATGTTAAATCCATGGTTTTATGCTAACAAACCAACAACTCTGGAATCATTGGTGGTCAAGAATCATTGGAGGGGAATATTCAGCAAGCCATTTATGAAATAAAGCCAGAAATATTGGAAAAACTGGTCAAAATTGGACTCATCGGATGCGCTTCGCAAGGATTAGTCGTGGTGGTCACATGCCGGAAATCATTTTCAAATCAACAATGGCATTAAATTTACTTTCATGAAATATAATTAAAAAAATATTCCATCAATTTTTAATGTTTCATTTCAATTTGAAGTTCTCATGAATCTAAAAAACACCCTATATGACCATAAGTTTCTTACATGCGGCCCGCACAACATTTTTAAATTTGTAGCTGGCCCGTTGTAAAAAAAAGGTTGCTCATCCCTGGTCTAAACGTATTACCGAGCGCTCGGCCGAGCGTTATTTCACTTATTTCGCCCATATCACTCTCTCGGCCTAGTGACATTTTACTGTCTCGTCACTGTACTCGTTTCGTGTGATCTAGGCATTAGTTGCCTCGTAATAATTTTCAAATTGAAAATTGGATATTAAGGTATCAGTGGCGGCTCGTGAGAAATATGTTTGGCTGTTCTGCATTATAAAAAAGGGAAGGTATCAGTAAAATGCTAATCTCAAAAAATAAACTTACTTATTGCCCGTTTTTAAGCATTAATGGCGTGCGCCGGTGCTTGCTTGTGGCAAACTTAACTTATCAATAACTTTTTTGTTGAAATTCAATATTCCCGAGTAAATTTTTTTTCTATTGACAATATAGAAAGACACAAACGGAAAACAAAACAAAGCGTTCTTACGATTACAGCCACAAATCCATTTGTTCCGTAAATAAATATTCGTATTAAATTGTCTTTTATACATTTTACCTCGACTTGTAGTATATACCGGCAATTTCTTATCACTAATTGTTCTTGATAACTAAATTTAAAAATTACATTCATTTTTAAAAACGACCTTATTCGTAAGAGATTTTAAAAACGACTAAATGAAATGCCTTAGTTAGCTTATCACGTCATAATAATTCTGCATATTTGTTATTTTAAAAATAGAACTTTTACTTTGTAATTTAAACAGCCCTGTGTGTTCGGTTCGAAATAAAATAAACGACGCAAACATTTTTATAACAATAAATTTTATTTATGCGCACAAAAAGTTTTGTAATTATTGTTAACTAATTTTCGAAAAAATCCTATTTTTACGGTTTATGAGAGAAGCTGAGTTAATAAATAATATGAGTAATGTTAGTAAAAACCTAAGTCCAAATTTCTTGATCTACATTTTATTACAGAAAATTATAGTTTAAGAATTGTTTTACAATGCAGAAAAATCTCAAGTCCAAAATTATAAAATTTTATTAAGATTAGGAATATTAGTAAATTCATAAGCATTCATTTTATCTAGAAGGTATAAAGGACATTATATCCATAATTTCAATTAAAGTTTATAATACAAGATCTTTCTTTAAAATATAATTGCATGAAATGCCTAGCACTGGTTATATACAACTAGCATAAATATCTTACTGCAAAGTGGCTGCGTTTGTATGCAGAACGACAGTACATTCGATGCGTGTACGTATCACGAGCAATAAGAATTATTATTGTATAAAAATACATAAATTTTAATTTTATGTATTCATAATTTTATTTAAAGTTGCAAAATCCGTCAAAAAATAATTTAACTACTGTTTTGCTATAAATATGTGCAAGAAACTTGGTGTAATTAAAAGTTTTTAAACAATTTGTTGCTTATGCCCTAATTTAACTGCAATTTGTTTAACAATAATTGATGAACTAATATTAAAATTAGTTTTTCTTTTCAAAATTCGATTTGTAAACCTCGAAACAAAATCATAAAAGATATATACCACGTAAAACTATACCAATTGCATGTACCAATTGCTATAGCATTGTAGTCTGCGTTTCATTACAGCTCGGCTGCGGACAAGTGTATAGCGTTCTAGTTAGACAAACATTTTGATAGCGGACTGGACGTGTATTTATTATTACACTATTTATGTGACTAACTGTTAAATTATAACTGATATGCTAGCGAAAATAAGAAACACGCTTTCAAAGCCAAGCTGATAATGCACCATTCTTTAAAATAATTTAAATCTGATTAAGGTTATAATTATATAATTAATTATGCAAGTATTGGTATTTTTATTGTTTTTTTTGGTGGTTCTGCAGCTCTGCAGCTCCTATGGTAGAACCGCCACTGTAAGGTATACATACTTAAATAGTACATAATGATATATAGATACTTACCCTACAACAAAATTTATACACAGAGTATGTTACGCATTCGAAACGGTTTGCTTTACTTCCGCTTAAGGCTTAAGCTTTGGTTGTTTTTGCAATAGTTAGGTATTCAGCTAACATACAGTTTCAATCAATCAGAACGCCTAACATACTTTATTTTTGAATTTTGTATAACTACAAAAAGGTTATTAACCTTTATTGAAATTGTTTTTTCAAATCCATTTTAAAATTCATACCCTACAGTTCTATAACAATAACATACAGTTTAAGAATTAAACTTTCGAGTACTAAGCGTTCACAACGGAATTATATTTTCAATTCTTCTGAACAATTAGAAGAATATACGAATTTTGGAACATTCATAACTCAAAATGAAGACTAACACAAAATAAACCAATGCAAGAATATTATAAAGAGGCAATAGATAGACAACGCAAGTGTCGCAAAAATACTATAATTAAAATACACCAAAGAAAATGATACGATCGACAGTGACATATTTATCGGAAACATGAACAATAAGCAAAATAGCAGGAAATTTTAGAGAGATGGGAGAGAAGATACTTCGCAGAATCTAAATGATAAATTACAAACCTCGACAAATTTTGCGCCAAATTTTGTTATGTGTCGGAGACCTTGCGGGGAGATTTGTGGCGATCAACGCCTGAAAATCTGGTAACCAGGCAATTACAAATGGTTAGAGAAAGGAAACGAAATGTGAAAATGTAGTTCATAAAATAATATGATCTGATGTGATCAAATAAATGGTTTATTTATTATATAATGGGTATGGAATAGGGAATAGCAACTAACTCAGGTACTACACAAAAATAATAATGTAAACAATCATAAATATACGCGATATAAATATATCGCGTAATAAAAATTGGGATAGTGAGCAAGTGCTGGAAGGTTCCACTTGCACACTTTCACTAGAACCTTCAAATGAAAGAACGACGAATAGAATCCTGCCTGCTGATGTAAACAACACAACTAGCTTGTCCTCTGGATCGCTGATCCAAAATGAGAGGACCGCTTTAGGAATTCGTCGCAAGCGCATCAAGTGGACAAAAGAAATGAACACAGAAATAATGCGTAAGTTCTTTGAAGTAAATGAATGTAATACCAGTCCATTACCTGGCTGGAGGAAAAAATTTCATTTGGCTGTGACGGCGATATTTCCAAATTTAATGTTGACAGAACAAAATGTCGTTGATAGAAAAAATGTCATTATAAAAAAAAAGTATCTAAGTGAATCAGAATTGGCAGAAATTCAAAGACAAGTAGGAAATGTTATTTATCAACGAGAACATTTCGACGAATCTGTAGTAGCTGAAGAGCAATTACCAGCGACTGAAATTTTAGAACAAATTAATGATGAAGTGCTACATAACCAGATCGAAGCAGACTTTTTATCCAAAATTATATTGTTCGACGATACTGATCCTTTATCTAGGCCAAAAATCCCAAATTTACAATTTTCAACTTTCCATAAAATTAAAAATATTTTTAAGATTTTGGACACAGTAATTGATTCATTTTTGCAAAATCATAAATCACTTTTTTACATTCATTTGGCGTTATACTGTGCTGCAGTAATAATAATTGAAAAAAATGGCCAAAACTTAATAATTAACACTCCTAAAAATAAAGCAGCTAAGGAACCTATTTGGAAAGTTCGGCTTAACAATAAAGTAAATAGTTTAAGAAAAGATATTGGAATTCTAACGGCGTTTAAAAATAATTCTGATAATGTGGCACCTGCGAAAATTAATCAAATTTTCCAAAAATTTAAAATTCGGAGACATGACACAAATTTTGAAATTAAATTTAATGATACTTTAGACTATTTAAAACAAAAATTGAAAGTTACTGCTCATAGACTAAAACGATACAGTAATTGCACCAGAAGAAAATTTGAAAATAAACTCTACACAGAAAAGTGCACAAAATTTTTCAGATATCTAGAACCTACACCTAAAACTAAAACTTTTCCGAACAAAAATGCTTCCTGGTTAAAAAACTGGTAAAAAAAAAAAAAAAAAAAAGGATGATTCGAGCGAGATTGAATGGCGCGAAGGTGATTTTATAACATTAGAAGACCTAACCAATACCATTAAATTTTCCTCTAATTGGAAATCTCCAGGATTAGATGGAATTCAAAATTATTGGCTTAAAATGTTTAAGTCTGTACACTTACCCTTACTTTTTTGGTTTAACGAAGCATTGAATGATCCTTCAGTTATACCAGAATTTTTATGCACGGGTGTAACATATATGCTTTTCAAAATTGGAGACCCGTTGGAACCAAAAAATTATAGACCGATTACCTGTTTACCAACAATATACAAAATTTTTACGTGTATTTTAGCTTCTAAAATTGAAAACCACTGTAAAGTAAATAAGATTATGGGTATTGAACAAAAAGGGTGTGTTAAAGGTTCACAAGGATGTCGAGAATTGCTAATCGTGGACTCGATAATAACAAAAGTAGCACAGAATAACAAAAGAAACTTACACATGTGCTACATTGATTACAAAAAGGCCTATGATTCTGTTCCACACGATTGGCTTCTCGACATACTAGAAATCTACAAGATCGACTCCAAAATTATTAAACTTGTATCTACTATGATGTCGAAATGGAACACCCTAATCATGAATGATCAAATTAGTTTGGATTCTATCAAAATTAAGCGTGGAATATTTCAAGGAGATTCTTTAAGTCCATTGTGGTTTTGTTTAGCTATGAATCCACTTTCGGCGCTATTGAACGATTCCACGGCAGGGTTTAAGCTAAGTTTTAAAAATAATCGTACCATAACACATTTGATTTACATGGACGATTTGAAATTATATTCCAGGACCAACGACCAACTTCATAACTTACTAGAAATTACAAAATTGTTCAGTAATGATATTTGCATGGAATTTGGTTTTGATAAATGTGCAAGAATTAATGTTATCATGGGTGCTCCAGTTGCAAATATTGAGGTTTTGAATGAAATTCCCCAATTACTACCCAATAAATTATATAAATATTTAGGAATGCAGCAAAATTTTGTTTTAGATCATACCCTTTTAAAAAAAGAATTTAGGCAAAAATATGTCAATAAATTAAAAATTTTACTTAAAACCAAATTAACTTCTCGAAATATGATTTCGGCGATAAACTCGTGGGCGGTTCCAGTCTTATCATATTCTTTTGGAGTTTTAAAATGGTCGAATACAGATTTGAATGCCATGGACACCTTAACCAGAAAGATGCTTTATAAATATAGATATTTACACCCAAAATCGGCAGTAGAAAGGCTTTACATTAAAAGAAAAACAGGAGGACGAGGCTTGATAAATTTGTTTAACTCGTGTAAATCGATAACTAAATTATTGCGTGATTATTTTTACTTAAATAATACTCCTTTAATTCAAGAAATTGTAAGCCTTGACAAAAATTTCAGTGGCCTAAATTTGAAAAATATTAATTTAGATTGTGAACCAAAATTACATTTAGATATAAATTGGAAAAATAAGGTGCTCCATGGTAAATATCCGACAATTTTAGACTCCAATGGAATGGATAAGGATATGTCAGTAGAATGGTTGAAGCGGGGATTGTTGCATTTCGAAACTGAAGGATTCATGTGCGCTATACAAGATGGTGTAATTGCCACCAATAATTACAAGAAACACATCATGAATCTGAAAGTATCAGATCGGTGTCGAAAATGCAATCTCCCCAATGAAACTATAGAGCACATTATTGCCGGGTGCTCTTATTTGGCTCCTACTGACTACCTCCGAAGACATAACCAGGTTTGTAAAATATTACACCAGCAAATCGGTAAGAAATTCAATTTGTTGGACAATGTTAAACCATATTATGATTATATACCTGAACCTGTGCTAGAGAACGACCTCTCTCTTCTTTATTGGGATAGGTTAATATTAACAGACCGGCAAATTAGTCATAATAGACCTGACATTGTCCTAATTAATAAAATAGACCGACATGCGATCATCATAGATGTTGCTGTACCTCTATCCAAAAATGTATTAAATACAGAAAAAGAAAAAGTGCAGAGGTATGAGGCACTAGCGATGGAAATGATGAGTGTATGGAATCTCACTAAAATTTTATTGGTACAAATAGTAATATCGGCTTCTGGTGTTGTATCTTGCAAATTTAAAACCCACTTGTCAAAATTGGACCTATCTTCTAAATTATTTGTACAAATGCAAAAAGCAGTAATTTTGGAAACGTGCCACATTGTCAGGAAATTTTTAAATTCTCAAAATTAAATTTATTTTTATATTTTTATATATTTTTTTTAATTTCAAAATTTATACTTTTAAATAATTGTAGATAATTAGATAAGTAACACTAAAATGTAAAGAATTGGATGGTTGGAGTTAATCCCCCATCTTATTCTAATCTCCACAATGTATGTGAGTCCCAAAATAAATGGAAATAATAAATATAGTAATAGAACGTATAAAAACAATAAATTAAATATAGGAAATAATAACATATTATGTATAATGTACAAAGTCTAATAGCACATTTTGATGAAGTCCGTTATTTTATAACAACAAGAAAACCAATAATATTCTGTTGTACGGAAACACATGTAACACATGATATTGAATATTTTGAAAGTATTCAAAATTACAATTTATTAAGATCGGATTCTCAGAGTAGGCACACGGGGTGGGGGTGCTACTTAAGAGAGGATATAAAATTTAAAATAGTGGAAATACATGCAGTAGAACAACAATACTGGATGATCGTAGCTGAAGTAATCTTAGGGAAGAAAACAATCATAATGGGAAATTTATACAGGTTGCCAAGTGGGTCAAAGATTAGTTTTTTAGATTTCTTTGAAGGAATGTGTGATAGATTTTTAGTGGATACAAACAAAACATGCATATTTATGGGAGATTTTAATATAAATTGGACTAGTAATGAATATTACAGTGTTAGAATTAGGAAATGTGTAAATGATAGAGGTATAAAACAATTTGTTTTCAGGTTCAACATGTTTTGCAAACCGGAACAATGAATCAATAATCGACTTGGTATTAACCAATGATGCGCCATGGGTGAATTATGAGATAATGGATGAACCCACGTTTAGTAATCACAAGTGCATAAAAGTGGAAGCTAATGTTAAGATAAATGGACAATCTAAAGTGATAAAGAGGAGAACAAAAATAGGTGATGTGAGCAAATTCAGGGAAGACTTAAGAAATATCACTTACGATTATAAACTAGATATTAATGATAGAAGTATTAATTTGTGCACTAAACTAAAATCGGTAATAGATGTTCACATGCCAATCCAAGAGAAACGGAAATATTATTATGGTAACTAAATATTAGTTAAAGGATAGAGATACAAGTTATAAAAATTTTAGATTACAAAGAAACGAGGATTACTGGAATCTATATAAAACCAATAGAAATGAAACGTTAAAAACTATTAGAAAAGCTAAAGTGGAATACTATGCAATGACAATAGATGAATGTAGGAATGATACGGGTAAAATGTGGAAAACTCTGAAGAAACTAATATGCAAGAATCAGGAAAATAAAGTAAATGAAATTAATTTTCAAGGAAAATACTTGCAGATGATATGGAGATTGCAGAAGGATTCAATAACTACTTTGTGAATAGTATTGGGGAAATTGTGAATTCCATACCTCAAGTAGACATGAAAGTGAATATTACAGAAGGAATAGCAAGATTCCAAGATTTCAAATTATTAAATACAGATCAACTATATGAAATTGTCAAAAAAATGAAAAATAAAACCAGCCCGGATGGCATTGATTTGGAGCTGTTAAAATTATGCTGGGATGAAGTAAGTAACCCGTTATTGAATTTTGTCAATAGCTCGTTAGAGACTGGAGTGATACCAGATATATGGAAAATAGCAAGCATCGTACCGATTAAGAAAGTTACAAATACAAAGAAAGTGGAAGAATTCCGACCAGTGAATATGTTGGATGCCATCAGCAAAATATTGGAAAACGTAGTTTACACTCAGTTGCGAGAACATGTAATTAACAATAAATTGTTAACGGAATTCCAATCTGGGTTCAAGAAGGGATACAGTTGTGAAACGGCAGTCCAATTACTGGTACATGAATGGAAAGAGAGTATGAGTGAAGACCAAATGAGCCTAGTGGTATTCTTAGACTTAAGGAGAGCTTTTGAGACAATCGATAGGAAGTTATTAATTAAAAAATGGAAGCTTATTTTGGGATAACGGGAACTGTACTGAAATGGGTAGATGATTATTTAACAAACAGAAAACAGAAGGTGAAATTTCAAACGGCTATATCGGATGAGATAGATGTAAATGATGGAATACCACAAGGAAGCATATTAGGTCCCTTATTATTCATAATGTTTATTAACGATATACATATGGTGTTCGAAATAGTGAAATTCCACTTATTCGCTGATGATACGCTAATATATGTGAACGGTAGGGAATGTCGACCAATGGTGGAACAACTGAATTACGAACTTAATAAGTTGAATAGGTGGCTAAATGAAAACAAACTTAAATTGAATATTGCTAAAACAAAAGGAATGATTATAGGTAGGGAGAAGTTTAGAACAATGTTTAAAATTGAAAAACTAGAAATAAATTGCGCGGGAGCGAATGTCGAAATAGTGGAAGATATTAAATATTTGGGACTAGTCATTGATAATGACTTGAATTTTAAGGAACATGTAGATTACATCTGCAAAAAAGTAGCAAAGAAGTTAGGAGTTCTTAGTAGGTTCAGTAGCTTCACCTCCAGACAAACAAAACTCACAATTTACAATGCAATTGTTTTGCCCCATTTTCAGTACATAGGGACGATAATTTTCTTGGCAAATGTCACAGACTTGAATCGGCTCCAAATACTGCAAAATAGGGGAAATGAGAACAATATTGAAAGTAGATCGCTACACGAAGATTGAAGATATGCTAAATGAACTGAAATAAGTATCGGAAATATGGCAAACTATAGGGTACTGCTGTTTGTACATAAAGTGGTGTTGGGAAAGATGCCTCAGTATTTTGATGGCATCCTGTCGACATTTAAAGATGTTCACCAGCATAACACCAGAAATACAAACAAAATTAGGTTGGGGTGTGCGAATTCTGAATTCGCACGGAACACAATTTTCTTTAAAGAAGCAGTGCTGTATAACAAGTTACCCGACCACATGAGGAGAAATACCAGTTTCGAAAGTTTTAGAAACCAACTGAGGACACATGGAAGAGAATAGAAATATTTGAAATTATGTTGTATTGCAAAGTATGTTGTAAATTATGTTGTAAATTGTGTTAAAATTATGTTGTATTACCTTTCTGTTTTTGCTATTATGTTATATTGTAAATTTATGTATATAGAAGAATGTATAGCCCTCAATGGCTAAATAAACGCTTTATTATTATTATTTAATATACTGTAAATATTTTTTCTATTTAATTTTAAGTGCAATTTAACTTGTGAATCAATTTATTGATGTTTTGAATATCTAAGTAAATGCAATTTACTGTATTTAAGAAGTATTGGTATATAAAATTGCCCTAATTGAATCATATATTTCATAATTAAATTTTTCGAAGTTTTTTACGAGGTTTTTATAAATTAATAAAATGCACTCTTCTCGTAGGTATATATGAACTTGCACAAGAAATAGGTGGATGGGTAAGATATACGTTGATGACATTTTACTTGTATTATGGTAATGAGGATGAACTTGGTAAATTTCACAAACAAATTAATAAAATAACTACATCCTAAATTGAAATCTACTATCGAGAAAGAAACCAATAATATAATTAATTTCCTCGACCTACTTTACAGAGATAACAATAGTATACTCGAATTTAAAATTTACATAACACTTGTTGTTCTATGAAATTGTTCTATCGTCCAGTTTTTGTTACCTTTAGCACCTTCATTAACCTTATGTTAATTTTTTTGGCAGCCACACATACTCTTAAGCCCACAGACAGTAGACGTCTCTTAACAGTACAACTTGAAACTTACGAGATTCATTTAATGCAGAGATGATTTGTGGAGTTTTAAGCGTCGGTTTCGTTTTGACAATATTATAATGTAGTTGTCTTCATGACTTGTTATGGCTTTAGGTCGGCCAATCCTTTTCCTATCTTCATTAGTACTCGTTTCTCGTTTTCTGATAAGAGTGTGATGCACACCTTTAGACGAAATGCCGAACTTTTTAGCGATTTTTCACTCACTATAGCCTTCTTTACTGATAGTACAAATAGCACTTCGTTGTTCCATAGTAAGCTACTTTCGTCTTGCCATTATAAATGAAAAAATTCGGTCAAAACACTGATTACTCGGAAGCATGCTGAGCTTAGAAATTAGAACTTTTACCTGTAGATGCTTGAATGCAACTAATAGGACGTTCTTCTTCTTAAAGTACCGTATCCGCTCAGCCAACGTTGGTTATCAACTTGACCGAAGTCAAGATGACTTAACTAGGGAAAGAAATTTTAATGGGGTGGTTTCCCTTTGCCTTCCCCATACCCCACAGATTTATATTGGGCTTGAAGATCACAGCAGTATATCCGGCGCGACTAGGTATAAAACCACTGTTTCCCGCTCGCTAGTCTGCCGGTGTAAGCTTAACGCCACACTGCTGGTAATAAGACGTTACTAAATAGGAATATAATAATTACTCAACAAATTTGCCGATTAAACTCTTTTTATGCTTATAAAATAGAATCGTTAGAAAATACTTGCTTACATGCAAGTTAGGTAATACGTACTTGGTGATACCAAAATTTTCAAAAACATATGCATCGGGGATAAATACTTTTATCGCAACTCGATCCGTAAGTGAGCAGATAGCGCGCTGTACAAACTACGCGTAAGCAGGTGTTCCTTCCCGGCTATCTGTTGCTATAAATAATTTTTGTCTAGAGCTCATTAACTCGTCTTGGGAGATTTTAATGTTCACTTTGCAATTTTTATTTATATTTGCTTTTGAATTAACGTGATCAATATATCTTTAATTAAAGTTAATTTCAATAACTACATTGGTTATTTAAAAGCGAAAGTATTTTGTATTGTAATCATCTTGCATTATTCGTAAATAGGTCCTTCGTTTTTTATGCTTATCACTTCACAAAGTTATTTTTGCAACGACCTTGCGGCTTAACAAAGATGCACCGCGCTTATCGTTTGGTATGCATTAGATAACTGATTACGCTACTTTTCTTAGTAGCGTTTTCCCCGTATAATGTATTTTCTTTACATTGTATAGTGTTTGCTTACATTGTTACGCCTTTTTTGCTGGTCTTCAGCAAGTTATTTTTGCATCATATTTTTATAAATAGTTGCAATATTTTAATTATGTCTGTTTTTAATTATACTTCCTCCAAATTTGTTTATTTATTGTATTTTGGTTCTTACGGATCGAGATTGCGATAAAATATCTTATTTTTCCCTACTTGGTACCCTAAACAATGGGTACCTTAACCTACTGCAGAACTTTAAAGTCAAGACCAAAAGACCGCAGAGGTAGTTGCGTTTGTTGCCTTGGCAAGTTGGAAGATTACTAATGTTTGTTTTACTTCTTTGTTGGACAAGTTTAGTGCGTTGTGACGACGATTACGTGATGTGATGTTATAAGATCTGATGTTTGACAATCTTTTGTTTGTTTACATCTCGGTTTGTGTTTTCGCGGCCAGATGGCGCGAACGAATTTGTTTCACCTGTCGAGTTGGAATGCGGTTGGGATTTTGCGGGAATTTTTAAATTTTGTAATTTTGTACGATTTTATTGGACACGATCTATCTGTTTGTTATCTGTTTTAGGGGCAGATAAGTTATTTTATTGCAATTAATTTATTGAAATAGATTCTAATTATTTGACTACTATTGTTATATTTTTAAATTTTAAATCGTTATACACTGTGAATTGTCTTATATATTTTTACATAATTTTTACAATATTGTTAAGTTTTTAACCCTTTTGACGATGATCGTGTCCACAATTTCATCATTTGTTGCAATACCTTTCCCGATGTCTATAGTTGTGCATTGTCAAACATTATCCATCACCTACTGTATGGTATGTAGTTGCCGATCCATAATACCTTAATCGTTTATTGAGCACCTCTGTATTTTTTCCAGCCCTGAGGATGATTAAATACATTAATCGAAACGTTGGCTAAACGGTAGATAAGTTGTTTGATTGCTTTCTTTCACACCCAAAAAGGTTTTTTACAATATATTTTATAAGTTCCAAAACCATCAAGAAATTTTTGAAGAGGATATGTACAAAAGAATGATTTTCTGTGAAAGCATTATCGAAAAGGCCAATTTAGATAGAAATTTTATTAAAAATATTTGTTTTACCGATGAGACAACGTTTAGTATTAACGGGGAACCAAATGTTCAAAATTATCGGTTTTGGTCCACCGAAAATCCTCATTTAATGATCAACAATCGTTCACAGTATCGCCAAACTGTAAATGTTTGGGCACGGATATTAGGAGCAAACATCATCGGACCATTTTTTATTGATGGAAATTTGAATGGACTAAAATATCTAGA
The DNA here is from genome assembly GCA_932274525.1 of Podabrus alpinus. Classification (NCBI taxonomy): domain Eukaryota; kingdom Metazoa; phylum Arthropoda; class Insecta; order Coleoptera; family Cantharidae; genus Podabrus; species Podabrus alpinus. The sequence goes on from OW026451.1 coordinate 90,054,634, forward strand.
AATGTTACAAAACGAAATTGGACCGGCAATTGATATTGTGGCAGGAGAAAATAACGTAATCTACTATCAACAAGACGGATGTCCGGCACATTATACTAGAGATGTAACCAATTATTTAAATGAATGTTATCCCAATTCTTGGATAGGACGCAATGGACCAATAAACTGGCCAGCTCGGTCACCAGACTTGGCTCCAAATGACTTTTTTTGTGGGGTCATTTAAAATCTAAAATTTATGGTGAACGATACCAAAGTATTGATTCATTAAAAAATAAAGTTGTGGAGGAGTGTGGCAATATTACCGAAAGACAACTTGCGAATGTACGATGTAACTTTTATGATAGACTTGGTTTTTGTTTAGCTGAATATGGAAACCTGTTTGAATATTTGCTGTAAATTTAATTATTTCTTAATGTTTGTAATTGTTTATTATTAATAATTTATGTAATAAATAAATTAAATTGAATTTATTTCATGGCTAGTCTGATAAATGAAAATTTGAACAATTTCAAAAGCATTTTTTGCCACTTTAAGTAAAAGCTAGATGAAAATAATTCTTTTATCATTTGTAATTTATTTTTCTGCATGATTTTTGTCTTTCATTTTTTTTCTAAAATAATTAGGGAAGCAGGAATTTGCATAAATAAGTTTTTACATGTAAATATCCTATGAACGGCTAACTCATTCAACACCCGGTATAAGAGAATTTAATTTTACTCATCGTTCAAAATTTATTGGCAAAATCTTTCGAACATAATTAATTGCAAATTAAAGTAATATAATTTAGATATTTTTTATAATTAATTTGTTACAATAGTTTGAAAGACATACAGTATCATGTCAAGTAAAAAAAATTATTCGGAAGGTTTTAAAAAATCAGTTTTAAAGTGGTTGGATGATGGAAACACAATGACATCAGCCAAAAGGCAATTTGGGGTACCACATCAAACAATAAGTTTTTGGAATAAGAAAAGAACAAAATATGGAACCGCGGACTCGCGACGAAAAACAGGACGACCAAGAAAAACGACACAGAAGGACGATAAAATGATTGTCCGTGAAGCAAACAAAAATCCTCGCCTCACAGCTGTTGAAATCGTTCGTGATTTTAACGAAAACCGCGAAGATAAAATAAGCGTTTCGACGGTAAAACGTCGACTATATACTGGTGGACTATTTGGTAGACGTCCTTCGAAAAAAACATTAATATCAAAGAAAACTCGGATGGCCCGATTAAAATTTGCAAAAGACCATTTACACTGGGATATAAAAGAATGGTCTAAAATTCTTTGGAGCGACGAAAGTAAATTTAATTTGTTTTCCTCGGATGGTATAAGGTATATTCGACGTCCGAAAGGTAAAAAATATGACATTAAGTATCAAGTTCCTACTATAAAGCACGGTGGTGGAAATGTTATGGTGTGGGGCTGTTTTCCCGTGATGGTGTTGGACCGTTACACAAAATTGATGGCATCATGGATCGATTCGTGTATGCCGACATATAGAAGAATAATATGCTACCACATGCTAAGAGTAAAATGCCACGCGGATGGACATTTCAGCAAGATAATGATCCAAAGCACACATCTAAACATGTAAAGGAATACACGAATAAGGCAAAAAAAAATCGCCTGTTTGAGTGGCCTAGTCAGTTTCCAGATGTAAATCCGATAGAACATTTGTGGGAAGAGCTCGAACGACGCATTAGAAGTGCAACATACCGAAATACAAATCAGTTATGGGAAGCTTTACAGACGGAATGGGCAAAAATTCCATTAGAGCGTTTAGTGAAGCTGGTTGACTCTATGCAATCACGGTGCAGGGCCGTTATTGCTGCAAAAGGATTCGCAACAAAGTACTAAATACTTCTGAACTTGATTATTCAATTACACTACCGTATTTTTTGTTTTACGCGATTTTTAAATGTACATGTTTTAAGGAAATATTTAGACTTTTTTTTAAATAAAATTTTTAAAGACGTATGTGGTTATTCAAAGAGATGTAGTTATACTTTTTAATTCCCAACTACATAAACAATAAATTTTGAAAATATCAAAGACAAAAGTTGGAATTTAAAAAAGTTATTGTAAAAAAACTATTTTGCCAATATATTATGAACGCTACTGTAGGTGCATCACAATTCAAATTTGAATTTTTTTATCACTTTTATCATGTTCGCATATTATGCTACTTAAAACTGTGCTATGATTTTGGATAATTTATATACTCGTAGTTATTTTAGAATTTTCTAATACGAGTATTTACATATACACCATAACAACTTTTAATACCACAGGAAAATACCATATTTAAAGCTTACATCCAATTTTTCAGTTTTTGGGTACACAAAATTACCGCTGTTGATGATTCTGGAATCAAACAATGTTATCAAGTTTGAATTTGTGGTTTTGAACCAATAAATAATATTGGAGTTTCTTTTGCTGCCTATTCGATTTTGCGATTTATCATTGAACAATTTTTTTAGGATTTAAAGTGGTGGATCCAACATCGGTGCTTTAACTTTTTTTTGGGTTACTTCCCCGACAACAGATTCAACAGGACAACACCGTCCATTATTCTGATCTGATGGCTCTATGTAGCATTTCGTCGTTGATACTGCAATAGGTCGTATATCAAATAATGTAAATGTTCAGGAGAGCGGAAAAACAATTAAGCTTTCGCCTGGAACAACTAAAAATGCTTCTACTTGCGTAAATAATAACTCACCAATTTCATTTTTTATGAGATGACTACTCTTAAATATTCTATGATGTGACATGAAATTCCGCATACGACTAATTGCAGTATCCAATTCCGCGCCGTTGTCGACATACGACAAATTTCAATATAGAAATATCTGCTTTCTGACTGGTCCTTCACATACAAGGTTTTGCTGTATCATAAAGTAGGCTGCACTGATTACCTAGACACCAAAAACCGAAATTGCATTTTTGGTGACATACGACCTATTGCAGTATCAACGACGATTTGGTATTTTTATTGGATTATATTAGTATGACGCTATATTGAGTGGTTTTGTTACGTTTTAATGTTAATCAATAGATGTGTGAATTGTTATAGCTGGAGTATCCAACAAACCTTTAATCGCCAAGCCGCATATGCAAATGAGTTCCTTGGAGGCACTTCGAAGGATATAAGCTGGCGGTGCGATTGCTGTAGAAGTTTTGCATTCTTTTGGTTGCACTACTTAAACAATTTGTTGATTGCATCAAGTTATTATAGTGGACTTTATATGGCAAGGAAGTAGCAATTACGTGTTTTCTTTGTAATATTCTTAACTCGATATACGCTAATAAATCTATTTGTTTGTTTCTGATCAATCTATTATGTTTTAATTTTTATCTGTCTTTTGCTACGCAGTACCTGGCGCCGCGCCGTTGGTAGCTAGAGTTATAATAAAATAACACATGTGTATATCCCAGCCTCAAAACTAGAACAGTTAGTCACCACTTGCCTAAGTGGTTTTTAGGGCCGTAGCGGCTTCACCCGGGCATCTTTTTGAAATGCGCGCTACAACCCCGAAATTATTAACTTGACGTTTAAAATGAATAGAATATATTAATCTGTACAGAATTTAATTCTCGTTATCTTTTATATCAACCATTTGTGTAGTAGGATCTTCAGAAAGCGATATAATTTAAAAGAATTTATTTTTGTCGCCATCTTCTGAATATGGAGGTCGCGGCGGCAAGTTACGAGATTGCAAAATCAGTATGTTTCAAGGACATCTAAAATTGCAAATTCATCAAATTTCAAAACTATCGGAATTATTTTGATCAAAATGTACCCTTGTGTCAGGACTACTATGGCTTTGTTGAAATATGGGCCCCTATTTGAAAGATGCGTACCTATATATTTGTGACTATTTCTTATTTTAAGTAGGTACTAATTTATTTTGCGTTGAATTTGTTGCTGATTGTTAGAATTTCATTTAATTGAAAAATTTGTGTACATTTTTCTGTGACGCCCATATTGCTTTTGCCAATGTTTTTTAAAATTTTATGGTGCACTCAACGTCTTATTGTATTATGTGTGAAATTTATACTGTACAGAACGTTTCCTAATAAAAGCCTTATTAAAATAATTAAAAACAAAGCCATTTCTCCAGGAGGACAATAAAAACTTTTGTAGTCGTAATGACTGGTTCCAGTGGCGCTTCATTTTCTTGCTGCGTGGGTTCCGTGAGGTTCACTGCGCGTGCCGACTTCTTATGGTAGTTGACGCAACTTACGATCGTATTCACAGCCAAAGCGTTACTTACACTTACAACTTTACTTGAAAAGTTAACCCCTTTCTACTTGAGTAACTAATTTTTAACTAAGACGGTCGCCAGCTTAGCGGTTAAGTGCGTTGCTGCTAATGCTAAATACCTGGTTCAACTCCGGGCTCAGTAAAACTTTATTCTGACCGTCTCCCCTCGGAAGGCAATGGCAAACCACCGAGGTGTAATCTGCCTGGTACAGCCTCTCTGGAGATCCTCCCTGAGCCCGCGTTAAGCAGTAGGTCCCCTATGTGTGTGATAATACTTCAAACTCACAACACATGCATAGGAGAGAGGTCGCCTACGTCTGAAATCAGGCACGGCACTTACAGAAGAAGAAGAACTAATTTTTATCAATGCATTTCATCTTAGGTTTTTTACGAAGTTTATGCTTCTCCTCCTCAATCCTCCTCAATCGCGATGCTTCTTTGAAAGAAGCGTCGTGACCCATCTCTTTCTATGCATGTGATGTGCGTTCGATTTATTTTCACATACATAGAGGACCTACTTGTTTAACGTGGGCTCCAAACCACGGGAAGTGTAATACACTTCATTGCGAGATGGGCGCTCATGGCAAATTACCTCGGTGGTTTGCCATTGCCTTCCAAGGAGAAACGATCAAAATAAAGTTTTTACTCTGCCCGGATTTGAACCGAGCATTTCGCATTAGCAGTAGGCGCACTTAACCACTAAGCTATGACCGTCTCTTATGCTTCTATGTAATATAAATTTGACCCTGAAGTACGTACTTCTAGTACTTAAGTAACGATTATGAATTTGAGCGTTAACCCTTCAGTAGCACCAGATTCCATTATCACTAAATTATCTCTAATTATATCTAAATTTTCTTCATCCTCTTCCTGGACGAAAAATACATACGTCGCTATTTCGAGGAACATCTCATTCAACCAGCCGAACTGAAATAGCACCGTAATTCGCAACAAATAGACGATAATTCGTGTGAAGTAAATATAACCAACGATCATAATATGAAAATGTCGAAACAGCTTCAATTCTCGCAAATTTGAAGCGGCTTTTCCGTGGGTAAGCCGGAAATTTCATACCTTCTAATCTGATTAGATAAATAAATATGAACGACTTCATATTTACATTAATAAAATGTATTGTTTTTTTGTTATTATATAAGACATCCCTTCTAGGCTAATTACCAGAAGCTTATACAAGATATTAACACTGCTATCATTGTTCTAAATGTGATACTGGGCCAGTTATCACAAAAAAGGTGCCCATATTCGGACCCGTTCATTTAAACTAATAGTTGAAACTCTTAATTTTTATACAGTAGAGCCCCTCTATAACGAGAACTCAAGGGTCCAACATATTTACTCGTTATAGCCGATTTTCGCTATAAACAGTCGTGGACAATAAATGTTTATAGATATGTATTATGAAATAAATTTATTAAATAAGAAAGTTAAATACACATACAACTAACGTTTAACAAGATTTAGTGGAAAAATCTGTAATTTTGGTTTGTTTGCGGTAGTGGAGTATTTTATTTTTATCAATTGCACTTTCTAAATATGCTAAGTTATTAAAAAGAGCAAAAAAGGGAACACTTTTTGATTCACCACATATTGCTATGTTTTCTTAGGTATATTAAGATAAATTTCCACCCTTGGAAACACACCACTTTAATTTCTCTTAAATCAGGGGCTCTCAAAAATCAAGCATTTCGCAGGTTACACGACACTGGCTATTTCCTAGATCCTTTAAATTACCTTTTCCTTTACCTAGAATCAACCCTTTGTGGAAATTATCAAAAATAAAATCTACCATTAAAAATGCGTTACTTTTAATTTCTAAATATCATATCAAATTCATGTATTAATTGCTTACATTACATTAAATTATCAAAAATAAAATCAACAGGTTATTTGTTAAAAATTGCATGTGTTTAATTTAATTAATTTGTTTATCAATATCATCAATTTATTTTGTCCGTTTTGCGTATTAATTTTTAAAAAGCGCACTAAAGTTTTATAAAAGTTGGTTTGCTACCTTATTTCGTTGACGTGTTTGTTGAATGGGTGTATGCAGTCCAGTTGACGTTCTTCGTTCCAATATTCTCTCTTTCTTCATCTGCTTTAATTCGCAAGGCAATTACTCAAAAATACATTTTTTATTTAAGGTACGTATTGCTTTTCCTTGTTTCACCATGATACCTTATCTCTTCCTCCTGGATCTATTAAAGTTGCAGTAGGTTTCTTATTATCACCTAAAATTACACTTTTTCTAACACTAACTAATTTTTGTTCCAGTTTTGGTTTTACGTCTAGCTTAACGGAGGTCTGGATATCAACTCCCTTGTTTATACGAATTGTTCTTCGGTCTTTCTTCGTATTTTTGATAAATTCTGCGTACAAATCGATTTTATCAACCAATGCTGTGTTGAATTTTGAATTTTAAATTTTGAAGTAAGGTAACTTCGTAGCTTTTAAATACACTTTTTGTTGTTTTAGGTAAATAGGTGAACAATTAACTTTTTATTAATTTACTAGATGATAGCCCGTCCGAGGACGGGTAGCTAGAAGGACGGGCAGCTACCCAAGGTAACTTAAGTTGAATGAAGATTAAGGAAAGCTCTCAGTGCAATCCAAAAGCCATATGACCTTGGCTGCCTGCCCGTCCTTCTAGCTATCCGTCCTCGGACGGGCTATCATCTAGTTACATACAGTTGTGCAAACTTTCTTGTTTGTCCTTCAGGTGGATACAGGTTTGTGGTTCTGTGGTACGTCTGTCCATGAATTTTGAAAACGTATGGTCCGTTACCCGGCATTGAAACAATCTCTGCTCCCATTGAAGCGAAAGAAACCGAGGAATTGTAAGAGCGGATGTGCTGACGAAAGTTCTTGTAGTAAGGATTTTCTGAATCTGAAAGCATAGAGCGAAGAAATTCGGGATATAACAATAGATTCCCATGTTGATCGAGCGGTTGCGGAATCTTCACTTTTCCTTTATGACAGCAGTTGTTAAATTGTTTATCAACTGGACGCTCCTTGGCGAAGTTCTTGGAGCCGCAGAACTGACAGATGGAATTCATATCTCCACAATCGTGTCGAGTAACGTGAGATTCATCAAATCTCAATGCTCTTATTTGGAGTTGAATTGCTTGACTTTGGTATCGATTTTCTTTCTGTCGATGTATCGCATGGGATCGAGCGTTAGTAGCTTGCCGCGCTTGAGTTTCTTCTAATGTTTCACGTTGTTGACGTGTCGCATGGGATAGAGCGTTAGCAGCTTGCCGCGCTTGAGTTTCTTCTAATGTTTCACGTTGTTGACGTGTCGCATGGGATAGAGCGTTAGCAGCTTGCCGCGCTTGAGTTTCTTCTAATGTTTCACGTTGTTGACGTGTCGCATGGGATAGAGCGTTAGCAGCTTGCCGCGCTTGAGTTTCTTCTAATGTTTCACGTTGTTGACGTATCGCATGGGACCGAGCGTCAGCAGCTTGCCGCGCTTGAGTTTGTTCCAAAGTTTCACGTTGTCGACGTATCGCATGAGACCGAGCGTCAGCTTGTCGCTGTGATCGAAGCTGTTCTTCTGTGTTATTAGCTCTTGTACGTGCTTTTCTCTCACGATTCAATCGCCGTCGCTTTGCAGCAGGATTTTCAAAATTTTCATTATCCATTATGGAAGTTCACATAATGCTTTTTTGGAAATAGCTGTCCTATATAGACAAAATGATACGATGATACGTTGATCCGATGATACGTTGATACGATGATACGTTGATACGATGATACGTTCATCCGATGATACGTTGATCCGATGATACGTATTATCCGTTATGCGTTCGGTTCGGTTCGGTTTGCTTCGGGTATTTCCGTGGGACAGACAGAAGGAAGGAAGGAAGGACTTGGCCTTTTATAATAAGAGATGATCCGATTTAAAATATAATAATACAAATAATATAATAATACAAATTATAAATAATGGTTATGTCGATTAATTAATAAGTTTTTATACATTTTTTAGAGTTTATTTACAATACAAAACAATTTTTTTATGATGTCATGAAGTAGTTAGATTCAAAATATCGCATCTTTAATGTGATTCATTTGTTTATTCATTCGTTTTTGAAATACTTGGGTGATATAATCTGATTCTCTGGTTTAGCTAAGGTAATTCTTTATTTTTGATACCTTTTTCAATCTGTAATGTTCTTAATTGACTTTTTGAAATACCCTGTTTTTATAGATTTTGCAATATCTTAATTGGCTTTTCATAATAAAACATGACAAGCACCCATTTGACGATTTTAACTCTGGGAAATTACCAATTTTTTCCGAAAATTGTTCTGCTTTTCATTTAACATGGTCCCAGTTATGGACACATTGGATTCACGATTCACTCTAAAGCAAGTAAGGTCAGCTTTATTTACGTACGTTGTCATTTTTTGCAGAAGGTAATTTCTTCACTTCCGACGAAAATTCACTAGTTGCACTCATAATCTTGTACCTGTGTTATACAATTGTTGCCAATGTAGCTCTCGTCAAATGTCTTTCTTTGCAGATTACAGCTTGCTTTTTACCACTTTCAAACTCTTTTATTATTGATTTTTTTTTATAGAAAATGATTTTATTGTTTTAGAGGACGACATAATGGCACAGCATATTTCCGAAAGTGTTATCTGCTTGAAAAGTTGCTAACGACTGAGTAAAAAATATGCAGACGTGACAATTAACACGCAAAATACATTTCTGATAAAATTTTAGTAATTGAGACACACACGTGTCTTTATTTCTTCCAGGAACTTTCTTTATATTCGATCTACTTCCGAAATTTCTCGCAATTTCTCGCCATTATCGATCTGGGACGAAACAAAAATCTAGTTATATCCAACTCAATGTCAAAAATATACTCGCTATAGGGGGAAATTTTAAATGAGTAGTATACAAAACGGCAAGGGACCAAACGATTTACTCGTTATAGCCGATCGTTCGTTATAACCGGGACTCGTTATAGAGGAGTTCTACTGTATTTCAATATTAATGTCTATTGCAAATGTTTTTATTTACAAAAATGCATACTAAAATTACCACGTTGTTTTGAAAAACGTTTCTGTTGGAATACTCTTTCAAAGTAATATGAGTATTTATATTTTATTTTTAAAATTAACTTCATTTAATAAATAATTATTAGTAAGAGGGATCACTTCGTGTCTGATTAAGTTTGGTTAACAATTTCAAGTGAATTCTAACAATTAATTGGATTACGTTTCTACAATACATATTTATTAATAACAAATACTCTATTGCCGGTTTAAGAAATGAATATTTCTATAACATGATAGTTATAGAAAACTACTGGAAAATTTTCTTGGTAAAAGATCGTTCTCTGAAAATTATTTGAATAAATATAATTTAAAAAGTAAATCAGTCAGTAGAGATTACTTTTGACGTATGTATGTAACTCTCGAGATAAAATATAAAATATACGTATAACTTGGTATAACCCAAGTTATTGTTTCAAGTTCAAATTATTGAACTACCCAAATATTTTTTTTAATAAATAATACTTATGTATTTTGAAGAAATTTTTAGACCAACATTTTTTGCATACCAACTGAAACTTACACGTGGGACCATTTGATTGGAGAACTTTCCCTATTAGTTGTTTACATTTGTTTAAATAATTTCAAAATTATTCATTATGTTAATTTAATTATTAGGTATATTAAAAATTTTCAATGTTTGAAGCATTTCTTTCTCATAACTGATTTCATAAAATTGAAATTTCAAGAATTTTAATTAAAAATTTTTTATTATTTCCATTTTAATTTTAATTATTGTTTTAAGTTTATTTTGAAAAAATATATTTATTTTTAAATTTTGAGTTTGTTTCACTTGTTAGAAATATCCTATGGAAGCTCATAATCATCATCAGTATCTTTAGTATTGACAAGAAAGTTCCAATCGTAAATTGACTGACTTTTGTATTCAATTGATTTAAATTATTATTTATTCTACATAAAATGCAGCTTGGATAATATTATTATAGAGCAATAATATTTTTGAAATATAAAGACATGTTTACAGTAATGTCTCAACAAGTGTTTTTTGAGCAATCCGGTGGATCCTACTGTTAAATGAAGCAGGAATATGATTAACCCGCGATGTTGATTTTATATAATATTATAAGTAATAACCGTGTGATAAAATTATTGTAAACCTTATACACATGATCAAAATAAAAATATTATTTATGTGCATATAAAAAATGTATGATAACAATTGAATTGCATGATTTCTAGAAGTTGTACTCTCGTAAACTTACCTTCTTAATTTCTTGAAACACTTGGAAATAATACAGCAAGGTTTTATTTTTTCAACTTGATAAATTTATATAAACTTTATAACTCGAATAAAAATTGCACCTAGGTATTATTGACAATATTAAATCACACGAAACGACGCCAAACGTCTGAAATAAGCTATGGTCAACTAACATTTAATGCCACCACATTTCGCGCTGAATGTATCTGCGCATGCGTACAGTAAATACAAAATACGTTTCAAGTTAAATAAAGTGTTTGAATGTAAACAAATTGAGTCAATAAAATTAAGCTCAACTTTTGTATTTCAACAAATTCAAACGAATTTACATTCAGAAGATATTCTAAAGAGTTTTTGTATATGTACATACATCAAAATTTATTTCATGTGTGTTCAAGTTCATTTATTTAAGTATACCTACTACGAACTACACTATTAATCTCTAATCAATTAACTAAAATTAAAGAGGCTATAATAGGCATAAAACTTTTATTAAAAGCTCGTCAATGGCAATTCTGAAACTTTTATAACTATTAGTAATGATTTTCAAAACAATATAAATTTTTAATGGTTCTCTTTAAAGTTACCAGCTTTACAAATTTACAATAAAAAATAAAAATTTGCGCGACTTCATTATTTTGTAGATTAGTTTCTAGTATAAATTACAAAACGCCATAGTCGTAGTTTTCTACGTAATAATTGGTATATAATTAATCGATAATCAGACACGCAGGTCAGCATGGGTAACAGGGACGTTTTTTTAAGACCCTAAACTAGTGCATTATTAGCCATAATATTAGGATTCCTTGTTTTGCCTATTCATTTTGGCGTATATGGTTACAAGTTTTCACTGGTCAATTTGGTAATGAGTGGAATACTCTCAAATATAAACATTTTTATACGTAGTATCTGTGGCATACGTGGCATTAATTTTTGAGATCAATAAAACAATTTTTACTATTTATTTACCAAAAAATGGAGATAAAGCTTTCTGCTGAGGTGCTAAGTCCAAGATTTCAGCAAATATCTATTGAATAAAAATTAATTAAATGCCCTTCCTTTGTCACAGATGTCATACTTCGTTCTTTAAGAATTACAACTACTGCTACTCATTTTGTCGTCAGAAAATGTTTGAAAATTAGTTTTATTTTGTGGATTTTTAGGTATATGGATGATAAATTAAAACTTTTCCTATAATGAACAGAAGTTGAAAAATTGTAATAAGACATAGAACGTCTTACTGTTACCAATTTTAAGTGTTTCGCTGGTACTAAATAGTACCAAAATACTCGAACCTCGCTGTTAATAATTTAATAATGGGAATGCACTTGTCTTAAGCCAAATCTAATAATTATACATCACACCCATTAAAACTTAAACAATATTGCTTGATTTATACATAATTACCTCAAGAAATCACTGTTGCAAATTACTTTACCTCTCAAGAACCAATAGTACATCATAACTACAAGTATCAAAACTGCCACTACTGATACATTAAAATGGCACAAAACCGCATTTGAAGGTTAAGTGAATGTACGAGATACTGACAAAAATTTTGTAACCAAATGTAGTAACATAGGCTGACATAAGCAGTTTAATATATTTTGTAGTGGATGAAAATACTTCAAATTCGTACCCAGAGTTCGAATTTGAACCCCGACGTAAACAAATCTTGAATTTTAACTCTGGGTAACAACCTGCAGTACTACCCTCGTTCACTACCCATTATAATACCAAAGTGCTCATGCCAGTCCATGTTACCACATTTGGTTGCAAAATTCTTTTCGGTGTACTACAGTGCCGTTTGAGTAAGCGGATTAGAAAAAAAAATATTTAAAATTTACTGTCCTCACTCACTCAATTATCCAAAAATATCTGATTGGTTGGTGAAAATGCTTATCATTTACTATGGCGCATAATATGCGGGCATTTGGACATCAAGTGAGATAGTTTTTTTAAATAATGTTAAAAGTGAATTTAAAAGTGAATTTAAAAGTATATTTTATTTTTTTACTATTGCCCAGCAAATATAATAATAGATATTTTTATTGATGAACAGAAAGAGAGTCCAATCACTTGTATTTAAAAGTTATATTCGAATTTGAAATTAACTTGTAACAAGTAAAATTAAACACGCAAACCACGTAACAATATCTATGCTAGTTCAATACATTTCATGATTATTAAGGGTTGAAACTCTCGAATTAAATTTACAATTGCTTTAGAATGAATCGGCCTATTTTAATTTTCTTCACACCAAAGATAACATTTTCTTTTAGTGTTAATTTAATGTACAAATATCACAAGGTGTAGGTTATAGCATGTCATTTAACGTTATCATTTTAGCCCAATCGGAGTGAGCGAATGAAACGTAAAAGTTTAATAAATAATAATATCTCCTCTTCGCCACATCAAGTATGTTTTGTTCGTTTAAGAATCAAAGGTTTAAGTATACATTATATACCAGGTGTTTATCTGAAAAGTTATTATTATTATTATAACAAGAAAGCAACATCTTTATTAATCTGCGATAATGCTTCTGCTTCAGTGCAGTGGAGGTAAGCACCATACCCGATAATAAATAATAATAATAATAATCTGCGATAAATAGTATGTATGTATTGTAGGAATGAGTCTCAAATTCCAATATATGTAGATATTCTGGAACGATTGCAATCTAAGATGGTGCGATTAATAGTGAATGTCCCATGGTACGTGCCTAATGAAGTAATTTGTCGGGTCCTAAAAGTATAGGGTGTTTTTTTTAGCTGCATGAGATCTTTCAATAGGGATAACTTTTGAATGAAGTGTGTCAAAGTGACAGTTCTTTGACATTTGTGTTCGGAGAGGTTTGCCATTTCATTATGAATAAATTAACACTTGAACAACGCTAACAAATTGTGGAAATTTATTTTCATAGTCCGAGTTCTGTTCACGAAACTTATAAAGCTCTTCGCCAATTTTATGATCCACATTATCGACCTTCTGAGCAGGGTATTGGTGCGTTGATGGATAAATTTCGTACCACTTCTTCGTTGCATGATGTAAAACCACCAACAAGACGAATAAATGTGCGTACCGAAGAAACTATCGCTTCTGTGAGTGAAAGTGTGCAAGAAAACCCAGACATTTCAATTCGCCATCGTGCTCAACAACTTGGGTTTTATCTGTCCACTACATGGAAAATTTTACATCAAGATCTTGGTTTACATCCTTACAAGATCCACTTGGTTCAAGAATTGAAGCCTAATGATCATCGATCATTGCGAACAGCACGATTGCGTCGTGCGTTCGCAGATTGGGCTCACAACCAATTGGAAGTGAATCCATTTTTTACCGCCAAAATTTTTTTCAGTAACGAGGCACATTTCTGGTTGAATGGGTATGTGAACAAGCAAAATTGCCGTATATGGACTGAGACCAATTCGGAACATTATCTTGAGACTCCATTGCAACCATTAAAATTGACTGTTTGATACACTCAAACAGCATCATCGGTAAATATTTCTTTCGAAATGAGGAAGGAGCTACCGTTACGCTGAATGGTGTGAGATATCAACACATGCTTAATACATTTTTGTTTCCAAAAATCCTAGAGTTAAACATCGACAACTTATGGTTCCAACAGGATGGTGCTACGTGCCACACAGGCACCGAAACCATCGATTTATTGAAAGGACAATTTGTTGACAACATTATTTCAAGAAATTGTTCTATCAATTGGCCTCCAAGATCGTGTGATTTGACGCATCCGGATTATTTTCTTTGGGGCTATGTTAAATTCATGGTTTATGCTAACAAACCAACAACTCTGGAAGCATTGGAGGTCAATATTCAGCAAGCCCTTTATGAAATAAAGCCAGAAATATTGGAAAAAGTTGTCAAAGATTGGACTGATCGGATGCGCTTTGTAACGATTAGTCGTGGTGGGCACATGCTGGATATCATTTTCAAATCATAAATGGCATTAAATTTACTTTCTTAAAAAAATAAATTAAAAAAACATTCCATCAATTTTTAATATTTTATTTCAATTTGAAGTTCTCGTACAGCGAAAAAACACGAAAGAAAAGAAATTTAAAAATTTAGTGTCAGATTATAGAGAACGACCAAGTGTTCACGCAAATCAACTGGTAGAAAATTTATTTGAAGATCAGTCCGGCCGTAGACTTAAGAGATTTAATACTGTAGACTTAACAACTAGGTTCTAATTGTAATTTATGTACTAATCGATTAGTCGATTATCTTGTAATGGGAGATATGGCAATGGCCACACTCCTACAATGTCACTATGCGTTGTCACAAAAAATAGTAAATACCCCTGAGTATCTTCTATTGTATTGGATTCGAATACAAAATATATATTAAAAAAATGAAGTATACAAATTTTTAGGTTTTTTAACGTTAAAAGTGCATATTTCTCGTAGTTGTGGTATTAAATTCTCGTGACGTCACACGCTGTTTTCTGCTTTATTTAAATAATTATTATATTTAGCTGCGCTAAAATAATCTGACTATGTTATACCTTATATCAGCGATCGAATTTTCGTACAAATATTTCATTAAAAAGAAACTTTTTTGTATCGTCATACCACAGTTTCGATATTACTGGATTCTCTTCAGGCAAACATCAACATTGATAAATAAAGCATTTGAAAATAATTAAAAAATGGAATGTCTTTATAAAGTTACAGTTAAAATTAATTCATTTTCACGCTTTACTTAATTATAATTTATAAATGTATGCTAAATCAACCCGCTTCTTCCAATTTAATTTGATCAGAATTTCGAAATTGTATCCATAAATACGAATTCGGAAAATTTTCCTGAGGTAAATAAATAAAAAGCCAAAAAATTTAAAATAATGATGTATAAACATTAGTTTATAGTAATTATTCTTCATGCTCGATTGAAAATTAATATAGTTAAATATTTAAAAATGGCCTTGAACTCATTAAAATGTACTAAACTATAATTTAAAGTACATCGCAATCATTAAACTGTAGTTATATTATATTCTCATTTTACTTGAAAATCAATTGCATATGAATAATAGAAAATAAAGTGAAATAGAAAAAGATGATTAGTCAAATAAACGTTTAAAAATAGAAAAATCCATACGACTTATGTTAAATTTCTCACAAAACTTTATCTAATATTAATTAAGTAATTGCTTGGTACTACGATATAATAACATGACAGTTTTAAACTATCCATTGTAGTTATGCCACGTGTATGAAGGAAATCTATAAACTGAGTTATAAATAATTTTCCCCACGATACTTTATAACGGCGCCCGAGTCATGGCAGATGAAACCAAAAATGATCATGAATTTTTTAAAAGCTTTTGGCAGCCAAAATCTTTTGCCTGCCAAAAATTATGTGCATATTCCTATAATGCAATGAAAAAGTGGTCTATCTATAGGTACTTGAAATTTAAATAAATGTTTGGTATCCTCACTCTGGTTTCACACTTTTTAAAACTATATTAGGTGCTTTAGCGTTTTACGTACTGCTACCCGCCTTGATGCGATGGCCATAGCTTCCCTTATTATTAATTAACGACTAACAAGATATATAATTTAAAAAAAGAAATACATAAAGTACAATGGCTTTTTTACTCGTATGAACCATTATATTAGATGGATATTTCTCTCACATACATAACCAAGCATTGCTCGCTCCATAGCGCGTTGTGTTACTTTAAAGCTATCGATATTTTTCTGTGTCATCATACAGTTCTCAGCGCCATAGGTTATTACGGGCAGTATGCACATATCAAAAACTCGCTTTTTTAGGTGTACTTGTATGTTTCTATTTATAAGTATAAGGCCGAATTTTCCGAAGGCCGCCCACGATTGCGAGATTCTACTTTTCATCTCCTTAGTTTGATTTTCCCGTCCCAACATAAATTCTTTGATCAAGATAAACGTATTCTCCAACTTTTTCGATTTTTTTATTTTCCACTTGAGTGAAAACTTTAAAAATCAAAAAAAAATTTTAGGTATATACATATTTTTACGATCACTCAGTATTTTTGATGTAAAAGCTCGGATGGCAATGAGTTCCACTTTTCGATGATTGCCTTGAACAGCTCATCAGGTTTTTTTTTAATTTTTGACTTTTGAGCAACCGTCCGACCTCCCCCATAAGTTTTCTACTGAATTGAGATCAGGTGATTGCGCCGGCCATTGCATCAAATTTATATTTTTAGTTTCAAACCACTGGTTAACAGACATAACTGTGTGTTTTGGATCGTTATCTTGTTCAAATATCAATTTTTTTAGGCATCTTATCGGTTGCATATAGCAACATTACACTTTCCTTTATTTCGCAATATTTGATTTAGTCCATTATAATATAAACCATTATAATCCATGTAATTCGATATAACGAACCTCTACCTGAATAATGGAAAGCTCCCCAGACCCATTTCCACCCGAATGTTCAAGGGTAACATAACAGTATAACGCGGATTGTTTCTGGCATTTTTTTAGCCGTCTTGCGAAGCTAACACCATCACTATCTTGCAAATTAAACTTGGATTCATCCGTCCATAATACATTTTTCCGTTGGTCAACCGTCCAATGTCAATGTTCTTTATGTCTATTATCCTTCCATGAAGTCCTTTTTCCGCCCAAACGACGTTGGATACTTCTGGTACTTACTTCGGTAACCACCGTCATTATTCTTATCTCTGGAGTTGTTAATTTTGGGTTTGTTTTAGAAGCTATCGCCAGTTTTCCATCGGTTCTATAAATGATATTCATTGTAAAGTTTTCTAATTATCCTAAACGATTGAACAAATGTTAATATTTTAACCTCTCAAGAGTCTTCCTGTTCCCAAACACTGGTGGATTCTTCTGACGACGATAAACTTTAAGAACGGCACTCGTAGACATTTCTACTTCTTTACCAATTTCAGCATATGTTAATTTTTTTTCATCGCGCAACTTCACAATAATTTTTGCAACAGCTGACGGGGTACGCTTCCGAGGTGCCATTGTAAGACATTCAAGTCGTTATCGCAACTAATAAGCTTATTATACAACATTAATTAAAAGTTTCCAGAGTTATGTCGCATTTAAAATTACTCATTTTTTTTAAATAGTTCATCAGGGTTACTACAATAAACATAAGGCAATAATTCTCATGGGTTCGTGTTCAGCTTTAGATGACTACTAAAACATATTGCTGTGTGCTTACGTAAGGCCTTTAAGAGACCCACACTTTATGATACAAAATTGTTATGAATACCCTCGCTGATAGGGTTAAAGGTTCTTGTCGTTAATATTTTATATGGGTGTACGTAGTTGTACCCCGTCAATGGAAAAGTATGTGATATTTTGTAAACACAATTTAATGAAATAAGGTGCCTCAGCTTAGCTCTTTCGTAGTGCATGTATCTTACCTTGTACAGGGTGGATTCGTTCCGTTACCAATGCTGTAAATGGAATTATGGTGCGGAACAGGTCTAAATAAATATCCTTCGTTACAAAGTTATTAATGTTTTTATTAAGCACACAAATGAAAATAAATATTTGGTTATATCAAAAAGTTCTATTATTAAATCTATTATATAAAAATTCTGAACGTAAAATGATGCAAAACACATGTCGTACGAAGTCCGGAGATTTCACTTAAGTTTATAAAGATTTTATTGCAATGTGCACGATACCTTATTAAATCCAGGAATATTTCTTTTATTTGAAATGGAGATGGTACAATTGCGCGTCAAAGACACTCAAAGGGTTCATTTACCATCGGAAACTTCCAGATATAGTTTGTTGAACTTGTTTTGTTGTGAATTCTATTTCTTCAAAAATATTTCCAATCTTTTACAATTCTCACCTTATTATTGGTTTTACGTAGGTAAGTAACTATTTTGTTGAATTATGCACTTGTATTTTGTAATTTCACTATTTATTTTTACTATAATTATCAATTTTATTAGCACGATTCTAAATTCGCCACCTTGCACGTGTGAATATCAACACCAACCTTTTTATCCATTGTTTTATTAATTCCTTTTACGAAGTTCATCGCTATCTTGATCTTTGCATAGACGTATTTTATTGGTCGATCGAAAAATCAATATTATTTGAAGTTTCACAGTACAGGTATGGACTAAGCCCATTGTGGTTCGTTGAAATTTTATAAGTAAAATTTTTATATTTTCAGATTGGATCGACTTCTTGATATTGCTTCGTGGTTGGACAAATAAAGATGATGGACATGAAATTTCCATACGCAGTTCATTAAGTTGTGACATGCCGAACTCACGTAATAATTTTAACAAACTTATTTTAAATTTAACGCTAACATGGATTTTTACATTTATCAATTAATTAACAAATTTCTGACTTTTAAAATACCTTTCTTATTGCTAACAATTTTTCATTTACTATAAATTAACATTTTAACAAAAACAATTATTAAATGATACATTTCAAATTTATTTTATTCAAACCTGTTTTATGTCCCGTTTTCAACGAATCATTTGACTTTAAGTTAATTTCTTGGTATCGGATGAAGTTTTTCTGATTACTTTGATAAGTTACATGCTTTTATTCATTAACAAAATTTTACTGAAACTTAAATGACGTACTTCCATTGACGTGGTATCTCGATACCGCAATATAAACGTGTTGCGCAATAATTAAATATCAAAGTAAAAATAATAGATTTAAAGTGCAAGTTAGAAAAGTTTCTAGAATTTTGTCCGCTACTGTATATGAAAGATTGAATTAAAAAGAGGAACTTGATAATTACTATTGAATTTTGCACAGAAAAGAATACCACCGTCCGTCCTTAATGTGTATCTTGTGTGCAATTCTGTTATACGATGTTGTACTACGTATCAAGATCTTCAGAAAAATATGCAGGGGGGGGGTGACAGAGCGTAAAAACCCGTCCCAACTAATCAACCCCGCTGAAAAAAACTCCATTTTTATAAAATTTTGGTGGCACGATGTTGTGCAATATGTCAAAATCTTCACAACGTTGTACAACTAACGAATATTGATGGGTCATTTCTTGCAAAGCTGGCAAAACGGAGAAAATGAGCTTTAGTATGTCCAACTTGCCGGAAAATACATTATTTGTAGAATAGAAAATTGTGTAAATTAAGCATACTGACATGCTCTCTTTCTAGTTCAGTCAAATTAGATTAAAATATAGCGAATAGAAAAAATAAATGGTAAAAAGCTATAAATTGGTGGATGCCTTTACCTTGGCATACTATTGAACATACTAAAAGTCCTGATGTCTATATGCACGGCTCGATCCGCCATCTTGGAAAAAAGGTGCTCCAAGTCAGGTTATTTCTTATATCTCGGTAATCGTTGATCCTATCGCATTTAAGGTTATAATAAAAAATAAAGCTCATTAAATTCTCTATAAAAAAGGTTCAATACATTTTTTTCATATGTTTAATAGTTTCTTTGTAATACATCAGTGAATACGTAAATAAGTTTTACTTTCCGAACCCCTAGGTAAGGAAAGTATTGTTATCAGGCAAAATTTGACCCCCCCATTATTTTACAGATGTTCACGTTTTGAGGTCCCCATAATCCATTTTTATCATTTTTGTAAGGATGTCTGTATGTATGTGTGTGTGTATGTACGTATGTGAACACGATAGCGTCTAAACGAAGCAAGCAAATCGTTCCAAATTTTGCATATAAGCTTCTTCCTGTCGTAGGACGAAGCCAGATAAAAATAAATTAAATCGTGTAACGGGAAAGGGGGGTTTACCTGGAGCTATTACGACATTATGCGTCATAACTTCGAAACGAAATTAAATATGTAAAAATATTAATAACAAAAAATTACCGCTATAGGATTTCCTACATTTTTTGTCCTACAAGTTTTTCTCTAAAATATACAGGGCGTTTCAAAAAATTTTGTATTTGTAAAAAAATTATGTATTTGTAAATAAAATAGTAAAACGCATTCTACTAATGAAAATAAGATGAAAAGTTTCTAATAAAATGGGTCCAAAAATGCTTCGTTTGCAAGATATAGGCACTTCCAGTTAGTCCGGTCAAATTAGACCAAAAAATAGGAGTGAGGTTACAATAATTCGCAGCCAGCTGAAAATTGGTAGGATTGTTCAAAACAGCATCATAAATGAAATCTAAAAAGTCCTCATCGATCGGACACCTGGAAAAAAATTTATTCGGGGTCAAAGGTCACTAAAACGGGTTTTTCGCGATTTTCAGCAAAACGGTAAGTTTTATCATAAAATTATCCCATTCAAAAATTGTAGATCAGATAATTATCTATAAAAAATGTCTAAATACTTTTTTTCCTAAGAGTCACCGTTTTTGAGATATAACGATTCGAAAAGTTGAAAGAGTTGTAATCGTCATAATATGCACACGTTTCCACACCACCTTTGCGGTAGTGTACTTAGCGCGTTTTTTTTTGGGGGAAATTTTGGGGAGGGGGACGAGTGGCAGTTGCTTTCTTATAGCCCTCAGTTGGTATCTACGCGTCGAGCGGTGTATTGTAATAAAAATATTAGCTTTTGTGTTTGTACGAGGTAATGGATATCAACATTAATTGTATTCTATGTGAAGAAAATCTTTCTGTTGGAAAAACTGTTAATGTGAAAAAGAAAGGAGTAAATACTTTAATAAATGCAAGTGAACGGAGGAAGGACAGTAAATACGAGAAACTGAGAGGGCAAAATTCCGTGATTGTACATGTGTTGTGCCGAAAAGACTATACCCGGGAAGATAGCATTAAGGCTGCGTTGAAAAACGGTATCGAAAGTGAGGGTGCAACTAACTCTCCGACAATGGGAAAACTCAGGTCGTCGATCTTAAGCTTTGATTTTAAAAATGCCTGCTTTTACTGCACCGAAGTCATAGATGCAGAATTTTATGAAAAAGAAAAAAAAAGGAGGCCATTAAACAATATCTTTAATTATTCATCAATAGTTTCAAAATAAACAGAATCACAACAGATCCGTGGAATAGGCCTACCGGGGAAACCACATTAAAAAAAACGCGCTAAGTACACTACCGCAAAGGTGGTGTGGAAACGTGTGCATATTATGACGATTACAACTCTTTCAACTTTTCGAATCGTTATATCTCAAAAACGGTGACTCTTAGGAAAAAAAGTATTTAGACATTTTTTATAGATAATTATCTGATCTACAATTTTTGAATGAGATAATTTTATGATAAAACTTACCGTTTTGCTGAAAATCGCGAAAAACCCGTTTTAGTGACCTTTGACCCCGAATAAATTTTTTTCCAGGTGTCCGATCGATGAGGACTTTTTAGATTTCATTTATGATGCTGTTTTGAACAATCCTACCAATTTTCAGCTGGCTGCGAATTATTGTAACCTCACTCCTATTTTTTGGTCTAATTTGACCGGACTAACTGGAAGTGCCTATATCTTGCAAACGAAGCATTTTTGGACCCATTTTATTAGAAACTTTTCATCTTATTTTCATTAGTAGAATGCGTTTTACTATTTTATTTACAAATACATAATTTTTTTACAAATACAAAATTTTTTGAAACGCCCTGTATATTTTAGAGAAAAACTTGTAGGACAAAAAATGTAGGAAATCCTATAGCGGTAATTTTTTGTTATTAATATTTTTACATATTTAATTTCGTTTCGAAGTTATGACGCATAATGTCAAACCCCCCTTTCCCGTTACACGATTTAATTTATTTTCATCTGGCTTCGTCCTACGACAGGAAGAAGCTTATATGCAAAATTGGGAACGATTTGCTTGCTTCGTTTAGACGCTATCGTGTTCACATACGTACATACACACACACATACATACAGACATCCTTACAAAAATGATAAAAATGGATTATGGGGACCTCAAAACGTGAACATCTGTAAAATAATGGGGGGGTCAAATTTTGCCTGATAACAATACTTTCCTTACCTAGGGGTTCGGAAAGTAAAACTTATTTACGTATTCACTGATGTATTACAAAGAAACTATTAAACATATGAAAAAAATGTATTGAACCTTTTTTATAGAGAATTTAATGAGCTTTATTTTTTATTATAACCTTAAATGCGATAGGATCAACGATTACCGAGATATAAGAAATAACCTGACTTGGAGCACCTTTTTTCCAAGATGGCGGATCGAGCCGTGCATATAGACATCAGGACTTTTAGTATGTTCAATATTATGCCAAGGTAAAGGCATCCACCAATTTATAGCTTTTTACCATTTATTTTTTCTATTTTTTCTAATTTGACTGAACTATTCTCAAAAGTAATAGAGGGGAAATACCCCCGTAAAAACTCTGGAATAAAAATACAATCTTTTACAATTTCGTGGTACTACGTGAGTCGATACGTCAAACTTTTCTGGAAAATATTACATAGATCTCTAATATCGATGGTATCTCTCTCTCTCTCTCGGAGGGGAAGTAGAGGGAACACACGTGGGGGACCACCTCCACAGCAACCCTAGACTAAAGAATGCATTCTTATATAAATTTGTGTTACAATGTTGTGCTATACATAGTACATCACACTCTTCGGAAAAACGTGTAGAATACTAATATTGATTAGCCATCTTTTGCGGGGAGGCAGCTGGTGGCTAGGGATGGTATTAGTAAAAATGTCTATATACGATTAATCGTTCATTCTATGCAAGTATAAAACAGATGTGGAAAAATATTGAGAATTTTGTTGCCAGATACTCAATAAAGAAGGTCAACTCTTTTACCAACTGCTAGTATGGTCATCTGAGTTTTTCCAGTAACTTCTGCATAAATTATTGATCTATAGTATGTGTGTCTCTGTCGGTAACTCTAAATTGAGCTGATGATTCATTTTCTCGATGTGATTTTCAGGACGTACAACTTAGGCAATCAAGAGTCAGTGAGGGTTAGAACATAACTTATGTTGATCTATTAGTTCATAAAGCATCTCTCATTAATTTAATTTTTGTTATCGACTTGAAAAAGTTTCGGTGCGGCGTTTTAGACCGCACAGTCATAACAATCGCGCACTATTAGAAAAATTATGAATAGTAAATAAATTAAAAAATAATTAATTTGATTATTAGTCACTCGCTAATAATTACTCACACTACTAACAAACAAGCGTGAGTAATTAATTATATGCCGATAAGATTATCGAGAAAAGCTTCAATTATTTATACAATACTCCGCACGGAATGTGTTTCGAAAGATTTTGTCAATTTTAGAAAATAATTCATATGAAAATAAATAATTCTGAACCCATAATTTTGTTTTATTTGACGTCATGATTAATTACAATCCGTCTAGTGGATGATAAGTAACATTGTTTGAATTGAGCGAATACAACACTTAGTGGAGAGTCTGCACATTGGCAAGCCTTCTTAAAGATAGTTATTACATTTCAATGTCGGGTCGTATCTCTTCAGTCTCCTTGTCGAAAGGCCAACGAGAAGATCGCAAGCTGATATTTTCTGCTAACCGATGAAATTTCATCCTTTATACTGGTGATTTGCAAGTCAGAGGCAATGATATGATTTGTAACACACCAGGGAGCATTGCAAATGCAACGTAAACCTTGTTCTGATATCGCTGGATCCTCGCAATATTAGAATCGCTGGCAGCACCCCATAACTGGATGCCATACGTCCATATGGACTTCAAGACTGTTTTATAAAGCAATACCTTATTTTCTATAGATAGTGGGGAGTTATGACCCATGAGCCAGTACATCTTTCGATGCACGAGTCCCAACTGCAGGCGCTTGCTCCAAATATGCTTGGCCCACGTTAATCGTCGGTCGAGGTGGAAGCCTAGGTATTTTATTGACTGTTGTTCAGGAAGAATGTTGTCGTATAGCATTACACTTGGGCAGCTTCCTCTTGTGAGGGTGAAAGTGATGTGCACAGACTTTGTGGTCTTGACTTTGATTCGCCAGGTCTTTAGTCAGACCTCAAATTTACTTAGGTGAGCCTGTAGGTGACGAGATACACAGTTTACATATACATATGTGGCTGACACAGTGTTTTCAGTTACTGGCATGTCTGATATGAACAGAAGATATAGGAGCGCTCCAAGGACGCTACCCTGAGGCACACCAGATAGAATAGGTTGTAGAGTGTTATAGGCTTCTCCATATTTGACCAAGAAAAACCTGTTTTTCAAATAAGACTTCAGTAGGCGACTGTATGGATGAGGAAAGTCTTTTAATTTTGTATTGTAGTCCACTGTGCCACGCTCTATCGAACGCTTGAGAGATGTCAAGGAAAACAACCAAGCAATATCTCTTGATTTCCAGGTCGCCTCTGATCTTTTTAACAACTCGATGCACCTGCTCAACCATTCCATGTCCCTGACGAAAACCACACTGGTGGCCCGGAATCAGATTCTCATCTTCGAGGATAGGTTGCAATCTCTCCATGAACAGCTTTTCAAATGCTTTGGACAGAATGGGCAGAAGACTAATAGGTCTGTATGATGAGGCCTCAGTTGGATCCTTACCCGGCTTCCGGATCATGATCACCTGCGCGACTTTCCATTGAGATGGGAAGTATAACCTTGTCTGAGGATTGCATTAAAAATTATTTTCAACAGCTTGAAACCTTTTTCTGGTAGGTTTTGTAGAATTTTACCAGTTATTAAATCGTATCCAGGAGCATTTTTTGGATTAATCCTATTGAAGATGGTACGCTTGATTTCATTCATCTTGAATTTTTCTATTTGTGGATTCATCTTGTATGGAGCTTCGAGTAGCTGTTGATAGGATATTACTCATCTTCAGGGGAAACTTCTCTTGGTGGGGGTTGAAACACCTTGACGAGATGTTCGGCGAATGTCTTGGTCTTTTCCTCATCATTCCTAGCCCAATGATTGTGTTTTGCATTTTAGTCACCTCCGGCAATAAAGCGATGACCGAGTGAGTTGAAGAATGTATCGAATTTTTCCTTTTTCAAGGTAAGATTAGGCGGGCGGTGTACTGTAGAGAGGGTGAGTCATCGATTACCATTGATGTGGCTTGTTTGTTCCTTTGGCTTACTTTTGATATTTCGTGATGTTTTATGTTCTTTTTTATTATAATAGCTGTATCATCTGGGTGTTGAGTATGGTATATTAAAGTTAAGAATATTTATAAGACTCTTGTTTTTTATGTGGGTCTCAGAAATAAGCATGATAAGGGTTGCTGTTTAACTTTCTGGCCTAATAATGAAAATGCGAATATTTATCATCAAAAATGATTTTATTGTTTTTCAAAGTATTCTCCAGCAAGATTTATACACTTTTGCATGCGCTCAAACCAATTGTCGAAGCACTTTTTCCACTCCAATTGAGACACCTCCAAAACATGGTTTTTGAACGCTTCAACAGCATCTTCTGGCGAAGAAAATCGTTGACCACGCATTTTTCTCTTGATGTTCGGGAATAAAAAGAAGTCATTGGGTGCCAAGTCAGGGCTGTACGGCGGATGACCCATCAATTCGACGTTTTGGGCGGTCAAAAAGGCGCTGGTTTGAGCTGATGTGTGAGAGCTCGCATTGTCATGGTGCACAATGATCCGTCTTCTCTTGTTCGTTTTTCGAATTTCTCCGAAGACTTCAGGCAAACAAATTGTGGTGTACCACTCAGAATTGACCGTCCTACGTTGCTCAAGCGGAACAGTCGCCACATGACCAGTTTTACCAAAGAAACAGGCTACCATTTGCTTCGAAGTGCTTCTTGCACGAACAACTTTCGTTGGATTTGGCTCGTCTTCGAAGACCCACACGGTCGATTGCTGTTTTGTTTCGGGCTCATAAACATAGATCCATGATTCGTCACCTGTGACTATCTTATAAACGTCTTTTGAAACACCGCGATTGTATTTTTTTAAATTTTCTTTGCACCAATCCACACGACACTTTTTTTGAGCCACTGTCAAATTATGCGGGATCCAACGAGAACAAACCTTTTTTACGGCCAGGTGTCCATGCAATATCGAATGTATGCTGGTGGAAGAAATGCCCAAGGATGCCTCTATCTCACGGTATGTCACATGACGATCTTGCTTTATCAGTTCACGGACGGCATCAATGTTCTCTGGCACAACGACTGTTTTTGGACGACCTTCACGACCTTCATCTTCGAGCGAGCGTCGGCCACGATTGAATTCATTAAACCAGTTTTTCACAGTGCTATAGGATGGTGCTTCATCGCCATACAAAGATTTAAGTTCATCGATGCACTCTTGTCGTGATAATCCACGTCGAAAGTTGTGAAAAATGATTGCACGAAAATGTTCACGAGTTAATTCCATTTTTTTGCCAAATTGATTTTTTCAAGTCACTATAAATAACAGAAATGATGGCCGTACGTCAAAACGTTCTGAGTACGTTTATGCTACAACATGTCAAACTTTACAATGCAAATGTCAAATTGCACCTAATAGCAACGCTTAGTGTTCCCTAGGCCAGAAAGTTAAACAGCAACCCTCTATCTAAGTTTTGGTCTGTTATGAAAGATTTTAACTCAAGTCCATGATTTATTAGTCCGTTTGCATTCCATACGGGTATTTGTAATTTATGAAATTTTTTATGAAATTTTGTGTTATTACCCATTACATTTTGCCGATCACAGTTATTAGGAGGTCAAGCATCTGATCCATCTTATCCGTCTTCTGCATCATTCTTGTCAGCATCTGCTCGAGATTATTTTTTTTAAGATTGTTGTAGTATAACCGTTGTCACCTTTGATGTAGACGTTAATTGGGGGCTGTTGATATTGGGCGTCTTTTGCAATCATTTAAGCGTATGAAATGCTGTGTTGGTTTCCATTTCCATTGGTTGGGAGAGGTGGGAAGGAATTTATATTAATATCTTGATTATTATTAACGATGGCAAGTGGAATGTTAGTCTGCTTTTTCCGTAAAGTTGGAAATCTTTTCTTCTGAGCTCCTTGTATACGGAGCATCTTATCTTTCTCCTTGCGAGGGCAGTCCGCAGTTGCATGATCTTCAGTACACTTAACACACCTTGGTCTCCGTTGGAAATATTTCTGTGTGTGGCCAAAAAATTGGTATCGAGTGCATTGAGGGACCTCACGTTTGGGATGAGAAGGTTCTATTTTAACTATTGTATTTGTTAGCTGTGTGATGTTGTAAATAGATCTCCTTGTTGTTTGACTTGGTTTCCAGCTCTAGATTGAATAGAGGTAGCAATGTTTTAGTACCTTTCTGTCTAATACAGGAGATGTTTTTTACTACATGACCTTTGGCTTGAAAAACATATCCAGTCCAGCTCCATTTCTGTTTTGCTATCTTTTGTGTTACGTCGGTAATTCCGGCTTTTTCACAGATTCACCTTTTACGCTTCCTCTAAGCGGCCCTTACACGGTCAGTAATACTGTCATTCCTTAAAAATAATGACAATATTACTGAGTGTGTAAGGTGGATACTGATGGAATGATGGTGAATACTGACGCGGATCCAGATATTTTGATATTCGAGCATCAGTATTGGGAATCGAGGGGATACTGTCATTATTATTGACCGACTAGGGCAGCGATTCATTATTGAATCAGTGCTCGATCGAATTTTAGCGTGACGGTGTGTTTTTACCTCAATATGGACGAAAGTGAAAACGTGGACGATAAAAGCAACGAAGAAATTACAAATGAAGAAGGCGATGCAGATCCTAAACACGATGCCCTTCGTAACTTCACGGAAATTTATGAAACTCTTCCAGAATTATGGAATAATAGAAGCCCAAACTATATGAACAAAACGAAAAGGAATTTGGCTCTTGATAAACTGTTATCCATTTATCATAAATTAAAAGCTCAAGCTACGCGTGCAGATGTTCGGAAAAAAATTAATACGCTGAGATTCAATTACAGAAAAGAATTAAAGAAAATTATTTCTTCAAAAAAATCCGGTTGTGGCGCAGATGATATTTATCGGCCAACGACAGGGGTATTTTATGCTTTGAAGTTCCTCTACAATTGTGAACAACCTATAAATGAACATGTTGAACTAAATGAGGTAAATAAATATGTAGTACATAGATAAATTTTCTGTATAAAAAGTTAGAATACAATATAATGCATATAATTTTAACTAAGCTATTTTACTTTGTTTTAGACTGTAAATAACACGGCAATACAAGAACTTGACAATGAAGCAGAAGATACCGGAGAAAATTTGGTACAACACACGTTGGGCTTCGATGTCATCGATTGTTCCTGTGAGACCTCCTGCCAAATAAAAAAAGTTATGGGAGCTTGTAGTAAGCAAAATGAACTTTTAACATTAGCATGTAACTATCTGGGAAAAAGTGCAGAAAAACAAAATTGTCCTACTATAGCTACAGTTACCAGCAGTGTGGCGTTAAGCTTACACCGGCAGACTAGCGAGCGGGAAACCGTGGTTCTATACCTAGCCGCGCCGGATATACTGCTGTGATCTTCAAGCCCAATATAAATCTGTGGGCTATGAGGAAGGCAACGGGAAACCACCCCATTAAATTTCTTTCACTAGGTAAGTCATCTTGACTTCGGTCAAGTTGATAACCAACGTTCGCTGAGCGGATACGGTACTTTAAGAAGATAGCTACAGTTTGGGGTGAAAAACTTATGCAGTTAGAACCACAGCAGAGGATGTTTGCAGAAAAAGCTGTTAATGACATATTTTTTGAAGCAAGTTTGGGCAATCTCCACTGATATTCTGTACAAATTAATGGATACAAATGGTCAATTTAGCAATTATTCAAGGGAGCCTTCTGGTTTTGGGGTACGGTAACCTAACTGTGGCCACTCCAAATAAATTGAAAATTTCCTATTGCAAAGAGGAAGATTTATATAGTAGTTTACTGATATAATTTAAACATGCAAAAGTATTATCAAAATTTTGAGTAAATCGAATTTGAAGTTTGCAAATTTACATGTAAAATTAACGAGATTCCCGCGCGTCGCTCATTCTGTTGACAGTCCGTGCAGTTATAATGACCCTATACAATCATGCCATATACATTCGCTAAGCCTCACAAATCCAGCGTCTGGATGTTTGAGGAACAGATCCCGTGGGAAACCAAGGTCAAGTACCTTGGAATTACCATGGATCGACGCCTTAACTGGAACGCCCACGTCAAAACCGCAACCGGTAAAGCCAAAGTCCTCTTTTCAAAATTATTTGCTCTTATGAACCGAAACAGCCCCATGGCTCCCTCAAATAAACTAAGACTATACAAAGCCATCATTCGACCAACCATGACCTACGCCTCCCCCGTTTGGGACTACGCACGACACACAGTCATTAACAAGGTCCAAGTAGTTCAAAATAAAAACCTCCGCTCTACCTTCGACGCTCCCTACTATGTCACCAACAGACGACTGCACGCAGACGCCAAATTTTCCGACAACCCACTTATAGCACAACTAGGTCAATACAAAACTGAAGATTATTGTATCCCCCGACCTAAATCAATCCTGACCACAGACAACCCATGACCACAACCCTCACCTGCACAGATTAACATTCGTTCACAGGTATAATTACACAAATTCTCTTCGAAAGTGGATTAAATTCACTAGATTTGTGTAATTTTTGATTTAATTTCCACATCTTAGATCCCACCCCATTTAGCTCACCAACCCCAAATCGAGGACGGCAATTGCAATTCGCACTACCCGTCAAACTTCAAGTAGAAGCCACTTCTATCGAGGAAATCTTCAATCTTCGAATTAAGGACTCTACTAAATCGGTAACGTAATCAAATATTTCCCACTTTTCAATATTTATTTCCACAGTCACAGTCCGGGTAACTACCAGCCAAATTAGCTCAGCCAACGCCAGATGAAGGAGAAGGCCGGCTACGCCGGGATGCTCCATCAAGTTCATTCCAGAAACCAGAAACCAAATATACAATCGCTTCGGCATATTAGCTGACCTACCTACACAGCACGCTCCTACTAATACCCAGGAGTGGACCACCGTTCGCTCCGCACCACGCTCTCGTGCGTCTAACAAACCTCCGCCAATTATCCTCACCAAATCCATTGGTGACATACAAAAATTCGTTACTGAGGCTAAACTTACAATAAACGGGTACATACGAATACAGCATGTCCGCGGCCACTCCTGGATCTATTTAGATACAAACGAAGATCAACAAGCTCTAAAAAAAAGTTTTATTCTCTGGAGGAGCCGAAGGCTACTCCTTTACTCCGTCCTACCAAAAAGCAATTAAGCTTGTTATGAAGAGTTCGCCGTACCTAAATGCAGAATACGTAAAGGACCAATTAAAAACAGTTCATCATGTTGAAACACAAAACATCACACAATTAAAGAATAAATATGGAGACATAACAGGTTCGTTTTTAATTTTATTTGCCCCAGGGGTTACCCAGCAGCAGATGAAAACCATCCGACACGTAGGAGCAGCCATGGCCCGGTTCGAGGAGTACAACCGCCAAAACGTCCGACCCCAATGCCACAGGTGTCAGAATTACGGCCATCTCTTCTAATTGCAATATTCGACCTAGATGCGTGAAATGCCTCGGAGATCATCTCACCATTAATTGCCAACGAAAAGAGAAGGACGATCAGGTGGGCTGCTGTAATTGTAATGGTCAACATGCAGCAAGTTACTCTCAGTGCCCGAGCTATTGAAATTACGCCGCAAAGGTTAGTGCAAACACCCAGCGCCGTGCAAATTTTAATAACGCAAACTTAAATAATTTTTCTAATAATATTACAACAAATTCACCCGCACTAACACATACAAATTTTCCCCCCTTACCTACTCGACAAACGTACCCTCAATTTAAATCAATCAATCTAGAACAATGGTTCCCAAACTTTTTTTTCGGTAGACCCCCTGCTGCTACATTTCTACTGTATTCCCAAAACTCCTAAAAAATATCACCCTAAATTGGGGGTGTTTTCTTCTTCTGTTTTCTTTTCACGTCTACGTGGACCCCCGTGTGGTCTCCTATGGACCCCTGGGGGTCCACCTGGACCACTTTGGGAACCACTGATCTAGAACAACAAACTTACGCTCAAAACTTGACTAACACGACCAACGACGCTCCTCAAGTCACCTGTGTAAACAACCCGACCGGCGATATAAATAACCTGATGAAGGTCGCACTCGAAATCCGGCAACTTGTAAACATCCCTCGCCTTATGCAAGTAATGCTTGAAATCAAACACAGAATGACTGGAGTACATGACATACTAGAACAA
Source organism: Podabrus alpinus (assembly GCA_932274525.1). Lineage (NCBI taxonomy): Eukaryota > Metazoa > Arthropoda > Insecta > Coleoptera > Cantharidae > Podabrus > Podabrus alpinus. The sequence goes on from OW026451.1 coordinate 90,086,410, forward strand.
GTGAACATTATGACAGACATTGCCGCGAAATACCAACAGCCTTAAATTCAGCCAATTAAACAAACTAAAACTCATTACTTGGAACGCAGACGGACTTTATCCTCGACAAAACGAACTTATTTCCTTTGTTAACGAACGAAACCCCGACGTCATTCTTATCCAACAATCCAGACTAAACAAACGATCCCCTCCCAAAATTCCTAATTATAACGCAATTAACAATCCCAAAGGTATCCATTACGGACTAGTGACCTACATAAAATCAAAGATTGACCATTCCACTTCCAACGAATTAACCACAGATACAGCCGAATTACAGACAATCACGATTGGCGGGGTTACGGTAGCTAACTACTACCTTTCCCCGGCGCTTAATCACGACACCGACGAACTCGATGCAATTTTCAACCTGAGCAATAAAGTCATTCTTGCGGGTGACTTTAACTCAAGGCACCAAAACTGGGACAACCCGGTCAGTGACCCCAACGGTAAACGCCTGTATACCTACATCACCAATAATCCCTTATTTTTGCTCCATCCTGACGAACCCACCCATTATCCCTATTCCGAAATACAACTTCCCTCCATAATTGAATTTGCAATAACAAAAAATTTAATAGTACATTCAATCTCATCCCTAAATAAATTAAGTTCAGATCATCTCCCCGTAGAAATAATAGTTGGCTCCTTAAAAGTTCCCCTCCACTCTCCTAGACCATTAAAAATCACAAATTGGAAAAATCTCGGCGCAGATTTACATAATATTCCGCTAGTTGATAACATAGTTACGAACGAGGACATCGACGAAGCGGTAGCCGGCTTCACCGACCGCATAAACAGTATTTACAATTCCCATACCACCGACGCTCCTCCCCCTAAACGTAAACTTATCCTTCCTCAAGAAATCCTTGACAAAATTACAAGAAAAAACAAATTACGTAAAATCTTCCAACGATACAGATACGAGTATCCTGCCCTAAAATCCCAAATTAATAGCTTGACAAAAGACATCAATCACGCCATCAGCGAAATTAAAATTTCAAATTGGAATAAAACTTTAAAAGCAATCACGCCGCAAAACATTCGTAAAGCTTGGGCAATTTCGAAGGCGCTAAAAAGCAAAACAGATGACGTTTCCTTCCCCACCCTTCAAACCCCTCAAGGTCCTGTCACCACTAAACTAGACAAAGCAAATGCCATTGCGACGGTTTATTTGTCTCACCACAACCTCACCGCACACCTATCCGATCCCGTCACAATTTCCGATGTTCAACAATCCAAAACCACCCTAAACAACACCACAATTCCCACCCCCGATGAAGACTTCTAAGGAAGTAAAGCAAATAGTTAAAAAATTTAAAAATCGAGCTCCTGGCTACGACAACATTTCTGCTCTCCTAATCAAAAAATTTCCTAAAAAACCAATCCTACAAATTTATTATATCCTAAACGCCTGCATCAAAATCAATACTTCCCCTCCGCCTGGAAAAAAGCAATCGTTATTCCAATCCCTAAACCCAAAAAGCCAAAATCCGATCCTGCCAGTTACCGCCCCATTAGTTTACTTCCCACACTCTCAAAAATCGTCGAAAAAATCATCCTATTCCGCCTCCAGCAACATGACGAAACGCATGACACAATAATTCCGGAGCAGTTTGGTTTTCGAGCAAACCACAGCACGGTCACTCAGCTAGCTTTGCTCGTTGACCAAATTACCCTCAATTATAACATGAAAACCACCACCACGACGGCCACCCTCGACATAGAGAAAGCATTTGACACCATTTGGCACGACGCCCTGCTTCACAAACTTCATATCCGAAACTACCCCACGCATCTAATTAAAATAATTTCCAGCTTTCTCGAAAACCGCTCCTTCCAAGTCCGAGTCATGGACACCCTCTCCATAACCCTACCTATCCCAGCTGGAGTACCGCAAGTCTCCATCCTAGCCCCAACCCTATTTAACTATTACATGAACGATATTCCAAAATTCACAAGGACAAAATTATCCCTATACGCTGACGACACCGCCATTACCTCTGAATCCCGTAAAAAAGACAAATCCATCGACTACCTCCAACGACACGTTCCCGACTTCGAAAATTTTTACGCCACTTGGCGATTAAAAATTAACGAATCCAAAACCACCCTCATCGCTTTTTCCAGACAAAAAGACCGAATTACAAATAAACTCACGATAAACGGTACTGACATCACGCACACCCCCACGGTCAAATACCTAGGGGTAACCCTCGACGAACGACTTACATTCAGACCTCATTTAAAACTCGCCGCACGAAAAGCGCAAGCAGCAATGCACGCGCTTTTCCCATTAATTTCATATAAAAACGGACTTGACCCTAAAATCAGACTGACCATGTACAAACAATTAATTAGACCCATCTTACTATACACCTCCCCAGTTTGGAGCAGGACAGCCCCGACAAATCTAAAACTCATACAAACAATACAAAACAAGTGTCTTCGAGTCATTTCCGGAGCTCCACGATAACACAGCCATAAAATTTTTCACACACACGGTAAGGCAAAACCAACACACCTCACACCTTGGTACACATACACAAGACACCTTGCCCTTCAGGATCAAACACAAACTATTACACCATGTCATTTTAAATAACTAAAAATCATTTACCATTAAACTTTTTTGGCTTTTTTTATCACGGCGCGGGGTTTTAGCTCTTTTTTACCTCGAGACATCACATCAATTAACTTTCAGATCAAATTATTTTCAATTTAATTCGATTAATCCTCTAGGGGATAGGTACGATTCAACTACCTCAAGTTTAAATAAATATGTATTTGCGTAATAATTTTGTTATTTTAATTTGTTAAGATCGAGCTGCATGGAGACTGGGAGCGGATAAACGGCGACAGCTGTAAATCATTCCGCAAATATATATATATATATATTGAACTGTCTTCAACAAAATTACACAATTTGCAAAATTTTTAAATAAAAAAATAAATTCAAAATTTAAATAAAATAATTTTAACAGGTCAATATTATAATTTCGTCACACAAAAATCTTTAATAGTCAAAATTTTAACAAATAAAATAATTCTTCAAATTTATTAAATTAAAAGTCTGGAGCTTGTTCCAAAAAGGACTAGATTGTTTTTTTTAAAAAATGAATCAAAAATGTTATTTGTATTATAAAAATTTTAAATTTAAAATGATGTGTGTAAAGTCATGCGTGAATTTAAAAAAACATAAGTGCGCGAAACGACACTCGCAGAGATTTGCAAAAATTCGATTACGTCCAGTTACCGGACACAGTTTAAAATAATGAGCCAAAATCAACCAAACCAACCAATCAGAGGGCGTAAATCAAAAATCGCGCACGCGTGGAAAAGAAATTTCGGCTTAAAAGGAGAACATGGACGTATTCGTTTCTGGAATGAAAAATCGATCAAGCGGTGATTTTTAATCAGTGTGTGGATTTTTAAACAAGCGGATTTTAAAAGTGGATATCCAAAGAAAAGTTTCAAAGTGGATCCTTATATGGTTTTCCGAAGTGGAAACTAAAGAAAATTACTAGTACGAGGAATAAAAAGTGGTCAATCTTAGTGAAATTTGATGGTTGCAAAATTAACCACGAATTATTTGAAAAATTCAACGACTGTGGATTTGGTTCATGAACAATTGGTTTGAAAAATTGGAAATCAACCTACGTATGAAATTGGTATGTTTATCGAGTGTTATAAACAAAATATTAAACAAAAGACAAGGTATTTTGCATTTTTTTAAACATTTAAACAGTGAAAATTATTACTTTTAAAAAACATGCTACAATCGCATATGTTATTTGTAAACTAAATGAATTTTTTTTATCTCTGAACAATTTTATAGAGGTGCTATTATTTCTTTATGTGTAAAAACAATATTTCATTTACTAACCCATATTTTGTATCATAAAAAAATTTTATTAAACAAAAAAAATTGATAAAATTGAAGAATTGAATTATTTCAAAAACAAAAAAAAAGGTTATCACTTATGATAAAAAACTGAATTTTGAGTGTGACGAGAAAATAAAGGTTAAAAATTTAATTTTTCAAAATTTATATCTGTCGTGGCTTCGAATTCTACGAACGGAACACCACAGCATATAAAAATTGGCTCCCAACTCGAGGCACGAAACCTCACGATAACCCTGATATTAAGATTCTAATGCTCTATTTTGAATATTCAAATAAAAACAATTTTACGATAAATAAAAATTTTTCTAAGGTCATTAAAAACATTTTATTCGACAAATTCAATAAAATTTATGTACGATCTGATAAAAGAGTTTGATTATCAGACAAAATCAATTAAACGTTTGGATTATCTGTGTGTAAAATATAGCTTTCTTTTGACATTTAAATCAAACAAACGATAAAATGAGTAAGAAAAAACAGCTGTTAGCATTCATAGATGCAAATCCCATAGAAGTAGATACAGAGACGAAAGAAATAGTAGAAAGAAATCCCATAGTCGACGAAGTTAAAGAAGAAATAATAAAAAATATGGAAGAAAAGGTCGAGGAAAAACAAAGCACGAGTCAAGAAAAACAAACAGAAGAGAAGAAAACAGAAACGATGGATATGATAAAAATATTGTTGGAAAAAATAGATAAAAAATTTGATCAAAACGCAATAAAAATGGATGAAAAAATTGATCAAAACAAAAAAGAAATAATTGATCAAAACGCAATAAAAATAGATGAAATAAAAAATGAAATAAAAGATGAATTAAAAAAAAATATTGATGAAGTTATAACAGTCATGAATCCAGAAAAAATTAAAGATAAAATTATAAAAACAATGCCAATAAGATTAATCACTCCGAACAATAAAGCTTTCACAGTGATAAATAAAAATTTAAACGCCAATATAACCATTGGAAAATTTAAAAACAATTGCGGGATAATGATTATGCCGAACATGAAAATAGATTGTATCCTTGGAATGGATCTTCTAGAAAAATTCAAAATAGTGGTCGACGTACCAAATAAGAAAATTAAAATGCGTGAGGAAGAGATGGAATGGATAGAAATAGAAAAATATTCAGATAAGAAAGACAGAAAAGAGATCAACATCGAAACAACGCTTCAAATAGTAAAACTCAACGAAGGCGACAATTTAATAAATTTAATAAATGAAAAGTATAGGCACTACGTTAGGCTAGGAAGAAAAACAAAATGGGAATTAAATAAAAAAATCTCTAAAGTTAAAAGATTAGCGAAAGGAAGAAGAATAAAAACAAATGCAGTAAGAAATTTAATAAAAAAAATTGGTAACATGGTTAAATTTGAAAAGATAAGGAAAAACCAAGGAAATGAACAGAAAAGGAGAAATTTTACATTTAAGAAAGTAAGATATAAAAAGTCCGAAATCTATCACACCAGTATCCAGAGATGGGATAAAACGTGGAAACCAAATACTGCTGCGAACAAAATTGACACAGATGAACGCATAAAAAAAAGAATGTGCTATAATGTAACCGATTAATAGAAAGATGTACATAAAAATTTTGAATTGAGTTAAATTATGTTTAGTTTAAATTTTCAGAATAATTTTAAAAAGTTAAAAACAGTTAACTATTCATGTTTTCGTTAAAAAATAATAAAGTTTTAGTTTGAAAATTCAGAGAGGGAAGAAACCTTTAATTTAAAGTTAATGTTGTAAATAAATTCTAAATATAAGTCAGTAAGTTAAAAATCATAATACCATGCAAACGTAAATTCTATTTTAAATTTTGAAAATAATAAATAATCAAAAAGGATATTCTTCGGAATATGAAAATTTTCATACTAGCAAAATAACCATGCGAATTTCATTGAAGCCAGATTTTAGAAATTTCAATAATTATCCAATACTTTACTAATTCTTAAAATTCCACGAAGGCGTTGAACTGTCTTCAACAAAATTACACAATTTGCAAAATTTTTAAATAAAAAAATAAATTCAAAATTTAAATAAAATAATTTTAACAGGTCAATATTATAATTTCGTCACACAAAAATCTTTAATAGTCAAAATTTTAACAAATAAAATAATTCTTCAAATTTATTAAATTAAAAGTCTGGAGCTTGTTCCAAAAAGGACTAGATTGTTTTTTTTAAAAAATGAATCAAAAATGTTATTTGTATTATAAAAATTTTAAATTTAAAATGATGTGTGTAAAGTCATGCGTGAATTTAAAAAAACATAAGTGCGCGAAACGACACTCGTAGAGATTTGCAAAAATTCGATTACGTCCAGTTACCGGACACAGTTTAAAATAATGAGCCAAAATCAACCAAACCAACCAATCAGAGGGCGTAAATCAAAAATCGCGCACGCGTGGAAAAGAAATTTCGGCTTAAAAGGAGAACATGGACGTATTCGTTTCTGGAATGAAAAATCGATCAAGCGGTGATTTTTAATCAGTGTGTGGATTTTTAAACAAGCGGATTTTAAAAGTGGATATCCAAAGAAAAGTTTCAAAGTGGATCCTTATATGGTTTTCCGAAGTGGAAACTAAAGAAAATTACTAGTACGAGGAATAAAAAGTGGTCAATCTTAGTGAAATTTGATGGTTGCAAAATTAACCACGAATTATTTGAAAAATTCAACGACTGTGGATTTGGTTCATGAACAATTGGTTTGAAAAATTGGAAATCAACCTACGTATGAAATTGGTATGTTTATCGAGTGTTATAAACAAAATATTAAACAAAAGACAAGGTATTTTGCATTTTTTTAAACATTTAAACAGTGAAAATTATTACTTTTAAAAAACATGCTACAATCGCATATGTTATTTGTAAACTAAATGAATTTTTTTTATCTCTGAACAATTTTATAGAGGTGCTATTATTTCTTTATGTGTAAAAACAATATTTCATTTACTAACCCATATTTTGTATCATAAAAAAATTTTATTAAACAAAAAAAATTGATAAAATTGAAGAATTGAATTATTTCAAAAACAAAAAAAAAGGTTATCACTTATGATAAAAAACTGAATTTTGAGTGTGACGAGAAAATAAAGGTTAAAAATTTAATTTTTCAAAATTTATATCTGTCGTGGCTTCGAATTCTACGAACGGAACACCACAATATATATAATTTGTTAATGTGTTTTTGTTATTATTGTAATTAAAGTTGTTATTGTTAAATATGTATGTAAAGTTTTTAATGTCAATAGAGTAAAAAAATTTTTTTTCGCACCGGCAGATGCAGCTCGTCTCTCGTACATGTAACATCGATTATTTTTTGTTTTTACGCGAATTTTTGGGGGTGAAACGTAATAGTTTACTGCCCCATACCGCAACTATACTTTTTAATGTTATTTCAAGAGTCTCTAAGCTCCCGGTTTCATTTATCCCGTTTTTTTTATGGGAGGCGCCTTCTCGTATGTTTAGCATAGTAACTAGAGTCAAAACCGCCCTGGAGGGGTGCAGAGCGGAGCGGAGCGCAGCGGCGCCCCGAAAGGGTAGGTTTTGACGATGGATAAACCTCCCTATCGAATGCACACCCCAAAAATCGAAGAAAAATTCGCTAAATTTACGTACTTTCAAATTGATTTTTCTCGAAATTTTATGTATACTGTTGTGTCCTTTGTCCCCCTAATAGCTCTGGGTGACGAAGAACAAACAAACTTTCTGCACCTACCTTAGCAAAGCTCTTAATCTCAGGTTGTTTTTATTTTATCTTCCGTTGTACACGTCAGCAACTCAATAAGCATCAGCACAAAAGAAACACAATTTGGGTTCAGCTAACATATTTATTAAACAATAACACATAAATAAAAAAGAAACAAATAACAATCAACACAAATCAAACAAATCAAATGCAAACTTAAAATTAAAGAACGAACTATGCTAACCTTGTTATATTTCTTGACAAGACGTGGCTATCGTTGCACAACACACTGTACTGGTAATCACCTGGTCCAATTTGATCGCCTTTTCTTGGTAGGCTCCTGGCCTATCACAATTCCAGTCCAAATGCTGCTCTTTATGTGCTGTCTCCTCGTAAGACACACACGTAACGATACCTTTGTATGGTATGTAGTAATCTCTCTCAAATTAATTCTGAATTAATTAATTTTCCTGATCAATTCACCTTCACTCCTGGATAGCCAATATAGGCCCGTATTTCCGCAATTAATAGTTACTATTACTCGTCACACTTGTATAATTTGCGACACGACACGTCGATTCCCAAAACTTCATCAATATTCAACGATATTCAAAGCGCGACACGACACATCTACTCTGGATGTTTGATCATTTGTAACTGTCAAACCATCCGTCCGGGACGCTCTCTAAATCATAACTAACTATCATCTTCTTATTATCCCTGGATACCAATTGAATTTTTGTTTTGTTTTTGTTCCTTTTCGGACATCCTTCTTTTTCATGCTTGTTTTCTTGCCAGTTTATAGCCTACGTCTTTATTTATCGGTAAACGGTTGCACAGTCTTAACCTACATGCCTTAAAATTAAACATAATACCAAATGAACTTGAATAATAACTAATTTAAACAATTTGGAACAATTCGAACCTCTCCAAATTGTGTTGCCTTTGTACTGGGCTATTATCAAATTTTTCTCTTCATTCAAAAACGGGTCACAACAATACTTTCGCAAGTGAAATTTTTACAGTATACTCTATAGTCCCCTAGTTTTGTAGTACCTGAACCTAGTAGACGTTCTTCAGCTCAGTCATTCAATTCTATATATACAAATATGATGTGTCCTCCTTTAATCAGAGAGGAAAGTATCCAACATATTTCTATACCTACTGACATCACGTCTCCTTCAGCTCCACGAGAAAACGACCTAGCTCCAGAATACGATACACCGTTGTCAGTCTTATTTCACAATTTTTCAGGATAAAATGTGAAATGTTAATATTTCTTTAATAAATTAAGACTATTAAAAGTACCTAATATTTTTATTGAGTAAGATATCTTAAACAAAACAGCAACAGGAAAACAAAAGTACTTATTTATTATTGATACATTATGTACTACTTAGTAATAAAATCCATGAAAAAAATTCTTTACCGTTACAATTCAATTACTGCAATCTGCCTTCATTATTGTAATACTGACAAAATTTGTCTCGACTTGCCTTTGCATTTAAAGTACTTCTTCTTCTTCTTCAGGTGCCTATCCGTTAACGGATGTTGGCGACCTCTCTCCTATTCCTATGTATGTGTTGTGCATTTGTAGCACTATCACACACATAGGGGACCTACTTGTTTAACGCGGGCTCCGAACCGCGGGAAGTGTATACACTTCATCTCCAGAGAGGCTATTCTTGGCATATTACACCTCGGTGGTTTGCCATTGCCTTCCGAGGGGAGACGGTCAGAATAAAGTTTTTACTAAGCCCGGAGTCGAACCGGGCATTCAGCTTTAGCAGCAATGCACTTAACCGCTTAAGCTGATTACCGTCTCCTTTTTTAGTACGTTTAAAGTACTGTTTCTACTTAATGAACATTGTAAGTCCACTAGGTTGTTTTCAGAAGTGTTTGTTTCAGGAAACTGAAAATATTGTTTGTCTTTTTTAGCCAAAAAAATTATACAAATAACAGCATGTAACTGTAATTTTGGTAGCCTTTTTTGGTTCGAGGTTTATTGCCTTTTGAAAAACTCCAAATCTGGTGGCCAATATTCCGAATACATTTTCTACAGTAACTCTACTCCGTGACAATATCTTATTAAATTCTTGTCGGGCATTATCTAGAGTTTTTTTGTGAGTACGGTTTTAACAAATGTCGATCTAAAGCAAAGGCCTCATCTGCCACAAAAACGTAAGGAAAAGTTTCTGCTGTATTTGGTAATGGGGTATCATGTGGTAAATGAAGGGCATGTTGTTGAATTTTGAGTAAAACATAACTCCCCCATCAGATATACGTCCATTGGTACCTGCATCTACCATGATAAACTCTCTTTTAACGTTCACTAGTGCTAGCAAAACAATACTATAAAATCCTTTATAATTATAATAAAGGGAGCCAGAATTTGCAGGTTTGGTAATTGAAATATGCTTCCCGTTTAGAGAGCCTACACAATTATATAATTGACATATAAATCCAAAATCGTTGGCAATGCTTATCCACTCTTCAGGTGTTGTAGGAAACTGAAAAATAAATTAGGTAGGTACTAGAGGTTATAACTTCCTTTATGACATTTGTGTGCATTACCTTCATATAGTCGCGCAAAACGTATATTAATATTTCGCAGGTTTCCAGAATAGCAATACTTATTGAAGCTGGTGACATTATAGCAGAAAACTTCATGTCTTCGAAGCTTCTACAAGTTACCAGATATGTAAGTTCTAAGAGTTAAAGCTAGTCTCTCCTTCGTAGATAAACTCTGGCGCATATTAGTATTTTTCCTACATAGAAAGGGTTGAACTAGTTGTAATAATTTATTAAAAGTATTCTTCATTCATACGGAAGTAGTTCTTGAAGTCACCTTGTTGTGAGATACTAATTTCTTTTAACAACACAACATGGGAATACTTTTCTCGTTTTACACTCCTTTTAACACTCCGTTTCATGGATAACGCTATAATTATAGCTACACAGGCTTTCTTCTGCAAATCCATTTGGTTGAAATTAAAACAATTATTGTGCTCTAAGTGAACGCCTAGATTGAAACTGAACTAAAATACTGACAATATTAATGATCGTGTAAAGGCGTAAACGTACTGACTAAGTATTGATGAATACTGACAATATTACTGAAGCAATAATATTGACACTATTATTGATCGTGTAAGGACCGCTTATCACTTAGAGTTATGCCAAGCATTCTTCTCCCCATTGCTCTTTGTGTTATTGCCACTCTACTTGCAGTCTTATTAGTAAAGATTATCGTAGTCTTCACGCTATAGGTTAACATTGGTAGTATGTAGGAATCATATATTTTTGCCTTAAGTTCTTTGGGAGAACTTTTTTGTCATCAACACAAACGAAAGTCCTCCAAATACCACCCACCCCAAACTTATTCTTCTGCTTATTTCAGCGTTCTGGTTGTGTCTCCCAAGGCTGAGGATATGGCCCAAGTAACTGTAGTTGTTCACATTTTCTATTCTATTTCTGACTACTATGTTAACATCAACTTCAGGATCAGTAGACATAATATTTGTTTTTTCTGCATTCATGCAGAGCCCTATCTTCCCTGATTGTTCATTCAGCTGTTGTAATTTCTCTTTCATTTATTGCGATCAAAACGATATCGTCGGAATAGCGTAGATGATTCAATTCTTTGCCATGAATGTCAATATCCACCCGTGTCCAGTCCAGTTCCTTAAAAACGTTTTCTAGTCCTAAAGTAGAAAGTTTTAGAGACAAGGTATCTCTTTGCCGTATCCCTAGAGTCATTGGAATGTTATTTGATAGACTATATTTATTTCTATTGTAAGGGTTGCATTATCTTAGATAGTTTTCATCGAGCTTGAGTATCGGACGTCTATTCTGCATACATGATTGCAATCATCAAGCACCTTCAGCGTTGGTGTTATTTCGATAGTATAAAAAGCCTTTTCGTAATCCACGAATGCTAGCACCAACGATAGGTTGTATTCATGGCATTTTTCGATAAGCGATCTAATTCTCTATAAGTGGTCATTTGTTCCATAACCTAACAATACCCTGTGTACATAGTTGCTGGCATCATTACTTTCTTCAGATTCGGCGGGGAGGGACTTAAATCAATTCAGTTTCGTAAATCTACTGCCTTGAGGAGGTTGTTTAGGTAAACATTAAATCTTTTTATTTAATATTTTAGTCGAGTGTTTTAAATTCATGCAGAAAAATAATTAATAAGAATATTTAAAAAGATAGAGGAAAAAGCAAAAGAAGTGGGGTTACAAATTAACGATGGAAAGACGAAGTACATGATAATGGGAAAACAGATAAAGCAATCAAGAGCGAGTTAAAAATAATGAGCACAGGAGGTGGCACGTACATTTTCGAAAAAGTACATAGGTTTGTATACCTAGGGGTAAAAATTGAAGAAAGCGGCCACGAGGACCAGGAAATAAAAGCAAGATTGTAAACAAAAATCAAAAATATGCAGCCTTAAGACCATTACTGAAATCACAATTGGTGTCCAGAAATATTAAAGTAAGGATATATACAAGGCAATTTTGAGGCCCAAGACTTATGCCTGCGAGACGTGGATGTTAAAGTAATCAGAAAGCGACCTATTGGACAGATGAGAGAAAGATACTGAGAGCTATCTATGGACAAGAACAGAAGAAGGTTAGAAAAGAAAGACAAATAAAGATATAGATGAATTATACATGGAACCTAGATTATCTATATTATATTTATGTATAGTAAATCACAAAGAATCAGGTGGCTGGGACATGTAGAATAAAGATTACAAGGGGAGAGAATGCCCAAAGTAGTGATATACAGAAAACCAATAGGTAAAAGAGGAAAGGGGAGACCACGGAAAAGATGGCTGGAGCAGGTGCAAGAGAATTTGAAAACTATCGGAATTGGAAATTGGAGGAACAGAACATCAAAGAATGACAGAGGGGAATTGTAAATGAATTTTCGAAAAAGTGTATGTAATAGTTATGCGTGTACCGACAGCTGGCCCTGCGACACTTGGCCCTGCGACAACTCGCCTCGGACAACTGGCCCTGGCGACAACTGGCCCTGACGACAACTGGCCCTGGCGACAACTGGCCCTGGCGACAACTGGCCCTGGCGACAACTGGCCCTGGCGACAATTGGCCTTTGCGACAACTGGCCCTAGCGACAACTGGCCTTATTGTGACTACTGGCCTCAGTTTGTATCAATTTGCAGAATATTATATATTGTGAGTATCGGAAAGTAATCTAAATACTTTGCCTCTTGATTATTAACTTGATTATTGCGTTTTGCGTTTTTTTTGCGACTGAACACCTTAAAATGTAAACATGCAAATTAACTTCCTATTATTTACCGGTAACTCTTAAAATTTGGTTTTAGTAAAAGTTCTCACAGAAATATAATATGGCAAGAGTACGTATTGTCCAACATAAAATGATATATTTCATTGTTTTATGTTCCTGCAGTTATATTTTAAATTTAAGCCAAATTTTTACTTATAAAGTTGGCGAAAATGACTGACATCTCGGCTTGGATTAAATTGTTTTCGTGAAACCCAAATGTGACAAAATCAACCACAAAATCCTAGGTTATAATTATAATTTGTACTCATTATAATTAAATTAAATTATAATTTGATACCGGCCATTAGTGTATTGCTTAATAGATTTTCCACGGGTACCGCTATAGTAAGTTCTATTTTTTAATTTTTTTTAGTTTATTTTATACTATTATATATTTAATATTTTTTTAGTAATCTAAAGAATTCTTAAAGCAAACACATGGAGACCATTGTAAGATTTGGAACTTCACAACGGGGAAAGCCTACTGTCATATATAGGAACTATGAGTACTGGTTTGTAGCAAATAATAATGAAGGTGAGTCAACTTGGCGATGTTCTAAATATCGTTTGTTAGGCTGTAAAGCTCGAATTAAAGTCAATGAGTCTTCTGTGGTTGGGAACGTCATTCCAGAACATTGCCATGAAGGAAATGTGGCAACGGCTTTAGCTAGAAAAGCAGTAGGTGAAATGAAGACAAAGATGAAGGAATTACGAGCTACACCAAGAGCAGTGCAAGGTGAAGTCGAACAAAACGTACCCGATAGTGTTTTGATGGCGCTCCCAAAAAAAACATCATTATGTAGAACTCTACAGCGTCAGCGTAAAAAAGACAATGCCGAAAATGATCTTCCAAAAATTCCAACTGATCTACATTTTGCTTTTCCTGATAAGTTTGCTGCCATGCTACTTTTCGATTCTGGACCTGGAGATGATCGGTTAATAATTCTTGGCAACCAAACGCTACTTGACGGACTGGCAAGAGCAGACATTTGGCTTGCCGACGGAACGTTCAAAGTTGTACCGGAAATATTTTTTCAACTTTATACTGTTCACTTCCAATTTGCGCCTGGTATTAATCCGGTGGGTTTATATTGTCTCCTCACGAATAAGAACAGAACAACGTATAATCGCCTACTAAACGAAATTCAAGCTCTTATTCCAGATGCAAATCCGCGAAAAATTTTGCTCGATTTTGAAACTGCTTCAATGGCTGCTTTTGCTGCAGCCTTTCCAGAAGCCATTATTACTGGTTGCTATTTCCATTTATGCCAAAGCGTCATGAAAAAAGTTCAGCAACTTGGAATGAAAGAAGATTATGACACTAACGACGTCTTTCGTGAGAGGATTCGTAGTCTGGCTGCTCTTGCTTATGTTCCTGCCCCTGAAATTATTGCCGCTTTCGATATTCTTGTCGAGTTCATGCCTATTCACGAGCATATGGATGAACTCTTGGCGTATTTTGAACATACGTATATTCGAGGTAGACGCCGACATACTAATGCGCTTTATTCAATTGATTCGTGGCACCAGCATGAAGCAACTATTGATGGAATTGCACGAACGACGAACATCGTTGAAGGATGGCACTTCGGTCTGCAGATACTATTCCAGTGTCATCATCCAAATCTTTGGAAATTTTTAGAAGGTCTTCATAAGGACAGCCAGTTACATGTAGCGTTATTTCTGCAAGGAGTTGCGGGTGCTCAATGTCGACAAATATCACGGTACCGCGAATTAAACATAAAAGTTCAAAACGCAGTTAGTAGATACGGTCGAGTTGAAGTGTTGACGTACTTGCGGGCTATTTCTTATTTGTCCCATTCTTAATATTCTTCTATTTTTTTTTAAATATAATTTAGCGTTTTTAATTACAAGGTCATTACGCTTACATTTCATTATTATATTAATACATTGGTATAGTTATATACATTTCAATTGGTATTGTTTACTTAAACGAAATCAATTGTTTTAGTTCTATTAGTCTTGTTATTATTCCATTGACGTTCCATTGTAGTATAAAGTTGTTATCAATTTTTTTGGTTTTTTTTTGTGTTCTGTTTTTGTTTCATTATATTGTTTATTAATAAATTTGTTTTTTATTATTGTATTTATTTATATTACAAGCTTTTCATTCAATCACAAAAATGTCTCCATATTAATATGATAGATAATATTTATATATCTATTTATATATTTATATGAGAATAAAAATATGGGGTAAGGTAAACTGCACTCCGAAACCACCTGATAATGGTAAACTGCACCCCGGGTAAACTGCACGAAATTTTGAAAACTGGTGAACTGCACTCCGAACATTTTCCAGGTAAAAATAAAAATGGTAAACTGCACTCCAAACAAAAATTATTAAATTTTTTTATTAAAAAACAAATCTCCGCGTAAAGTTAAATCTGCCGCAAAGAGGTGGATCTGGCGCGAAGAGGTGGATCTGCCGTTAGGTTAGTGTTAGTTTTTGATATTTCTTTAGAAAACTAATTAAAAACAAATAAATCTTCACGTAAAGTTAAATCTTCACATAAAGTTATATCTTCCGCAAAGAGGTGGATCTGCCATTAGGTTAGTGTTAGTTTGTGATATTTCTTTAGAAAACCAATTAAAAAGAATTTAATCTTCACGTAAAGTTAAATCTTCCGCAAAGAGGTGAATCTTCCGCGAAGAGATGGATCTGCCGTTAGGTTAGTGTTAGTTTTTGATATTTCTTTAGAAAACTAATTAAAAACAAATAAATCTTCACGTAAAGTTAAATCTTCATGTAAAGTTAAATCTTCCGCAAAGAGGTGGATCTTCCACGAAGAGGTGGATCTGCCGTTAGGTTAGTGTTAGTTTTTGATATTTCTTTAGAAAACTAATTAAAAACAAATAAATCTTCACGTAAAGTTAAATCTTCACGTAAAGTTACATCTTCCGCAAAGAGTTGGATCTGCCGTTAGGTTAGTGTTAGTTTGTGATATTTCTTTAGAAAACCAATTAAAAACAATTTAATCTTCCGCGAAGAGGTGGATCTGCCGTTAGGTTAGTGTTAGTTTTTGATATTTCTTTAGAAAACTAATTAAAAACAAATAAATCTTCACGTAAAGTTAAATCTTCATGTAAAGTTAAATCTTCCGCAAAGAGGTGGATCTTCCACGAAGAGGTGGATCTGCCGTTAGGTTAGTGTTAGTTTTTGATATTGCTTTAGAAAACCAATTAAAAACAAATAAATCTTCACGTAAAGTTACATCTTCCGCAAAGAGGTGGATCTGCCGTTAGGTTAGTGTTAGTTTGTGATATTTCTTTAGAAAACCAATTAAAAACAATTTAATCTTCACGTAAAGTTAAATTTTCCGCAAAGAGGTGGATCTTCCGCGAAGAGGTGGATCTGCCGTTAGGTTAGTGTTAGTTTTTGATATTTCTTTAGAAAACCAATTAAAAACAATTTAATCTTCACGTAAAGTTAAATTTTCCGCAAAGAGGTGGATCTTCCGCGAAGAGGTGGATCTGCCGTTAGGTTAGTGTTAGTTTTTGATATTTCTTTAGAAAACCAATTAAAAACAAATAAATCTTCACGTAAAGTTAAATCTTCACGTAAAGTTACATCTTCCGCAAAGAGGTGGATCTGCCGTTAGGTTAGTGTTAGTTTGTGATATTTCTTTAGAAAACCAATTAAAAACAATTTAATCTTCTCGTAAAGTTAAATCTTCCGCAAAGAGGTGGATCTTCCGCGAAGAGGTGGATCTGCCGTTAGGTTAGTGTTAGTTTATGATATTTCTTTAGAAAACTAATTAAAAAAACAATACTCCGCGTAAAGTTATATTTGCCACAAAGAGATGTGGATCTGCCGCAAAGAGGTGGATTAACCGCTCCCTCGAACTCATTACTATTTCGGGTCCCCACTATTTCGTGATTATAAAAATAAATATTTTTATTTTATGTTTACCTGGAAAATGTTCGGAGTGCAGTTTACCAGTTTGCAAAATTTTGTGCAGTTTACTTGGGGTGCAATTTACTACTTTTTTTTCGGCTACCTGCAGTCGTTCGTGCAATTTACCGTCACCCAAAAATATACGTTTTTGTTTCTAAAGTTTATTATATCGGATAACTAGTTTCGCCTTTACGACTAAGGCCAGTAGTCATAAGGCCAATTGTCGCTAGGGCCAGTTGTCGCAAGGGCCAGTTGTCGCCAGGGCCAGTTGTCGCCAGGGCCAGTTGTCGTCAGGGCCAGTTGTCGCCAGGGCCAGTTGTCCGGGGCGAGTTGTCGCAGGGCCAAGTGTCTCAGGGCCAGCTGTCACCAAATCTTAACAAATTCGTCGTTTATTGGACATTACGCGACGTTCTATGCAGGAATCTGAAGTACTCATTTGTGCGTTTTTGGTGGTGTTTACATTGTTAACGTGGGCTAGTTAGGAGTCCACAGTTTCATCATTATTTGCTGTACATGAGTGTTGGAGGTCTACTTATATTGCTTGGAGATAGTTAAGAGAGACTTCGTCAATATCAACATTAATTCATGCATGACTGCGCCTGATAGCCTCCACAAATTTCTGAGAAATGAAATCCAACCTTCTGTAAATGCAAACTAGTTTACAATTTTTTGTAATTTGCAACATATTAATTTGAAGTAGAAGCTCGTGTGGAGTGTACCTTAGCTCAGCTTTACTCGGTCATTACTTGATGAACAAATACGAATTTACCGAAAAATATGTAAGGGGTAAATCTAGCTCACTTCAACTGAAGAATTCAGCGTGCCATCTCCAATTTTGATAAAAAGTTAAACATATCACAAGGAAGTAAAATAAAAAATATGTCTTAGGTTTTTCTCTAACTTGAGTCGTTTCCATGTTACGGAAAACTAAAGGTGACACTTTTCAGTTTACACACCCGAACGTTATAGTATATTAAGTATCAAGAACAGTAAGGACATTTTACCGATCGAAGACAATTGTTTGGAGGAGGAGCGAAGCGACGACTCCAATTATTGTCTGAGATCGGTAGTCCTTAATGTTCGAGATGCTTATGACGTTTTTTGCGCGACTAAATTTATTAAAATACATTTAGATGTGTATTTAATAAATAAAAATATTTTATTCTCTTTATATCAAGTTGCCTTAATGTCGTGGAAACAGACGCGGTAAGCAATCACATAGAGCATAGTCGCACAAATAAAATACTTACCGTCGCCATAAAAATACTTACCGTCGCCTTATCCTTAGCAACTAGTAAACAAAACTTACTGTCGTGGAAACAGACGCGGTAACCAACCAAATAGAGCATAGTCGCGCAAAAAAGTATATAACTTTGCAACTAATGAACTTAGAGGGATGATTCGTTTTTATAATAAATTTATTCATTTAGATTGATATTAAAATTTAATAAAAGAAAATTTTCATTATGCAATACATTTTTTAATTGCCTGTTTTGCACCCCTCCCCAAACGGATCTTTTTTTATTCTTCTAAAATTTTATATAGGTAAAATACATATTATGCCAGGACTAATCTATTCAACAAGTGTTCTAAATTTCATCATGGGCCGACAATTGCGAATTGAGAAAAAAAATTAAATGTAACTTACCATTATAAAATTGTACTATAGTTAATACATACTTAGTAAAAAAATTTAAAAAAATGTTTACTAAATTTATTTTGATATAATAGTTCTTTGGAGTGTCATTAAACTATAGGCTCTATATTTAATATTAAATTATATATTTCTCTTTAGAATTGCTTTAAGTTATCAATATTATGTAAATTTGGTGGTAAGCTGTTGTAGAGTTTCAAACACATGTAATGAGGGCTACTTTCCGTACCCGAGAGAGAATGCAAGGGGTATAGATAAAAATTATTCCTAGTAGGATAAGAGCCATGTTTTAGATTAGTTACAAATAAGCCCTTATGCTTAAATAAGAACAACACACAATCGATAATGTAAAGTCCGTGGTTATTACTATGTAAATACGAAGCTCATGAAAAATATGTTTTGAAGCTTATTTGAAGAGAATTTAATTTTATATCTAACTAATTTTGCCGTAAAGTTGAAGGAAACTCGAGAAATCTGCGTAAAACTGTTTTTTATCCGCTTCTTCGTATTTTTAATTTATTTTTAGTAACCGAATCCAACTTCATCCCACGATCAAATTTGGTACACACGCTTAACACAATTAAACATAAAAATAGTAAAATACTTAAGAAGGAAAAAAGACCCGTTTAGGAATAGGGGTTAAAATAGGATTAATATTAGGAAATTATTATTAGGGGTTGAAAACATAAATTCTTATTGAATATTTAAATAGAATATTCATTTACCTCGACAGAACATTTTTTATTTTTAAATTTAAATTGTTGATGAAGTTACAGTCGTTTGATGATGAAGTCTACATACAAACTTTTTTACCTTTTGAAGAAATCCTTAAATTTGTATTTTGTATTTATAACTACGCTACTGTGTACCAAGTTTCATCAAATTTGGCTTGGATCAAGTCAATTCTTCAGTTGATGTGAGCTGGACTGACCTACAAACAAGAAACCATAACAGAACAACGAACCACCGGAAATCTTCAAGATAACCAAGTTGTGTATACCAAGAAAACCAGTAATATTTATAATAGGTCAAACAAAGGACAAATTTGAAGGGTCTTTTTATAATACGCGAAATATTTGAAAATAACACGGTTGAAATTGAAAATGATAACAAAATTCAACAAGTACATTTAAAATTATTAAGGAAACCTAATATTACAGATGGTCAGAAGGAAAACGGTCATGGCCTGAACATTAGCGAGGTCAACTGCTAACGCAAAGCCCCGGTTCGACTCCGGGTACAGTCTAAAAATTTCTTTACCGTCTTCCGCGCTTCGGAGGGCACGTAAAGCAGGCGGTCATAACAATACACAATAAAAAACCGGGTACAGGAAACAAACATTCTTCTTATGCACAATGAAAGGATTAGAAGCAACCTAATCCATCCATCTATTCGGATGGATTGAAATAGGAATTATGGTGTACGAGAAGAAGTGGCGATTCCATCGACTTTCACAAACTAAAAGAAAACCCAGGGATGCTGCCTGTTTACTTAGGTACAGCAAGTAACATAACATTAATTTAGGTTACGGCTAAAGTATTTTAGTTTATCAACTAGCCAATCGCTTGGTTATTTTCGTAGAAAACAAAATTTCTACTTTAATAGCTGCAAATTTGGCTAATTCATAAACTCCCCAAGAAAGTTGGCTAGTTTATTTAGTTGCATTAGAGTAAACATAATAGCCAATATTTTTGGTTATTTTATAAATTATTCAATTTCAACTGGATCGGATAAAAACTGTTATTCCGGTAATAAATAATTACCAATACGTTGGCTAGTATGGAAACTAAGGAAATTTAGTAACCGGTAATTTTAGGTTAGGAGTTTTATTTTCTATTGGGAGTATTCTCCATGGAAGTTGCCTACTATAGGATAGTCTTCTATACAGGCAAATAAATTGACTCTTGCACCCTCAAATTTTGCCTGGGATAATGGATCTAATCTTAAGTGCATATTACACGGTGCCTTTTTTCCATGCGATCGATCGCAGCAGCCGATTGCAGCAACCGAACGCACGTGCGATTTTTAGCAACCGAATGCAGATGGCTATTACACGGTGCGATTTTTGTATGCAATTTTAGGGATGCGATCAACAGATGCCATCATAATTATATATTCTCTTGTCCTTGTTTTTATAATCACTCAAAGACACTTCATATAAACAACGGTGTTGTTTGTAAAGTTTGATGAAAGCTTCTAACCATTGCTTTTCCCAAAAGAAATCCATTTTCAACAAATTAAAAAGCACAACCTTTAACCTCAAAGTTTAAGTAAAATATGTAGTATTTGTTACGTCAATTTTATCTATTGGGATAACTGCAATAACACGAAATGTTACTAGAAATAACTAGATCACATGAGAAAATCGCCTGAAAACTAGAACCTGTCCTATTACTTAAAATTGCACGTGCGTTCGGTTGTCTGTGCGATTAGCTGTTTACACAAGCCGTTCGGCTGCTGCAATCGATTGCTGCGATTGATCGCATGGAAAAAAATCCCGTGTAATATGCACTTAATGATAACGGAACGCAAAAGGAATGTCCGTCGTGTAGGGAATAAGATGGAAAACTTGAGTTGACGTTGAAAGAAAGAAAATTAGATGTATTGCTGTTATCAATGAAACTAATAAATAATTAGAGAGCACCTGCAATCTTTAGAAATATACAATGACATACAGTGAAGTCCCACACGAACAGAGAGCCTCTACAAGCTTTGAAATCTTAAACAACAGGAAGTGGTAAACATAACCTCCTACAACTTCATAAACGAGAAAATCGTTACATTGAAGCAAAATAGAGAGAGGTAACATGCCGATAATAGCAGGAGTATATGCACCGGATGAAGGTACAAAATGAAGACACAGGAGAATTTTACAAAGATTTGCAAAAGGTAGTAATAACATCGGAAAAATGACTATCTTGTCATAGGAGGAGACTTCAACGCTCGAATTAGAAGAGTGTCAATAGATAATGTAATCAGTGTACTTCTTCTTGTTCACGTTCCTTCTCAACTGTCTACGATAGTTTGCATATTAAGTGAGCTGTGAATTTATTTCGACTTATGGAGGCGAAAGTCTTATTGTTTGGATTGAAATTTGTAAGTGCATTACCGCATACTCAGTGTTCAAGAATTGAAAAGATTCGAATGAAAACTAACACGTAAAAGATTATTATTAGCACCATAACCTCAAAATGTAATCATAGCGAATGCACAAAATCTTATTCCGATGATTCCAACTCAATGTAATCAGTCAAATGTACCCGCCATGGGCGACTAAAATTCACAGGTCACCACTTACAAGTGGCGCAGCACTCTCCACCTTAGCAACCTGCATTGACATATAGTACGACATACTATAACCAGCATCACGCTGAAAATTCTCAAGTGAGTTCACCACAATATATTCCACCAAGTCAACTAGAATGGAAAACTGCCCAAAATAGAAAGCGAATTCGAAGCTCCGAGCAAAATTCAAGAATCTATAAACAAAAAAGGGTTAGTGATTACTGGTTGAACGCTCCTTTTAAAACACAAAATAGATATCCACAGCTAGCTGAAGTTGGAGAAGATGACGAAGCAAAAGAAAATACCAAATTTTCCAATTCAGAACCTCCACCAATTTTTGTTGAGGGTGTAACGAATATTAGAGCGCTCATGGAACTATTGATCAAAACATTACAGCATAGTCAAGTTAAAATACAACCAACTATTGCCGAAAACTACAACAGCATCACTAAAGAGTTGAAGTCAAAAGGTATCAATTTTCACACCTACAAACCTAAACAAGAAATGCATTTCCGAGTAGTTCTAAAGAACCTACTCTCATCATTCGTACGATATTGACTGACTCAAAACGGAACTACAAGAATTAGGACATACAGTAGCGTTCATAATATATGAAAAAAAATTTTCAAATTGGTAATAACGCGAATATTATATACTTAAGAGAATTTAATTTTACTCATCGTTCAAAATTTATTGGCAAAATCTTTCGAACATAATTAATTGCAAATTAAAGTAATATAATTTAGATATTTTTTATAATTAATTTGTTACAATAGTTTGAAAGACATACAGTATCATGTCAAGTAAAAAAAATTATTCGGAAGGTTTTAAAAAATCAGTTTTAAAGTGGTTGGATGATGGAAACACAATGACATCAGCCAAAAGGCAATTTGGGGTACCACATCAAACAATAAGTTTTTGGAATAAGAAAAGAACAAAATATGGAACCGCGGACTCGCGACGAAAAACAGGACGACCAAGAAAAACGACACAGAAGGACGATAAAATGATTGTCCGTGAAGCAAACAAAAATCCTCGCCTCACAGCTGTTGAAATCGTTCGTGATTTTAACGAAAACCGCGAAGATAAAATAAGCGTTTCGACGGTAAAACGTCGACTATATACTGGTGGACTATTTGGTAGACGTCCTTCGAAAAAACCATTAATATCAAAGAAGAATCGGATGGCCCAATTAAAATTTGCAAAAGACCATTTACACTGGGATATAAAAGAATGGTCTAAAATTCTTTGGAGCGACGAAAGTAAATTTAATTTATTTTCCTCGGATGGTATAAGGTATATTCGACGTCCGAAAGGTAAAAAATATAACATTAAGTATCATGTTCCTACTATAAAGCACGGTGGTGGAAATGTTATGGAGTGGGGCTGTTTTTCCCGTGATGGTGTTGGACCGTTACACAAAATTGATGGCATCAAGGATCGATTCGTGTATGCCGACATATTGAAGAATAATATGCTACCACATGCTAAGAGTAAAATGCCACGCGGATGGACATTTCAGTAAGATAATGATCCAAAGCACACATCTAAACATGTAAAGGAATACATGAATAAGGCCAAAATTCGCCTGTTTGAGTGGCCTAGTCAGTCTCCAGATCTAAATCCGATAGAACATTTGTGGGAAGAACAGACGGAATGGGCAAAAATTCCATTAGAGCGTTTAGTGAAGCTGGTTGACTCTATGCAATCACGGTGCAGGGCCGTTATTGCTGCAAAAGGATTCGCAACAAAGTAATAAATACTTCTGAACTTGATTATTCAATTACACTACCGTATTTTTTGTTTTTACGCGATTTTTAAATGTACATGTTTTAAAGAAATATTTAGACTTTTTTTAAATAAAATTTTTAAAGACGTATGTGGTTATTGAAAGAGATGTAGTTATACTTTTTAATTCCCAACTACATAAACAATAAATTTTGAAAATATCAAAGACAAAAGTTGGAATTTGAAAAAGTTATTGTAAAAAAACTATTTTGCCAATATATTATGAACGCTACTGTATAGTGGTAAATACTTGAAACATAAAACGCCGGGTTAGCAAAAATCCTTTAGATATATTTTACATCGACCTTCAACAAAATGAAAATAATAGAGAAATATTCAAAATTGTACGTCTTATGAACACCGTTGTGAAGTTTGAAGCCACATATGCAAAAAGAGAAATTCCACAATGTGCAAAATGCCAAAGATTTGGGCACACAAAAAATTACTCCCATAAACCTCCACGATGTGTCAAATGCACTGGCGATCATAGCACTAAAGAATTTTCAAGAAAAGAAAGAGATAATACGGTTAAATGTGTAAATTGTGAAGGTACTCGTCCTGCAAATTACAGGGGATGCTCAGTTCACTAACAAATTCAAGAGCGAATGTACCCGGCTCTACGAGAAAGAACAACTAATAAAAACTTGCAAACAAATCAAATGAATGCCTCTAACAACAATGGTGAACAAACAATAGCGCAAACTGAACTGCATGCAGGTCAAACTAATATTTCTGTTAACAGCACACAACAACCAATAATGCAACCACATATGGTACAACCCGATATCATATTCCCAGTGAGCTCGACAAAATACATACCAAAGTTATCCAAACCAACATAACCAGTCTACCCTAGCCAACAACCAAATAACTTAGAAGAACCCAAAGTCATGATGAAAAAGCTAATGGAGCAAATGGGAACTATGTTAAAGTTGTTGACCACCATACTCAGCAAAATAAACTAATGGCTGAGTTACTCAAAGTATCAACATGGAAAGCCAACGGCTTGTGCCAACATGCACAAGAACTTAAATTATTTCTAGAAATGCACAAAATAGATGTGATGTTAATATCCGAAACTCACTTCACTACAAAAAGTTATCTAAAAAATACCCAACTACGTTATATACAATACGCATCATCCTGATGGAAATGCCCATGGTGAAACGGCAATTATGATAAGTAAAAGTATTAAACACTATGAACTTGATAAATACCAGCATGATTACCTCCAAGGTACTAGCATAGTTGTTGAAGACATACTGGGTAACTATTTCAGCAATATATTGCCCACCCAAACACAACAACAAGATACATCAATATGAACACTTCTTCAGAACACTAGGCAACAAATTCATAGCTGGAGGCGACTTTAATGCCAAGCATCTTCAGTGGGGCTCAAGACATTCAACTACCAAAGGAAAAGAACTGCTAGAAGCAATAAAATATAATAGTATGTCGCACCTATGAACAGGCGAACCAACGTACTGGCTTACTGATAGAAGTAAAACACCAGATTTGATTGATTTTTTCGTAACAAAAGGCATAAACACGAAGTAGTGCAAGATGGAGTCGTTACTGGACCTAACATCTGATCACACGCCACTCCTACTGACGATGTACTCACAAATTCTTGGTAAGCCAAGACAGCCTTCACTAACTAGCAAAAAAACCAACTGGAATACTTTTAAGATGCAACTGGATGAACAAATTCATTTGAACATAGCTCTAAAATCAGAAGAAAACAGAAAATACAGTCGAACATCTGACAAAAACTATCCAGAATGCAGCTTGGTTTGCCACGCCTGATTGTAATGAAACCGCATAAAAGAAACAACCCCAATAATAATAAAACGAAAAATTGCCCAAAAACGAAAAGCGCGCAAGCAATGGCAAATAACCAGAACAATGGAGGACAAGAAAAAATTTAACAACGCGTCTAAAGATCTTAAAACATTGTTTCTTAATCTTAAAAATCAATCCTTTAACGAGTACATTAGTAAAGTGTCAGCGACAAAAGCGGCCGATTATTCCTTGTGGAAAGCAACAGGAAACATAAAACGTCCACAACAAACTATACCACCAATCAGAAAAGATAACGGAAATTGGGCAAGAAACGACAAAGAAAAAGCTTTAGCCTTTGCAGAACACCTTGAAAAACTCTTCAAACCATTTCCCTCAATGTTAAAAACAGATTAGACTTCTGACATCTATCATTACTTGGTTGCACCACTTCAGATGGACTTACCCATCAAACAGTTTAAAATAAAAGAAGTGAAACAGATCATCACATAAGAAATCAATCCAAAGAAAGCACTTGGTTTTGAGTTAATAACAGGCAAAGTAATACAACAACTAACACCTAAATGTATTAAACTTATCACATTTATTTATAACGCAATCATAAAATTAAACTACTTTCCTATGCAGTGCTCAAATTATCCTACTTCCAAAACTAGGAAAAGAGCTTCAAAAGGTGGAATCATACAGACCAATAAGTTTGCTACCTGTGCTCTCAAAAATATTTGAAAAACTCCTTCTTCAACGTCTACAACCAGTAATAGGTGAAAGAAATCTTATACCAAGTCATCAGTTTATACCATGTACTTGCGTCAAAAAATTTACAAAATAATCTCGACAAAATCCAAGTCTGGCTACAAAAATGGAGAATGAAGGTCAATGAACTGAAATCTACACATGTCGCTTTTACAATGCGCATGCTGAAGACGCAAAATACCTTGGTATGAATCTCGACAGCAGACTCACATGGCAAAAACATATATTTAATAATTGTAAACAGCTTGGGATAAAATTTAGACAAATGTATTGGCTGATTGGAGAAACGTCACAGTTATCTCTGGAAAACAAGATTCTTACATATAAGGCTATACTAAAACCCATATGGACATACGGCATCCAACTCTGGGTGACTGCCAGTTTATCCAATATCGAAATTTTGCAATTTAAAAACAAGGTGCTTAGAACAATCGCTAATGCACCATGGTATGTGTCCAACTATGTCATACAACACGATTTGCGTCTAAATTCTATTCGGGAGGAAATCTATAAGTACCACATGAACTACAGGAACAGATTGGAAAACCATCCTAATGAACTCGCCAACGCATTATTACTAGACAACACAGGCGAAATAAGACGATTGAATCGCTTCAAGACAACTGACTTAGCTACTCGATTTGCCCAATGATTTAAATTCCATTAACAGTCCGTGTGGGGTTGCTAGTCCTCCATCGGGCGCCTCCCCAGGTGGCGGATAGGGGAATGCCTCCTATATATATAGGTGGTGTCGGGGAAATGAAATACCCGAGGCGGACCAAAACTAGCATCACAGCGTCCGTCCAGATCGGGCGGATGCAAATATGGACCGAAAGACTACCGGCATAAGTGGTCACCAATAACTGGTGAACAGCTTCGGGTGGACGAACTGGTTATTGTAAGGGCACTCTTTTGCCCTGGGGCTGAGAAATTGTCCCCAAAGACGCATGAATTGCTGAAGCGATAAACGGCATAAGAATGCAGAAAGCAACGAGAAACTACTGCATTAAAGATTCGTATGGATATCTCTAGTATCATCATCATGAAAAGGTTCAGATCAAATAATTCCGGAGTAATAAGTCTCCCAATCGGATCTCCGGGGGGGACGGTTTTGAACAGTGTCGTGGATAGAAAATTGACATCGACATCGGGCGCCCTGAGATTAGGTACATGGAACGCAAATAGCCTTTATGC
This sequence comes from Podabrus alpinus, assembly GCA_932274525.1. Lineage (NCBI taxonomy): Eukaryota > Metazoa > Arthropoda > Insecta > Coleoptera > Cantharidae > Podabrus > Podabrus alpinus. The sequence continues at coordinate 90,113,767 of OW026451.1, forward strand.
GCCTGGAAGATTGGATAATATCATGTTGGAAATGGAAAGATTAAACCTAGAGATACTTGGCGTGAGTGATGTGAGATGGGCAGGAGCAGGGTCGATGAACACATCGAAAGGAGTAATGTATTACTCAGGAAACAACGACATACACCACAGATATGATGGAGTGGGAATAATTGTAAACAGGAAGCTAAACGGGTCAATGATAAACTTTACTCCCTACTCAGACAGAGTATTAATGATACAGTTAAGTACAAAGACTGGTAATATGAACGTGATTCAGGTGTATGCGCCAAGTGCGGACAAAGAAGAAGAGGAAATTGAGGAATTCTGTGCGCAACTAAATGAGGTATTGAGAAGCATAAAACTTTGCGAAGTCACCATTGTGATGGGAGATTTTAATGCTAAGGTGGGCCAAACAAAAGTAAATGATTGTACTGGCGGATTTGGTCTAGGCGACAGAAATGATAGAGGTGATAGACTGATCCAGTTTTGTCAAGATGAGAACTTCATAATAACAAATACGCTCTTCCAACTTCCGAAGCGAAGACTATATACATGGAAGTCCCCAGCCGATACAAAAGGGAAAATAGTAAGAAACCAAATAGACTTCATACTCATCAGAAACAGATACAAAAATGCCATACAGTCAGTAAGGACTTATCCAGGAGCTGACATCCACTCCGACCACAACCCGGTAATAGCAAACATACGAATAAAACTGAAAAAGATTGAGAAGAAACAGGGTAATAATATTGATATCGAACTTCTTAACGATGAGGTTATACGTGAAGCTGTGACAAAACAAATTAGAGATAGTGTAACAACAATAACAAAAGAAAACGAAGTGTATCAAGACATAGACGCAACATGGAATGGAATCCAATCGGCACTAGTAACGGTAATCAATGATAACTTGACTAGGAAAAGAATAAAAAGAAGACATGGATGAACGACAAGATCCTCGATCTAATGGAGGAACGCCGAAAGTATAAGAACAGAAACGAACAGCAATATAAAAATATGCACAAGACAATTCAACAAGAGATAAAAATTGCAAAAGCAGAATGGATTACCAAACAATGTGAAGAAATCGAGATGCACGAGAAAAATTATGATAGCTTTCACATGCACAAGAAAATTAAAGAAATGATGGGAAGCAGGAAGAACATGAGTGCAAACCACGTGATCAAGAATGCGGAGGGGCGCATAGTAACGGATATGAGAGAGAAACTTGAAACATGGAAAGATTATATTTAGGAACTTTTTGATGATGAAAGACCAAAGCGAACGGTATTGAAGGTTGAGGACGATGAACCCAAAATAATGAAACACGAATTAGAACATGCCTTAAAGAGTATGAAATACAGAAAAGCCACTGGACCCGATCAGATCCCCACAGAAATAATAAAACTATTCGATGAAAAGCTGTTGGACAACCTTCTGGACCTCCTTAATACAATATATGACACAGGTATAATACTGCAACAGTGGCTACGTTCAACTTTTATATTGATACCTAAGAAGGCAAGACCTAGAGAATGTTCAGAATACAGGACAATTGCACTCATGAGTCACGTACTCAAAATCTTCTTAAAGATAATACCTATATAAGAGGATCTATAGAAAACTAGAAGAGGGAAAATAGTAACACCCAATTTGGCTTCAGAGAGGGTCTGGGCACGAGAGAAGCACTCTTTGGAATTAATGTCCTTTTTCAGAGATGCCTGGATATGAATCAAGACGTGTTTGCGTGCTTTATCGATTTCCAGAAGGCATTCGATACGGTTAGACACGACAAACTGCAACAACTGCTGCTTCGAAGGAATATAGACCGAAAGGACATCAGAATAATTGCAAACTTGTATTGGGGACAAAATGCAAACGTGAAGGTTGAAAATGAGTTAACCGATGAAGTGGAAATACGCCGTGGTGTAAGACAGGGATGCATTCTGTCTCCGCTGCTGTTTAACATATACAGTGAAGCTATCTTTGAGATGGCCCTATCAGAGGAAACAGCAGGTATAATCATAAACGGAGAAAATATCAATAACATCAGATACGCCGATAATACAGTACTGCTGGCAGGCGACGGAGCGGAACTGCAATATATTCTTGAAAGAGTTATTCAGCAATGCAAGGAGTATGGAATTCAAATGAATGTGAATAAAACTAAATGCATGATAATCACTAAGTCACTTAACCAACAACTACAACTCTACGTGAACAACGCTGTAATTGAAAAAGTTGACTCTTACAAGTACCTGGGCACCAGGCTGGACCAGACAGGAGATCAGGCAACTGAGATAAGGACAAGAATAGAGATAGCAAGATCGGCGTTCGTGAAAATGAAGGGATTCCTCTGCAACCGGGATATCAGACTGGAACTGCGAACCAGAATACTTCGCTGCTACGTGTTTTCCACTCTACTATACGGAGTTGAAGCATGGACCCTCAAACAACTTCAAATAAAAAGATTAGAAGCCTTCGAGATGTGGTGCTACCGCAGAATGTGGCGTATACCCTGGACAGATAGAGTTACTAATGTCGAGGTGTTGAGGAGAATGAACAAGGATTGTGAAATTATACCATCAATTAAGAGGAGAAAGCTTGAATACCTGGGACATGTTATGAGAGGTCCAAAATAAGCCATCTTGCGACTCATCATGCAAGGGAAGATAAAGGGAAAGAGAAGCGTTGGTAGGCGTCGAGTGTCTTGGCTGAGGAACCTGCGCGAATGGTTTGGCTGCAGCAGCACGGAATTGTTCAGAGCAGCTGTTAGTAAAGTGAAGATAGTCATGATGATGTCCAACCTCCGATAGGAGAAGGACTGCAAGAAGAAGAACAGTGCAATATTTAATTGTATATTATTAAAAGAAAATTTTCAATGAAAAATTTTCTGCATGACCTCAAATTAATGTCACAACATTCACTCATTGTTTATTTGTATAGACAGATTGTAAAGATTAATTGAAATTTAAAAAAAACGTTCCTTCTCTTACCGTAGGTTGGCGATCAACATAGCTGTTTGTATCTTTTGATACTGCCTAAGATTCTTAAGCCATTATATTCTGCGACGACCATGTCCCCATCTTCCACTAATCTTGCCCTGAATTATCAGTTGGAGCAGTTCGTATTTCTCACCACGCATCGTATGCCCAAGATATTTCAACTTACGCTTTTTTACTGAATGGATTACTTCCAATGAAGTACCCATTCTTTGAAGCACCTCAACATCGGTAACACGAAAATAAAAAGGCCCGAAACGTCGGACAATAAAATTTTTTTTACTCATACCTATATCCGACAATAAATCTATTACCTAACATCATATAAAATTTACTCAAAAATTATAAATAGAAGACTAAAACAACATCGCTGAAGAGATGATTAGAATAAAAAAATAGAATAAAAAATTTTATATTTTACTAGTGTGGATAGTAGTGTATTGAAACGTTATGGAGAGCAATGTGTAAATAACATTTAAGTTTTTCATTCAATAGCCGTTTTGCAAGCTAAACTACTGACTTGACTATTATAAATCTTGTTTTAATCATTAGTAATTTTAAGAAATATGTGCAAGAAAATGGTACGTCTAGTTTGTTAACGTTATCTAGATACGTTTTTGAGATATTTGAAAAAACCAAGCAGCATTGCGTTTTTTATTTATAAGAGCGTTAATAGCTTTATGAACCGCGTTAATTATTCGACGCAAATTGAATTCCACGTATACACTCAAAACCATAGCGATTCATGGTATATTTGCAACCTAGGAAGACTAATTTGGGACTTAATTCCTTAAATTAGTTTAATAACATTGGGCTAATAGGAGATACTAATTATATAAATAAAAAAATTAGGCCAAGCAATTTTTTTTATTTATTTATTTCAGAATTGGCACAATCTAAAAATCGATTGCTACATAACAAAATCACTTTTACAAAGTCAATAAAACAAATTAATAAGCGCAGTAGTCCAGCGACAGTAGCTCTAATTTAGGCAAAACACAAATAATTACAGGAGAATATTGATTTTTGATACAGTGTGGTATTATACTTTTGACAATACTATAAGTTCACCAATACATTTCAAATAAACTGCTGATCTTTTTACATCACATAAAATACTTAAAATTTATATATACTTCAGAGAAGGCACTAGTCTAACAAATGATTTACTTTTTACTATGTTAAATATTGATCACGCAAAGGACATAATACACAAAAATTAAGAAAACCATGAGCATGCTTAAGGGTATGGTATCCAAGTGTCCAAATCGACTTGACTTTATTGATAAATATGCACAAAATAGTTATTGCATTTAAAAAAGGCTTAAAAGATTAGTTTGATTTTTAGAGATATTTTTAGATTATTAGAAACGGCAACTTCCTTTTTTTAATTTACAAGATATATTAATGTAATTTGGGCCATATGGGAAATAAAATGCAATTTAAAGTATTTATTTAAAGAAAAAGTTTTTCAGTAAATTAGCATATTACGAATGATCATACCATAAGAGGTTAACACCACTTTTAAAACTTTGATCAAATTCGCTTTTTTTCTATACAGACCGCATTAAAGATAATTCATTTGTTTTACAAAAACCCTGAAATGCATGCTTTTTTGTAATGTTATTTATTTGCAGTAATTTCTACAAAAAATGTTACTGGACCTGTATATTATGTCAAGATAATTTCATTGACAATTTTAAATATAGACGTTTTTGTAACAACATCAACAGTTTAGTTATTAATTAAAAGATAAATATTCATTTTTGTATAACATTAATCATTAGGGTCCTTCTAAAAAAAGTACTCATTCATTCTTCAATTGATTAAAAACAGGAGAATCCAAAAATCAACTTTTTTGTAATTACTTCAGATTTTCTTCCTAATGTACCCCAATTTTTGTTGGCACCAAATTATATTTTAGATACTCCATCAAGATTTTCATACTTAAACCATGGTCATGAAAATGTTCTAATCTTAATACTTATTCGTAATAATGAAATGAAAAATGTTGTGCCTTACAGAAAAATTAAGTACATTATTTCCATAAAATTAAAAGTTTGTTATGTTTGTACAAATTTTATATACATTATAAAAATAAATTAATAATTCTTCGTGCGTACGTATATAACTTTATAATTTTTCTTAATCTTCATCTACTAAATTCAAAAGTGTTATATAACATAAATTAAAAGTATTACAGTTATTATATAGGTACGTATAAAAAAAAGGAACAGTTTTTTAATTAATATCAAAAACGTAATAATTTGTATTAAATCCACTTTTACAATAATTATTTAGAAATAGGGTTAAGGCGTATAATCTGCTTGATATTAAACTTTGTCATAAAAGCAACACGCCAGGTATCCAGACCCATCACGCGTTTAGTTGCGAACTATACAGATTTCTTGACAATTCTGACATCAAAGAATCATTTTCACTATAATAGCGATATCGGTTTACAGACTATTTTGGTAGTCTTCTTTTGAATCAACTACACTAAGTGGTTTGCTTTAATCAATAAATACAAAGGCTATTAATCTTTAACCCTCAAATTAAATGGCTAATAATTATGATAAGTTACAATATTTATTTGTAAAAATTTCAAGTACCATAAATTTGGCTATTTAATTATCACTTCCATTTAACTAAATTGTATAAAAATATTTTTCAGGTATTACTACTACTCTGGGAGAAAGTTGGATAAAATACATAATTACATTGTATCAAAGGGTTTTTTTACTTTATATAATATATATTGGTTTTAAATTTCTACCTTATCTTTTAACTAGTCATGTACTAAATCATTTGAGAATAAATTAATAACAAAAAGGTAAATTAAAAAATCAAAAATTAAAATCACTGGTAAAAATAACATCAAGATTTGTATATTTCGTTTGCTTAATGAAATCAGTATCTTCTTCTCTATTTCTGAATTTTTAATTTTTACTAGCAATATGTAGCTGACAAACACGCATTTACAGGTTTCATATTAAGCCAAAAGCAGATATTCTGCAATCAAAAGATAATTCAAAACTTCAAAAAGTTCCATTAGCAATTCTAATCATCCCATTCTTATAAAATGGTATCGTATGTAAAGGTTACCTTATGTCAAGATAAAAATGTTGTTCAGAATTATAAAATTTTTCTTAATATATAGTTTCTTTTAAAGTTAGCATTTCCCTTGGAATCAATTACAAATTTTACATTTCCGAGTATCTAATTGAAGAAAATTTCATTTAGCTTGCTTCATATTTAGTCATTAATTACATATTTTATAGTAGGTACTAGTTATTTTATTACATATTATAATTTTCTTAAAATTAACAATTACTTTAAATTTGGTACATTAATTCACGATAAAGTAAAAATGCAATTTTTAAATGAAACTCAATTTTATGATTCCAAACAACTTCATTATATAAAATTGTGCCCCATCTTAAACGCTAATTGTAATTTTTTGAAATTACCATTATAATTCCTTTTCTTGAGATCGTTATCATCAGTAAAAATTAAATCAAAATATTTAGAAATAAAGTAAATATTTTCGATTTAGATTCAGATTTAGTAAATTTAATTTTTTTTTAAATTTTCAACTGAAAAGAATTAAATGGGAATATTTACAAAAGTAACATTTTATAATAATAAAATAATCACAATATATTAAATAAATAATTTCATGTTAGTTACATAAGCAACATAAAGCGGATAAAACACTGATTATTTGCAATTTACAAAATTTGATTGTTAATCACAATTAATTCGAACCTTAATAAGATATTCAATTTTTGTGTAATAAAATATTTAAATTTATATTATAAATACATCAATATTTGCAAATATTCAATAACTTGACATAGAATTTAATAGATCCACATTATAGATAATACTAATCTGTATTAATATCAATAAAGTTTAGTTTTGACAATTTATAATTTAGATACTTGCTATTGTAAATAATTCAATATATTATGTAGTTACTTCCAAAATTGTGTTATTGTGCAATAACAAATAATATTAACACGTATTAATAGATACCACAGAAATGTTTTTAACGTTTTATAGATATTTTTACACCAAACTTTTTTATAAAATGAGATAATTTATTATTTGTAGTTTCAATATATTAAATAATAATTATAATAAATTACACCAAAATTAAACAAAAAATATCAATTCCAATTTAATACTAAAAAAAGTAATAGCTTTGCTTATAGTAGTGAAATAAATTTTTAATTAAACCAACCCACAATGCTCCACTAAAGAAAACTTTAATATGGAATTTTTTTTATCAAATTCGTGCACCAATATCACAAACGGATCCGTAGACATTCCAGTCAGGGCATACAAGATACTTAAAATTTAAACCAGGTTTACAATTGTAAACAATATTAAATTAGGTACTGTTTTTCAAAATACGTAAACCTAATTTTAATTCTAAAATTGATCGAATTTTTATGATTGAGCGTTCAGCGGCAGTACTAAACAAAATAGAGCCAATCGCAACTCCCACTGGCAAATTTTGTGCGTCAAAAATGATCATAGATTGGCTAGATCACCATTCCAGAGCTTAATTTTTTGCGAACCGCTGTTGTCTTGCATTTTAAACCATTTACATACTTAACATTGATTAGCCAAGTATATTTATAGATCTGCATATTTATGTTATGGCCCACAAACTGAAATGCCTAGGGAACTTTTTTTTTGTTGTGCCATCAGCACTATTGCACTAAAACCCAAGTTTATATCGCGTGAATATAGGTTACATACCATTTGTAAGAAATTAATTCAAAAGGTCAAAATAATTCAAACCTAAAAGAATGGCAAAATTTATTGTAGAAAAATAAATTCGATCAATTAAGCACAATTTTCGTTATTATTGTGAGGAAGATCGTCATCAATATCATCAATGAATTTTCAAGGTCTGATGTGACAACATTGTGGTGTAATAAGCCTAGTTTTATCATTGATATGATGGCACAGTGATATTTATTTTTTACTTATTTTGACATTTTGAATTTATTACTTACAAATAGGAAGTGGCAAGAATCCCTGTTTGAATTAATTTTTAAAAATAGTAAATTATAGTGTAAGAGATACAAAAATAACTATCAATAAAGATTTTTTTTAATTTCAAAAAGAATATTTTTTTATCCAAAAAGATTGTAATATAATATATTAGTTATATACTATAATAATTTTATTAGAAAAACTTCAAACTATGATTTAGGTGTTAATAAATTTTTCATAAGATCTCACACTCGACGGCATTTGTAATTTCTACTTATTAGCAGTTCAACTTATTAGATTACATAAAAATAATCTTAGGTTTACCTATCTCTATTAAATTTGGCATATTGAATAAAATACAGAGGCACTTGAATTTTAAAATCCTAAATTTATAAGTAGTAACTACCTATATCATTAAATAATATAGTACTTATGTAGTATTTTTCCTAAAACAATTACTACAAAATACTTCCTACATTAATAATATTGTAACATCATCAAAATATCATTAACAACAAAACTATAAATCAATGAGACAGGTGGGTCTATAAAATGAAACAATTATTTCAAAATTATATAAGTATTTACAGGATTCCTCCAATAAAAACTGCAGCACGTACTAATCACAATCTTGAATTTTAAAATATGAATTTAACTAAATTCTTTGTGAATATATTTATTTGATGTGTGATTTTTAACAAATTCCCACAAGAAGTACATTTTTTTAAAAGGCAAATCAGGTGGACCAAATAAAAAGAACTTTGAATCTTCAACATACCCTCCATGACTTGAATTTTTCATTAAATCGTCCACATATTGTTTTGTTAATATTAAAGATGATGCATCGGTGTGCTGAATATTTTCATTTTGTGCTAAAATTCCAGTTATCAAAACATCGTCAATCCAAAAATAATTAGTCTTTTGAATAGCTTTGTATAACTCAAATAAAATATCTGGCGAGTATAAAATAGCCCAACCTGGACAATAGGGTGGATAATATTTATTACTAAATTCATGAAATGAGACCCTCCATTTAGATCTAAAAGTTCGCTTAACAGGAGAATTAATTATTACATTGCACAGCAATAATTTCTTAGCACCATATGGAGATAACGCAGTTAAAAAGTCCATCATTATAGGCATATTAACAAACACATCGTCATCAGTCTTAAGTACATATTTGGCATGTGCACAGTGATAAATGGCATACTTGAACGCCATAACGTGCTTGTAAGTCATATTTCTATAAGCATCAATGAAATTACCTTGAACGAAATCTCCGTATACTTTATTTTCTGCATCTAACATTTTTTGCACTTTATGGCTACTGACATTTCCAACTATAAAAACAATTTTTATATTGTCGTTTTTCGTGCCCCATGTTTTGCGAATACTCTTCCGTCGTCCATAATTTTTTGGCGAAGTATGAATAAGTACCAATAGAAAAAGTGATGATGAACAATTGTTGACAATTTGAAATTTAAATGAAGTATAATTCATTAGAGAGCCATAATCGTTGGAAGATAGAGATCGTGTTGGATATTCGTACATAGAATTTGCGGCATTGGGTATATAAACGGGAGAAGGAGAATTAGTTTGACTAGTATTACCATGATTATTTGAAATAATGGGGCCACCAATGTTCATTTGCCAAATTGACAAGCATATTATTAATGTTATAAGTAACCAAATCAAGTTGGGTTTAAATTTTCTCTCGAACATTTTGGCGTTGTATTAAAATATTCACCATCTGTTAAGTACGAATTTTGAATCTGTAACAAAAAGAAATTATTAAATTACATAGTAAATTTTAATTTTTCAGATTTCAATAATTCAATTCACTTCGCGATCGGGTAACGAAGTCTAATATTGAATTTAATAATTCACGATATGAAATGGTACAATTTAATTACTTCTATACTAATAAGTTTTCGAAAAGAGTAAATTTGTAAATAATTTATTGAAAGAACTAAATTAAGAATTGTAATCAATAGGTCTAATAATGAGAACTTTATATGTATAATAAGTGTTCTCGTATTTTTCTAAATAAGCAGTGCAACCTCTAAAATTCGTACTCACGGTAATATAACCAGAATTCCCGAAATTTGAATCCCAAGGGATTGAAGCAAAAATAAATAGGGATGTTTCATGACGACTGCATGCAACTTGATTATTAAAAAACGTCAAATTGACATTTATTAAACACATACATTTCTTTTTGAGAGGATTATATTGAAACTACAGCATTAGGCAAAACTCCACACTCAGGATTAATAATGCATTTACGTTCTTTTTCAATTTTTCCCTTTTGTCGAAGATCAAGAACCATATTATTTCATTTGCGCCACGATTCGAGTGCATTTAAATGTTCACTGATCATTTTACAGTGCGAAACTAATTTAACGTTTTTGTAAATCTTGATATCATCATCATCGGTATATAATAAGAACTTGCAATTTTTAAACACATTTACGATATCGTTTATATACAAAACAAACAACAAAGGTCCTAAATGAGATCCTTACGGTACTCCCACCAAAAATAGCTTTAGAAAGCTTGCCACCAAATTTAACTCTTTAAACTCGATTAGAGAGATACTATGTTATTGAATTTCCCACACCCATGATATTTAATTTGTAAATTAACCTTTGCAAATCGACTCGGTTAAAGGCCTTATGCTGATCACAGACTGATCAAGCAAAAACAAAACAGTTTTCAACACAATCAAACAAAAAATTTTGTCTCACAACGTTTTTGCTTGATCAGTCTGCGATCAGCTTTAGTAAAATCTGTGTATAAACAGTCAATACTTAAACCGGATTCCATGGAACGAACAATGTGACCAATAAATGAACATAAATTTGTGGAGGAAGATCTAGCTTTATAAAACCCATGCTGTTCTTCAATTATAATACCTTTGACAACGTTAAACAAAATTCCAGTAACCATGGACTCAAAGAGTTTGGTAATGCACGACAAGATACAAATAGGTATCTGTAATTTTTTACATTTGATTTGCAACTATTTTTATGTACAAGGGTCACTGTTGATACTTGCCAAATATCCAGAAAAATTGATAGATTTATCAAACAATATCTTTAAAGGCTGAGCTAAAATATTACTACACATTTAAGAACATCGGAGGAATACAATAAATTAATTAAATATGTAAGTTTTTATATTTCTTTTTGTCAAGTAAATTTTTTTAAATCTTTTATTATAATGACTAGAGTCCGGATTTATATGTTTTTACATGTTTTATTTGCTCTATCTAGAAAGCAAATTTTTAGTATCTTATACCTTTTCCGGAAATCGTCATTGAAACAACATTTCCCTGCTTATGCACGCGCAGGGAAATTGAACTTTACTGACTAGTCCGGTAATAATTAGTAAGGTTAATAATAACAAAATAAAATAGACAAATGTCAATGTCAAAAAATGTCGTTCAATTAGTGTTTTAAAATTTCGATTTTAAATTTCGATTTTTTACGATTTTCGGAAAAATTTAATACAAAACATGTCAGTAAAATGTCTCACTTGACTCGGAGCTCTAAAATACTCGGCACGAAGTGCCTCGTATTTCAACATTGCCCCTCGTCAGTAATATGTCATTTTCCTGACTTTTATGTAAATAACTATTACCGGAAATCGTCATCGAAACAACACTTCCCTGCGTATTTACGCGCAGGGAAATTGAATCTTACTGACTAGTCCGGTAATATTTAGTAACGCAGGTAACAATGACAATTTTCGGAATAACTATTGTTTGTAACTATGTAGTCAACAAATTGACAAACTTGATTTTAGCTCATTTTAAAAATGTTGTTCAATTAGTGTTTTAAAATTTCGATTTTTTACGATTTTCGGTAAAATTTAATACAAAATACGTCAGGAAAATGTCTCACTTTACTCGGAGCTCTAAAATACTCGGCACGAAGTGCCTCGTATTTCAACATTGCTCCTCGTCAGTAATACATCATTTTCCTGACTTTCATGTAAATAACTATTCTCTACGAAATGAAGCAAAATACGAAGTTTTAATGCGCATATAATTTAATATTTTGGATTTTTACCGCATATAAAATTATTATCCATATAATCGCATATAACCGTATATATAGTCAATATTTGGCATAATTATGATTATTTATATGTAGGTGCAAGTTTTTTTAAATGAAATCCTAATGGTAAAAATGAAGAACAAAATCCAACCTTGTCAAACACATTTATTTATGGGTACCCGTTTTCTGGACCATTTCTTTCGCTTGCAACATGTTATATTTAAAAAAAATAACGCATTAGCACGTCTAAAACCTTCTAAATCAATAAATTAAAAATTTTATTATCACTTCTTATTTATTGGAGTCTGAAAAATATTACCATCTTTTTGTAACTTCTAAACTAATCTTGGCCTGCCCGATCCAGAAAATTTTTCAATAAATTATATATTTCTGCAAATTCCTAAATTAATAATTATATACTGTAAACATAAGTATATTATTTTTGTAGTATACAATACTAAAATTTTCGATTTTGCATTATATTTCTTTGTTTTCAGTTAAGTGCATATTATCCAAATTTCGGCAATATTACCGCATATACAGACTAATTTTAACCGTATAAAAAGTTTTTATCGCATATAAATCCGGACTCTAATAATGACTTATTAACATAAAATAACAGTTTATTAATTTTATGGAAACTTTTATAAAAAAAATTGTGTTTCAATGCGCATAGCTTTTCAACCACGGCAATTTTTCAGCAAGTGCAATTTTTATGATAACCTTTAAAATTTTACTACTTTTGGATTCTACACAAGTTGCCGAAAGTATGGTATTTTATTTGTATTCAAATGTTTACTGTTAAAAGATACGGAGGGTGAAGAAGTAATAAACTGCAAAAAAATTTTCTGCCCTTTCTGACATCTCGGCATTCCACACCTTTGTTCTGACCCAATTTGGTTAACTGCTCTTACACTTCGCCCTATTGAATATTAGGTTAATTACGCAAAAACTTATGAAAACTAAAAGTACAACGACGGACATTCATAATATTCGAGAATAAATTCCCAAAAACATGCCGATTCAGTAAATAACGGGCGATAACTAGAAATCTGGACTGACTTTAATAGTTATTTATGTATCAAGGGCACAATCAATAGATTATAGCACCGAGGGTAATTTAAAAAATATCATGTCATTTTGTTTGTGCTATGAATTTTTGGTGTGCCATGGTTCCTATGGCGAGAAACTTGGAGGGGCGAGAATTAATTATTTTATTTAGCAATAACGCGAAAACGGCACTAGATATCGAAAAACTGAGCAAAAAATTCTCCCCCCTCGCAAGGTACTCCCCTCCGTGAATTGTCGGTAGGAAAGCATATGCAAAATTTCAGATCGATCGCGCAAAAAAAACAGAGTCTGGACTAACTCGTTTGTTTTGATATTGTTGTCATTTCTTAGCAACTTTATAGGCCCTCGGGCTATAAAAGCCACATTATGCCCCCATATCCGTGCTAAAAAACAAGGTTATGATACCAAAATGAAATAAATATATAAATTAAAATAGTAAATTAGAAAACCTTAATAAAATTAGACTATTAAAATGTCGCTATGACAATTATTCTCGTCATATTCGTAAATAAAGATATTTTGTAAATTTAGTTTTTAGTTATCAAAATGTTATCGAAAGAGAAACAGGTCCGTGAACGCGTTGTAAAATTTTATAACGAAAACCTAATTCGGCGCAAACGTTTGCCATTAGCCATTTTATGAAGGAAAGTGTTCCAAAAAATACTATTTATAGTATTCTTCAAAACTTGAGAGAAAAAGAAAACTTGAGAATCGAATTCACCACGAGAAACGTGGATCCAAATTATGTCCAAAAATTATGACTTCAAGAAACTCAATGCAATAAAGAAATTATTTAACAATAAAGACACCTTTAGTCAACGAGGCGCAACGGGAAATTTAATTACAGCCAACCAAATATCAATAAAGTTTTAAAGAAAGCTAACATCCTTATTATATAATATAATATTTTACTTAGGTATTAATATGGGTACCATAGCCATTTCAATATTTTGTAGTAGCTACTAAGTTGGGTTCGGATACGGCTGATGATATTATGTAATAAGTATACTAAAATGTATGATTTTTTATTTTAATATTTAATTAATGGCGGGTGGGCGAATGGCTGAGCGGTTAGCGTGTTAACTTCTCATGCCGAGATTCATAGGTTCAAATCCTGTGAGGTGCTATCTATAAATGGATTTTTCGCTCACCAAATGTTTATCTGCTGGCCACAGGTAACATTAAATATGGCTCAAAGACTTCCCTGGTCGGAGTAGACGATGTAAAAATCGTCTATTCCCGTGGTTCGGAATCCACGTTAAGCTGTAAGTCCTCTGTGCTCGTCACACAGTTTCAACACGCAGCGAGCACAGACAGGGAAATCGAAAGACGGCGTAGAACGTCAAAAACCGATGTATGAATGAAATTAATCATATAATAGGTAATATAAATTGATTGTGATAATATAATAATTAATCAATCTTTTCCATTCCGTTCGGAATACAGCTACTTTTCTTCTTCGCAATCCATTTTCTGAGGTGGATCAATCCTCGTCTTTCTCGTTTACTTTACAACTTAACTTATCCACAGCGTGTTAATGTTCGCCGGAAGGCCGCGCTAAGAAATTCCGTCAATCCCCGATTCCAACTTCACTTGGGAGTTGAAACTTGAATTTCCACATTGTAACTCGACCACCGATCACACCAATAATATAATAATGTATACCTGTAAAAAATCCGAAGGTTCTTCTTCTTCTTCAAGTGCCGTATCTGATTCCAGACGTGGGCAAAATTTCTCTCCACTCTCTCTCTCTATCCGAAAATATGAACGTTACTTACTGAAAATTCGCATGATTTTACCATTGTATCAAAAAAAGATTATTATCTTGGTAATAAATTGCTCATACATGACATGATATGATATGAGAAGTTGAATAAAAAAAACCGATATGACAAAACCGTATTCTATAGATTTATAATTATCCATCAATTAAAAAATCAAGTTCAATAACAACAAATGATAATTATTATAGGTAATTAACGTTTACATAAAACTTGTCACTTACTTCGTTAATTCAATCTTTGTAGATCGAAAGTGTTAGCAGAAATCTCTGAAAATGTGAATTTTAACGTACGATATTTGTGTTAAAAGTTGGGACTGTTAAAACTCACGTATAAATATTTACACTACAAATTACCTATTTAATTAAAAAAGGCCCAAATACTGATTATAATTTAAAGTAATGTAAAACAAATCACGTTCAGAAGCTTATAGATTAGCCTTTCTTACACCCACACCAAACAGTAACTCACGAAACTTGAATACTATTTATATACCTTATACAAAACTGGTATTACAAAATTCAACAGCAATGAGAATAAATATTTAAACAAACACGAAATTATTTGTATTCATCCCATTACTAAAATTGAATTTGATAAAGAACTAAATTTATTTTTCTTTCGATAAGTTACAATAAAAGCTCCGAGATTATTATAATAATATACATAGCTATTTATCTTTTGAATATAATATGATCAAAATAAATTTATTGCTAAGAAAGCTAATATCCAAATTACACAAAAATTAATGAACTATTATATTTGTACTTGACATTGTACTAAACAATTTAATCCGTATACATAAATATACATAATATACATAAAGTAGATAACATCTAATGACCTATAAAAGCAATAACAACACCTAAATCATATTATGTTTAATAATAATAATAATAATGGAACGTTTAAAATACATCATCTATTGGTATTTATCTTTAGGCTTTATCAAATTGCTTAAAGTTAAGTAATATAAAATTGTAATTAAGAAGATAATTAAACAATAAAAACGAAATTGTTCTTATGAGCTGAAAGCTCATGAAAAGCTGAAACCTCATGAGAATAGCTTAATTTTTATTGTTTAATTGACAATGTCAAAGTCGATATTCAATTTTTAAAGAACTACACTATATTATATTATTATAATATCATAATAGTACATTATATTTTATTATAATTTTATTATAGTACAGTATGCATTTCAACTGGTGATAGAAAGAAACGGCTTCCCCGATTAACCGATGACCTAATTAATCGAAATCTACAGTAATTTTCAATATTATGTTAGGTTGTATATAGGTGCTTGTTCACAATGAAGGTAAGACATAAGAAATACGTAAGACATAGAGCTAACATAAAACGTAATTTTCATATAGTGGTATAAGTGTTTAAAATGAATGTAGTATTCCGTAAAATTATCACAAACTGCGCAGACACTACTGTCAATTTCTATATCATTTTTAATGTCAATGTATTGTCGTGTTCTACTCGAGTGAATGTCCCAGGACAACCAGTAAATACCTTTTTTTTTATTTAATTTTTTTTTCTTGCTAACTCTAACATGAAATAAAATCTTCTTTCAAACAATGTAACATTTAATCATTTAAATAAGAAATTTTTTTATGAACAATTAAATAAAAATTTTTAATATTAACTTTTCCTTTTTGTACCTAGATGTCGATAAACTTTTATATTGTTCCTCGTATTCAGATTTAATACGATTTTCTCTTGGAGTTTTAGTTTTCACATACAATCAGTTTATCCACCCCTTGATACTATTTATAATGTTACAGGATGACAATTTTAACGAACTTATTCTATAAAACTTTATTTTTCACTGGGTTTACGTTTAATATTTTTAACCAATTACCTTTTGTTCTTCCCGATTTTTGTTAGTTATTTTTGTCATAGTTCCATTCAATAGGTACGCAAACCTTTATTATGCAAATTTTTTTAAGGATACGATGGCCTCCAAAATCAACTATTTCCCTGTGCACGTCCAAATTTATGTACATAGGCGTGGAATTTTCCAATTGCACCCTTTTTTTATCAATTACGTTGTCTTTATAATCAATATCGATTCATATAACTTTTCCAAAATTTTTCATACATTAACACATTTATTGCACATGCAATTCACTTCTGTAATTTTTGAATTACAATAATTTTCACAATCCAAAGTATTTTCTCTCTATTTCGCCTTTTATGGATTAATCCACACATCGCAATCACATTGATCATTAATTTCTTTCGAAATTAATGTAAATTATCGAGTTTTACAAATCATTGTAAAAACCCCCTTTTGCGTCTTTTATCGCAATTGACATCTCTCTATTTCGTTTTTCTTTTTTTTTTCTTTTTGAATTTTCACACACTTATGATCTACGTTTATTTATTTTATTTTCATTGTTTAAAATTTGGTTTTATTTCATAATTAAATCTTTAATTTTGTGCATTTGAAAACACACTTCAGTATGTATGTGTATGTATATTCGGTTTTGAATATTTTGCGACATTTTCCCGATACCTCCCCCGTCAGTGCTCGTTGCGTGTTGAAAATGTGTAACGAGCACAAAGGACCTACAGCTGAACGTGGATTTTGAACCACGGGAATAGGAGATTTTACACCGTCTACTCCGATCAGGGAAGTTTCTTAGCCATAAATAATGTTATCTGGGGCCAGCAGATAGACATCTGCATTAATGTCAATCATTATCTAAATTAATTTTTTGACAGTGGGAACATGATATTATTATGTATTTATATACTCTAAATAAACGACACAAATGCGTTATTACTTTCAAAAAGTAAGATTATGTCAATTTAACTTATATGTCAATATGGTAATAATAATAATATAGTGTAAGAAAATTGGGCACATTTTGATCAAAAAAATCCAAAATACGGGTTTCTGCGATTTTTCGACGGATTTCGTTAGGTAATTGTTCGTACTTTAACTTACTAAAAAACGTCCTCTCGGAACCTTGAGCTTCTTACCAAATTCTTCGTCTGAAGTTGAAATATTTTATGAAGGAGTGAAAATTATGTTTTTCGACAAAATATTTTTAAACAAATTTCTATTTCAGCATGTATTTCAGCTATAGTCCAGGCAACGAAGCCGAAAAATTGGCTCAAGCTTGCAAAAAATCCGGGCAAGCTGAATTTTGGCAGAGATGTACATTGAAATGTTCTAATGAACCCCCCAAAAGTCCCATAAAATCCCACGCCGGCGTCCCCCACAATCGGGGGTTTTAGCTCCCCCAACGCGATTTTTTGCCGATAACTCGCTTATTTATGCTTGTATGAAAAATTATGATCAGACCATAATTGAAGAGCATAAAATTCTCTATAAAATATTTTTTTTTCATATTTTTCCATGGCACACTAATACTTAAATTATTGACCGAAAACACTACCCACCTTTAAAATGGCACAATATTGATTTGTTGCAGGGAGAGAAATGTTTTCGGGCACGGGAAATGCTTTTAATAATAAATTAATTGAAATTGTGGCCAAGGTTGGAAAATGAAGAGAAAAATTAATTTTTTCAAAACTTGCCAAAGTTATAGTATCTTCCAAGTACCGAAGCCGAAATTTTGGTTTGAGCTTACAGAAGGTCGGGGCAAGCTGAAAATTGGCAAAGATTTATACTGAAGTGTTCTAATAAACCCCCAAAATGTTTCATAAAAATCCCAAGCCGGCGTTTCCTCAAATGAGGATTTTAGCCCCCTAAGTGCGGTGTTTCGCCTATAGCTCACGTATTTTTACTTTTACGAAAAATTACAATTAAACAAAGTTTTATTTGCCTATTACAGTATGTATTGTGGTACTACCTACTGCAGCGCCATAAGTTATAGAAATTTTATGTTCTTCAACTTTGCTTTTCAATTGCTTTGCTTCAATTTTGCTTCTTCAAAATCGCGTTGAGGGAGCTAAAACCCCCGATTGTGGGGGACGCCGGTGTGGGATTTTATGGGACTTTTGGGGGGTTCATTAGAACACTCCAATGTACATCTCTGCCAAACTTCAGCTTGCCCGGATTTTTTGCAAGCTAAAAACCTTCCTTGCCTGGACTACTATACTGTTATCATATAACTCATTAAAAAAATTAAAAACACTTAAAATATTTTAACAACATCCTGGAAATCATGAAAAGAAGAGTTTCCTAAAAATGGTCAGGGGGTTCTGATATTTGGATATGTTTTAAGGTTTGGGGTCCTAATAAAAAATATGAAAACTAGTGAAAACGCAGATAGCCGGGACGGAACACCTGCTTACGCATAGTCTGTGGAGGGGTTATCTGCTCACTTACTGATCGAGTTGCGATAAAATATTTAACATTCTGGCTTGCACTAGTAATTATCGGTTAAAATGCATGTCTCCACTCTTGAAATTTGTTTTGAACCTAGCCAAATCTCAATATTACAGGGTTCCCACTGAATTTTTCAAAGCAAATTCCCCGACTTCTCCACATTTTTCGACTAAAATTTAAAATTCCTCGACTTTTTCAGTAAATCTCAAAACAAAAATTACCGGGGTATGCCAATGCACAATACCAACATAAAAACAATTACAAAATTTTAAAAAAATTTATCTAAAAAATTGAATTTCAAAATTGATAAACCCAGATATGCCTAATGTCCTATATATATAGGACGGCTCAAATAAGTCAAGGGTAACTTGCACCCCTACTTCAATGCTTCTCAAAATGCATTTTGTTGCTTCACTATAGTGTCGTTTTTAATTGTGCAAAGTTGTGCGACATTGATATTGTGAATTCGATATTTTATGTGTGTTAGAAATTGACTATTTTTGAATATGGTAGAACAAGATCATCTAGTTGTGAGGAAAGTAGTTTTATTCTTTTCTCTAGTCATAAAATTTTTTTATTTTGGTCATTGTCCTTCTGGTTATTATACTATCATTCAATGTCAAAATAATAAATATAACAGTTTTGAATTTCATTCTGTGGCGTTTCAAACTTAGGTGACCTCATCAGACACAAATATCGCTACAAATAATACTTAATCATTGGAATTGTTTTAGGGAAATTTCATTACATAAAGCTCTAAACATGATTAAAGATGAAAAAGCTGAAAGAAATATAATTTCTTCTTTTTTTATGAAGAAATGTTTAATTTTGCAAAAAAAAACAATTTTTTTTTTTTACTTTTTATGTTTATTTCTTCATTTATTTCAGTAGTCGAGTACCCAAGGAAATACTAAACTACATGCCCACGGACAGAAGAAATGTGGGACGGCCGAAGAAGCGGTAGAGCGACCAATTAGTTGAAGTATGAAGTCGGAACAAGTCACCTATGGCTTAATCCTTGCAGTTGATGATGATGTTTATTTCTTTCTTCTCTTAGTCACACAATGCTAGTTTTTATTAAAAAAATTTAAAAACTCATATGTGGACGCCATAGGCATATCTGGGTTAAAAGATTTCCCTAGCTTATCACCAACAATGAAAATACCCCGACTTTCCCTGACAAAATTTGAGAAATTTCAAATTCCCTTACTTTTCCAGGTTTTCTATACGAGTGAGAAGCACCACTCGTTCGGCAAAGAAACAATACTAAATCTATTATATTTTTTACATTATGCTATAATATCAAGAATCATATTCCCAATATTGAAGTTCATTAATAAAGTCTTCTTCTCCTTCAACTTTTATTAAGAGGTCTTCCTCTTAATATAGGTCCAAGACCTGTTCTTTACTAATTTATGAAATTAGCAAAAATGCCCACAGAACTAATTACATAAATTACATTAATAAAGTAATAAATAAAATTCAGTCTTAGTACATGTCCGACCGGGATTGGGACTTTTCGGCGCCGCCGGTTCGGCGTAGCCGGTTCGGCGTAGCCAGTTCGGCGCAATACCGTTTTGACGCAAACCAGGTTCGGCGCGAAGACTATTCAGCGCGAGGACGATTCGGCGTGAGACGGTTCGGCGTGAGACGGTTCGGCGTGAGACGGTTCGGCGTGAGGACGATTCGGCGTAGCCCATTAAGGCGCAAACCCGATTCGACGCTAAGACGATTCAGCGCTAACCTTTTTAATAATTCGAGACGCTTTTCAAGAATTTAAAATATCCTCATTTTCGGTCGAAAGAGACCATAGGAATATTACAAAAATTTACAATTTCTGTTAGTAGTATTCGTAATGTTCACTGTCTGTTTATTTTATTTTAATGTTTTGATGTACAGTCCCTGATTAATTAATCTATTATTGAAAACTTTTACATTTGTGTAATTATAATAATGTTACGTGTTAATGTTTTCATTGGCAAATTCTGCCAAATTTCTGGTTTTTTTATCGTACGACAGCCTCTTTTCGACCGAAGATGAGAATATTTTAAATTCTCTAGACGCGTCTCAAATTATTAAAGAAATAAAGGACTTTGGGAAAAAGATTTAATTTTTCAATTAATTCGTTAAATTACATGATCTTGGTTTTCGAACTAATTTTTCATTTTGTTAAGGTTATCTCAGGATCTCAAGATTAGAGTAAAATAAATTTGTAATCAATTTTTGTATTATAGTTTTTCTTGACCTTTTCTTGTTAATTTATAAGATATTTTTTAATTGGTTATAGGTCTTTTAATATTTTAAATATTAACCAACGTTTCGGGCCGTTTAATGCTTATTCGCATAAATGTTGAGTCAAACAACTGCATGTCGAATAAAATTCCATGACGAACAAATACTTATTCGCATAAATTTTGAGTCGAACAAATGCATGATAGAACAAATGCATGTTGAATAAAATTCCATGTCGAATAAATGCTGTCGATTAAGTGTTTGTCGAACAAATGCTGGCGCACAAAATTCCTGGAATCGTACCACACATGTTTATGGTAAACAGATATAAGGTAAACCATGCAGTTATTGGGCATAGGGGAGTTATTAGACAGTTCATTATAAATTGAAAAAAAAACTAAGGTTTTTATTTATATTATAAGGCTTCATTTTACATGTAATTAATTAATTTGAAGTTTTTATCCAATAACTGCAAACATTGTCCAATAACTGAACTTTTAGGTAATTTATCCTTCTTTTACAAAATTTTTAAAAACAGTGCAACAATGAGCAAATATAAAAATTGGTTTGATAAGCCAACATTGTTACCTTTCTTTGCGTTCTACATACGCATTTCTACGTCTACAAAGAAAGTTTTAATTAACTTTTGTATCAAAACTTTTTCTTAAGTGTCCATACACAAAATTTAAAATTAAACGAGTTCGAAATTTTTAATTCATACGAGATTAATGCGATACTACATATTTTATTTAAAATCGTTCCATGGATTTTACGTAGATTTTTATTAGTATACATGAATATTCTTTACAAATTTAAATACGAGGTTAAAAATTTAGTGTATGCAAGTATGGTGTAGGCTGATGTGCATGTTATTGATTATGTGCCATCCTGTAATCCGTAATATATTCTTCCAAAACGCTTATAATAATAATAATGATGTAGATTGTAATTTACTAAACTGTGGACCGCATTATGATTACGTTTGTGTGCGAGACAGTGAGACATTTGAAGATCGAAGCTACTGGTATAATTAAGCTTAATAAACTTATGGCTTAATAAAATCAGTATTATGCCTTCGCAAACAATCGGTTACAAATTTGTATCAACTTTTTAGGGCTGTATTCTGTATTAGCTATTATATGGTAATATGGTAATTATATTATGGTGAGTTTTCCGAAACTTACCACAATTTTTCAATCATTGTTGATTTATCAATCATTCTAAATTTTTCCCCATGTTTCCAGACAATACACCAGATTTTTTAAATCGCAGACAACCTATATCTAAATTTATAATTTTTGGCACATAAAGAGTAGATATTTATATTTTAGTAACACGAAAGCAACAATTTATGATAGTAAACAGAAAGCACTTTTATTTTATATTATGAAATTAAAAGGTGGAAAATACCAATTACTTTCTGGTCACCAGAATAAAAGCATATAAAAATGGTCAATCAAGTGAACTTCCTACAATATTTACATGTGGTCATTTTAATATAAATGTTCATAAATAATGTCACGTTTCCCCACGACAACAAATAAATTGATATCAATCGATTGCTACTTATTCGTGTTGCTAATTAGGCCAGTAAACAACACATTCAAAAAGGACTATTGCATATAAAAAGCTCATGGGGCTACCGAATTTAGACTGAATATTTGGCAATGTTGGGTGATGGGTAATGTTTAATCCGGCTTAATCGCATAGAAACTCAATTTATCTTCAATTACATTAACATTTATGATTCTGCAATATAATTTCACCTCTACGGGGGCCTTAATACGCCCTTATTAATTCGCCTTAATTAATAAATTAGTATTCGAATATACTAATATATAATACGTGAAGATGATGATGATATGCTAATAATAGGCAGACCCGTTATATGTGATAGGTCGGGATTTTCTGGTTCTTCCGTGTCTCGCGCCCTGCTCTTCTTTTCGTAGTCACTCGCTACCTATCCTTTGCAGATACATTGAAGAGTATCATGGTTGATATAAATATTAATCGGTTAAAATGGTTTAACGACATGCGTTAGACATATTTTTGGATCAGCGGGATATCCATTAATGGCATCAACCCATAAGTGGTCGCGATGCAGTTTATTCCTCCAGTGGTCGCGCGTGAGCGATCGCTCACGGCAGGAAATGTCCATTTTTATGATCAATAAATCGCAATTTTAAGTAAAATCAGTTTAGAAACAGATTATTTAGGGTTTTTACTTTACACGTAATTAGAATAACATGTAGGATTATTATTATTATTATTAACAATAATAATCGCTGATCCAAAATGAGAGGACCGCTTCAGGAATTCGTCGCAAACGCATAAAGTGGACAAAAGAAATGAACACAGAAATAATGCGTAAGTTCTTTGAAGTAAATGAATGCAATACCAGTCCATTACCTGGCTGGAGGAAAAAATTTCATTTGGCTGTGACGGCGATATTTCCAAATTTAATGTTGACAGAACAAAATGTCGTTGATAGAAAAAATGTCATTATAAAAAAAAAGTATCTAATGCCCGTACTAATAGTCGAGAATTGATTTCGATTCCGGAATTAATTCTGCTGTTGCTATGATACGGCATAAATTTCAGTGATCTGATTGGTAGAAACTAGAATTAATTCCGGAATCGAAATCAATTCTCGACTATTAGTACGGGCATAAGTGAATCAGAATTGGCAGAAATTCAAAGACAAGTAGGAAACGTTATTTATCAACGAGAACATTTCGACGAATCTGTAGTAGCTGAAGAGCAATTACCATCGACTACAAAATTTTTCAGTAATGATATTTGCATGGAATTTGGTTTTGATAAATGTGCAAAAATTAATGTTATCATGGGTACTCCAGTTGCAAATTTCGAGGTTTTGAATGAAATTCCCTAATTACTGCCCAATAAATTATATAAATATTTAGGAATGCAGCAAAATTTTGTTTTAGATCATACCCTTTTAAAAAATGAATTTAGGCAAAAATATGTCATTAAATTAAAAATTTAATGACATATTTTAATGACATAAAAAACTTCTCGAAATATGATTTCGGCGATAAACTCGTGGGCGGTGTCAGTCTTATCATATTCTTTTGGAGTTTTAAAATGGTCGAATACAGATTTGAATGCCATGGACACCTTAACTAGAAAGATGCTTTATAAATATAGATACTTACACCCAAAATCGGCAGTAGAAAGGCTTTACATTAAAAGAAAAACAGGAGGACGAGGTTTGATAAATTTGTTTTTGCGCGACTATGCTCTATTTGGTTGTTTACCGCGTCTGTTTCCACGACAGTAAGTTTTGTTTACTAGTTGCTAAGGATAAGACGACGGTAAGTATTTTTATCGGAAAACAACGAGAAAACGATGCGTTCCGAACCTCCGCTCGGGTGAGAAAACGAAGGTTCCCGGGTCTCGACTAAGTGAACGTTCGGCTGACGGAGAAAATGAACGAAGTTCGGCAGGCGGAGAAAGTGAAGCTTTCCGCGCCTCTTCAAAACCCGACAAAAACCGAGCATTTTGACATTTATTTTATTTTTTAATAAAGTAAAATGTCGCCTTGGTAACCACATATTTATTTCAAAACGTGGTCTCGGATTTTTTTTAAATTTGCAATAACTCGATAACGGCGCTAGATATCGAAAAACTGAGCAAAAAATCCACCCCCCCCCCCAACCAACCTTGTCACTACTACCCCCGGTGAATTGTCAGTAGGAAGGCATATACAAAAATTCAGATCGATCGCGCGCAAAAAAAAATTTTTAGGTTACTTTCTAATTTTAATTTAATTTATTTTTTTTAATTGTTTTCGTTTTCTCTATGTTTTCCGATAAAATAGTATACTGACCTCGACGATAAAATTCTTTGTTACTGGACTTACAGCTTTAAAAAGCTCGCTATCGCTCGCTTTTCAATATAGCTGTGCGTCCAGTAACGACGAATTTTCTCGCGTCGGACAGTAATATACTATTTTTGTGCGGCTATGCTCTATTTGGTTGCTTACCGCGTCTGTTTCCACGACATTAAGGCAACTTGATATAAAGAGAATAACATATTTTTATTTATTAAATACACATTTAAATGATATAGAAAAACTCTCGTCCAATTGCTCAGAATTATAAATTAATACTATTGGGATAGTGGATCGCAATAAAACTACAAAGTTGTCAAGTCGACGTTTCGGAAATTTTATATTTCCATCCTCAGGACTGAAACAAAGAGGAGTCATGAGCGAAAATATACATAAACATATCTCATTGAACAGGTATGGGGCCAAATACAATATAATAAACGTACCTAAACAAACAGCTATTAATCGTTTCATGCGCACAAAATAATAAAATGTAAATTCACTCATAAAATGAGTGTCGTGCAATAAACTAAAATATTGCTATGTACCCCCTCGCTAATAGGGTTAAAGGTTCTTATCGTTAATGTTTTATATGGGTGTACGTAATTGTACCCCGTCAATGGAAAAATATGTGAAATTTTGTAAACACAATTTAATGAAATAAGGTGCCTCAGCTTAGCTCTTTCGTAGTGCATGTACCTTACCTTACACAGGGTGGATTCGTTCCGTTACCAATGCTGTAAATGAAATTATGGTGCGGAACAGGTCTAAATAAATATCCTTCGTTACAAAGTAATTAATGTTTTTATTAAGCACACAAATGAAAATAAATATTTGGTTAAATCAAAAAGTTCTATTATTAAATCTATTATATAAATATTTCTGAACGCAAAATGATGCAAAACACGTGTCGTACGAAGTCCGGAGATTTCACTTAAGTTTATAAAGATTTTATTGCAATGTACACGGTACCTTATTAAATCCAGGAATATTTCTGTTATTTGAAATGGAGATGGTACAATTGCGCGTCCAAGACACTCAAAGGGTTCATTTACCATCAGAAACTTCCCGATGCAGTTTGTTGACCTCGTTTTGTGTTGAAGTTTATTTTCTTTAAAAATATTTGCAATCCGTTACGATTTTCACCTTATTTGTGGTTTTTCGTAGGTAAGTAACTATTTTGTTGAATTATGCACTTATATTTCGTAATTACACTATTTATTTTCACTATAATATCAATTTTATTAGGACGATTCTAAATTCGCCACTTTGCACGTGCGAATATCAACACCAACCTTTTTATTGATCGTTTTATTAATTCCTTTTCGAAGTTCATCGCTATCCTGATCTTTGCATAAACGTATTTTATTGGTCGATCGAAAAATCAATATTATTTGAAGTTTCATAGTACAGGTATGGACTAAGCCAATTGTGGTTCGTTGAAATTTTATAAGTAAAAATTTTCTTATTTTTAGATTTGATTGTGTTCTTCTCAAGTGTTTCGTGGTTGGATAAATAAAGATGCTGGATATGAAATTTCCATACGCAGTTCATTAAGTTGTGACATGCCGAACTCACGTAACGATTTAACAAACTTATTTTAAATTTAACGCTAACATGGATTTTTACATTTATCAATTGATTAACAAATTTCTAACTTTTAAAATACCTTTCTTATTACTAACAATCTTTCATTTACTATTAATTAACATTTTTAACAATGACAAATATTAAAATGATGCATTTCAAATTTATTTTATTCACACCTGTTTTATGTCCCGTTTTCAACGAATCATATGACTTTAAGTTAAATTCCTTGGTATCGGATGAAGTTTTTCTGATTACTTTGATAAGTTACATGCTTTTATTCATAACAAAACTTTTGCTGAAATTTAAATGACGTACTTCCATTGACGTGGTATCTCGATACCGCATTTACCCCCTGTTGATTTGTAATTTAAAAGAAAAATACCTATTTTTGTGTTAAATTACACAATTAACATTTATGTGCTTTTTCTTTTTTTTTATTCATAAACAAACTTAAATTTTTAATGTATCGATTATCTTTAATGTTCAAATTGTCTCGCTAAATTATATCGCATAAACATTAACTAAAAGAATTCAATAAAATTAACTAAATAACTTCAAACAAAACTAACTGATTATTTTCAAAATTAATTAACTAACTAAACTATTAACTGTTCAAAGAAAACTAACTAATCATATTCAAATTCTAAACTATCCTATATACTAATTTAACTAATAAATCTGACCAAGATTTCTGATGATAATTTAAATTATTGAGTTCTGAAATTTTTAATTTGACTTTCTTTTTATTTTTATTTTATTCTAAAAAAAAACTTGACTCTTTATTTTTTTTAATCTTTCTATCTTTAACTTATTTATATTTGGGTGATTCCTACTTTAGTTCTTATAATTCCCTTTTAGCTATTAACCTTGTGAACAATCATTAACTTTTAATTCATAATTCCGTCTTATTAATTGGTATTCTTTATCTCTGCATTTAATTAATATTTTCCTATTTATTTCCCCATTATTATTCTCTGACCTCTTTTTTGGTCCCATATACCTTTTACTTCATATAACTTCATAATTAATTCATTAATTTCTACATATTATTTATCTAACTCCGTCTGAGTTAACTACCGTATTATTATTTACCCCCCATTTATCTTTCAACGTTCAACATTGAATACCATTTTCCACTATCAAGTACCTCCTGATCTTTTCAAATTAAACACATCATCAGCTATCTTAAATTCCTCCTTCACCCAAATTCTAAATTTAACTTTTCTCTTTCATTAACTAAATTCCTTTTACCAATTGCATTTTTTTTAAATTGAAATCATTTATTTAATCAAATCTTATTAACTTTTCCTTTCATAAAATTTTATTAATTATTCAAATGTAGTATCTTTTCTATATAAATTTTTCCATCTTGGTCAATTTTTTTATCATTTTCATATTCTAATAGCTTCAATCAAATTTACATTGCTTTTTAGATTATCTATTGGTCATGTCATATTCATTCCTTAAAATTATATTTACAATTGTCTAATTTTATCCTTTTACTATTTTCCTTTAGCGGTTTGTCGTGTAAGTTGTTAAAATTTTTATATTATTTAAGTTTTCGCCGTTATTTTCTTACTACTTCTTGAGCGGTTATTTTAAAAAGTTGTTATATTTTATTTTTATAATTAAGTTTCGCCATTAGCGTTGCTATTTCTTCAGCGGTCCATATCTAAGTTATTATTTATTTTATTTATTTTATTAATTAAGTTTCGCTATTATTTTCATTGTTGTCATTTATCATTATAGATCCATCGTCCCATCGATAAATCAGATCGATGTGGAAGCGGCCTCGAATTAGTTCCGAATCGGGATGTCTTAGCTGATAGGTGCATTCGGCTACCTTTTCATCAACGATGAATGGTCCTTCATAGGGAAGTTGAAGTTTTTGGCACTGATTGTGCTCTCTACGTCCCAATCGTAGCTTTTTAACTATCACCCATTCGCCTATTTCAAAATTGCACTTTTTCTTTATCTTTTTGTTCATTTTTCTTGTATATTTTTGGCTCCTTTTCTTGAGTCTTTTTCTAACGTCTTCTAGTATTTCATTGTATTCTTTTTCCGGCTGATCATACACCCATGGTCTGTCCGGTTGCTGATTTAACATAAGAAAGTGTGGTGTTCTTTCCGTAGCTACGCTTGGGATATGGTTGATGAAATTTTCTACCGTTTCGAGTTTACTATGCCATGAAGGTTGATCATTGTGTACCAGAAGTCTGAGGAATTTAATCGTCTCTTGGACATACCTCTCACAGATGTTTCCTTGTGGATGTCGTATGGAACAATACGTGACTTTCACACCACGTTCTTCCCAATGCTGTCTAAAACGTTGGTTATCGAAGTAAGTTGCATTATCGACTAAAATTCTTTTTGGCTTAATGATTTCATTACAGAAACGATCCAGAAGTTCCAGCGAAATGTCCGTTGTACATGATACGGTTGGATATAATTGGACAAATTTTGTGAAGGCATCAACTACGACGAAGATGTTATGAAACTCACTACTGGCTATTAAATTACCAATGTAATCAACTGCAACTAACTCCCCAGGTTGTTCTAGTTTTAAGCTTTGCACGATATTTTGGTTATGAAAATTTTTAAATTTCCCCATTTGGCATAATGTACATTGGTTAATGGTACGTTTTATAATTTTTAAATCTTTATGGCAGAAATAATTTTCCCTGAACATAAGCCACGTTCTCTTGATCCCGGCATGTCCAAATTTTGAATGTAACGCGTTTGTAATATTTATTGTGGTAGGTTCATCTACCACATATAATTCTAAATTTCTCACAGTTTTTATGATTACGTTATCTTTATATTTAAATGACTTTGGGTTTTCTTGATCGTTATTATCTAATTTAATTTTTAAGCTATCAAAACATTCATTTTCCTGAGCTAACAAAACATCCTGACGTGTAAACGGAATTTCGTCATCAACCAGTTGGTTTAATGCAATTAAAATTTCTTTAGGCTTATTTTCCGGGTTATCTTTTCTACTAAGCGCGTCTGCAACAATATTATTTTTGCCTTTAATGTGCACGATGTCGAATGAATACTCCATAATGAGCAAACTCCACCGATAAATTCTATTATTTGTGAATTTTGTACGCATTAGAAACGTTAACGCGGAATGGTCTGTGTGAATTTCAAAACGGTTGCCAATTAAATAAAATTTTAATTTTGTGAGCGCAAACACGATGGCTAACATTTCTTTCTCGGATGTGGAATAATTAAGTTCCGATTTCTTAAGAGTTCGCGAGACAAAACTTATCGGTTCTTCTTCCCCATTACGCATTTGTATTAGGGCTCCTCCGACCGCAAAATGACTCGCGTCTGTCTTTAATATAAACTTTTCTTTGAAATCGGGATGAAGTAGTTTGACGTTCTCATATAATGTATTTTTCATTTGATCAAAAGCTTTTTGTTTGTCATCGTCCCATTTCCACCTTACCGATTTCTTCAGTAGCTCAAGTAACGGAACTGTTAAATTAGAATAGTTAGGTACGAACCTTTTATAATAATTCATTAACCCTAAAAATGATCTTAATGATTTTAAGTTAAATGGTCGACGGTAGTTTTTGATTTCTATTATTTTCCCATCGTCTATCTTAATACCCTCGTTTGAAATTATGTAACCCAAATATTGAACTCGCGTCTTGTAGAACTCGCATTTTTCTATGTTGAGCTTCAAGTCTGCATCATTTAATGCTTTTAAAATTTTATCTAAGTGAATTTTATGAATTTCTTCATTTTCGCTGAAGATTATTATGTCATCAACATAGTGTGCACAAAAATGACTAAACTGGTTGAGGATAACTTGTAATGCACCGATGAGTGCCGCGCTGCTAGTGGACAATCCAAATGGAACAACTCGAAAGATATATGTGTTTCCGTCGACGCTGAAACCTGTGTATTGTTGTGAGTCTTTATGTAATTTAATTAGCCAAAACGAATTTCTTAAGTCGAGTTTACTAAAAGTTTTTGATGATCCCAGTTTTGATAACAATGACTCCATAGTTTCCGGACTTTCAAACTGGGGTTTTGTGACTGCGTTTAACCCCCTCGCGTCTAAACATAATCTTAAACTCCCGTCTTTCTTTTTAACAATAACGAGTGGGTTTAAATACGCTGTAGGAGATTTTATTATGATGCCGTCATTTAGCATCTTTTGAATTTCTAATTGCACCTGGTGTTTGTAACATTGCGGAATAGGGTAATTCTTACAGCGGAATAGCTTGTCCTTAATAATTTGCAGCTTGTGCACGTAATTTTTCGCGGTACCCGACTCCTGATTTATCAATGCATCGTATTTCGTGAATAATTTTATGACTTCGTGAGTGTAATCATTTGGACAATCTAGTTTTATGTTTTTCAAATCCCCTTTGTTTTTATTTATTAACTGTGTATCCCAATTAACATTTCTTAAACCTTTTTCCCTGTCATAATTAACATAATTAACATTGTATTCCCCTTCTATTGAATTCTCTACTAACATTTCCGGTTCATTCCCGTCAGTGATTTGATTACCTAAATTGTTTGTCCAAGTGATCTCTTTGTTTAATATTTTTACTACTTTTCTTTCTGCGTCAATGATCATATTAAATTTATTAATTAAGTCGATTCCGAGTATGCATTGCATAGATAAATTTTTAATAATTAAGATCGATTCTTTTATAACTACATCCCCTATTTTAATTGTCGCGAGTACGCTTTCATTTGCAGACGAGAACTTTTTCTGGTTTGGCGTTACCAAATTTACTATCTTTGTTTTTAAAATTGTATCTTTAAAATTTTCTTGATTTTTCGAAATTACCCCCTGATTTATTAATGAAATTTCTGCCCCTGTATCTATTAAACAATTTATTTGAACGTTATTAATATTTACCATAATGTATGGCAACAAATCAAATTTAGTCTCATTATTTAACCCCCCCGTATTTTCGATACTGATAAACTCTTTGGGATGCTGATAAGAGCTTATCTGCATATTCCTTGGCACGCCGTTTATTGAAAATCCTGTGGAGAAGATGTTTCTTCCTCCACAGCAGGTGTCCTATTTATCGTAACACTATTAATCGGTCTGTTTTCTGTATTGGCTGACGTTCGGTTTGGGAAACGTTCGTCGCCCCCTTGTTGATTATTTTGGTCGTTTGTGCGATTGTCATAACTACGCCAATTTGACTCAAATCTACCTCCTCTCTGAAAACGCCCACGATAACCCTGATTATAATTTCTATTATTTCCGTAATAGTTGCCTCGACCAAAGTTATTTCGATTTGAGTTGTACCCTGCGTTACGATCATCCTGACTATCCCGGTTGTTAGTATTAAAATTATTGTAACCACCCCTACGATTTTCAAAATTATTTTCATTTCTACCGTAATTATTGTTGTTCTGGTTATAATTTCCAGATCGTTCGTAACGGTTGTATCTATTGTCCTGATTATTGCGATTGTCGTTCCCATTATTGTGATAAGTGCGCTGGTTATTCGATTCGCGTTGCCCCCCTGAATAATTGTTAAAAGTTCTAGTCGCGTTATTATAGCTTAGCCTATTGGCTCTTTCGTCCATGTTAACCGCATCTGTTCTCCTTAACAATTTCGATAATTCGGATATCGTGTTTATATTTTCAAGCGCTACCCTGTTAATTATATCTTGACAAAAATGATTGGATAAGTGTTCAACGATTTCTTCCTCGGATACTTCCGGTTCAAGTTGCGTTACCTCGTTAATGATGTTTTCCGCGTAATCATTGCGGCGACCATACCCTTTAAATTTACCGTTCATTAACTCGTTACGTATTCGCCCCTGAGCTTGCTTGTCCCAGTAACGATCTAGAAATAGTCTTTCGAAACCGACAAAATCTTCAAATTTATCTTGCACACACCCGAACCATTTTTTAGCATTTCCACCCATCATCGAGCAGATGCAATTTTTAAATTTGTTCACATCGCGGATGTGACTTGTGCTGCGGTTCGCGTATTTGATAAATTGTTTAGGGTTAAAGTCCCCTTTTTCGTAGAACTTTATTGCTTGCCCGTTGTTTGTCGGCCACGTGATGTCTTGTAGAGCCGATAAAGTTATAGAACTGTTTGTGCTTTCACATTTTATCTTGACGTTTTCTTCAAGTAATTTTAGTTTTTCGCCCTGATCATTGAATTTCAAGTCTACCCGATTTTCTAATTTACACACCTCTTGACTCATATCCGTTTTTGACTTCACAATTTGTTCTTCTAAAATTTGTCGTGCTTGTATTATTTTATTGTTGATCTTCGTTTCCGGTATGATTTGGTCACTAATTTCCGATACCTTTTCACTTAGTTCGTATACATTTTCTTTTACCGTTTGTACCTTTGAATTTGTTTCATTTATCTCCTGAGAAAATTTTGTTTCAATTTCCCATTTACATTCTTGTAAATTCTCCTTCAGTTCTTTCTTGGTATTTTCTGTGTTTTTAATTACTATATTTATTTTCTCGTTCAATTCATTTCTGGTGTCTTCCGTACTTTTTATGATTATGTTTTCCAGTCTCCTACCTACTTCTTCTATTTTCTGTTCATTTTCATTAGTGTTCTTGCACAATGTGGCTAGCATACATCGATTTTCATCCGTTTTCTTTCTATCTTCTTTTTGGTTCTCTGCATTTCTTATAAGTAAATCTGTATTTTTTTCTGCATCATTCCTCATTTTTGTTATTAACGCCATCATCATTTGCATTTCTGATAGCTTTTCTACTTTGGGTGACTCGTCAATATCTAATTGGATTAACATTTCACCTGCTGTGGCTTCTTCGGTTATTGACACCCCTTCTTCTGACGTTTCTTCTTCCTCTACTTCCGGATTTTTCTTTTCATACCTTATAGTCCTATCCGATTTTTCTGCCATCTTGATTTATGTTTTAAATATTTGTTCAATTTAATTTTAAGGAAATAGTTATTAAGTGACTTTTGATGTAATTTAATTTTAGTTTTAAGAAAATTGTTAGTTTTAATGTCAACGTTATGAATAATTTTAATGAAATTTCTCGTTGTAATTAACCTATCTATTAATTTAATTATAATGACCTAATTTTACTCGCGGTACGAGGTTATTCGAGGTGACTCGAGCCTCACGTTGTTGCGCCAAAAAGTGCTATGTACCCCCTCGCTAATAGGGTTAAAGGTTCTTATCGTTAATGTTTTATATGGGTGTACGTAATTGTACCCCGTCAATGGAAAAATATGTGAAATTTTGTAAACACAATTTAATGAAATAAGGTGCCTCAGCTTAGCTCTTTCGTAGTGCATGTACCTTACCTTACACAGGGTGGATTCGTTCCGTTACCAATGCTGTAAATGAAATTATGGTGCGGAACAGGTCTAAATAAATATCCTTCGTTACAAAGTAATTAATGTTTTTATTAAGCACACAAATGAAAATAAATATTTGGTTAAATCAAAAAGTTCTATTATTAAATCTATTATATAAATATTTCTGAACGCAAAATGATGCAAAACACGTGTCGTACGAAGTCCGGAGATTTCACTTAAGTTTATAAAGATTTTATTGCAATGTACACGGTACCTTATTAAATCCAGGAATATTTCTGTTATTTGAAATGGAGATGGTACAATTGCGCGTCCAAGACACTCAAAGGGTTCATTTACCATCAGAAACTTCCCGATGCAGTTTGTTGACCTCGTTTTGTGTTGAAGTTTATTTTCTTTAAAAATATTTGCAATCCGTTACGATTTTCACCTTATTTGTGGTTTTTCGTAGGTAAGTAACTATTTTGTTGAATTATGCACTTATATTTCGTAATTACACTATTTATTTTCACTATAATATCAATTTTATTAGGACGATTCTAAATTCGCCACTTTGCACGTGCGAATATCAACACCAACCTTTTTATTGATCGTTTTATTAATTCCTTTTCGAAGTTCATCGCTATCCTGATCTTTGCATAAACGTATTTTATTGGTCGATCGAAAAATCAATATTATTTGAAGTTTCATAGTACAGGTATGGACTAAGCCAATTGTGGTTCGTTGAAATTTTATAAGTAAAAATTTTCTTATTTTTAGATTTGATTGTGTTCTTCTCAAGTGTTTCGTGGTTGGATAAATAAAGATGCTGGATATGAAATTTCCATACGCAGTTCATTAAGTTGTGACATGCCGAACTCACGTAACGATTTAACAAACTTATTTTAAATTTAACGCTAACATGGATTTTTACATTTATCAATTGATTAACAAATTTCTAACTTTTAAAATACCTTTCTTATTACTAACAATCTTTCATTTACTATTAATTAACATTTTTAACAATGACAAATATTAAAATGATGCATTTCAAATTTATTTTATTCACACCTGTTTTATGTCCCGTTTTCAACGAATCATATGACTTTAAGTTAAATTCCTTGGTATCGGATGAAGTTTTTCTGATTACTTTGATAAGTTACATGCTTTTATTCATAACAAAACTTTTGCTGAAATTTAAATGACGTACTTCCATTGACGTGGTATCTCGATACCGCAATATGTAACAATATGACTAAGAAAACTTAACAATTGTAAAATTAAAAATATCATTAAAACATGTACAAAATAGCGTGAATAAAAACTAATGTCACAAAAAATGTCGTTAAATCTGTCAAGATTGCAAATAATTGCCAACCAACCGCAACGAGATAACAAAATAAGGACAAACATATGATTTTCAAATATTACCGCGAGTTTAAAAGCAAACAACCGTGTATGGTTGGCAATACATGCAAACAAACAAACCCTAAACAAAAACAAACAAATTGCACAGAAACGGGAGCATGTTCACTGAAAATTAACCCCAATCCTCACGAGAAACGTAGAAAAATAGTTGTTCTAGACATTAAGGTAGACATTAAGGACTACCTGCGTTTCAGGTGTTTCGTGTGGTTTTTCGTCGGTTTGGATGACAATGGTGAACAACTATTTTTCTACGTTTCTCGTGAGGATTGGGGTTAATTTTCACTTATAATATATTAAGTGCAGTTTTGATTATCGGTAACAATTTGACTACGTTGCTATGAAAACTTTGTTGTCAAGTAAATGTCCGAATGCGAAGCATGAGGACATTTACTAATGACAACAAAGTTTGAATATAGCAAAGTAGTTAAATTGAACGATAATCAATAATGCACGTAATAAATTCGGTAAGACTATTGCACACATTAGAATTTGGAGGTTAAATATAATTGAAGTAGTGTTTCTATGGTTATGTAGCAGATTTGACAATTTAAAGCATTACTTTATATGTCAGCGCGGTGGCGTAAGTGAGATAGTACATGTTTAGCAATGAGAAATCCGAAGTTCGAATCTTCCCGACGGCGAATTTTTATTTCATATAAAAAATGTATCACATGATATAAAGTAAACGTACACAATTATCAAAACGAAGCATATGTGCAATTATCAAAGCAACTTGAACAATTATCAAAGCAACTTGAACAATTATCGCGTAATTCTAACGCCATTGGTTAGAATTGATCGGATCCCTAAATATCATTGGTTGATGTTAAAGCTGGTTCACACTATGCAACTTCTCACGTGACAAGTCATATGACTTCTCATATGACTACGATTTTTACGTTCAGACTATATGATTTTATGTATTATTGAAGTCATAGCTAAAGTCATAAGCAAATAATAGCAAAATAATAAGTGATTTTCAGAATAGAACCGTGTCTATTTTGCTATGACTTCTTGTATGATATTTTTGAATAAACCGCTTTTTTTAAGATTTTAACATTATATTGTTGGTATTTTTAATATTATGGTTAGTAATTCAGATTTGTTTATTCCGTTTATTCTATTTATTAAAATTAATTTGATAATTAAAATTTATTTTTTAAATTTTAATTTAAAATTTTGAAAATTTCAAATAGACCATTTCACGCAACGAGAGCGCTTGCGCGAAGCCAACAGCTGATGTTTGTTTTTCGAACCATGTCAAAACTTTTACGTTAAAACGCATGCTAATATCGTCTTAGATATTTTGTTATAGTTTTGTGTTATTAGGTTTTAAACAATATTTTTTACCACCATTTTGCCCAAGATGAGTGCCCCTAGTGATATACCCCATAGACAAGTCAAATTAAGTGACTGGAGCAACATTAAAAAATCCAAATATTGCAGCAAATAATGTTTTTTTTTAACACTAAACACAATGTTTAATGGCACCAACACGTTTTTTATTCAATTTATGCTCCATTTTAACAATAAATGATTAAATAATTAGCACTACGTTATATGGACATATGCACACTTGGTTCGAAAATCGTCAGCTGATTTGACGCATGCGCCAATGAGTTTTGCTAAAATGAAATGGTCTATTCTTTGAAAATTTATTATTATGGTAAAACGGGTCTTAGTATTATTTAATTGTTATTTTATTTAATTTCTGTTAATCAAAAAATTAGTTTTATAAAAATATTACAATTGATTTTTTAGTATGAATGGACTAAAGAAAGCTTACAACAGCTGATAAGTTGTTATGAGCAGTATCCCTGTTTGTATGACCCAAAAAACAAATTTTATAGCAATAAGCATGCTAGAAACGATGATCAACCACACACTAGAGACTACAAACTGCTATAAACTTAGGTTAATTACAACATTTTTGACAGTAGACAGTATTGTGACAGTTTAAATCATACGAAAAGTCATAAGCAATATTGTATAGTGTGAACTTAAAAGTTGTTGGTCATGTGATATTAGCGTTTCTTATGATTTTAGATATGATTTTTCTTATGATCAAGTCACATGAGAAGTTGCATAGTGTGAACCAGCTTTTAGTCATGTGAGACATGTGTGCAATAGTCAGTGAACATGCTCCCGTTTCTGTGCAATTTGTTTGTTTTTGTTTAGGGTTTGTTTGTTTGCATGTATTGCCAACCATACACGGTTGTTTGCTTTTAAACTCGCGGTAATATTTGAAAATCGTATGTTTGTCCTTATTTTGTTATCTCGTTGCGGTTGGTTGGCAATTATTTGCAATCTTGACAGATTTAACGACATTTTTTGTGACATTAGTTTTTATTCACGCTATTTTGTACATGTTTTAATGATATTTTTAATTTTACAATTGTTAAGTTTTCTTAGTCATATTGTTACATATTTTAGTTTATTGCACGACACTCATTTTATGAGTGAATTTACATTTTATTATTTTGTGCGCATGAAACGATTAATAGCTGTTTGTTTAGGTACGTTTATTATATTGTATTTGGCCCCATACCTGTTCAATGAGATATGTTTATGTATGTTTTCGCTCATGACTCCTCTGTTTCAGTCCTGAGGATGGAAATATAAAATTTCCGAAACGTCGACTTGACAACTTTGTAGTTTTATTGCGATCCACTATCCCAATAGTATTAATTTATAACACATTTAAATGTTTTTTAATAAATTT
This sequence comes from Podabrus alpinus, assembly GCA_932274525.1. Lineage (NCBI taxonomy): Eukaryota > Metazoa > Arthropoda > Insecta > Coleoptera > Cantharidae > Podabrus > Podabrus alpinus. The sequence continues at coordinate 90,152,118 of OW026451.1, forward strand.
AGTCGCGCAAAAAACGTCATAAGCATCTCGAACATTAAGGACTACCTATTTCAGGCAATAATTGGAGTCGTCGCTTCGCTCCTCCTCCAAACAATTGTCTTCGATCGGTAAAATGTCCATACTGTTCTTGATACGTAATATACTATTAACTCGTGTAAATCGATAACTAAATTATTGCGTGATTATTATTTATTTTTTTTAATATAATTTAGCGTTTTTAACTGCAAGGTCATTACGCTTATTACATTTCATTATTATGTTAATACATTGGTAGTTATATACATTTCAATTGGTATTGTGATTATTTTTATTTAATTAATACTCCTTTAATTCAAGAAATTGTAAGCCTTGACAAAAATTTTAGTGACCTAAATTTGAAAAATATTAATTTAGATTGTGAACCAAAATTACATATAAATTGGAAAAATAAGGTGCTCCAAGGTAAATATCCGACAATTTTAGATTCCAATGGAATAGATAAATAAGGATATGTCAGTAGAATGGTTGAAGCGGGGATTATTGCATTTCGAAACTGAAGGATTCATGTGCGCTATTCAAGATGGTGTAATTGCCACCAATAATTACAAGAAACACATCATGAATCTGGAAGTTTCAGATCGTTGTCGAAAATGCAATCTCCCCAATGAAACTATAGAGCACATTATTGCCGAGTGGTCTTATTTGGCTCCTACTGACTACCTCCGAAGACATAACCAGGTTTGTAAAACATTACACCAGCAAATCGGTAAGAAATTCAATTTGTTGGACAATTTTAGACCATATTATGATTATATACCCTGAACCTGTGCTAGAGAACGACCTCCCTCTTCTTTATTGGGATAGGTTAATATTAACAGACCGGCAAATTAGCCACAATAGACCTGACATTGTCCTAATTAATAAAATAGACCGACATTCAATCATCATAGATGTTGCTGTGCCTCTATCCAAAAATGTATTAAATACAGAAAAAGAAAAAGTTCAGATGTATGAGGCACTAGCGATGGAAATGATGAGTGTATGGAGTCTCACAAAAATTTTATTAGTGCCGATAGTAATATCGGCTACTGGTGTTGTGTCTTGCAAATTTAAGACTCACTTGTCAAAATTGGACCTATCTTCTAAATTATTCGTACAAATGCAAAAAGGAGTAATTTTGGAAACGTTCCACATTGTCAGGAAATTTTTAAATTCTCAAAATTAAATTTATTTTTAAATTTTAAATTTCAAAATTTATACTTTTAAATAATTATAGATAATTAGATAATAATACTAAAATGTAAAGAATTGGATGGTTGGAGTTAATCCCCCATCTTATTCTAATCTCCACAATGTATGTGAGTCCCAAAATAAAAGGAAGAATAATAATAACAATATTAATGAATAAATTTAAAGTTTTGTAAACTGAAAAGTTATTTGAAAACCGAAAAAAAATTTTTTGCTTCAATAAATAGTTCAACATCTTATAATTAGTGTGTGAAAATCTCATATCGATATTTATAATAGTATTTTTCGAATTATAGCACTTGAAACGGACTAATAGTTCAATAAATTCCACAAGCTCTGTCTGATGTTTATGGTAGCATATTTTAAAGTTTATGTCCTTCGAATCTGACAATAAGAAAATTTTAATTTATCATAATATATACATACAGCATGAGGAAGGGTGCAGGAAACGCAGATTAACAGTAAGATACGAATATATTAAAAAAAATTATTAACAGGTATTTCCTTGCTAAAAAAAATAAACTTCTCGTAAATGACGAGCACTTTCGGTATACTAAAGCATTTTCGAGGCACAGTGTCAAATTACAAAAATGTGTTTTATATATTTGTTACTAGCTGGCACGGGTTAGCCATCTAGACCCAGAATAGATCCGAGTAGGCCATCGTTGTTCGGCCTTCGGCCTCACAGGGGGAGGACCATAATAGATCCGTGAAGGCCATAGTTGTTCGGCCTTCGGCCTCACAGACCGGACCATAATAGATCCGTGAAGGCCAAAGTTGTTCGGCCTTCGGCCTCACAGGGCGGACAATAATAGATCCATGAAGGCCATAGTTGTTCGGCCTTCGGCCTCACAGACCGGACCATAATAGATCCGTGAAGGCCATAGTTGTTCGGCCTTCGGCCTCACAGACCGGACCATAATAGATCCGTGAAGGCCATAGTTGTTCGGCCTTCGGCCTCACAGACCGGACCATATTAGATCCGTGAAGGCCATAGTTGTTCGGCCTTCGGCCTCACAGACCGGACCATAATAGATCCGTGAAGGCCATAGTTGTTCGGCCTTCGGCCTCACAGACCGGACCATAATAGATCCGTGAAGGTCAAAGTTGTTCGGCCTTCGGCCTCACAGACCGGACCATAATAGATCCGTGAAGGCCATAGTTGTTCGGCCTTCGGCCTCACAGCCCGGACCATAATAGATCCGTGAAGGCCATAGTTGTTCGGCCTCACAGACCGGACCATAATAGATCCGTGAAGGCCATAGTTGTTCGGCCTCACAGACCGGACCATAATAGATCCGTGAAGGTCAAAGTTGTTCGGCCTTCGGCCTCACAGACCGGATCATAATAGATCCGTGAAGGCCATAGTTGTTCGGCCTTCGGCCTCACAGACCGGACCATAATAGATCCGTGAAGGCCATAGTTGTTCGGCCTTCGGCCTCACAGGGCGGACAATAATAGATCCGTGAAAGCCATAGTTGTTCGGCCTTCGGCCTCACAGGGCGGACAATAATAGATCCGTGAAGGCCATAGTTGTTCGGCCTTTATCTGTCATCCGTCATCTGTCATCCGTCACCTGTCATCCGTCACCTGTCATCCGTCATCTGTCATACATACATACATAATCTTCACGTAAAGTTACATCTTCATGTAAAGTTAAATCTTCCGCAAAGAGGTGGATCTTCCACGTTCTGCGACCTATATAAAGTGCTCCGGTCTTATTCGCGGCATTCAGATTAATTTGTTAGTGGTTTTTTGATAGTGGTTTGCATTTTTCGAATTAAAGCCGCCATCCCCGCCATCTGTTGACAGTATTTTCAGATTAATTTGTTAGTGGTTTTTTGTTAGTAGTTTTTTGTTAGTGGTTTGCATTTTTCGAATTTGATTTTCGAAAAAAGCGAATAACTTTTTTCCCCGCCACTGACTGTACGTCAGATTAATTATTTGACAAATTAAATTTTTTGTCAAACTTGTGATTTGATTTTCGAAAAAAGCGAATAACTTTTTTCCCCGAGCGAATTTCTTCTCCATTTTATAAAAAAAAACTGCGCCTGGAGCTACAAAATAACTGTGCAAAATTTGGTTGAGATCGGTCCACGGGTCTAGGAACGTATAATGAACAAACAAACAAACAAACACGCAAGCAGATCTTCTCTTTTATATATTTAGATTGTAGTAACCCGGTCATGCTTCATACATTTTTGTAATTTAAGCTGTGGTACCTACTTAGAATAAATAAACCGAAAACTATCGATATTTTTAGCTTGTTTATTGGTAAAGAAATAATTACGTATTTTCAAACCATTTCAATATTTAATTTTATTACCTAAGAGCGTCTACACACGATCCAATCTGGTCGGGCCGACAAGCTGTCCTACACGTGAGTTGAACAAGGACACAATAGCCGTATCCTTATTCAACTCATGTGTAGGACAGCCGGTCGGCCCGACCAGATTGGATCGTGTGTAGACCCTATAAGATTTCGATTTCGAATCGCCAAACTCCAAACAAACGGAACAAAAAATACAGTTTAGATGTTCATTGCATACATTAATATTTGCCTCATTTTACGCATAGTTTTTTTAATTTTCCGGTTTTTACGACGAGGAGATTTTTGTGTTATAAATTTTATGCAAATATCTATCAAATTTACCTTCATAAAAAAGTTTTTTTTTATTTTTAATGAAAATTGTATACACCTCGAGTGGTCGCGCAGTGAGGGAATTGCTCACACTTCAATACACCACTTAACACGAAGGTCACAGACGAAAAAGAAATGGCTCAATTTTTACAACAAGGTTCAATGTAAGGATTTACACAATAAAACACTTGTTGACTGGCCTAAATGTCAATAAAAAATAAATACGGCAGTTATTATACTATTTTAATTTGAGGGTAAAAATATAACTATTTTTTATTTGACTAATAATTCCGAGACACGCGGTGCGACCCCGGGCAAACTAAAAACTTCATTCTGGCCATCTCTCCTCGGAAGGCAATGGCAAACCACCGAGTAACACCCCTATTCACTAACTTCAATCGAAAACGTTTCGATCATCGAAAAGTAGGCGATCGAGAAGTATCATTTATCGTTTGCGGTAAAAATTCGTATTCTGTAACTACACTTTATCGATATGGAAAACGCCAAACGTTAAGCTAAGCTTAACGATAACTTACGATATTTCCATCTAGTGGCCACTGTTGGTAATACTGTTGTAAACATAATCATAACCTAAAAAATAAAGAAATCTGAAGGGAATTTCTAAATTTAAATAAATTAATAAAATTAGGTTGGTAGTTATGTCTTTTTGACTTTTCGATGATCGAGAAGCTTAACGTGACCCTTTTCCGTCACGAGAAAACATTCGATCGATCGAGAAGTTTTAACGATCGACCGAACGATAACGTCTCGATTCGTTAGTTACTGAATACGAATTGTCACTCTTTTCGATCGATCGAAAACTTAACGATTCGATCGATCGAAAACGGAGTTAGTAAATCTGCCATGAGAACCCAATAAAGTGTATTAACACTGCGTGTAGTTTAGAACCAACAAAACATTAGGTCCCCCTATGTATGTATATGAAAACACTTCAAGTGCATATCACAGACAAAGAAGATTAGGTTACGACGTTCGGTAAACAACACGATTTATAGATAAAAATGTAGTTTTAATGTATATTATAATATTACATTGTTTATATCATAGATTAATTTTAAATTAATTAATAGACTAAATTTAATTTATATAATATAATAATTATTATTATGTACATATTTATTTCGATTATGCTTTAACTAAACCTCATAATTGCCAAACTATTTCACAGATAAGCCAGATTTTAATTACAAGGTGATATAAGAAGACAAATAATTATTGAAAATAGTAACTAAAATATTTATTTTGAGTTTATAATTTTTATAACTTTTACCGAACTTTTACTTTACAAGTTTTTTAAGTTGAACTTTTTTTAATTTCAACTATAGTTAATTAAATGACCATCAAAACAGTAGTTGGTTTCTATTATAATTTTCAATGTCACTTGAATACATTTCAATTAATTATTCAGTATAAACGATTTAACTATATTAACATAATGTAGACGAGATTAGAATATACTGTCAAATAATAAGATATGTATGTAGATATACGTATGTACTGTAAAAATCGAAAAGCAGAATTTCAATAGACAAACGACGATTATCAAAAATATATATTAGTAATATGTAATACAGTAGACGCCGCTTAATATGATTACATCGGAACTCAGGGTTTTAATTTTTATTTATTGGAAACATTATTTAAATTTAAAAAATTGAAAAATAAAAGTAACATTTCTTTAATAAAAGTTTAAAGTTAAAATTTATAGTACGTCTGTAAATCGGAAAATCTCGTCATAAAACTTCCAACGCTTTCCTGCTTTTTAAACATTTTAACAAAACTTTGATCGCATAAACTGAATTTTGATCACTATACACGATGACTTTTCTCAACAATCTTCGCAAAAGTGATCTCAATATCCGATTAATCTCATTGTTCATGATCATAATAAGTGGCGTCTAACGTAGTATAAAATACTTTACGTATCACATTAATTCATTGTGTTTCGTACGCACAAGTTACAAAAATTATTTAGGTAGTCATTTTAATATTAATTTCCAAAAATAATAATTTTGGAAACTACTTTATCAAAACTCAAATAAACTCCATCTGATGTATATTATTCTACTACTTAATAATATAACCATACCTATACTATGTAAACAACTAATAATAGGATTCAGTTATTATAAGCATTTAGGAGCGTCGCAACGCCATCAAACGCTGTAACCAACGCCCTGGTATTTTAAAAAATGCAATTTATATTTCATCCATTTGTGCTAATTACTTCATTTTAATAATTAAATGATACGATAATCATGCTAATATTAAACTATAGATTTTTTTAAGTATAAAACGTGGTGCCTGGTTAGGTTGTTGGTTATAGTTGAAAGCACATAATTTATTCGTATAACATGCACAGTTGTTTCCTTTAGTAATGATCCCTACAGATTTGATACAGAAAACGTCAATTATCAAAAAAAATTAAAAACGTATAACTCCGCCTCAGGTGCTTTAAGGATCAGGACCCAACGAAATAACTCTTCATGGTCTCTGAATTAATAATTATTGTAAGGCAGTAAGCGCAGTTTATTACAGAGCACCAGTACAATATTAGTGACTATGAATGCAGGTATAGTAACTTTTTCTTTTTTGTTTTGGGAAGGAGATGCGGAGAAAAAAAATCATACATAAGACACCCAAGATGTTATGGGTACTGTCGGATTCTTACCGACTAAAACAAACATACATCTCCTAGAGCGTCACGCTTCACACCGGAAACCGCGTTGGCATTACTTCAGTGTGGGCGCATTGACTGGTGATCGAGATCAGACGATCTCTCTCGCTTCGCTTTCCTTTACATCTATAATGTGGCGGACAACTTTATAGGACTGTTCCCACTCTTCCTCGGACGCGATCAGGCTTAGCATCATGTTTTCGGCGTCGAATTGTCTGCCAGTGTTTTGTTTATAAACACATCTAGGTTCATCCCAGTTTTTGCATTGAAAAAGAGTGTGCTCAACATCATCTACCTCGTTGCAGTACGGACATCGGTCACTAGCAGCTCTAGAGGAGCGGATACTAGCATAAAAGACGCTTAGTTTAGGAGTAACCCAATCTTGGCGTAGAACTAATTGAGTGATACCTTAAAATGTCCGCATTGAAGTACTAGATATAAATCCAAAGTTACGACATCGGCCGTTTGAACTGACAAAAGTTATAGGCCAAAAACTAAAAAAAAAAGAATTTCAAATAAGTTTAAGCTACTTTTTATCGCGCTCGCGATTGAAAACCACTATAGTTACTGAGATGATTTTAACACGATTATTTAGTATAAAATGTCTACTTTCCAACCATATATAAAAATATATATCAATTCAATTCTAATCAACCCCAATTTAACATTATCTAGGCAACGGGTAATTCGCGTGAAATTTATTCGGTTAAAATGAAAAGTTTTTCTTTAATAATATTCTTTTGAGATCGAAATCTAAAAATTCCTACACGTGACAAACAGCGGAATTTTATATGGAATATTTCATACGCTTACATTATATAGGGTAGGGTGGTCGACAGTGGATCACCAATTTTTCAAACCCATATATCTTGGAAAATAATATATGAAGTTTGTTGAAATTTTGGGTAGAGTAACATGGACTATAATCTTATCGAAATATGGTAATTTAAACTAAGTTGTATTACAAGCAAACTATGAAAAAAATATTTAATTTTAAGTGCATAATGATTCAGTGTTGACCAGGGGTGGTCCACATTGGATCGGCCTGCGGTTAACAGTGGATCAGCCACCACGATTATTGCACATATTTTAAAATGGAGAAACTAACAGATTTTCAAACTAAAAATATAGAAAAACAATATATTTTCGAAAAAAATATATTATAGAGATACAGAAAAAATACATTTTCGAGATAAAAATATAGGAAAATAAAAAAATTAGCACATTTTCAATAGAGAAAGATCAACTGAGAACTTATAATAAGACCGTCGCCTAGCGGTACCGCTAATTATTGAATTCGGAAGGATGAATCTTACATTCTGTTCTTTGACCATGTTTTGGTTAACCATCTAGCACTGATCCACTGTAGACCAACCCACCATTTAATTTTCAAACCGTGGTTTTGACAAAACAAATTGAGTAAAACCTGTTATTCAAGCGTCCTCACGTGCGTTAATTATTTCTTAAAACAATTAAAACATCCAGAACTCTACCACAGAAGATCTGATCAAATTACACAAAAAGTTCAACTTAACTAATAATAACAAATGGAGGCTTTAAACCACAAATGTAACTGGTGAACATCCGACCATCAACGGAACCGCTCAGTTGTGAAATGAGTCAATGAGGGATCACATTGGCTACCACGTACATCTCGCGGAAGCGCATGCATACAATGGTTTAACTAATAAATGAGTGATTCACTGTGTACCACCGATCCACTGTTGACCACCCTACCCTACTTATTTTGATAAATAAGAACAGGGGAGCCAAAAACCCAAAATCACAGCAACATATTCCGCTTGATTCCTCTTTCCGCACTACCCGCAAAAATACCAACAAGGTGCGTATCCATATCGCCTTCATTCATAATTTTTGCTTGCAAATACATTTTATTTTTATAGTAAACATTCCATGAAACTTGTAATATTAAAATTAACTTTAAAAATCTGATGTGGCCATCGCATAACTTTCCGAACAGACGCAAATTTTTATATTATATTTTTAAATAAAATGGTTACATAATTTCAACAGTAAATCGATGAAAAATTTCATATTTTGCCAAAATAGGAAGAAAAAACTTTTGAATGCCTATATCTTGCAAACGAAGCATTTTTGGACCTATGTTATTAGAAACTTTTCATCTTATTTTCATTAGTAGAATGCGTTTTACAATTTTATTTACAAATACAAAATTTTTTTACAAATACAAAAATTTTTGAAACGCCCTGTATATTTTAGAGAAAAACTTGTAGGATAAAAAATGTAGGAAATTCCATAGCGCTAATTTTTTGTTATTAATATTTTTACATATTTAATTTCGTTTCGAAGTTATGACGCATAATGTCATAATCGCTCCAGGTAAACCCCCCTTTCCCGTTACACGATTTAATTTATTTTCATCTGGCTTCGTCCTACGACAGGAAAAAGCTTATATGCAAAATTTGGAATGATTTGCTTGCTTCGTTTAGACGCTATCGTGTTCACAGACGTACATACACACATACACACACACATACTATACAGACATCCTTCCAAAAACGACAAAAATGGATTCAGGGGACCTCAAAACGTGAACATCTGTCAAAAAATTGGGGGGTCAAATTTTGCCTGATAACAATACTTTCCTTACCTAGGGTTCGGAAAGTAAAAATTAACCACTTCAACTAACAAATAATAGTATATTATAGGCCAAGGTTGTGAAGGCCGTCATTATTGCCCTAGCGCCAAGATTATATTCAGGCAATAATGGTCTTCACAACCGTGGTTTATATACGATTTTTTCCACTACTAGATCCACTACTAGCGTAGAACTAATTAAGTGATACCTTAAAATGTCCGCATTGAAGTACTGGATATAAATCTAAAGTTACGACATCGGCCGTTTGGACTGAAAAAAGTTATAGGCCAAAAACTAAAAAATTTCAAATAAGTTGAAGCTATTTTTATCGCGTTCGTGATTGAAAACCACTACATTTACTGAGATGATTTTAACACTATTATTTAGTATAAAATGTCTACTTTCCAACCATATATAAAAATATATATCAATTCAATTCTAATCAACCCCAATTTAACATTATCTAGGCAACGGGTAATTCGCGTGAAATTTATTCGGTTAAAATGAAAAGTTTTTCTTTAATAATATTCTTTTGAGATAGAAATCTAAAAATTCCTACACGTGACAAACAGCGGAATTTTATAAGGAATATTTCATACGCTTACATTATGAAATATTCCAGTTACAGTTGCACAATCAAGTTTATGATGAATCGAAAACACGTGTCTCCGTTCATCCTTGATTGTGCAAGTTGATTTAAAAATAATTAATTAAATACAATTTTATAAAAAGAAGTTTCTTTTAATAAGATAATTTGTTGTTTCAAACTAACAATAATTAAATCGTTTTTAATCGCATGTGCATCATCATTTTCACATTTTACGGAGAATGTACATTGATTCAGCTCGTTATTTTCTTTAAGTTTATTACCCGCAGGAACACTGTTCTCTACGACTAAATCAATAATCTCACTATTCATTAATTTCGAGAGTTTGATCGAAACTAAATTAATAATTTTGATTTCCATTACATTATTTAAAAATATCGCCTAATAATTTTTGATATTAGTGATAATTAAGCTTACCACCTCAAACTTCAGCAATATTTTTTTGATTCTTCTTTCTTCTTTACGATAAACGCATAACGATAACCTCAACACGTCCGTTCACTTTCAAGTATCAACTAGAAGCAATATAGTTTCAACTATAAGATACCTGGAACAGGAACAGCTATTGAAACTTTGGATATGCATAATTTATTATATTAGTAATTTATTTATTAAAAATATTTTTTATGATCTGAAAAATACGGCATGTAACAGAAAGATGGAAAACAAAAATGGAATGAAATCTATCACCAACATGAATAATACCGTAGTATTTAATTTTTATTGAGATTATTTTATTTTAAAATAATTTTTTTATGAGAAAAATAATTTATCGTTTTCTTACTATAGTAAATGGAAAAAACATTCTTAAGTTTTATTTTATAAAAAAGTTTAACTTGTCCTTCCTGTTATCAATAATATGAAAAACCAATCTGAGATTACCACTTAACAAGACATAATACATTTTTCATATTATCTGGTTGCTAATCGTTTTGTATCAAGATTGATAATATATAATAGTATAGGGCAATTATTCCCTTTTAAATTGATAAAAGTTGGTAAATATCCACGGTAAATATGTAGATTTGAGTATGATTACAAATATCTGATGTTAAAGGTGGTGCGGGGTGGTGAGGTGGTATACACACGGGATCGGACATTGGACCGCGGCCATAATACCGCAGCCGAAATACCGCAAGACGGAATACCGCAAGGCAGAATACCGTGGAGACAAAATACCGCAAGAAAAAATACCGCGAATGTTAAGTATCATTCACATAGACTTAGTGCAGAAGTGTAATATTGGTACTGAAGTGGTAAGAATCGTTTTAAGTTCGGATCGTTCACATAACGTGGTAAGAACAAGGGTGATTTCGTATTATTATGTTGGTAGCGACATCAAATTAACCTTCAAATAATGCGTATATAAGCGTAATGTCACGATTAATACTCAATTATTTGTTATTTTTGCATTGTACATATTTTGTCCTCACCTTCATAGTCTAAAATACTTCAATTCAGGTTTATAATTTTTTCCTGAAACAAACAAACCTCCATCTCACTTTTCATGCCAAACACTACTTAATTAAATATGGTAGAAAGGTCTAAAGTTCCCTATATCCATAATTGTATAAAATTCAACAAAATCTATGTAAGAAACTTACTTATCAATAAATATTTTAAATTAATTAATACTCAATTTTCAACTTTAAGTTTAGAATTCAAAAATATCTCGTCATTAAATGACATACGTCAAAATGCGCATCATCTGATTGGTTGCGTGTAACAGTGTACTGCAGAAGTTAAAAAGCTTGTAGCTTCTGCAGTACCACTACCATACCAATCTTACCGCTTAAGTCAATGTGAACGTTCTCATAAGAAACATTTGGCCAAACTTTCCTACCTTACCGCTAATCCTGCACTAAGCGTATGTGAATGTAGCTTTAGATATTTTGGATCATAATAATATAATAGTATATTATAGGCCAAGGTTGTGAAGGCCGTCATTATTGCCTTAGCGCCAAGATTATATTCCGAGGTGCAAAGCACCGAGGAATATAAGGCGCGGGGCAATAATGGTCTTCACAACCGTGGTTTATATACGATTTTTTCCACTACTAGATTTATTACCATTTTTTTATATTCTTTTTAATAAAAAATTTTCAAATTTAAAATATTTATTTCAAATGACAGTTTTGTTTTGTTGATTTGACAGTTGTTGACAAATTTAGGTTTTGTAATAATAGTACATTGTCTTATTCGGATTAAAAGTGAAACTTTGTTTAACAAGCAATTTTTGCATTTGCGAGGCGGAGCGCCAGAGGAGCCGAGCAAATGCAATAATTGCACGTCAAACAAAGACACTTTTAGTCCAAATGAGACATACCACTTTTTCTCCAACCAAAATTTAAATACTACGTACATCATTAATAATGCGAAATTCAAAATTTAAATTACTTCAAACATTTTGTTTGAATATTCGTGTAATGAAAATCCAGGGACTGGAATTTTTGTTTTTTTATATTAAGTTGTCATAGTTTTGTTTACAACATAATCAAAGTGAAATTTAATTCGTTTATTTAATAACTAGCTGGCACGGGCGGCATCCGCCGCCCTTAGCCATCTAGACCCAGAATAGATCCGAGTAGGCCATAGTTGTTCGGCCTTCGGCCTCACAGGGGGAGGACCATAATAGATCCGGGAAGGCCATAGTTGTTCGGCCTTCGGCCTCACAGACCGGACCATAATAGATCCGTGATGGCCAAAGTTGTTCGGCCTTCGGCCTCACAGGGCGGACAATAATAGATCCGTAAAGGCCATAGTTGTTCGGCCTTCGGCCTCACAAACCGGACCATAATAGATCCGTGAAGGCCATAGTTGTTCGGCCTTCGGCCTCACAGACCGGACCATAATAGATCCGTGAAGGCCATAGTTGTTCGGCCTTCGGCCTCACAGACCGGACCATAATAGATCCGTGAAGGCCATAGTTGTTCGGCCTTCGGCCTCACAGACCGGACCATAATAGATCCGTGAAGGTCAAAGTTGTTCGGCCTTCGGCCTCACAGACCGGACCATAATAGATCCGTGAAGGCCATAGTTGTTCGGCCTTCGGCCTCACAGACCGGACCATAATAGATCCGTGAAGGTCATAGTTGTTCGGCCTTCGGCCTCACAGACCGGACCATAATAGATCCGTGAAGGCCATAGTTGTTCGGCCTTCGGCCTCACAGAGCGGACCATAATAGATCCGTGAAGGCCATAGTTGTTCGGCCTTCGGCCTCACAGACCGGACCATAATAGATCCGTGAAGGCCATAGTTGTTCGGCCTTCGGCCTCACAGACCGGACCATAATAGATCCGTGAAGGACAAAGTTGTTCGGCCTTCGGCCTCACAGACCGGATCATAATAGATCCGTGAAGGCCATAGTTGTTCGGCCTTCGGCCTCACAGACCGGACCATAATAGATCCGTGAAGACCATAGTTGTTCGGCCTTCATCTGTCATCTTTCATCTGTCATCCGTCATCTGTCATCCGTCATCCGCCATCCGTCATCTGTCACCTGTCATACATACATACATACATACATAATCAAATTTTGTTTGAAAGACTTGCAATTTGATTTTTAGGAAAAATATCGAAAAACGCTTATCTGTCACCTGTCATGTCACCTGTCATGTCACCTGTCATCTGTCACCTGTCATCTGTCATCTTTCACCTGTCACCTGTCATCTGTCACTCAATGCTTATCATAGCGCCATCTGTTGACAGTACGTCAGAATATATTATCGAAAAACGCTTATCTGTCATCTGTCACCTGTCATGTCACCTGTCATCTTTCATCTGTCACCTGTCATGTCACCTGTCATCTTTCATCTGTCACCTGTCATGTCACCTGTCACCTGTCATCTTTCATCTGTCACCTGTCATGTCACCTGTCATCTTTCATCTGTCACCTGTCACCTGTCATGTCACCTGTCATCTGTCACCTGTCATGTCACCTGTCATGTCACCTGTCACCTGTCATGTCACCTGTCATCTTTCATCTGTCACCTGTCATCTTTCACCTGTCACCTGTCATGTCACCTGTCATGTCACCTGTCACCTTTCATGTCACCTGTCACCTGTCATGTCACCTGTCACCTGTCATGTCACCTGTCATCTTTCATCTGTCACCTGTCATGTCACCTGTCATCTGTCACCTGTCATCTGTCATCTTTCACCTGTCACCTGTCACCTGTCATCTGTCACTCAATGCTTATCATAGCGCCATCTGTTGACAGTACGTCAGAATATATTTCGATTTTTGACAAATTAAATTTTTTGTCAAACTTGTGATTTGATTTTCGAAAAAAGCGAATAACTTTTTTCCCCGCTCGAATTTCTTCTCCATATATGCGAGAATAGTTGCGCCTGGAGCTACAAAATAACTGTGCAAAATTTGGTTGAGATCGGTCCACGGGTCTAGGAACGTATAGCGAACAAACACGCAGATCTTTCCTTTTATATATTTAGATGTTTGAAGACGATTGCTCTAATACACCCGCAGATATAATTGAAATAGCGAAAGATGTGGTTTTAGACTTATTGCCATCCAAGTCAAGAGAGGTATATGAATTCGCATACAACCGTTTTTTGCGATGGTGTAACGAAAAAAATATAAAATCCTATTCGGAGAACGTTTTATTGGTATATTTTTCGTATTTGTCTAGTACAATGAAATCTTCAACACTTTGGTCACAATATTCCATGGTTAAAGCAACACTGAACCTAAAAAATAACGTAAATATAGGAAAATTTTCAAAATTACGTGCTTTTTTAAAAAAGCAAAATAACGGTTACATACCTAAAAAATCTCGAGTTCTAACAAAAGAACAAGTGGACGAATTTCTAATCAAAGCAAATGATGATAAATTTTTAATGATTAAGGTAAACTTAGAATATTAAAAATTGAAATAGCACCTAAATTTTATAGTATACGTTTTTAAGTTGTTTTAATATTTGGAATTGCCGACGCATGTCGATGCGACGAATTAGTTCACTTCTTATTCTTATTTTGTTTGATTATTATTGTTATTCGTGTAAAATTATGTATAGCCAATAAATGATTGACATTAAAAAATATATTTAATTCACTTTTAGTACACGTAAAATAAAAGTACTTTTAGTCCACGTAAAATAAAAGTGTTGCTTAGCAATGTTCGCATTTTTATATTTATAACAAAAACGTCAACTTTTAGTTGAGGTAATGCTATTAAAAATGTACTGCTTTTAATACGGTTGGAGAAAAAATGTATTATCGCGTCTGTCAAATCATTTCATTGGTTCATTTTTTACCTTAGTGTATAATGCAAACATTATTGCTACTAGTCTAAAATGCGTCACTTCACATGTGACTTGGATAAGTTATAATGGTAGCCTATATGAGTAGTAGTGGAAAAAATTAATTATTTTCAACAACTTGTGAGTTTTGTTCTCATCAAGTACCATTTTAAAAGTGGGAAATGGCTGGAAGTCGACGTTTTTCTTCCACGTTTTTAATATTTACAATTTAAAAGAACTTTAATTAAAACATATTAATTTTGTGCTGTGCACGTACCATTATTATGGCAGTATATTCGGTAGTCAAGCGCAATTTTCTAGTATAAATAGCGTTTTTATACAACAAACGTGCTTTTAACCATAAAATGGAAGAAAGTTAATTGTTTAACTAATTTAATCTTTTTTAAATTACAAAGTTGGATTAAATAGAATTTTAGTTTGTCCCCCGCGAAAAAAATCCTATTGATGCCCATGAAAAATTATTTAAAGGTTTTTAAACACTTTTAATTAATGTATTGTTGATTTCAAAATTAAGTATGGCTGTAACAAACTGCTATTTCGAATCTTGCAAGTTTTATTAAGGTATATTATTACTTTGAATATTTAAACAATATTACTATTGAATATTAAAGTAATAATCAAATTTGAAAACCAAAAATGTATGAAATTGTTAGAATTCCTTCGTATTTAACTTTGCGGTATTTTGTCTTCGCGGTATTTCGTCTCCGCGGTATTATGGCCGCGGTCAAATGTCCTAGACTGGTATAAACATGCAGATAGTGCATTGAAGGAGCAAAGAACAAAAATCTACCAAAACATCAAAATGTGCGTGAAGGCCATAGTTGTTCGGCCTTCGGCCTTTTTGTGAAAAATTTGTAAAATTTTTTCGACGTTTTTTGCCGACCCACGAAAAGGGGGGGAAATTTTTTAATTTTTTTAGTTTTGTCAAAAAACTATTTTCCCTAAAAACCGGTTGGAGGCGGCGGGGTCGGCGTGGAGTCGGGGGCGGTTGCCACCTCCGCCCCCCATCCATAGCCACCATTCCCAGGGTCCTAGCCCTCTCGGTTCCGGAGTTATGGTGTTTGAAGGGAAGTTCGAAATTTGAAAGCGATGGTCGAAATTTGTGTGACGAATTTGCGTTAACAATTTGTGTGACGAATTTGTGTGACGAACGATTTTTTTCAGTTAACTGCCCGTGCAAACCCGTGCGATACCCGTGCGATAAGAAGCATAGCTTCAAAACATCACAATTCACTAATAAAATTAATGGATATTTTCCAGTATCAATAATAATAATCTAAATAATATATATTTAATTATTTTAGCAATGCTAGCGAAATGTGTGATCTAGGAACGTTCTCTTCCACACGATCCACACAACAGGTTTTAGAAGTATCTGATGGTGAAATTGTAAGCACCTCAATGAAAATCAAGCATCATCATCAAATGCAAATCGAAACACATTTGATGACGAAGTCATTGTAAATATGTTTAAGGATGATCCAAGCACCTCAAATATAAGCGTTTTCGAAAATATACAAAGTACGCCAATTATGTACCAAGGTACTGAAGAATATAGTAACAAAATATCAATTACTTTAAATTATCTTTGTTTCAGAAAAAAATGTTCGATATGTTTCTGAACTTACCGAACAACACTTTGGTACTCCTCGAAAAGCAAAAAGAAATTTCATTTTTATTAAGAGCAAATACGAAGAAATTCAAAGAAAAAATAAAAAATTACAGCAAGAAAATTATCGATTAATACAACGTGTTACTTCTACCAAAGATCTGTTAAAGAAAATTACAGAAAAAACCTTTTAAATGAAGAATCTGCCAAAAATATAATGGTATATAGTCAAGTTTTTCCATTCCATTGCTTCTCTGCTTCTATTATTGCTTTTCTCCAAAGTCTTCACGATTCAATTTTTTTGAAGGAATTCTTCTTTCTCTTTTACTTTCAGCAATCACATCAAATCACTGCTGTGTTTGATAGTGTACATCATGTACAAATTGGGTACTTTAATATTATATCAGCCGCAATTTCAACGTTATTGCCGACGTTGCTGACCCCAACCATACGGGCGCCTTGGGGAATTGGCGACGCTCTGTTGTTTATGTATTTTTTTTGTTTTTTTTTAATCTGTATACACTCTCCTTATAATTAGTTTATACTGTTAGGAGGTTGTTTAAATTGTTAAATAAATAAATAAATAAATAATGGAATAGTGAAACCAAAATTAGTTATTAAAGACTAGTCGTTGCATTTAAATATTAATCTTGTTCCACTATTGTTTTATTTATTTTATTTAGATTTCCTCACAAGATTCAAAACTAAGTAAAACAATTACTTAGTTCAAATAATATTGAAACTTTCTTATAGTTTTTTTTATACAGGCAATGATTCCGTCATCTATGAAAGCTAATATAATAGAAAGAAAATTGAATAAAAAAGAAAAAACCTACAATCCCGAATTACGAAAATTTGCTCTAATAGACCATTTCATTTTAGCAAAACTCATTGGCGCATGCGTCAAATCAGCTGACGATTTTCGAACCAAGTGTGCATATGTCCATATAACGTAGTGCTAATTATTTAATCATTTATTGTTAAAATGGAGCATAAATTGAATAAAAAACGTGTTGGTGCCATTAAACATTGTGTTTAGTGTTAAAAAAAAACATTATTTGCTGCAATATTTGGATTTTTTAATGTTGCTCCAGTCACTTAATTTGACTTGTCTATGGGGTATATCACTAGGGGCACTCATCTTGGGCAAAATGGTGGTAAAAAATATTGTTTAAAACCTAATAACACAAAACTATAACAAAATATCTAAGACGATATTAGCATGCGTTTTAACGTAAAAGTTTTGACATGGTTCGAAAAACAAACATCAGCTGTTGGCTTCGCGCAAGCGCTCTCGTTGCGTGAAATGGTCTATTCTGCATTATTATTCGCCAAAAGCCTATAATTTTGTTAAATCCGAATTCGAAAATTTATTGCTACCTCATCCTGATAGTATTAGAAAGTGGTATAACGTAATCGATGGTGATCCAGGTTTTACAAAGGAAGCATTTACTGCCATCAAAACAAAATGCCTAACAAAAAATGTTGTAGTCAATATTGCAATTGATGAAATGTCAATTCGGCAATTAATTGAATGGGACGGTAAGAAGTATCACGGTTTTGTTGACCGGTACACGACATTAGGACGACTGTCAATTGGGCGACGACAATTGGGCGACGTCAATTAGGCGACGGTCAATTGGACACCGGTTTTTTGGGCGACGACTTATTAGGCGACCCCAATTAGGCGACCGGTCAAATAGGCGACCGGCCAAATACGGGAAAGTAGCATCGAGTATGCGGCAGACCCCGGTCGATGTCACATCGTTCGCCCGTCGTACCTTGAAATCGAGTGAAATTTTTTCGCTCCGATTTGAATTTTTCTTTGAAATTCGGATAGATGGGGGTGTGATTAGTGGATATTAGTAATAAATATAATCAAAAAAATGGAAAATAACCCGTGTATTGCCGAAAAAGTGAAAAAATTAAAAAAAACTTTCCTTCTAATTTTGGGGTGTGCATTCGATAAGGAGGGTAATCCATCGTCAAAACCTACCCTTACGGGGCGCCGCTCTGCTCCGCGTTGCACCCCTCCAGGGCGGTTTTGACTCTGGTTACTAGGCTAAACATACGAGAAGCGCCACCCATCAAGAAAACCGGGATAAATGAAACCGGGATGTGAGAGAACCTCGAAATAGCATTAAAAAGTATAGTTGCGGTATGGGGCAGTACACTATTACGTTTCACCCCCAAAAAATCGCGTAAAAACAAAAATTAATCGATGTTACATATACGAGAGACGAGCTGCATCTGACTATTTTTATATAATTAAAGAGGATATTATTATTATATGCAATATTGATTAATAATAAATTGTGAAATAATAAAAAATAAATTCCGTCGCCTAATTCGGGTCGCCTAATAAGTCGTCGCCCAATTGACCGTCGCCTTCATGACGGTGTCCGGTACAGAATTGGGCGCATCTTATAACTACGAAAATGATTTTAAGCCATGGTTTCCACATCCAATTACAAATGAGGAAATCTATACGTTTTGGGATGCATGTCACATGTTAAAATTATGCCGTAACACGTTTGGTGAAAAACATATTATTTTAATTGACGATGAAGGCGAACAAATTAAATGGAGTTACATAGAAAACTTGTTGGACATTCAAAAAACACATGGGCTCAATGCGGCAACAAAATTAACTTCTCGTCATGTACAGTTTCATAATGAAAAAATGAAGGTAAAACTAGCAGCTCAAATTTTAAGAGTTTCTGTATCTCATGCCCTTACATTTTGTGAGCAAAAGGTGAAAGATGAATCATTTAAAAATTCGAGAGCTACCGCTAAATTTTGTTTAATGTTGAATAATTGTTTCGATACGAGTATGTTAAATAGCCGCAGTGCTTTTGCTAAATATAGCTATAAAATGCCAATTAAAGCGTTCACAATTGATTTTTTTAAAATAGAGGCTCGAGAGGCTTTAACGATCGAAAGTTACATTTCAAAACTGAAAGATACGAACGGAAAATTATTAATTCACAGCAACAGAAAGACTGGTTTTTTAGGGATGATTGTATGTTTGAAAAATATTATAAATGTCTACGATAAATTAAAATTTGTTCAAAATTACGTGTTACCATATAAATTAAGTCCAGATCATCTTGAAATATGGTTTAGTGCTATAAGAAGTCGAGGTGGTTTTAACAATAATCCGTCTGTGCGGCAGTTTAAGAGTTCCTACAAGAGGTTACTTGTGAGGCATGAAATTTCTGTATCGGTTACCGGTAATTGTGCGATATTAGAGCAAACTACAATATTGCATACAAGTAGTTATAAAAGCACGAGTAATGTGCAAACTGATGGTGTTTGCGAGTATGATTTGTCGGATGATGAAGAAAATGAAATTATCGATGTTGATCCATTAAATACTTTCATAATATCATGTCGTCGAATATATTGCTGGTTTTGTTGTAAGGAAAATTATGAAAAAGAATGTATGTAAAGTTTGTGCTGATCAATTAGTCAAAGATGATAAAGCGGTATCTTTTAATTTGATTAACATTAAGCGTTGGGGAAAGCTATTCGAACCTTCCCGTGATGTACTAAAAATTTGTAAAGTAGCTGAGACTACTATTCGAGCATATAAAGATAGCATATTCCTTTACAAAGGAATTCAATTAATAATTTTGAAATGTATGGCAAGGTTAGAAGATGTATTTATAAATACATCTTCAGTTTTGAATAATATATTAGATCAAAATATTCTAAATAATCATAGAAGTAGTTTAATTAAGTTAATTTTAGATTATTATATAAATATTAGAATGTATCACGAAGCAAAAAAGAAATCTGAGAAAGAAACCAATATTCGAAGCAAATATGCACGATTAATTTTATTTAAAAACCAATAAAAACTGTTTATAAACTTTTTTAAATTTATTTCCATGCACGTATTTAGGGGCCGTTCATGTATTACGTAAGACATTTTTTCCTACTTTTGGAGTCCCCCTCCCCCTAGTAAGATAAAATAAGAAAATGTATACCCCCCCCCCCACACTAATCTTACGTAAGATAAATTATTACCCAATGAGAAGCCAGATATTAAACATTAAAAGTGAAATTAATGAAGATATTATGTTTATTTTAAATATTAAAAAAAATGTTATTCAAACAATAATTTACTTTATAGTGTAAGAAAATTGCGAAACAAATCCAAAATCGGTCTAAAAAATAAATAATTAATAGTATTGTGTTTCACATTAACATTAATACCAACAGCACCTAAATTAGATTAAATAATTTTCAAAATTTGAAATTTAATTAAAAAAATAAAATCTTACGTAAGAAATTGTCTTGACCCCCCCTTCCCCCGAGTAAGAAAAAATAAGATGTCAGCTACCCCCCCTCCCCCTAAACGTCTTACGTAATACCATGTAATACATGAACAGTCCCTAACTAGACTTCTGAGTGAGATGCAAAATTCATGAAGCACGTGTTAAACAAGGATGGCGACAAAAAAGTATGTGTAGTCTATGTTGCCATATGAAACTTACTAGTAGTCCGTATCTCTGAAAAATAATACATCTATGTGTAAACTAGTTATAATATGCTACCGCGTTCATTATTATTAATTACTAATTAGGTATATAATTTTTTTAGTTTCAATATTTGAAATATTCAAATTATAAATGATGCAAGGTAAGTAAAATAGTTAACTATTATACCTATGTACTATGTAGATATCATTTTCTTTCCTTTTCCAAACTTTTTAAAAACACGTGTTATTTAATTTACCACTTGACGAGTATTGCCTATCGTCTTATAGTACCAGTAATAATTAAAATGAATCAACACTGGGTTTTACCATAATCTGCATTCAAATGTTTAAATTAACGCCGATTTTAAGCTAACGTACATATCATTGAAATTATAAGTGTAAAGTAATTGCCTAAAATTAGTTACTTTAATCTGTGCTGTAACTTACAATTAACTCATCTTGTACGGGTAGGTGAAAATTTGTACAACTTCTCCATACTTTTTTATCACGTCTCATGGATATTTGACCGTGGGCGTCAGCAAAACGCACCAGAACCCCACAAGATGCTGGATAATATCGATTAGGATACCCACAACACAATTAATTATGCGCAGTAAAAATACTTGGATTCCATCATAACATCTCTATCTTTTAATAGAACCAAAAAACCTTTCTAATTCACCTTACACCACTAAAACTTTTATTGGTAGCTATTTGCCGTTTAGAGGTTAACGGCACCCCCACCCTTCTGCCTGTTCGGTTCTATTGTCAAATATGAAAATTAAATTACGTTATTAATTTGCGTTAGTTGGTTATAAATATGTAGAAATAAATTTTATTATCAAATACATTGTTATTGTTTGAAACTCAAGACAGTTTACTATAACTATTATTTTTAGCTTATTAAATTTTTCGTATTTATAATGGTTACAACTAACAGATTGTAAAATTAAACATAAATTATTTTTTATATAAATATCATCCATTATTCTACACGCAGTTTTGTATAGTACATTGTTTTGAAATGTTTGCATTTTTACGAACTTTGATTTGTTTAAATAATAATTTAAATTACATTTGACATTAGAGGGCGCTTGCTGAATATTGACGCTTCTTTGACCACGTTTGACGTTTAACGCCGATAATGAATTGACACATAAATAATATAACCTAACTTTTTCTAAGTAAACGTTCTAAAAATAACTATGGAGTTAGAAAACGTAAATCCAAATGTTTTCGACAAGGCAGGTGATCGTGCTGTTCTTAAAGAGGAGGAAGACGATGACATCGTAGATGATTTTGATTCCAGAGAAATTTTTGGTACGTACTATATTATTAAAAAAACTCATTTTTAAACTGATAAAACTTAAATTACAGATTTAATACGAAGTATTAACGATCCGGAACACCCTCTTACGTTAGAACAGTTACATGTTGTAGAAGACAGCTTAATTTACGTGGATAATCAAAATAATGACATTAAAGTTTTATACACCCCGACCATTCCACATTGCAGTATGGCAACATTAATAGGTTTATCGATTAGAGTCAAATTGCTGCGTTGTTTACCACCACGATTCAAAGTTACAGTTGAAATTAATCCAGGCACTCATGCATCAGAAAGATCTGTTAATAAACAGCTTGCTGATAAAGAAAGAGTAGCAGCGGCTTTAGAAAATACACTTTTGATTAAAGTTATAAATCAGTGTATATGTACAACAAATTAATTGTTTATAAAATAGTTGCTATTTGATGAACCAAAATGTTCCCTAGTTTGTGCACCAACTATTAACTTGTTATTGCTCAATGTATAATATAATTGCACTTAAAAAATAAATTAAATATTCTGTTAATTATTTTGAAAGTTTTCAGATACCAAATAAACAATCTGATGTAACAACAAATTACTTTCGGTCGGTTGACGTTTTATATTAAAAATGTATCTGTTTTCCTTAAAAAATTTTCTCGTGAAAAATGCAACAGGGTTTCCTGCCTTTTTATGAACAATGGGAATGATGTTAGAAATTACAAATACATTTTGAACACAATCGAAATTCTTACTCCAGAAATATTTAAGGGAAAGATCTCGGGTAGTGGAGTTTGTATTCAAGAAAACTATTTACTTAAATCGACTAGTTTCGACAAGATTTCTTGTCATCTTCAAGACTATAATATTAAAGAAAAAATATACAATTTAAAAGCTGTTACAAATTGGTTACACATAATAATAATGTTGGAGCAAACGTAAATTATTTACCTCTTAAGTGGGATGGTAAGTTTTCAATCGAAGTACCGTAAAAAAGCAGAACACGATATTATAGTATTATTGGTGGAGTCAAATAGTATAACAATATAACAATTTAAAATTATTTGACATAAAAATTATTTGACATAAATAAACAAAAATATTGGAACTTGTCGCCAATAAATTCGATAATACTAAATGAAGTCAAAAAGCAAAGATGTAATGATCCAGCCTCATCAATGGAAGCGTATACTAGCCAATCAGGCATCCCTTCTTGTTTTATGGCTGAAGATGGTGAGTAGAGCCTTGAAACCGGTGTTTATCGGCTCAAAATCGGTAACTTTGTTGACATTATCAGTCTCCTCGCCTATGTAGGCAGCCTCCAAGAAAGCTCTCTTTGGGAAACTAGGTTCATTCGCTAAGACAACTACATCCTCCACTCTAAAGAAGTGATTGTTAAACTTAAGGTGTTGTGATAGACCGGTTTTATCCGAGCCTATTTTTGCGTCGTAGGCATGTTGTTTTAATCTAGAAGACAACAACTGGCGAGTCTGGCCTACATAAGTTCTTTCGCATTCACATTTAATTCGATACACCACGTCACTTCTGTATTTCAACGGTACCAAGTCTTTCGTCCTGGAAAACACCAAGTTACCCAATTTAAAATTGTTATAAAAGGCCAAACGAATTTGGCCTCCTTGGATAAATTCTTTCAATGTGTTTTTCAGTCTTACAGCCAGAAGGGGGTGGTAGGTTATTTTATGATAACGTATGTTGATATCTTGGTCATCATCAACCTTCTTTTTTATGGTAGCAGGCGTCCTTTTTATCCCAAACAAAGCAAGCTGGACCAATTTTTGGGGGTAGTCATTCCTTACCAACTGGTCCTGTAGTTCAGTCAGTCTCAAACCTCGACAGGTCCGAGCCTATTTTTGCGTCGTAGGCATGTTGTTTTAATCTAGAAGACAACAACTGGCGAGTCTGGCCTACATAAGTTCTTTCGCATTCACATTTAATTCGATACACCACGTCACTTCTGTATTTCAACGGTACCAAGTCTTTCGTCCTGGAAAACACCAAGTTACCCAATTTAAAATTGTTATAAAAGGCCAAACGAATTTGGCCTCCTTGGATAAATTCTTTCAATGTGTTTTTCAGTCTTACAGCCAGAAGGGGGTGGTAGGTTATTTTATGATAACGTATGTTGATATCTTGGTCATCATCAACCTTCTTTTTTATGGTAGCAGGCGTCCTTTTTATCCCAAACAAAGCAAGCTGGACCAATTTTTGGGGGTAGTCATTCCTTACCAACTGGTCCTGTAGTTCAGTCAGTCTCAAACCTCGACAGGTAGGGCTGACACAGGTCAAAATTCGGTGTTTCAAAGTGTTGATCAACCCCATTTTCTGGTCCAACGGATGTGAAGAGTTAAAATTCAACAATCTTTCCGTGGAGGAAGGCTTCTTGTAAAGGTCAGTGTAGAGGGAACCATCATTTTTTCTGCAGACCAATAAATCTAAGAAAGGTATACTACCATCTTTTTCTAATTCATAAGTGAATTTCAATAGTGGATCATAGCCGTTCAACACTTCCAAACAATCTTGCACCTTTTCACCAGGAACTGAGACCAATATGTCATCCACATATAGCATCAAAAAGGGGACAGCGAACTGGATAGAACCAATGAAATTCATCAGAAGATCGTGCATAACAAAATTTGCGAAAATGGGGCTGCAAGGATCTCCCATAGCGGATCCCACCAACTGGGAGTAAAATTCACCATCATATTGGAAGAAGCTATTATTGAAAATAGTGGAAATCATTTCCATAAAGACGTTCATAGGGATGGTGGTGAATTCACTGATTAGGTCCCAGTTATTCGTCATGGATGAGATTACTGCTTCCTTAGATACGTTCGTAAATAGAGATGTGACATCGAACGAAATTAATGTGTAATTATTTGGTATTTTACAAATGGAAATGGTTTCCATGGCGGACCTAGAGCTGTGAACATTGAAAGGGAAATGTGGTAGCACTTTATTTAAGATGGAATTGATGTACTTGGCTAGAGAGATGGAAGGTGAGCTAATACAACTGATGACAGGACGTAACGGGATGCCAATCTTGTGTGATTTCGGTAGTCCATAAGCTCTCGGAGGGCGAGCATTATATGTGGTCATTCTCTTTTTCTGGGGTTGGTCTATCCAACCTCCTTCATGCAATTTCTTGATTAACCTGTTAAATCTACCTTGGATGGTGAGAGTGGGGTCCTTGTTTAACTTCTTGTAAGTAATCGAATCATTGAATAAAATCATCATTTTATTTTTATAATCTTGTTCCTTTAAGATGACCGTGGAGTTTCCTTTATCAGCTTTTAGGACCAAGATGTCAGGATTATCCTTTAGGAACTTTTTAGTGGAGGAAACTTGGGAATTAATGATGTGGTTCGTATTATGATCCGTCTTATTACAGAAATTGTGGACAATATTAAGGATCTCACTACGTGTGGTGTTTCTTTTAATTTCAGATGTATGTAGGCTAGTTATCACATAATTCAGCTCCGATAGGAATGTTTTCATAGGAAATTCTTTAAAGGTGGGTGTTATGCTGAATTTAGGACCTAAGGAAATAGTTTTTAATACCACAATCGGTATGTTTTTACCACTATCGTTGAGGACCCAAGAAATATCTCCCAGAGCCTCTTCATTTTTCGTCTTAATGAGTTTATTATACTTATTGATGTTGTTGTGTCTAATTCTCATAAATAGAGGTTGGGTTGAGCGGATATTCCTCTCTATGAATTCATGTACCATATAGTGGGGAAGCACTGATGTAAGGTACATTCTAGATGTATTCAACTCTTTCAACAAGTCGTTGATTTCCACACATGCCATGCTTATATGGAGGTCTAATATGCCTTCTTTAAATCGTCTTACAATAGTTTTTGCGTTGTGTAACACCCTGTGATCTGGTATCAATTTTCTAGAAATGCAGTTAACATTCCTTTGGATAAATGGAGGGAAAACGTTATTAGTCCTACATCTCAGCAAAAAGATACGTCTGTTTTTGGCTTTTGTAAGTTTGGCTATAATTTTCATGGTAACCTTCATTGTCAACATAGCCTCCAAACCATATATCGTTCCTATCTGTCTAAGGTAACCCATATTTTGAACACAATCGAAATTCTTACTCCAGAAATATTTAAGGGAAAGATCTCGGGTAGTGGAGTTTGTATTCAAGAAAACTATTTACTTAAATCGACTAGTTTCGACAAGATTTCTTGTCATCTTCAAGACTATAATATTAAAGAAAAAATATACAATTTAAAAGCTGTTACAAATTGGTTACACATAATAATAATGTTGGAGCAAACGTAAATTATTTACCTCTTAAGTGGGATGGTAAGTTTTCAATCGAAGTACCGTAAAAAAGCAGAACACGATATTATAGTATTATTGGTGGAGTCAAATAGTATAACAATATAACAATTTAAAATTATTTGACATAAAAATTATTTGACATAAATAAACAAAAATATTGGAACTTGTCGCCAATAAATTCGATAATACTAAATGAAGTCAAAAAGCAAAGATGTAATGATCCAGCCTCATCAATGGAAGCGTATACTAGCCAATCAGGCATCCCTTCTTGTTTTATGGCTGAAGATGGTGAGTAGAGCCTTGAAACCGGTGTTTATCGGCTCAAAATCGGTAACTTTGTTGACATTATCAGTCTCCTCGCCTATGTAGGCAGCCTCCAAGAAAGCTCTCTTTGGGAAACTAGGTTCATTCGCTAAGACAACTACATCCTCCACTCTAAAGAAGTGATTGTTAAACTTAAGGTGTTGTGATAGACCGGTTTTATCCGAGCCTATTTTTGCGTCGTAGGCATGTTGTTTTAATCTAGAAGACAACAACTGGCGAGTCTGGCCTACATAAGTTCTTTCGCATTCACATTTAATTCGATACACCACGTCACTTCTGTATTTCAACGGTACCAAGTCTTTCGTCCTGGAAAACACCAAGTTACCCAATTTAAAATTGTTATAAAAGGCCAAACGAATTTGGCCTCCTTGGATAAATTCTTTCAATGTGTTTTTCAGTCTTACAGCCAGAAGGGGGTGGTAGGTTATTTTATGATAACGTATGTTGATATCTTGGTCATCATCAACCTTCTTTTTTATGGTAGCAGGCGTCCTTTTTATCCCAAACAAAGCAAGCTGGACCAATTTTTGGGGGTAGTCATTCCTTACCAACTGGTCCTGTAGTTCAGTCAGTCTCAAACCTCGACAGGTAGGGCTGACACAGGTCAAAATTCGGTGTTTCAAAGTGTTGATCAACCCCATTTTCTTCCCAAAGAAGAGCTTTCTTGGAGGCTGCCTACATAGGCGAGGAGACTGATAATGTCAACAAAGTTACCGATTTTGAGCCGATAAACACCGGTTTCAAGGCTCTACTCACCATCTTCAGCCATAAAACAAGAAGGGATGCCTGATTGGCTAGTATACGCTTCCATTGATGAGGCTGGATCATTACATCTTTGCTTTTTGACTTCATTTAGTATTATCGAATTTATTGGCGACAAGTTCCAATATTTTTGTTTATTTATGTCAAATAATTTTTATGTCAAATAATTTTAAATTGTTATATTGTTATACTATTTGACTCCACCAATAATACTATAATATCGTGTTCTGCTTTTTTACGGTACTTCGATTGAAAACTTACCATCCCACTTAAGAGGTAAATAATTTACGTTTGCTCCAACATTATTATTATGTGTAACCAATTTGTAACAGCTTTTAAATTGTATATTTTTTCTTTAATATTATAGTCTTGAAGATGACAAGAAATCTTGTCGAAACTAGTCGATTTAAGTAAATAGTTTTCTTGAATACAAACTCCACTACCCGAGATCTTTCCCTTAAATATTTCTGGAGTAAGAATTTCGATTGTGTTCAAAATATGGGTTACCTTAGACAGATAGGAACGATATATGGTTTGGAGGCTATGTTGACAATGAAGGTTACCATGAAAATTATAGCCAAACTTACAAAAGCCAAAAAACAGACGTATCTTTTTGCTGAGATGTAGGACTAATAACGTTTTCCCTCCATTTATCCAAAGGAATGTTAACTGCATTTCTAGAAAATTGATACCAGATCACAGGGTGTTACACAACGCAAAAACTATTGTAAGACGATTTAAAGAAGACATATTAGACCTCCATATAAGCATGGCATGTGTGGAAATCAACGACTTGTTGAAAGAGTTGAATACATCTAGAATGTACCTTACATCAGTGCTTCCCCACTATATGGTACATGAATTCATAGAGAGGAATATCCGCTCAACCCAACCTCTATTTATGAGAATTAGACACAACAACATCAATAAGTATAATAAACTCATTAAGACGAAAAATGAAGAGGCTCTGGGAGATATTTCTTGGGTCCTCAACGATAGTGGTAAAAACATACCGATTGTGGTATTAAAAACTATTTCCTTAGGTCCTAAATTCAGCATAACACCCACCTTTAAAGAATTTCCTATGAAAACATTCCTATCGGAGCTGAATTATGTGATAACTAGCCTACATACATCTGAAATTAAAAGAAACACCACACGTAGTGAGATCCTTAATATTGTCCACAATTTCTGTAATAAGACGGATCATAATACGAACCACATCATTAATTCCCAAGTTTCCTCCACTAAAAAGTTCCTAAAGGATAATCCTGACATCTTGGTCCTAAAAGCTGATAAAGGAAACTCCACGGTCATCTTAAAGGAACAAGATTATAAAAATAAAATGATGATTTTATTCAATGATTCGATTACTTACAAGAAGTTAAACAAGGACCCCACTCTCACCATCCAAGGTAGATTTAACAGGTTAATCAAGAAATTGCATGAAGGAGGTTGGATAGACCAACCCCAGAAAAAGAGAATGACCACATATAATGCTCGCCCTCCGAGAGCTTATGGACTACCGAAATCACACAAGATTGGCATCCCGTTACGTCCTGTCATCAGTTGTATTAGCTCACCTTCCATCTCTCTAGCCAAGTACATCAATTCCATCTTAAATAAAGTGCTACCACATTTCCCTTTCAATGTTCACAGCTCTAGGTCCGCCATGGAAACCATTTCCATTTGTAAAATACCAAATAATTACACATTAATTTCGTTCGATGTCACATCTCTATTTACGAACGTATCTAAGGAAGCAGTAATCTCATCCATGACGAATAACTGGGACCTAATCAGTGAATTCACCACCATCCCTATGAACGTCTTTATGGAAATGATTTCCACTATTTTCAATAATAGCTTCTTCCAATATGATGGTGAATTTTACTCCCAGTTGGTGGGATCCGCTATGGGAGATCCTTGCAGCCCCATTTTCGCAAATTTTGTTATGCACGATCTTCTGATGAATTTCATTGGTTCTATCCAGTTCGCTGTCCCCTTTTTGATGCTATATGTGGATGACATATTGGTCTCAGTTCCTGGTGAAAAGGTGCAAGATTGTTTGGAAGTGTTGAACGGCTATGATCCACTATTGAAATTCACTTATGAATTAGAAAAAGATGGTAGTATACCTTTCTTAGATTTATTGGTCTGCAGAAAAAATGATGGTTCCCTCTACACTGACCTTTACAAGAAGCCTTCCTCCACGGAAAGATTGTTGAATTTTAACTCTTCACATCCGTTGGACCAGAAAATGGGGTTGATCAACACTTTGAAACACCGAATTTTGACCTGTGTCAGCCCTACCTGTCGAGGTTTGAGACTGACTGAACTACAGGACCAGTTGGTAAGGAATGACTACCCCCAAAAATTGGTCCAGCTTGCTTTGTTTGGGATAAAAAGGACGCCTGCTACCATAAAAAAGAAGGTTGATGATGACCAAGATATCAACATACGTTATCATAAAATAACCTACCACCCCCTTCTGGCTGTAAGACTGAAAAACACATTGAAAGAATTTATCCAAGGAGGCCAAATTCGTTTGGCCTTTTATAACAATTTTAAATTGGGTAACTTGGTGTTTTCCAGGACGAAAGACTTGGTACCGTTGAAATACAGAAGTGACGTGGTGTATCGAATTAAATGTGAATGCGAAAGAACTTATGTAGGCCAGACTCGCCAGTTGTTGTCTTCTAGATTAAAACAACATGCCTACGACGCAAAAATAGGCTCGGATAAAACCGGTCTATCACAACACCTTAAGTTTAACAATCACTTCTTTAGAGTGGAGGATGTAGTTGTCTTAGCGAATGAACCTAGTTTCCCAAAGAGAGCTTTCTTGGAGGCTGCCTACATAGGCGAGGAGACTGATAATGTCAACAAAGTTACCGATTTTGAGCCGATAAACACCGGTTTCAAGGCTCTACTCACCATCTTCAGCCATAAAACAAGAAGGGATGCCTGATTGGCTAGTATACGCTTCCATTGATGAGGCTGGATCATTACATCTTTGCTTTTTGACTTCATTTAGTATTATCGAATTTATTGGCGACAAGTTCCAATATTTTTGTTTATTTATGTCAAATAATTTTTATGTCAAATAATTTTAAATTGTTATATTGTTATACTATTTGACTCCACCAATAATACTATAATATCGTGTTCTGCTTTTTTACGGTACTTCGATTGAAAACTTACCATCCCACTTAAGAGGTAAATAATTTACGTTTGCTCCAACATTATTATTATGTGTAACCAATTTGTAACAGCTTTTAAATTGTATATTTTTTCTTTAATATTATAGTCTTGAAGATGACAAGAAATCTTGTCGAAACTAGTCGATTTAAGTAAATAGTTTTCTTGAATACAAACTCCACTACCCGAGATCTTTCCCTTAAATATTTCTGGAGTAAGAATTTCGATTGTGTTCAAAATATGGGTTACCTTAGACAGATAGGAACGATATATGGTTTGGAGGCTATGTTGACAATGAAGGTTACCATGAAAATTATAGCCAAACTTACAAAAGCCAAAAACAGACGTATCTTTTTGCTGAGATGTAGGACTAATAACGTTTTCCCTCCATTTATCCAAAGGAATGTTAACTGCATTTCTAGAAAATTGATACCAGATCACAGGGTGTTACACAACGCAAAAACTATTGTAAGACGATTTAAAGAAGGCATATTAGACCTCCATATAAGCATGGCATGTGTGGAAATCAACGACTTGTTGAAAGAGTTGAATACATCTAGAATGTACCTTACATCAGTGCTTCCCCACTATATGGTACATGAATTCATAGAGAGGAATATCCGCTCAACCCAACCTCTATTTATGAGAATTAGACACAACAACATCAATAAGTATAATAAACTCATTAAGACGAAAAATGAAGAGGCTCTGGGAGATATTTCTTGGGTCCTCAACGATAGTGGTAAAAACATACCGATTGTGGTATTAAAAACTATTTCCTTAGGTCCTAAATTCAGCATAACACCCACCTTTAAAGAATTTCCTATGAAAACATTCCTATCGGAGCTGAATTATGTGATAACTAGCCTACATACATCTGAAATTAAAAGAAACACCACACGTAGTGAGATCCTTAATATTGTCCACAATTTCTGTAATAAGACGGATCATAATACGAACCACATCATTAATTCCCAAGTTTCCTCCACTAAAAAGTTCCTAAAGGATAATCCTGACATCTTGGTCCTAAAAGCTGATAAAGGAAACTCCACGGTCATCTTAAAGGAACAAGATTATAAAAATAAAATGATGATTTTATTCAATGATTCGATTACTTACAAGAAGTTAAACAAGGACCCCACTCTCACCATCCAAGGTAGATTTAACAGGTTAATCAAGAAATTGCATGAAGGAGGTTGGATAGACCAACCCCAGAAAAAGAGAATGACCACATATAATGCTCGCCCTCCGAGAGCTTATGGACTACCGAAATCACACAAGATTGGCATCCCGTTACGTCCTGTCATCAGTTGTATTAGCTCACCTTCCATCTCTCTAGCCAAGTACATCAATTCCATCTTAAATAAAGTGCTACCACATTTCCCTTTCAATGTTCACAGCTCTAGGTCCGCCATGGAAACCATTTCCATTTGTAAAATACCAAATAATTACACATTAATTTCGTTCGATGTCACATCTCTATTTACGAACGTATCTAAGGAAGCAGTAATCTCATCCATGACGAATAACTGGGACCTAATCAGTGAATTCACCACCATCCCTATGAACGTCTTTATGGAAATGATTTCCACTATTTTCAATAATAGCTTCTTCCAATATGATGGTGAATTTTACTCCCAGTTGGTGGGATCCGCTATGGGAGATCCTTGCAGCCCCATTTTCGCAAATTTTGTTATGCACGATCTTCTGATGAATTTCATTGGTTCTATCCAGTTCGCTGTCCCCTTTTTGATGCTATATGTGGATGACATATTGGTCTCAGTTCCTGGTGAAAAGGTGCAAGATTGTTTGGAAGTGTTGAACGGCTATGATCCACTATTGAAATTCACTTATGAATTAGAAAAAGATGGTAGTATACCTTTCTTAGATTTATTGGTCTGCAGAAAAAATGATGGTTCCCTCTACACTGACCTTTACAAGAAGCCTTCCTCCACGGAAAGATTGTTGAATTTTAACTCTTCACATCCGTTGGACCAGAAAATGGGGTTGATCAACACTTTGAAACACCGAATTTTGACCTGTGTCAGCCCTACCTGTCGA
Source organism: Podabrus alpinus (assembly GCA_932274525.1). Lineage (NCBI taxonomy): Eukaryota > Metazoa > Arthropoda > Insecta > Coleoptera > Cantharidae > Podabrus > Podabrus alpinus. The sequence continues at coordinate 90,185,258 of OW026451.1, forward strand.
GGTTTGAGACTGACTGAACTACAGGACCAGTTGGTAAGGAATGACTACCCCCAAAAATTGGTCCAGCTTGCTTTGTTTGGGATAAAAAGGACGCCTGCTACCATAAAAAAGAAGGTTGATGATGACCAAGATATCAACATACGTTATCATAAAATAACCTACCACCCCCTTCTGGCTGTAAGACTGAAAAACACATTGAAAGAATTTATCCAAGGAGGCCAAATTCGTTTGGCCTTTTATAACAATTTTAAATTGGGTAACTTGGTGTTTTCCAGGACGAAAGACTTGGTACCGTTGAAATACAGAAGTGACGTGGTGTATCGAATTAAATGTGAATGCGAAAGAACTTATGTAGGCCAGACTCGCCAGTTGTTGTCTTCTAGATTAAAACAACATGCCTACGACGCAAAAATAGGCTCGGACCTGTCGAGGTTTGAGACTGACTGAACTACAGGACCAGTTGGTAAGGAATGACTACCCCCAAAAATTGGTCCAGCTTGCTTTGTTTGGGATAAAAAGGACGCCTGCTACCATAAAAAAGAAGGTTGATGATGACCAAGATATCAACATACGTTATCATAAAATAACCTACCACCCCCTTCTGGCTGTAAGACTGAAAAACACATTGAAAGAATTTATCCAAGGAGGCCAAATTCGTTTGGCCTTTTATAACAATTTTAAATTGGGTAACTTGGTGTTTTCCAGGACGAAAGACTTGGTACCGTTGAAATACAGAAGTGACGTGGTGTATCGAATTAAATGTGAATGCGAAAGAACTTATGTAGGCCAGACTCGCCAGTTGTTGTCTTCTAGATTAAAACAACATGCCTACGACGCAAAAATAGGCTCGGATAAAACCGGTCTATCACAACACCTTAAGTTTAACAATCACTTCTTTAGAGTGGAGGATGTAGTTGTCTTAGCGAATGAACCTAGTTTCCCAAAGAGAGCTTTCTTGGAGGCTGCCTACATAGGCGAGGAGACTGATAATGTCAACAAAGTTACCGATTTTGAGCCGATAAACACCGGTTTCAAGGCTCTACTCACCATCTTCAGCCATAAAACAAGAAGGGATGCCTGATTGGCTAGTATACGCTTCCATTGATGAGGCTGGATCATTACATCTTTGCTTTTTGACTTCATTTAGTATTATCGAATTTATTGGCGACAAGTTCCAATATTTTTGTTTATTTATGTCAAATAATTTTTATGTCAAATAATTTTAAATTGTTATATTGTTATACTATTTGACTCCACCAATAATACTATAATATCGTGTTCTGCTTTTTTACGGTACTTCGATTGAAAACTTACCATCCCACTTAAGAGGTAAATAATTTACGTTTGCTCCAACATTATTATTATGTGTAACCAATTTGTAACAGCTTTTAAATTGTATATTTTTTCTTTAATATTATAGTCTTGAAGATGACAAGAAATCTTGTCGAAACTAGTCGATTTAAGTAAATAGTTTTCTTGAATACAAACTCCACTACCCGAGATCTTTCCCACAAATACATTTTATTTAAAAAAAAATATATACAAAAATATCCGGATCCAATGTAAATTTCAATAAACCACTTATATCTTGATTGTTTAAAAAAAACAAGATGTTATTTATCTATTTCTTATAGGGATATGAGATTAAGATCGCAGCGCCGCGGGGTAAAAATGTGAACTAAAGTTTCGTACATTCTTATTTTAACAGCTATATACTTTGTTAATAGCCGCGCTTATGTTCCGTTCTATTTTACGTGTTTTTCATTCCCTTTTCCAAGTGAACTTGTTATTTTGTTAAATTACGGTTAGTGTTGTTTAGTAGTTCATCTTCCTGCAGTTAAATAATATAATATACGGTTAGGTGAGTTTTATTTTTAGATTAATTTTTGAGGTTAATTTTTAAAATTTGCAGATATGTCGGATTCTTACGAATTAAGTCTTCTTGACTATCTCAAATATTTAGAGGGGTCTGAAACATCTAGATGTGTTTATGAAGGCGAAGCAGTTTTAAACGAAGGGCATGTTGTTTTATGTGGTAAAACATTCATACAAGCGAAGCAGAACAAAATAAATATTGTAGCATTGTGCATCCAATCTTCTGCAATAAATGCTGATCCCCATAAAATTAATGGAGTTTTAGATGTAGAAGATAGGAAAGTCACAATAGAGTCGATGGTTTCCTCGTGCAAAGCAAACAACAGCGGAAGGTGTAAACACATATCAGCTGTTCTACTTATAGGTGTGTAACGTTCCATAAATTTTGTTCAAAGTTAATTTAGTTTTTCGTTTTAGGAACGATTTATTAAAAATGGAGGTGATTTCATCTACCGATGTAAACTGTGTATGGTCCACAAAGCTACGACTCAAGATACAAGCCGACAAGCTCAAGACGACAAGCATAGCAGTACCGGAAATGCCTTGTTTAAAGGAAACAAAATTTAATTTATGATTTATTTTATTTTGATCTTACAGTTTATATTATTATAATAGGGTAATAAATATAATAGGGTAATAAATGTAAAATTTTAATTGTGATCAATTTTGCTTAAACTTATTTTTGATTTTTTGCTGAATTTTAATTATTAATTGTAAATTTTGAAGGCAAGCCGTGCAAGCTACTTAAGATGTAAAAACCAAATGTTCAAAGAACTGATTAATTAAATTAGTTCCCGAAGAACTGGTGAATTAAATCAGTTAATGAACAACGTCTAAATTAAAATAAACGCAAAAGTTATCTTTTTTTATAAATTTTGGAGTTTTTACTATAAATAAATTTATCATTTCCCAGAATTGGTTTGGAAAGATTAGTGAGACCAGATATAATAATTAAAATGTCATGGATATGTGGCACTAATGACACCACTGCTAAAGTTTGTGAAATTTCGTGTTGGCTTTCGGATTCGTTTTTCTTGTCTTTTTGTTCTGGCTTCACTCGACGATTCACATATTCCCACTGGCAGCTTCTGAGAAGGAACAGCTATCGTCTTTAATTTTCTTCTTAACATCGGAAGCATCTCCTAAAAGTGTCACATAAAAAACTAACCTCAAAAATATTTTAAATAAGAAATTACTTGCCTCGTGTAAAATAATCATATTCTGTAAAATGTAGTGAACACACTTTCATAAACTTTGTTACAGTTTTTCCAATTTTTAATCCACATTTTTCTAACCGACCATTTCCTGAACTTCCAATTTATTTACCACAAGCGTCTTGTGTTTTTCAGCTGTGGAGAATAAATGAAAACTTAACTCTGGATTTTTCTTTGCCCAAGAAGAACATTGAGGCACTGAACAATATTGATTAACGTTCATATCGAAGTGTATTACTAGAAAATTTTATTAATCGTCGAAAACTTTTAAAATCCGCACTAAACATATGCAAAATAAATTTTATGTGTACGGTACTTTAGTTCGGTCAAATCCCGCTAGGTGCCGTGTTGCTTATCACTATATCCCTATAGTATCAGATGGTATCAGTTTTAGAGTCGCCATCACCGATGTAATTAACGCCATAATTACTTTCAGAACGTTTAAACATTTCGGTGATGGCATCAACTTCCATTTTCCCTGATGACCCCGTGTGGTTTGCCAAGCAATTTTGGTGATGAGCTTTGGCCCACTCTTTGTATTCAGCCCTATCTTGCTTTTTATCCCAAAACTCACATGACTTACAATATGAACTTTTGACTAAAATATCGAGTATTTTTCCGCTATAATACCCGATAATAGAATAAACCCTATATAAAGATGTAAAACCTCGTTTTTTCAAGTGCTATCCCCTGATACTGTTAGTTCGTTTACTTCATTCTCTTTGGACATTTCTTTCTTCTCTTCATCCACGACTCTTCTAAAAAGGTTGTTACAAACTTGTTTCACAGGAATGACCATGCTATTTATTATAGCATCATAAGTATTATGAAAATAAAATTGTGGCTTGTCCATCAGTCCGCAGAATTTTTGGCAACTTTTTAAACCAAGCCCTAGCACTCTCATAGTAAAAATGAAACGGCTATTTATTTCATATGTGTGTCTCACAAAAGAGCACGAAGGGATCAACGTCGGAGCGCATTTATTACATACATACAACCCTAATTTAGAAACCAAGTCCGCGTGTACTTGCAGTTTCAAATTTTAGTTCACCGTCACACACTCGACATTTAACAACATTTGCAATTGCAGCAAATACTGTTTTACAATTTAAAATTCTGTATTCCAAATTTGTATCTTCTGGGATGACATTTTTTTGAGTTTTTAATATTTTTGCAGACGTGCTCAGACTACGGTTGTTGTCGTCGCTCTTTGCACTATAGTCCATCTGGTTTTGGATTGCAGTAGAGGTCGCCTTGAACGGCAAGTCAGATTTACACAAGGAAACGTCACATAATTAAATTACACAAGCGACAAAAAACAAATGTCACTTATTTGATACTTGAAAAAATCGAGTTAAAAGTATTTCTTTATCAAATAGCAATTTATCTTGTACAAAGTTTTTAAATTTGTCAGAAACTTTTAGAAAAAAATATTCGGGAGTCATCAATCGCAAATAAAATTTCGGCAGTGTAAACGTATAGAAATTTTATCCAATCACGCACGAAGATCACAGTTTTAATACAATTTAGTTCTGCATTCTTAAAACGGATAGACTATAGTTTATAGAAGAAAATAAAAAAACACACACAAACGACAACTTAAGTTCGAAAAGAAATAATTGTCCTAGCGCACATAAAATTCACAAATTATAATTTAAAAAAGTACAAATCACCAAAATTTAAATTGTAGTATCAGCACCAAAGTGCTGACTTTTTTTGGTAATAAAATTTCTAAAACTAGTTGGTCTCTGAAATCATTTCCAGATGCTGTAAATCCTATAATGGTATCATAATTTCGTCAATTTTATTATTTGTTACTTAAAACTTTGAGGGAATATTTTTAAAATGTTTTAGTCACAGAAAATGAAATTTAAAAAAATCGATTTTTTTTAATCTGCAAGTAGGCATGACCCCTTAATGCAAATAATCAATTTGAAAAACACTTGACGGTTTTAATTAACTTATAAAACATTATTCGCTATTTTACATTCGACATTTTTATGATAAATGTACATAACATAATTCATAAATAATCAATTGAAGTAAGTTAAATATACAATTTAAACAATTATCGAGCTTTAGCATTTACACTATTCCTAATCTCTTTTGTAGGATCATATTTGTATGTTTTAACAACTGGTCCTCTTCCAGCCCGTTGAAACTGTAGTTCGTCAAACCGTTTCCTTTCTTCTAGTTCTCTTGTTAATTTCATATTAGTCCAACCTATTTGTCGATAAAAAAAGTGTTAACAATTACTTTAAAAATCCATTAAATAATTACTTACTATCTTTAATTCCACCTACAAATCCTTTACTAGCAATTGGTAAATTTTTTGGATCGTGCTTAATCAACGGTTCAATATTAAAATAATTCCGTACTTTGGGAATTTTTAAAAATCCCACTTGTGCTAAAGATATAAAATTACTAGATACCCAATAACAAAGAATAGCACCAGGAAAGTTGACTGTGAATGGTAAAATCATAACCGGCATTGCACGCAAGAAGTATTTCATTAATGCCATATTTTGAGATGTCAATTTTCCAGCATCGGTACCAACCTGGAATTTTATATCATTAGAAATGAAGAAATACATATTCGTAAGGACTATGGTGGAAACTAGGGGTGCGCGATTATGGAATTTCATAATCGATTATCGATTATAAAAAATAATCGATTTTTTTCGATTAATCGATTATTAAAAATAATCGATTATTCATAATCGACTATGAGTTCATAATCGATTATGAACTCGTAATCGATTATGAACTTGTAATCGATTATGAACTCATAATCGATTATGAGACCCATAATCGATTATGAATTCATAATCGATTATGGACTCATAATCGATTATGAACCCATAGTCGATTATGAACTCATAGTCGATTATGAACTCATAGTCGATTATGAACTTATAACTATAATAGGTAGGGCTATTAAGGGTTACTAAATTACTATATAATTTATTATTTTGCTAATTGTGTTACGGTGGTGCTAATAAGAAGTGTTGTTAAGCACCAGTTGATAACACATTACGGTCCGGTATCAATCTGTAATAACTTACCTGCGTAGCCGATTATAATGTTACTTACAGGTGTGTTGATGAGAATTTACGACTCCTTCATAAAAACGCTGATTAAATCTGAAGTACCAAATATTTTGTTTTTAAATTTTAACTGAATGTTACTATTGTATTATGCATTATGTAATTAATTTATTGTTAACAATAATCCATCTAAAAGGCTTCTAATTAAAATTCATTTTGTAAAAGTATACACTTTCACTCAAAATATCGGACAAATAATTTAAATCCATATTGATGAAAAAGGGTTGCAATCTTTAATTGAAAAGCAAAAAAATATTTTTTAAAAACTATCAAATTTATAAACAAAAATACCTAAAAGTTGAATGGCAAATCCATATTTTGAATCCAAATATCAACTGGTGCTTAACAACACTTCTTATTAGCACCACCGTAACACAATTAGCAAAATAATAAATTATATAGTAATTTAGTAACCCTTAATAGCCCTACCTATTATAGTTATAAGTTCATAATTGACTATGAGTTCATAATCGACTATGAGTTCATAATCGACTATGAGTTCATAATCGATTATGAGTCCATAATCGATTATGAATTCATAATCGATTATGAATTCATAATCGATTATGGGTTCATAATCGATTATGAGTCCATAATCGATTATGAATTCATAATCGATTATGGGTTCATAATCGATTACGAGTTCATAATCGATTATGAACTCATAGTCGATTATGAATAATCGATTATTTCAATAATCGATTAATCGATTATTATAAAATATCATAATCGATTATTATAAAATATCATAATCGATTATGAAATAATCGATTATTCGAATTACGTAATCGATTAATCGATTATATGCGCACCCCTAGTGGAAACTTGGAATAACCTACAAACTATGTTACCTATGACGTAACTGAGTCAAACACTGGAAAAGTCAAACTTTTGCCTACCAGGGAGGTTTTTTGTGGCCGAAAACTGCTTAGTGAAATTTTTTGACGTGAATACGTCTATAAAATTTGTAACGTGTTTAAAAATTTAATAAAAATGTTTAACGAAAATTGTGTGTGTGTACGAAAAGTGTAGAAATGATAAATTTCCAATTGTCATTATTCAGCAAAATCTTGGAACGAAAATGGGTATCCTGCGACGACGTATTCACGTTAAATCATGAACTTCGTTATACCATCGGCCATGTCCCTGAACATAGCCTACTTTAATTTTTTTTTAACTCAATTTTAATAAAAAAATTAACGATTATGAATTTTAATGTTAAAAAATTTTCACGAACTTCAGTATTAATTTTACTCAATCCAAAAATCAAATTAAACTTTAAACTTAAATTAGCCAACGAAAATTAACGATTTTATTTTAACCCTGCCTTTCTTTAAAGTTTCAGCCCTTTAAGAGGGCAATGTTTCTATTTAAGGGGGAAATTTAAAAAATATAACTTAAAATCTCAAAATAAGGCAAACGATTGAAGGATTAAAAATTATTCATATGTAGGAAGACGCAATAATTATTTCTGAATACAATGTTTTTCTAATATTAATATTGCGGTAAGGTATGCACTAGATGGGCATCTAAAACGCCAAATACACCATACAATTGTTTTACCGACTCAGAGTTGTTACAATATCGGTACAACTGTTGAATCGGTAACCACACGGTACGATTTCCATACAATTTTACCGCATCGAAGATTCGATTTCATTTGTGTAGCAGAAAAATGTTTTTGCTGATAAGAACTGGTATAGTGTTGAGCAGTCAAAAACCAAAACCAAAAAAAGTGAAACGAAAATGAGTTAAAGATTGGCTTGTATATCAAATTGCATGAGAGGTTCATACAACCGTGCGACCGCCAGTAGCAAGCACACATACTATGCAATTTTCGCATACAATCTCCAAGTTGTTACGATGTCGATACAATCGTTGTATAGTGTATTTACCGTTTAAAACGCCGCGTTTTCCACGCTAGAATGTAACCAATGTATTTTAATGGAAGGCACTAGACGAGCATTTAAAGCTGCGTCCCCATCTGAGCATTTATACGCGCACGAAAGCCGTGCGGAACCAGATACTGATGTGCGGTACGAAATCAGTCCACATAAATACGTGCAATAAAAAAATGTGCAATACGTTTAAAAATAAATGAACTAAATTAGAACAAAGGTTTAAAATTTAAGAGCAAAAGAGATTTTTTCAAACTTTACCCATGTTATAGTATAGTTCAGGAAATAAAGGCAAAAAATTAGCTTAACCTTTAACTGCTGGCGTTGGTGTACTCAGTACACCACTTGCATTTAAGAAGCTGCCATTTGTGTTAAATGCCCTAATCTGATCTAACCTATCCACCTAACCTATTATTGAGGTGTTCAGAACAACCCTAGTCAATTTCGTTGTTATAGCTGTACAAATAAGTTGGATATTTGCTTTTAATTTCTATGTGGTTGCGCGTGATGTATAGAATACACCACGCCAGTACTTGTGTAATCACATGAAACTATATCGCACTTTGTTACACTCGTGGCGCAAGATAAAGAAATAAAAATCACCATTATTATCGCTGATTTCTATATCGCTATATATTTTAAAGTATTCAACGAAACAGCTTGAATTGTATTTACCGCCAAATGGTGCGATCTCTATTAGGCCCCTCGTAATGATTGCGGCACTTATTAAAATATTTCCAGAAATTTATCACTAAACTAATATAAAATCGTATAAATGCATTATAAGCATTAATTTTCTTGTCGATGTTACATACTAATTACATAAACAATTACTCAGCACGAAGATCTTGCAAATATTTCAGAATATTTTGTAAATATTATGTTTATTATTGTTTAATAAACATTTATTAAGCAAATATGTATCTAGAATTTATTGATTATAGCTTTTGGGAAACATTTTGATGTTGGTGTACACAGCACACCACGCCAGTACTTGTGTTATAAATCATAGCGCCAGTAGTTAAAGGTTAAGCTCACAACTCACAATAAATCTTGGCAAGCTGAAATTTGGCAGAAAAGTATATAAGAGTGTCTTAATGAACCTCCCAAAAATTGCCGAAGATCCCATGCCGACGTCTCTCCCAATTGATGGTTTTAGCCCCCCCCCCCCCCCCAATGCGACTTTTCGCCTATGGCTCACTTATTATCACTTCTTTTTAGTTTAGGAACTTTATTGGCCATAGGGAAAGACATTAAAATTCTAGGAGGTTCTTGTACTGGTGTCATAGTTTGTTTGGCTGTTCTATGTAGATAATATTATGTAAAATATTTTTTGCTTAAAACATTTTTTGATAACATGGATGGTTTCTGAAATAAATGTTAAAATGCGATTTTGGATTTTTGGTCTGATACTTTTTCATAATAATGAAAATAAGCGAGGTACAGTATAATAATCACGGATGATGAGATCAATCAGGTATTGAATCACTTATGCAAAAAACGGGCTGGCCCCATTTAATTAAATAGAAAAAATTATCGTGTATAGTGATTAAAATTCGGTTTATGCGATCAAATTTTTGTTAAAATGTTTAAAATGCAGGAAAGCGTTGGAAGTTTTACAGCGAGGTATTCCGATTTTCAGATGTAGATATTATAGATTTACACATTTTATAAACAATTTAACCCGCGAAAATTATAGATAAACAACACTAGACGCCTTTTTTAATCCCATTAAAGAACGTTACTGTTATTTTTCAATTTTGTTAATGTTTCCATTAAATAAAAATGTGTGTTTTTTGATGATTTTACGTTTATTCAGATCATCGGTTATTGTGACAAAAACCCCTAGTCTCGATATGACCACATTAAGCGGCGTCTACTGTATAATCAAAAAATCGCGTTGTTGGGCTAAGACCCTCAATTGGGGAAGATACTGGTATGAGATTTTAGGCAACTTTTAGCGGGGTTCATTAAGACACTCCTATATACTTGTCTGCCACATTTCAGCTTATCCGGATTTCTTGTAAGCTCAAGCCAATTTTTTGGTTTCATGGTCTGAACTATACTAAACCCTGGGCAAATTTTGAAAAAATCTATTTTGCTCTTCAATTTTAAACCTATATTCTAATTTAGTTTATTTATTTTTAAACGCATTTCGCCTATCCCAAAACATTTTTTTCTGTGCAACGAATCAATCTTGCACTATTTTAAAGGTTAGGTGGGACGTGTTTCCGGTAAGTTATTTTAATAATAATATTCTTCTTCAAGTGCGGTGCCTGGATTCCAGGCATAAGCAACCCCTCTTCTATGTATATGTCGTGCATTTGAAGTATTATCACACACATATCGCTACCTAAAAAAAGCTACAGTGAGATATCTTGCAAAAATACGATTTTCAGTTAGGTATTGAATTAAATTGCTATCGCCCATTTTATTTAATGCCACATTGAAATACTATTTCAATATAATATTCCTTTATTTGTATAGAACAAAAAAAAATGCAAAAGGAATATTCACACTTCAAATTCTAATTGCAATTTAAATCTTTAACATGAAGTATCTCAAATTGACTATTTCGTTATATCTCACTGTAGCTTTCAGGTAACGATATATGTAAGAGACCTACTGCTTAACGTGGGCTGCAAACTGCAGGAAGTGTACTCGCTACATCTCCAGAGAGGCTGAACCAGGCAGATTACACCTCAGTGGTTTGCCATTGCATTCTGAGGGAAGACGGTCACTGAGCCCAGAGTAAAACCAGGTATTCAGCTTTAAGCTGACAACCGTCTCGTTTTCAGAAATATTACGTCGTATGAAAATTTTGAAAAACTATATTGTGCAGAGAATTTTATGGTCTTTAATTTTGGTTAGATGATAATTTTTCGTAAAAGTGAAAATAAGCGAGCTATAGACGAAAAACTGTATTGAAGGGGCTAAAACCTCCAATTGGAGGAGACGCTGGCATATAATTTTATGGAATTAATTAGGACACTCCAATATACATACTACATACATGTCTACAAATTTCAGATTGCCCAAATATTTTGCAAGCTCAAACCAATTTTTGGGCTTCGTTTCCTGGGCTATAAAGATGATTGTTGATTAGCTTGTTTAATATTGGTAGTATTTATTAACTAAATAGAAACTACACTCATGCTACCACAGTGAGAACAGAGTAAAATATTTGGGTGGATAGGAGTTGTGGTAAATTTGTTTTTACTTACCTATCCCTAAATTACATCAAAAAATATTCTCAAATTAAAACATAAATATTGTAACTAATACACCAAACATTATTTACCTCAATTGTTATCCACAGCGTTAAACTGGTAACCACAGGTAGAATAAAAAATTGATCGGGAACTGTTAAATCGGTGAACCAAAACAAACCGCCATCTTTCAAACTTTCAACAGGTGCATTTGACATTTTTCTTAATCCCATAAAAAATGAAACAAATAAAGGCATCTAAAAAATTATAGCTTACATAATGAAACCACAGAAGTAATAATAGCTTACTTGTGCAAATGGTACCATCATGTTTTTTAATGGATTTAATTTTTTTTCTTTCATAAACTGCACCATTTCTTGCGAATATCGTGCCGCATCTAACTGATTTCCAGTTTGTCGAGCTTCGGTCATTTTAAGTTGTAATACTTGCAACTGTGGTAATAAGTTATTCATTTTTGCAGCGTTCCTTTGAGCCATTATAACCAATGGAAACATTAGAAATCGAACAACTATGGTACCTAAAGCAATTTTTGTTATATTAATTGAATTCGTTGTTTGTATTGAACTTTTTCACTTACCTATAGCAATTGCTTCCCACCACGGAATACCTAACACATGGAGGTATTCTAAAGAATTTTGTATCAAACCAACTGGAGTCCATCCTCCTAAACCTAACGAAGCCAAAGAAGGCTCTCCTAATGCATTTACCGAATTTAAAACATCCACATATGCACTGGGGTCGGGAATAAGTGGGGGTTCCGGAATAGGTTCTATTATTGGCAATGATTGTATTACATTGGTTGTCGTTTCATTACTTGCAGTCAACAATTCATTGTTTGAAACAATTTGATCACCGCTAATCCCTGCTATTTCACTATTCACAGTTGCCGTTGTAAGTCCCGCTGCACCACAATATCTAATTTTACGGTATGATCCTGTAGGATATAATTTGGATGTGCTTTCAACATATTTATTTTTCAGTTGTTCAGACAATGCAAAAACATTTTTACTAACTACGGCTTTCTTATCCTTAAGGTCGCTCTAAAACACAACATTTTCATTACCGTTGTCAATTCAACCCTACATTTTTATACCAATTTATTGCTCGATATAAACGAGTATTTTATAATTTTATCAGACACATCTTTCCCTAACAAGCTTTCCAAAGCGTGAGAACATTTAGCACTTGTTACTTTTTCCTAAAAGTAATAATGTTATTAAAAAATGTATTTCAAAAACCCACAATATAACCTTAAATTTTATACATTCCATTCATATTTACCTTTAATATTTTAACACCATATGAATATGATTTATATTTAGAAACAAAATTTTTGGAAAACATTTTTAAGATTAATTGAGTCTTTTTATTTAAAATTTCAATTCAATGTCGTACATTTCATAGAATTAAATTCAAACATAACCTTTAAATGTACACTGCAAGCCTGCGGCGTAAATCGGTAACAAAATATGTAAAGTGGTGGAAGTTAGCTTCAGATTATCATAGCTCACTGTGATAGCAAAAAAGACCCGTGAAGTTAGCATAATATACCGTAGAATAGGGAATCGAATCGAAATCGTGAATGAAAATTCGGAATACCGGGCCTGGTTCACACTTCTTTCATCGTGATTGGTACTCCCCTACAACTGGACTAGTTACAGAGTTGAGACTAGAGTTTAGCTTCCATCTAGAGGATCGCTCTCTACTTTGGAGGAAGGACCATTTAAGGAAACCTTAAAGCCGGCGGAATTTCAGCGTCGGAGAGAATCAGTCACATCGAGAAAACAAAAAACCGCGCCGAGGGTGTCCGCGACAACGCACGCTGCCTGAGAGTTATCCAGTAGGCCATCAACCTGCATTACAGCGTTATCCCCGATATACTTTGCTTGACATCTTCCCTCGTTCACTTGCCACCATAGATAAGAGAAGATTATAATATAATCTCAATAATATATAATAAGATAAGATTATAATAAATCTAAATATATAAAAGAGCTTGTCTGCGTGTTTGTTTGTTCGCTATACGTTCCTAGACCCTTTGACCGATCTCAACCAAATTTTGCACAGTTATTCTGTAGGTCCAGGCGCAACTATTCGTGCATAAATGGACCATAAATGGACCTATCTAATGGAATGAAAATACAGAGAAAGAAGATAACCAAAGAATGGTCGAAAGTAATAATTATTACTCCGATAATGTGGTGCCATTGGCGAAAAGGAGGATTGGTGACACACATCTAACTAACATAAGTTATACAATGTCGTAGGACATTGACCGTAAGGATAGATAAGTGTGTTGTTACTTTTTGGGCAATGTTACATTCGGCTTCAGTCTCCCTACAGATAAGGATAAGAACTATTGAACCAAGCAAAATTGAATAGGAAGACGCGGATATGAAATTCCGAAATAGGGACAATAGGTACGAATATGATCAAAAATGTAAAAGGTGGAAACAAGATTGAAAAATGATCACAATTGAGGGGTCTGGAAGTAAAAGGGTTCAAGTGCACTTTTTGAAAAAAATGATCTAAGTGCAGAATATCATAATACCTAAAGGGTATCCTAATTTAGAGGTAAAATGATTTTAGTAAATTTTACGTCCCCTTGGGTCGTAAAATTGTAGTCTTTTTTTTCCTGTTTTCTCTCAAGAGAAAATTCATGCAATTCGATACAATCTTAACAATAAAAAAAAAACTTAACAATAATTGATTAAACTGAAATGGTGGTGATGAATGTTGGTGAAATTAATGTTGATGAATTAAATATGATAATTAATAACTGGATAACTATTAAATTATAACTAGAAAGACAAACGAGCATTACAACGGCAGCGGGTAAAAGACAAAAATTAAAATGTAAAATGAATTTTAAGTTGAGTTTGAATTTAAATTTAAATTTGAACTGGGTTTGGTTAGTTTAACAGTTTTTTTTTTATTTATGTAACGTGAGTGGGGCATAAATCCATTTTAGACAGACTAAGGGGGGGGGTGTTAAATTGTTTTAGAGTGTTGATAATTGATTTACAGAAAGTTATAAAAATTTGGGTGATGAATTTATTTGATATTATTTCAGAAATTGTAAAAGGTGAAATATTTAAAAAGGAACAATGTGAAGTGTAGGTATGGCGTTGTTGGACGTATTTCGGGCAGGAAGACAATAAATGATGCAGAGTCTGCCTACTTTTTGAATCGCAGGGGCACACGTCAACAGGACTGATCTTGAATCTGTATAGATACTCGCGCGCAAACGAGTGACCCATCAATACCTGCGTCATTTCAAAGGAGGTATCAACGGCACTTCGGAACAAGCGAACATCATAAAGTCCGTGGTAAAAGGATTCAAGTGCACTCAAGTTTTTATCCCAGCTGATTGGGAGACTGTAATAAGAGCCACATCAGCCAAATTTATTGTGTACAACATGAACAAAGACGATTTTTACTCTTTTTCGCCATTTAATAAAATTATGAAAGACCCTAAAAAAATAGTGCCGGTCACCCTGTAACAGTATTCTGTCACCGCACCTGGAAATCCTCCTTACCTCTGTAATTAACAGAGAGGGGGAGGTGATCCACTTGCATGTGGCGACGGTTAAGCAATGAGTTTTAGGGTTACATTATATTTCCAGGTTTTTACTATATTTAGTTTTGTCCTGTAGAACAAAACCACATGATTCGATTCTGATAATTTGAAAATTTTATAATATGTAATAACACGAAAATGAATTTAAATACAATATGCACGATTCCTAGCGCCTAAATAATTAGGCAGCCAAAATGTCAATAAAATGTGAAACGCTTTAAATTTTAAAAAGATTTAAAAGTTAAAAATCAAGGAACCGGTTGTTCACCTAGTAACAAGAGGTTGTTAGAACAAGTGCAGAAAGGACGAGCACGTATAATTTTCGAGTACAAGAAAAATTAATAATTTTTAACAACAAACTAATAAAGTTTGAGTATCAAACCCAGATATAACGTGTTATTGTGAAAAGGGCGAGTTGTGAAAGTTTCAAGAACGTTAAAATTATAAAAATTCGAAGACCTAACCTCGTTAGTCGGTAGATGCAATCATGCAATACCATAGTGGTTCCGCCATATTTGGGGAGACAATAACGATTAACAAAAATTGTATCAAGCGGATCCACGAAAGTCGAGGGCAGGGAATAAATCGAAAATCATAGCTCTCCACAATTTATATGTTACCAGCTGGACGAATTTACAGTACCCGCCATTATAAATCCAACCGCAGTACCCTTGTGTGTATAAAAATTATCAGGATAAACAACCATCAAACCAAGCAACAATCTATGGTGATATCGTTAATTCTTTTATTATTTGTATTCAATCAAATTTGCAAAACAGATCGTCCTAAATTTCACCCTAGTATATGTGTATGTTTCGATTGTTTTAGACTAGTCCGAGGAGGATCCATAATTTTCCATTCCGTCCTGGGAACTCGATCGATCGAAGCACCAATAAGGAACTTATCAAAAATCTAATAAATCTGAATACTTTAAATCTTAAATTGACACTAAACTGAATTTCTAATTAACTTGATCGCTGCCACCAGAGTCCGTTTTGATTACTGATTTGATTAATCAGTGAACGAGTTGGGACCCTAACTCGTAAACAACAATGTAAATACTTACTTACTTCTCTATTCAGGTAGGTGAACCGTCCTTCAGAAACGTAGGGAAAATATTTACGACAGACAATTAATTGCTTACAGAAAATCACAACCAAAATAAGACACCTTCAGTTTAATTAACAAATTTATTTAAACTCTAAATGTGAAATTAAATAACAGAACAAATTCCAAATAAGTAAAATAACTATGATACGACAGTTTATAATTTATCCTAAACTTAGGTAATTGAGTTTGTCAGCCCAGGTAACAAATTGTAAGAGATTTAATTTAAATAATGGTTTGGTACCTGTTTTTTTGTACGGACGCTTACACGTGATACAACTCTTTCGTTCCTCAGATAATCCTCGGATTTATGCAAACAACAGCACTATTGATTTAAGATTGAATTAAATTAACATAACTTGACACGCGCGTAGATCTTTAATAACTACTAATTTAACGTTTGATCAATAACAACTAATTTTTAACTGTTAACTTGAATACTTTTAACTCGCGTATTTTTTTAGGATAACTTCCAGTGATCTTTATAACTGCCGTCGCGTGGAGTTTGATCGGCTTAAGAATCGCGGGCGCGTAACTAGCAACTAACTAGTAACTGGCTACTAACTGATTTTTGGGGTTCCGGCCCTTATTTATTGTATTACTTCCTCTCAAGGGAAGGGAAAGAAAATCGTATGTGTGTTCTTGATTTGATCCCCGTGTCGAGGCTAGGATTAGAAAGTTTTTTTAAGGGTTGTTTTATTACTACCCTGTATTATCTCGGTTCTGAAAATCTAACGGCTTCAAGCGATTTCTAAAAATTAGAAATCGTTGGATCTATTCATAAAAAGAGAAACTTGACGTTCAGCACGATTCCTACCACCTGCGAGTCATAAACCGTGTAGCTTTTGCTTGATGTCCTGTTAATTTTATGACTTTTTACAATTCCCAAGTCTTTGTTGATAGCTTTTTACTCGTTACTCTCTGTTTAAGCTCTGAAATTCTCGTTACAAAATATGAAAGTTTTTGATTCATTGTTATATTTTTCTTAAAAAGAAGGTTGTTAAATTTATAATATTAACTCGAGAATTTCAGTGCTTCTCAAACAATTTGTCAACGGGCTTAATTATTATAAACTAATTTCAAATATTCTGAATTAATAATTATAAACTAATTTATAACATGGTTTAATATTCAATTTTAATTTCATTGATAAATTCAATTTTACGTGTTACAATTTCGTGGTCGGTATATAAATAATAAGAGCTTAACGCGGGTTGCTACAAAAACATCATAATAAGTAATCGAAATGCTTACTTACTATATGAGCGTGAAATAACCTAGACATAATTCATTCACTAACCAACTCAAATTGTCATAATTAATTGTTCGTCGAATCACAAATCATTCATTTTCCTTTTGATAGACGACAGCAAACATTATAAAGAATCCAAACCGATACATTCCACCATTAATACTACAACCAGAAATAGTTAAACTCCATGCCGTTGAATTTTGTCAAAAAATTGTTAATTATCATTTTGAGGCATGCTATTGAAACTAAAGAAATATTACTATAACCCTAATTGTTACAACTTATTATAATCCATTTTGTTAACTTAATTTTAGAATTCAAATAATTGTTGCTATCAACCAAAGTTTAATTGTTGTCAATAAACAAGAATTTTGCCTAATTGACGTATCATTGTGTCTAAAAGTGTATACTCCTAAGTTGTTTTATTCATTTTTAGGCTTCTATACAAAGTATAACAAGAAGCATTATGATCTGGCTCCGTGTCGGTCCGTCTGTCTGTCCGTCTGTCTGTCTGTCCGCATAATTCAAAATCATACAGAGCGTTTCAAATCGTGTTGGAAATACTCTGTGTGTATAGAGGTCTAAGAACTGGGTAGCCAGTGCGCTACTTTTAGGCTTCTATACAAAGTATAACAAGAAGGCTTATTTAGGCTTCTATACAAGGTATAGAAAGAAGCCTTATGGTCTGGCTTCGTGTCCGTCCGCATAATTAAAATCTAATCAGAACCTTCGAAATTGACCAAATATAAGTTATATTTTATTTACATAAGTTTTCACTTATATAGGAAATTTAAATACGTTGATCCGTTGATACGTTGATCTGTTGATACGTTTTTTTTTCAATGCAGACCAAATATAAGTTATATTTTATTTACATAATTTTTTACCTATATAGGAAATTTAAATACGTTGATACGTTGATCCGTTGATAAGTTGATACGTTGATTCGTTGATCCGTTAAGACGTTGATACCTTAAGACGTTGATACCCTTTTAAGAAGTTATCTCGAAAAATTTAATTGGTGCAGATTATCGAATTATCTGATGTTACATTATAAATAATTATTATGTCCACCAAAAATAACTAGCAACAACAACTTTTCACACCAGAAAGGTAGCTGTATAGAAGCCTAGGAACTGCCGCAAAAGCTAGTTCCACTTTGTTTAATTTTGGTGAGAGAGCAAAGTATTCGGGTCAACTCCCCATACGTTCTTCTCTCATCTGGCGCCCAAGGCTTCGTTACCAAGGTAAGGCTACCCCCAAACAGTATAAGCGATCTCTTGAAGGTCCTAAAATAAGCAAAGGACCACCCCGATCTCCGACGCTGGCTAATCCCTACGAGCTAGCCGTCTCGTAAAGTACATCTACGAGCAAACCAAGCGGCGCTTGGGCGAAATAAGACGGTTTTCGCCATAAGTTACAACCCCTTAAAATGGAGAGAAATTTCCTGGTTCGCTTATTTCAAAAGTGAAAGACTATCGTTTAGATCACGATACACTTACAACGGTATGCTTATTATTTTTCTCAAACACGTTTACTACAGCGCATTACGTCATGTGCGAACTAAATTACGAACGATCGTGTACAAACGTGGTACGAACCGTACTCGTGAACTCGTACTGTTTGTTTCTCACTCATTTCTCACTGTTTCTGTCTTCTGTCGAATTCAAATTATTTGAAATTATTCGAATTTGTGAAAATTGAAAATTCTATTATTAAATTCGAAAATGCCGGGTTGTGCAGTTGCGAAATGTGGTAATAATAATAAAACGACAAAAGGGACGAAAATCAAATACTTCCGATTTCCACAAATTGAAGACATTTCTAAAAAATGGATTGTTGCATGTCGACACCCCCAAGGAACAAAGCCGTAACTCATTTTTACCTATTTTGCAGGAGAGCCAATTGAAAGTTTCAAAAAGTTAAAAAAAGCGATAAAAATGCTGAGTTACAACTTTGTTCCACTGATTATCTCTGTAAATATTTGTCGTAAATTAAAATTTTTTTTACCAAAAGAAAGATATTTTTGTCAGGATTACAGTGGTAGTCATAACTCAAATTTGTCGTAACTGGAGTTACGGCTTTGTTCCTTGGGGGTGTCGATGTCATCGTGAGGATAAAATAAACCTAATAAATGGTATGTTTTTTTATGAAACAAAAATTTTCGAGAACCGTTGAAAAACAACCCCAAAATCGACTTTTTAAAAGTAAGGAAAATGAGCATCGAATATGCCGCGGCTCCCCAGGCAGACGCGGGGAATTTTGAAATTCGGATAGGTGGGGGTGTGATTAGTAGATATTAATAATAAATATTATCAAAAAAATGGAAAATAACCGGTGTATTGCCGAAAAAGTGAAAAAATAAAATAAGATGGTTCGCATCACAATTCCAATTCGCACGTGACGTCACACAACATGCGTATGAGCATACCGTTGTAAGTGTATCGTAGTTTAGATACAAAAGCACCCTAAAAATTGATGTAGAGTTTTATAGTTGCATGATGGCAACCTCACGAATTGGGCGTCCATCTTTTAACTTTTCAATACTGAAGCCTTTGAATGCAACTTCAATAAAAAGCCGCCAAGTACAACAACTTGATTACCTTATTGGATTACATTCCACCGATTCACCACACCTTTTATGAAAGCATAAAGTACGATGGAGAATAATCAACAAAAAAAGCAAAAAAGGAACAAACCCAGACCATGACATTGAGCCAAAAGGAACCTGATTTAGATCAACCCCAACCAAGACCAGCTGATTCAGGCGAAGAAAATGATGAACATAGCAACGTAATATTCTTCTTCTTCTTAGTCGTGTTGTTCGTTTCCGAACGTCGTGACCCATCTCTTTCTATGCATGTGATGTGCGTTCTAAGTGTTTTCACATATATAGAGGACCTACTTGTTTAACGTGGGCTCCGAACCACGGGAAGTGTAATACACTTCATGTTGAGATGGGCGCCCTTGGCAAATTACCTCGGTGGTTTGCCGCTGCCTTCCGAGGAGAGACGGCCAGAATAAAGTTCTTACCCTGCCCGGATTCGATCCGAGCGTTTCGCATTAGCAGTAGACGCACTTAACTGCCAAACCTATGACCATCATGGCCAACGTAATATTAGATTCTGATTATTAATAAAAAATTTGTTATAAAAGTTACCCATGTTTTTATAAATAATGTTTATTTTAGTACCGTATTGCACTTGAATCATTTTACCACTAAAACTTTTTTAACATGCATAATGATTCAAGTACATTTTTGAGAAAAAAAGAATTAAAAAGCAAAATTAGAAAGATTCTTTCTTCTTTGTAATGTTTTTTCGCCTTTAAATAAAACTAAAATATTAACACAATTTTCTAAACTTATTCCTGGAATTTTGAATTTCAAGTTAACTTTAAAGCCATGTATCTCAGAACTATTAAAAGTGCACTTGAACCCTTTTACTTCCAGACCCCTCAATTGTAAACTCACAATTAGGGTTGGAAGGTTACTTTGCACGGGTATTTATAGATAATTGAAGTTGGTGTCACTCATCTGTGGACCACTTTTGGGTAGAATTAAAAAAAAGGGACTATCTCGGAAACTGACAATACTAAAGGATGTTCTATTTAGTTTTTACTCAGAACGGTATCTAGTTTAATTTTGCTAGCAGCTATTTTAGGCGCAGGAAACAGCTAATGACTTTGTGAGTTTTGGAACATTTTTGCGACAAATTTGTCATTGTTCTAGGCCGAGCACAATGTAAAAAACTTAAGAGCTATTTTCAAGTGTTCAAGAATAAGATTTCATTTTGGTGTTATTTTTATGGAAAAAATATTCAATAACGGGACTAAAAATATCAAATATTAATTTGTATATCTGAGAAAATGCCAATTTAAATGAAATAGCCTAGGAGACCATGTCAATTTTTATTTTTAGTAATTTTGATTGTTTTCTAATATTAATGTAAATTTTTGAAGTATGAACGGGTTATTAAAAATTAAGTATATCAAATTTGTATAAAATTGTGAGTAATGTCGGCATGGCCTTTTCGTTTTTAAATAGATATCAAGTATCAAAATTAGTCAAATTTGTCGTAAAACGTACATATTCAAATGCGTCAAAAATTTGTAAAAGAATAGAAGATCCATGTGTCGATTATAATTTTAGGAAAGGTCTCATTCTTGGAATATATTCTGATCCTGACGATCATAAACATCCCGGAAAGTTGACGCCTTCGGGGGAAAGATATAATAAATTGGTATGTTGCAGATTATTTGATTTAATAAGATTTAC
This sequence comes from Podabrus alpinus, assembly GCA_932274525.1. Taxonomy (NCBI): domain Eukaryota; kingdom Metazoa; phylum Arthropoda; class Insecta; order Coleoptera; family Cantharidae; genus Podabrus; species Podabrus alpinus. The sequence goes on from OW026451.1 coordinate 90,206,797, forward strand.
TGGTGGTCCACCGAAAAAAGGAGAAGTAAGAATATTTTATAATTTGGAAGAAGAATTTTCATCGGTAGCTCTAGTGGGTTTAGGACGTGAATGTCAAGGTTATGAAGTTTTCGAACAGATGGACGAGGGTAAAGAGGCAATTAGATCTGCTTCGGCTGTAGGTTGCAGAGCTTTGCAAAATTTAAAAATTTCGAAATTGTATGTGGATAGTTTTGGGCATGCAGAATCATCGGCAGAAGGTGCTGCGCTCAGCGTCTGGCTGTACCAAGAAAAACGCAATAAGGCTAAGAGAAAGGCGATTCCTCAGTTGGAGCTTTATGACGATTGTGACTACACGGGTTGGCAAATAGGATTACAAAAAGCAGCAGCGCAAAACTTAGCAAGACAACTTATGGACACTTCGGCAAATTTAATGACACCAACTTCTTTTGCACAAAATGCCGTCGAGGTTCTATGTAAATCCGGTATTAATGTAGAAGTTAAAGTTAGAGGATGGGCAGAAACTCAAAATATGAGAGCATTTTTAGCTGCATCACAAGGTTCATGTGAACCTCCAATATTTTTGGAACTCAGTTATTATGGTGCACCTAAAGATGAACGACCTGTTGTACTTGTTGGAAAAGGAATTACTTATAATAGTGGTGGTTTATGTTTAAAAAAATGTCGCGATTTAAGAATTATGAAGGGCGATATGGGTGGAGCTGCATGCGTAGTCGCTGCTTGCAGAGCAGTTGCTGGACTCCAATTACCTATTAATGTACGAGCTTTAATTCCACTTTGCGAAAATATGCCAGGCTGTGCAGCTATGAAATCGGGAGATATAGTAAAGGCGATGAATGGTAAAACTATAGCTATAGATTCTACCGATTGTGCGGGTAGACTTTGTTTAGCCGATGCCCTAGTATATGCACAGAACTTTTGGCCAAGGTTTATTGTAGATGTTGGAACAATGACCTACGCTATGCAATCATCTTTAGGATCAGGTGCTTGCGGAGTTTTCAGTAATTCGGAAGCATTATGGGAATATTTACTTGCTGCATCTATGCACACGGGAGATCGCGTTTGGCGATTTCCTTTATGGAAAAGTTATAAATACCAAATTAGTAGAAATCATAACGTGGACATTAATACTATTGGAAGAACTCCAGAAGATTCTGGAGGTGCTTGCAAAGCTGCCGCATTTCTTAATGAGTTTGTACCCTGCGGAGATTGGTTGCATATAGATACGTTTGGAGTTATGTATTCAAATGGAAGTGACTATCCATATTTACGTAAAGGAATGTCTGGAAGACCTACTCGAACATTGGTTGAATTTTTGTCCCAATTAGTGTGCCATCGTGAATAATTTTTAGAAACTAAAAATTGTTAATTTTATTAAAATGTTTTTGTTTCAAACAACATCGTTTCTCTTTTTATTTTAATCAATTTAAGTTTTTTACATAAATTTCAATATGTATTATAATAATACTTTCTTTTTCGTTTAACAATTTCACAATTCCTATATAACAATATTAGTTTTCTTATACTACTAAAACCACAGCATAACTCATACATCATCTATTTCAGAGTGATATGTATTGCTAAAATTTTAATAAAAATTGGTAGGTACCTAAGGAATTGGCTATTGGAAAACTTTGAAATTAAATTCAGTTGTATTAATTTTACTTTAAGATCGTTCTACTTATATCTTGTACAAAAATTTCGAATTAGTGCTATCGTTTAGCCATCGTTGGCTTACAAATGTAGATTTTACAGCGTTCAGAATTTTTTCACAAAATATGCTGGGAAATATGGGGATAAAGCAACACATTTTGGTTCAAAACGTTTTGTCGCAGAAAAAAGCATTTTGTTTGTCTAAAAACATGTTATAGTAGAGTGCTCGCAGACGAATAAGTCGCTTACATAAAGAGTTAGTAGGCATGTTGAGGTAAAAAGCAACAACTTATTCAAAAATATTCCTCTTGCTTCACAAATGCTAAATGTGCAAGTCATCAAAAAGTCGTCCAGTGGAAAAGGGCACAATACCAATATTTTGATTTAGCCCCATGATGACAAACTTCGATACCCCAAGCATCTGTGTGAATTTTTTCTATGGATTCTCTGTGACCTTTCTACCTAAAAAATTTACTTAAGTGTTTGAAAACACACGCGCGTTTATGGAAGAAAACATTTTAGTAATGCGTTTTTCTCGAAATAAAAATTTACTTGATGTGGCGGCCCTAGAATTAGTTCACGACATATAGAAGTTCCGCGCTACTTAAACATATCGCCTCATTGGCGCAGTTGTTTAAGCGCACGTATTCACAGCTGATACGTCTGGGTTCGAATCCCAGTTGAGGAACATTTTTTCAGCACATCATCGTGCTAAATTAATATAAATAATTTTGTACTATTTGACGTTTACCTACACTACGCTACTGTCATAATTGTCAATTTCTGAAAAAGAATCACTAAGAATAATTTATACATTGATTCTTCCAGCTTATCACAATGGAAGTTTTATATTTTTCCGACTTTTAATAAGGTAAAAAATCATTTAATTCAACCGAGATGTAAAAATATCGAAATACTCGCTAGCCGTGTCCGGACAGTTGACCCTGGGACAGTTCACCTTGCGACTGTTGACCCCCGACAACTGACTCTTGCGACAAGTCGACACCCCTAACGAAGAAGGACGTAACTCACTTTTACCTATTTTACAGGAGAGTGATTTGAAAGTTTGAAAACTTCTAGAAGTATTATTTTAAGCCCGAAGAAAATATTATAAATGGGAACACCTTTTAAATTGTTCCCATTTATAATATTTTTTCGGGCTTAAAATAATACTTCTAGAAGTTTTCAAACTTTCAAATCACTCTCCTGCAAAATAGGTAAAAGTGAGTTACGTCCTTCGTTGGGAGTGTCGAAGTGATCCTCGCGACTATTGGCCTCGCGACAATTGGCCTCAGTGTTGACCCTACTACAACTGACCCCAACGAAAATTGATCTTCGCGACTGTTAGCCTCGCGACAATTGACCTCCATGGCAATAATGAAAATCAAATAATTATTTTTTTTTATATTATTATAAACAATATAACATATTATTATAATATTTTCCCTATTTTAAATTTTGGGTTAGACCTATATTTTAGTCGATAAAGATTTGGTAGAGCTTCAATGGGCTTTCATTTTATTCGTTTGATTCGCAACATCTTGGGGGGGGTGCACATATTTTTCTATTTTTATTGTTAGACCAAATAGTTTAAATTTAATTTTTTTTCTAGTGCAGGGGAGGGAAGAACCTTCGTAGGTACCACCCCAATCTAGGATGGTAGTATGAGATTCTTACTCAATAAAGCCCCCTCACCGGTGACAGCCGGATTCACCTCTCGATATTTCTTCAGCTGTCATCCTACGATGTTGTTATGTCATATCCTTATTATTCCGCTTTGTCGTCAATCAGGATATTTCTAGGTCTTCGTAACCTGAACCCAGAGCTGCTTCGATGACCTTCTCATCGTCCAGCTTGGTACGGATGATCTCAGTTAAGGCATCAGAAACTCTGTCCCAATCATCCTTTGACGATAACATTTCTGTTACTAGGGTGTCGGGACTCAGGTTTTCGAAAATGTAATTAGAAAATAATTAAAGGACGGCAAAAAGTAAATACCTAATAATCAAGTATGTAGTAGGTACTGCACACGAAACGAGCATGAAACGAACACGAAACTTTTTTTTAGAAGCTTAATGTTACTTAAAAAAAGGTTTAGTTGCTGCAAGGCCAGGGGACATTCCAAAACATCATTCACTAAAACATACTTTCCAAATTTTGAATAATTTACAACAATGAGAACACATAAAAAGGGAAATTTTTCATTTTCATTTGCGAAAAAATGAAAAATTTTGAGTGCAAGGTCAGTAGTCGCAAAGATCAATTGTCGTGACGCCAACAGTCGCAAATATTACTTGTCGTGAGGGTCAGTTGTCGGGGGTTAACAGTCGCAAATAACTTTCAATGAAATGATGTGCCTGTTTCCAAATTTTGGAAATAAAATATGGATGCAATGGAAATTTATATAAATCGGTTTTCAGAAAAAAATTGCCAAAAAAATAATAATAAGTTTAAGTAATAATAATAAAATAATAAAGAAATCGCTTTAACTTCGAAAAAAAATTTTACTCTCGCGAGCTTCAGACCAGAGCCGTAGCAAGCTCTTCTGGCGCCTGAGGCAAATTTGAGTATATGCGCCCCCCCTTCCAAAAGATTCTTATCATTTTGAAAATTTTAAACTATTATTTATTAGGTTTTCAGATAAGCAAGTTTTTATTTATTTTAAGATTTATATTTACAGATATCACACCCAATACAATACCAACATAACTCAAAAACGATAGTTTCGAGATAATGAGCCTTGAATATTTCACGTTGCATTTAAACATAGCAAAGTAATACCTGTGGTAATACTATCATAAAGTGGTCCCCATTGTTTAATATTGAAGCTACAGTTATGAAAGTTTTACACTATAAAATATTGAATTTAACCAATATTTTAGTGTTCATAACTCGAAATCGTCATTTTTTGAGTTATGTTGGTATTGTATTGGGTGTGCGATTATCCAGAATTAAAAAAATTAAATAGTTTAAATGAAAGAGCATCGTGCAATAATATACTAAGTTTTTTAGATTCTCAAATACTTTTCTCGATTTGGTAGCCGCAAATTCATAAATAACATCAAAATCAACTTCTACAGCAACTTCATTTTCTATAGATAAAATAGCTAAATTTGATAGTCTTTCCTGGCCTATAGAATGTCCCTTTAATGAAACTTTTAATCTCTTCATCAGGATAGTTCAACGATTTGTAGAGCGAGTAAAAAATTTGAAAATGCTTTCGATGGTATCAAAAAATATTTTCATTTCTGTATTGATTGAAGCGGAATGTACCCCTACCAAATTCAAACTATGGCTTGCACATGGTATATAAAAAGCGAGATTGTTTCTTTTTTAAATACGTGCTTGGACACCGCGATAGTTTCCCACATATTGGCTCCATTATCCTAGCCTTGACCTCTTGCATCTTGAATATCGAACTGATCATCTTTTAATTTCTTCATTATATCAGATGGCAACCCCTCGCCAGTCAATAATAATGAAGTCAATAAAACTTTCTTCTAACTATCTTCACTTTTCCATTAGTATCTAATATAGACATATCGAATAATTTCCCACATTTGTTCATTATGAAAGACATCTGGCGTGCAATCAAACAGCAAACTATAATATTAGATTTCCGGATCCTTGATAAAATCTCATTACGATCTTTCTGTCCCAATAAAGTGACAAATTCATTTTGAATTTGTGGTGATAAAGAGTTAATTGACCTTTCTTATGATTCGAAATGAGCTCTTGTAATGTTTTGTCGTACTTGCTGAGTAATTTAATGATATCCAAAAACACACCACTTCTTTGTATGCCAATTTCTGATGTTGAGCCTCGTAATGCTAAATTGTTTTTAGCACAAAACATAATCACATTTAAAATCGCTCGAAGGATGTGACGCCATCGCTCCTTTTTCAATAAAATTGGTTCTTGCAATGAATTGTCAATACTACATTGTGAGTTTTTCAATCTGACTTGTAAAGGTTTCCATCGAACAAAGTATTTTCGATGATCTGGTGATGTCTCGTGATCTTCAATCCTATTTATATTTTTCCAATCCGAAAACCCTTCACGACGATTGACAATCAAAAAGGTAGTTGAGTTTGGCGAAATTCAAACAGACAGGATGGAAAGCAGAATAAAGTATTTTTATTCTTGGAGTAAATTAACCAATTTCGGTCTACGATTTCACCGTTGGGCAATTGTTTCTTGAACCAATGAGGAAGAAATCGACGCCCATCTTTCGTTTCAATATTTCTGAAATCGATATTTTTTCCTTGATCCGGGCCATACAATATCAAGGCAATTCTCATGCCATCCGTAATACGCGGCCACGACGAAGGGTTGTTGTAATTAATGGCTTATTGTTGAGTGGCAGAAATGGTGTTCGAATGTCCTGATTCTAAATTTTAAATATTTTAGTTTTACAGATAGTACAGTATTTTTATTTCATGACACGGTTGTGTATCGATATATTGCATACCAATATTTTTAGTTTAAAAAATTTGTAGAGGTTTAGCGCCCCCATTACGATGGCGCATGAGGCAAATGCCTTCAGACGGCTTTACTTCAGACTATAACTTTCAGAAATGTAAAGAGACATAATATAATAATTATATTTTACAAAATATATAAGTTGTCATTATTTCGCAAAAACATAAAATATCCTGGTAGACCCCACCTGTCCGCTCTGTTGATCTTTCTGTTAATATCCGAAAATTAAATTTTCTGCCTACAACAGTAAGTTTTGTCCGTATTTCAGTATGACTTGTTTACCTATTACAGAGTAACATTATGATGTACTGTTATTCCTCGAATGTTGACTACAATTTTAACGTTTTTATGTAATTCCTTTAACTTTCTGATGTTTGCTGTTCGTATGAATGCTGCTGCAAATCCGCTGAAAAAAACTAAAGGTATATACTTTGAACCCTTACATTTTGCGAGTTGATATATTTTTGGGAATTTATCTTTACGTCTGTTTCTTTGATTAGTAGGTATGTTAAAAACTATGTTAAAAGGCCATTTTTGTTTATTGATATAAAAGCAGATCAATTTGGTTTTTTCTTCAAATGTGTTCGTGTTCATTGATGTTCAGATAAACTAATCATAGTTTGCATTCATAAAATAAAATTAATATATTCATAGATCAAATACTAATAATTTCGAAGACGCTCACTTCTTCGATATTTTTTTCAAAATGTAGGTAGATATTATGAAGTACTACTGCTATGTCAACGAATCTGCTATTCCATAAAAAAAAGAGTAATATTAGATACAAAGAGCTATCGTACGTAACAATTTTTTACTTACCAGTAATGGTAAGCATAAATGCTGGGCCTACAACTAAGTATTTCGCTGTTATAATCTATAAATAATTTTGTATTAAAACATTAAATAAAAGAATATTAATTTTTTACCTGGTTTACTTTTTTGAATAATTTGGTATTATTTTCATGAAACATAAAAGCTTTCGTTTGTAGGGCTCAAAACAAATACTTAACGTATTAGCATTTCTTTATAGGTAAATCAGCATTTACTTTTACGCAATAATATGTACATCTTCCCAATTTTAAATATGATTAAAACTTCGCTTATTTATTTAATAATATAGTACACTGCACCAAGTGCACAAAGCAAATACAAATAAGTCAAAAGATAAAAAATTTGAAGTTTTCAACAATCTACGTATCTTAACAATAATTTTAACATTTCAGTGAAAAGAGTTGACTAACTACGCATTTTGGCAACTGAGAATTGTGAATTTGGTGGTAAATTTCACATATTATCAACAAGCGATTGCAGTTTCTCTGTGAAGCAGATTGCTTTTTCAAAAAGGTTTACTATACTCAAGTTCTAGTTAATTAAATTTGCTGATTTAGTTAATTATAAAATGATAGTATAAGTTAGTACCTATACTCACACCTAAATATACAAATTTAACTTGATATAACATCGACGGAAAATAGGTAACCTGATATACTAACCTGAATAAAAAGTAACACTTTCATAGAACTAACACAGAAAGTAACACTTTCTTTCCATGTTATATGATGTTATATCAGGTTACATCTTATGTTTAGAAAATGGAACCTTTCTAAGTAATTCACTAGAAATTCACTATACCACTAGGTGTAGAGAAAAAGTTTATCAACCATTTAAAAATTTTGATTATGAAAAATATAAAATTATGGTTACTATATGGAATTAGTTTCGATTGCCACCTTTGTTGAAATTTAACAAAGGCAGGCTTTTGTATTTTGAAAAAATCCTGTACGCTGTCGAATTTGCATTTGTTAATTCAGGATAGCAATACTAACTCAAATATGTAGTACTTCGTGAAATTATGCATAATGTCAAATTAAAAAAAAATTGAGATAATTATATCTACCAGCTATAATTTATTAATAACATTTCACTTTTCCTAAGTTTATTTTATCAATATGATATTACAATTTCATTAAATACTAAATTTTCTTGATAATTTTAAAAGACAATATATTGTCATAATTGCTAGTAGTCCAGTTAAATAAGAACAAATTTCGGCGTCTGACGGAAAAAATTGATATATTCCTGAAATTTGGCACAGATGTTCATTTAGGCGTACCTACTATTCAACATACTAAATGTCCTGAACGAAATCTGCTGAGTATTACGATCAGCCGTCTTGGAAAAACGGCGGACATATGAAGTTTTTTGCTTATATCTCGCTAACCATTACGAATATCGAAATATGTTTCATATAAAAAAAAATAATGCTTATAGAATTTTCTACAAAAAAGGTTTACACATTTTTTACGTATCTATTTTTATTATTAAGATATTTCAACCAATGCAAAAAATTCAAATAAAATGAATTGTCAATATATATATTGTCATTTGTCAATATATAATCTAACAACATAATAAAATAGCCGAAACAACAGGTACTATCATGCGCAATGAAGTGATTATTGCAAATAATGAAACTGAAAAAATGATTCGAGCTTGCAAAAACTTGGGGAAAGTTAAAATTTTTCACTTTGAAGGGTTTATTCAGAGACTCAAATACACATGTCTACCAAATTTCAACTTACCCAGATTTTTTCAAGCTCGAGCCATTCTTTTAATGTTGTTGCTTGGACTAAATCAGTTCATTGCACATTTTGGACAGTACCTGTTGTTGTGGTCCGTTTTTTTGTTTTTTGGATTATATAATATAGACAAATGAATTGGATTTGAAATTTTGAACGTTGCAACATGAAGGGCACCCTACAAATAGATGCAGTTTGACCCCTCTATCGGAGCGTAATTTTTACAAGATGGCGACTTGACCGCAAAAATTTAGCATATTATGTAGCTGTGCATAATTTATTGTCGTGTTCATTTTGTTTGTATTTTTTGAATTGGTTATGATATCTTAATATGAAGAATATATACGGAAAAATGTATAAACCTTTTTTGTATAAAATTCTATAATTTTTATTTTTTATTTGAAACATATTTCGATAACGTTAATGGTTAGCGAGATATAAGCAAATAACTGAATAGGGCCGCCATTTTTCAAGATGGCGGATCGAGCTCAACAGATTTCGTTCAGGATTTCTAGCATAGATAGTACGCCTAAATTAATATCTTTGCCAAATTTCAGGAATATATCAAGTTTTTCCATCAAGCTTTCCCTATTTGACTGGACTATAGATATTAGAAGCTAAATAGAAAATCCTAAATAATTAATTACGAAACTTGACGTCAGAAAATATAAATTTTTACCATAATTTTCCATTGTGCTACTTTATATGAAATTTTCCGAAGAAAAATTGCAATTACCTGGTGGCGGTTTTTAGGAAATCTTAAAATTAAATTAACTCAAGGTGTTTCCAAAAGTAAAAATGCATGTAAACTCGAATAAATCGCAGAAACTTCAGTCTGCAACATTCAGTACGCATTCAAATCGCTCGATGAGATACGCTACGAGTAAAAGCACAAGGACGGTGAAGAGTAGTGGTAATATATCAATTTTGATCGCTTATTTAACATTTAAAAGAACTCTTCTTCTTCTTTAACATCTTTGAGATCCATTGATATATTCTTTACCAATTTTTTCAAATGCGAGCACACTTGATTTGTAAATCTAAGGCAACTTGCTAAGCTGGCCCTCGATGAGCCTGTTACCTGTTTTTTATTGTTATGAAGGCAAATCATTAACACAGGGATACCAACAGCTTTACGTGCCCTCCGAAGGAATTCGATATTGGAATATTCTACAAAGCGAGTGAAAAGTACATCTTACACACACAATAAAAGTTTCGTGCAAAATTGGTAATACATAATAACAGTAAAAATAGTTCATCACTACAGACCTAAGACGGCCGTGGCTTTATCATGTGGTACCACTGTGTTGATTGGCCCTACGGTTCTACCGCTTAACTCAATTCATTATTAGGGCTCCAGATGACACCCCAAGGTACTCACTGGAAGACTGATTGGATCTGGAGACGCTAATTTATTCTTGTGGGAAAATGCCGTCTGATGTACTGACGGACCCTAGAATCTAATCCAGGATCTTTCAATCTTATCTTACTTAGGCCCAGTTTTTCAGTCATGGTTTAAACCAAATAAAAATAGTTAACTGCAAAATTTCATGGTTACGGGTTTTTCACTCTTGGGTTAGAAGTGTTGTCTAACCAATTACTTAAACCAGCGCCAGTGGTGGTTTAACTAAAATATTTTAGTTAACCTATATATTCTGTGATTTTAGTTTACCTGTTTACTTTGACCATCTTTGACGTGCAAATATAAAGTGTAATTTGTTAATTTGATTCAATTGATTAATTTGAGTCAATTTGTAACAATTGATTATTTACAATTCACAGCATAACCTCACAATTTTAATACGTTGATTGTCAAATTGTGAAATTTCACGGCGTTCCGGTCAAATATTTTGGTTAGCTAACTAGAATATTAGGAGGCGGAGTCTAGTCACTGAAAAACTCATATCGGCCTAAACTAGTTTAAGATATTGGTTAACTTTTAAACCAAGTTACCTAACCCAAAAGTTAACTCATGACTGAAAAACTGGCCCTTAGTTATATATTTTTGCACATTAACTTGAAATGCCTGCGAAGAATTTATTTCAACACATTTATGTAACTCTTACAGTAAAAACCCGAAAAGCACAAAACACTTTTCAATACTAAAAAGCACAAATTTTTACAAATAAATTACACTGTAAAATATAATTCGCAAACGGCTTCATCACACTGTAACATCTTCAGATGGTAGTGTAATTTACTTGTGAAAATTTGTGCTTTTTAGGTCTGCAGAGTGTTTTGTACAATGTTTAGATTATACTAAAAATACAAACGTGAATTAACGATCGGAATCAATCTTAGATGGTCAAATCTAGTTTTGCCTGCAATCGGGTTGTACCTTTTACATTATACGGGTACTTATAATTATGTAAATAAGAATCATATTATCTTATTAAAAAATTCATTGAAACAGCGTAATGGAAAGTAAGCGTAACCATTTATATAATTTGTGAAGTCGAGCTTTCGTAAAGTATGGAAGCGCAAACCTAAGCTCCACCAATTATTCTTGTTATTTATTTTCATGTATTTTCCTGTTTACAATTTTTAGGTTCTATTTGTGATCTGTAGAAGATCATATTCTAATTATCACAAATTTTACATTGTCTTTAAGAATTAATGGATAAACCTAGTTTTTAATTAATTTTACCAACGAGTGCTTATCTATACCTAGATAACGAAGGAAAATAGATTGAGGTTCTTCTTGTGATTGAAAGACATCATGAAGTGCTTATTATTGTCAACAAAAAGCTTCAATAAGAATTCAACACGTTGTGATTTGGTTGTATATTAAAAAAAAATACGTATAGGTACGTATATTTGTAATAATAAATTGAGGTTGTCCTTAAGAGCGCGCTGCGGAAAGAGAGAGAGAGGGAAGCAGTAGATATGATGTTGAAAGAAGCCTCTAATCTTTTGTAGAGATTTAAAAAAATTATTTGCGCCATATCTAAGGGAACCCTTGAACCCTTTGTGCATTAAGTTGATTTTATATAGTTTAAAACTCCACTAAGGGCACTTTTTGATTTACAAGTTTTGTACAAGTTTTCTATAATTGCTGATGAAATCGCTTCAGAATCAGGTTTTGTCCTTATAATAATCTGCAGAAGGCAATAACGAAGTTTCATTAAGATCGGTTGTCATAAAAATTCAAAATTGTCCTTTTTCATAAATTAAATTAACCTATTTACTTTTAATTTAAAGCGCTCAAAATTGGTTATTGCCTTCAATAGTCTTTTCTTATTAATATAAAAAAAGAATTACATTGATACGACGTTTAGTTTTTTAAATTTGTACAAAAGATTAGAGGCTTCTTTCAACATCATTCCCTCTCTCTCTTTCCGCAGCGCGCTCTTAAGTTCAAAACATGTACTTGTGAACCTTACAACATAGTTTTAATAACGGAAAAAAGTATCTCAACCTATTATCCCTGTTTATGAAAAACTTCTAATAATTAGGTATTATTGAATAATTATCCAATTTTTATTCTGTTTTAATAAAATGTAGATAGTATCTTCTATAAGTATCATCACATTTTAATTGATCTATATCAGAAACGTTATCGTACGTAGTATACTACCTATATGCTTAGAATTTAAAATTCTAACAGATATGAGCTGATACAACATTTTATTAAAATTCTGCAATGCCTATATTAGTTAGATATTGCAATCAATATTAAATTAACTAGATATCGGTTATTTGGGACTTTAAATTGCTCCGAGATGCGCCGGTCTCGCGACCAGCGTATACGCATAGCTAAGTTTGTGAAGGACCAATAGATGCGCTATTAGATTCGCTTAAAGTTTTTGATTTCTTAGTTCTAACATCTACAGAATCATATAATGGATATTCACAGCAAAGTATAAATTTAAGGAACTTAGGAACCTCTACATAGATTGAAGGAGGAATTGGAATAAGTGGAGATGTAGATGCCTTGTAATAGCGATATTCTGAATTGCTAAAAAAATATAAAAAAATTTAAAAAATATTTGTTAAATACTGGTAGTTACTTACTCTCCATATTTATCATCAGATGATCTTTCTAATAATGGAATGCCCGATAAAAATAAAATAATAAACGTTGTAAAGATGGGTGACATAATTGCAATCCACTCAATTCCATCTAAAACATTTAGAGATATTACAAATATGCCCCACCATAACAAAATTTCTCCAAAATAATTTGGATGTCTAGAAAGTCGCCATAAACCTAAAATATATTTATAATTAATAAAACAATTATCATAAAAACAAAAATTAAATTATCTACCATCGTTACACCATTTTCCTTGATTTTGAGGATCCTGCTTAAATGAAAATTTTTGAAGATCTGCATATGTTTCGGCCAATAGACCAACAACAAATAAACATGTTCCTGTAGAATCTAAAGTAGTCATTGTACGAGGAGCTGGTGGAATTGCGTGTCTTGGAGAATTAATTATAATTACCGGTAAACTTACAACGTACACCCAGACAGCCTACAAAAGGGTAAAATCATTTTGTGTCGAATATACCAATAAAATTAAATATATAATTACTTACCTGAAATGTCCAAAATATTGCAAATCGAATAACATTACTTCGTCTATCATCAAATTGTTTGTCTCGACCTATTTTTAATATTCTATATAATAAATATCCGGAAAGGCGTGCTCCCCAAAGGCAAATAAAAATTGTTACCATTAACTGTCGGTTGTCGTAGGTTTTCTAAAATTTATTTTACTCATTTTAATTTTTAATTACAAAACAAATAAACCAAAAAATTATATTATTACCTTTCCCCCTTGTCCCAGAAAGAACGTAAGCAATGCTAGACTCATAAAATTAATTCCTCCTGCAAAATCAGTTAATTTATCCATTTGAAAACCTGCAGCTATCGAGAAGAAAATAATTTGCATTGAGACGGTAACAATCGCACTAATAGCAAAATGATCTTCATCTAAAATTTTTACAGCCATTTTTGGGAATTATGGTAGTATCCTAAAAAAACCAATTCGTTTACAGAATAAACTGGTACTATTTTTATCAAAAAAAAAAATTATTGATTATTATACAAATTTGCGAAACGTTTTATCGCAATTTATTTCGAAAACTAAACAACCAAAAATACATAATAGATAATAGTTAGAAATCTATACCATAAATACATAACAGAAATAAGGACCGTAGCAGGGTAATCATGGTTCGTCAGCTATATACCTCGACTATCCTATAAAGCGTGATAGTTAAAATCTGTATTTAAAGTATTGACTTTTTAACTATTAGGAAATATTTAGGACGGATGAGCAACCTTTTTCTACAACGGGCCAGCTACAAATTTAAAAATGTTGTGCGGGCCACATATAAGAAACTTATGATCATAGTCTGGACGTTATGGAACACAACCTTGCATTTTGTGATAAAAGTGTAGATGCTAACCTTCTTTACAAAATAGGATGTGACGCCATGCCGACCCCCGCCCCCTTCCGCCCCTAGATGCAAAAAAATCTCCCAAATTTTAGTTTATCCGATTTATTTCGTAAACGGTTCATCATACGATGAAAATACATCACAGCAAATAAATTTATAATTAAATTTTAAACAAAAAAGGTTCTTAGGATATTTCTGATACGAGTTTCAGTTTCCGTAGAATCATCACGTGAATGTAGGTCAAATATGGCGCGCATTGAAGAACTCGCGGATTTTCTCCAAATATCTCATATTCCGCCAGTCGAACAGAAAAAATTACTGAAATAGAAAATTAAGAACGGACAATTATCTATCTGTAGTGTTAATTGCTTATTCGTCAAAATGTATTTTTCATAAGTTTTTAAGCATAAGTTTAAGGGGTGTTTGCGTCTAGGGGCGGAAGGGAGCAGAGGCCCAATCACAAAGTGCAAGGTTCTATAGTAAATTTCGGTAAATTTGTTTCTTACCGTCCGGACTATCATACAAACACTGAATGATGAACTCAAATTATTTCTTTATTAACAAAATATACATACCTATAAACCTAACCTTAAAAGTAAAAATGTAAAATCTTTGACGGGCCGCACTGAAAGGTGTGGCGGGTCGCGGATTGCTCATCCCTGATTTAGGAACAGTTTCACAAACATTAATTAAGGTTTAATCTAGAATTAAACTTATATAATTAAAGTAATCAATCTTTGATCAAATGCATTTCTTTTTCATTTTTGTTACTACGATGGTTATAATTTTTAATACAGATTAAACTTAAGTAAAGTTTCGTGAAACTAGACATTAATGTAATAAATAAATCTTTTATTTAAAATCTAAAACTTTTTTGCTGGTCCAGACGGGGGATTTGACCACTATGAAATTTTGGTGTGCAAGATGTTGCAAATACTAATATCTGTGAAATTGACATTGTCAACTAATTTCATAAAAAGCGCTACAATTTATAGAATTATATTATAATTTATTTTTAGCCTTGAAAATGAGCCACATGTAAACGGCCCGAAACGTTGGTTAATATTTAAAACATTAAAAGACCTATACCCAATTAAAAATATCTTATAATCTGTAAAATGTTTGCAATAACAATTATCTGCACTTCATTTTTGCACAATTTTTTTGCAACTATTGTAATTTTGAAGTATTATAAATTTTTCTTCAGTGGTCAAACCCTTCGGGTGCAGGCAAGGAAGTCGAAAGAATGCTTAGAGTTTGCAAAAACTCCCACTGCAAATTTCTAAATATTGTACGATAATAAGTACAAATAATATCAAATAATTTCTATTAAAAGTATTGCTTTTTTAACAATTGTTGGAAATATTAAATAACTCGATTATTTACTAAATTATATCTTGGATCTAAAAAGTAAAAAACATATTCGCTACACGAAACATCTTCAATTCCCTTTACTGTATTATCATTTCATCAGACAACCCCAACTCTGTAATTAATCGTAGCGTTTTGAGGGTAATATTGCCATCTATTTGTTAATATTTGTTTTTCTTATAGTACCTACTGAAAAATTTAAAAAAATAGTTTTTAATAAAAAATATATTTAAAAATAAAAAGCCTTATGCGCACCGATTGAGTTAAAATTATATTCACTTATTTGAACCAGCTGTCTAAAGAGCTGATTAAATTTTGATTAAGAACCGTCCATTTTAACCTATTTTACTTCTATATTTACAACATTTACGTTGTACATTGTTATCGAGTTAAAAAAAATTTGAGTTAGTATTTTCCGATATCCCTCTATGAGTCCATGCGAATGTTTAAGACCAATTTTGGAATGATGTCTGGATGTGTGTGTGATGGGTGGTTTTTTCATCGTCAACAATTACAGACAATCGTGTGCACGATTTGATTTTGGTTGAAAACCATCCATTTTTAACCCATTTTTAGAAGAATGCAAATTGCTGAAAATCATTGCAGCTTCCCGGTGGAACATAATATGAGAATGAAAATCATATCAATCGAAAGAGATCATTTTTCCGCATTTTTTGGTATTTCACACTTGATATTTTTCTCTTAAATTATTGTTAAAATAAAATAAGCGCTATTAAAAGAATATGGGTTGCCTTGAATAATTTTGATCTGTGAAAGTTATTTGTATTGTTTATTATTAAAATTTATTATTTTATAATATCATTTAATTTAGTATGTAATTAATATCAAACGAATTTTTTAATTACGTATAAAATATTGTATTCTGACGTCATTACGACCATAGTTAAAATTTGATTGTGTATAGACGGCGCGGCGTCCCGCAAATTTCAAATTTTCTTTGCTAAATGACATTATAAAATTATTTTTCAATGCAAACATGTTATTTTATTGTTAAAATAAAAAATAAATGCTTTTAAAAAATATGAGTTACCATGTTATAAACAACATCCAACAAATTACAAATTAAATTTGGTAACTTTGATACCTCAAATTAATTTGTTTATTTTATCGAGTTAAAATATTTAATATAAAATGAAGTGGAATCTAGTGAATGGGAAAGTAATGTGTTGTCACATCAGATTTATTTAGAAGAATGAAAATAAATTACTAAAGAGCAGTGCTGCTTGGAATGGCCCAATGGCCAAAGATATCGAAAAGGAACAGTTATTACTAAAAAAAAGTATAAAAATAATTTTTTGACTATGAAGTAATATCCTTTCAATCACATTTAAAAAACACAGAATAGGTTCCCCCCCCCCCCCAGTGAAAGTATAAAAAAGTTTGGTAATTGTTTATGTTGTTTATAATTATGTTTGTTTAATATTTATGTTGTTGTTTATGTAAAAACAAATAAAAAAATTTATTTCATTGATCTCAGCATGGTAGGCAGTTAAAATTTTTTTGAAAGAAAGCTCTACAATAGATTTACTACTACGTAAAATTTATTTATATATTCGGTTAAGCTGTTCAAATATAATTATGTTTTTCGTTGCTTTGATTTAAGATTATCCAAAAATTATTGTTTGCTGCTACCGTCGTGTCGCTATACGAATAATTTATCTTCATAATACGCAAACGCGAAAAATAGCAATAGTAGTTAATTGATACAGCTCCACCAAGCTAAGAAAGGACGCGGCAAATATGCCAACTAATTTGATAAAAATTTGAATGAACCAATGAACGTTGAGTTATTTCAAAAGTACATTCTGTTGTAAAAGTTACAAATCATTGCATGTGTTGACATTTGTAATGGTTTTTTGTGTAATTCGTTTTCCTGTTATTTCTATTTGAGCTTTATTGTCTACAAAAAAAAGTGTTCTTTTCAGAACAAATCTTGTTAGTTATATTTAATAAATCATTTTACTTCGTAAATTGAACATATTATTTGGTAAAAATATTTGGTCAAAATCTGCGACTTGATGCCTTCAGCGAAGAATTAAAGACATAGATAAAATATACTGATCGGGACTTCTTTGTAGGAAATGTAACTCCCTACAAAAATTTTAAATACTTATGTACCTATATAGAGGAAAAATATTAATTGTACGCACCCTGGTGGCTGTAATATCAACTAAATATTTGACGTCACGATGATGTGTAAATAAAACTTTTATTGTTTTCATATGAGTTTTATACGATAGTGATTATTATTTATCATGGTGAAATAATATTAATATGTAAGTATAACAAAATTTTTAATGTGTATCCATATTCTACGTAACCCTATTGAAAAGTTTACCTTACTATTTTTCTTGTGTTGTGTATATAAACAAGTTTTATCAGCATAGAATTTGAGGTTAAATTAATTAAAATACGTTAAATTTATTATTTTTTATTACATTATTTATTTATTACTTAGTTTTTTGTTTAAACGTGTTTGTTATGTTGCAGTTTTAAGTTACGAATGCCAAAGGAAAATATTTATTTATAGGTTATATCCTTATTGTGACGTCACGTTTGTTGTTGCTTACAGCGCTCCACCGGTAGAATTTTATCCCTATAACTCACGAACCAATTGTCCGATCGCTGTCAAATTTTGACACGTATCGTTTGAAGGTTAGTTCTCACTGAAAATAATATGAAAGAAATTCTAGTGGCTCTAGAATTTCTAGAATTTTTAGTTTCTCTTAGAAACGATACAAACTTTTCAGCCCACCTAATATAGTGGAGTAAAATACGCCTAAAAAGATTCACTTTTTTGAATTTAAAGTAGAACTAGATTCGACCAAAATATTCTTGTTAAGTACACCAAATTTATCAATAATTCTAAAAATATGACATTTTTCTATGGTGGGAGACTTCGTAATTAACGGTTAATTAATAAATTTACAGTGTTTGATTAAATATCACATAACTTTTTACTAAGGAAGCTATTTTCTTCATTTAGTTTTTATTTTGTAAACAATAGATTAGCTTTAATAACATATGTAAATTATTGGAAAACCAGAAAATCTTGATAGTAAAAATGGACTTTAAACGCAAAATTCCCGATATTTCATTACAAAATTTAATGTAATACAACAAATAACTAGGTTATTACTATTAGGAATAAAGAAATAATCTTCAATTTTTAAATATTTCTTGTTTCATTCAGAGTTGGGCGATAATATTATTTGTGATAGATATAATTATCACAAGTTAGCTTAAGTGCGCAATTTAATATGCTGCGGTAACTCGTTCATAAGTATGGGTGTATGGGGTATGGGAACCATGGGTCATGCTTCAAAAATTTAAGGATATATTTTAAGTAAATCGATTTCTTTACAGTTTTTATTGATTTATGTTTTATCAATGTATATTCATTGTTATAAAATGATGAAAAACTATCAGTCACTAAAAATTAATTTCTACGCGGTAATTAAAATTTGAATATTTTGGTTTCGGAATTTATTAAAAAAATTGTTGTTGCTAGAGATAATATTTATTATAATGCTCATATGGTTAAAATGTATAATTTCTTTTCATAATGGGGGTGGGGAACTTAGTAATTAACGGATAATTAACAAATTTGTAATGTTTGCTAAAGTGTCATAATATAATTTTCTTACTAAGCAAGATATTTTCTTTTTGTTTTATAAGCGATAGATCAAAATTGAATATTATGTGTGAATTGGTTGAAAGAACTGTTACTGTGTGTCACGTTGTCGAGCTTAATTGTCAACAAATTTGTTTTTTACTGTTTCGTTCATCGAAACAATTTATTTTTTTATTTTTGATACCTGGATAAGTCGAATCGTTTTACCATCTTCGATTCGATCGATTTTTATTAAGGATTTTTGTGCATCTCTACGCCTGTCAGTTAGGTGAACAAGATGATGGACGGAATATTTTAAAATTAGATCAAAAAGGTCGGTATGGCAGTTTCCAAAAAGAGGAAGTCGATAAAAGCCTGTAGTGCGAGCAACACGTATAATTTTTGCTCTGCATGAAGTTGCAATTTTTACAAGTATTTTCGGATGATCAAATTTGGGTTTTAAGTGCGAAAACGTGAGTGCATTTTCTTTTAGCGCGAATCCCAATTTTTTTGACGCTTCGTCACCGATTTTTTGGAAATTGATATGGATACGAAGAAACGAAATCATTCCGCCATATTGGGAAAATCCGCATTCTAGCCACCTTTTTACCTTAAACAACCTGACCAGACGTCTCCAGGTATTTTGTATCTTTTCTTTTCATTTGTGTTATCGTACTAATTATTAATTTTTTGCTGTTTTAACATTTTGGTTTCCTTTGCCTCGCATTTTTGCTTTGAACGTTTTTTTGGCCGAAGTTATCGTTGGTTTGCAGGTTTTGCATCTTTGTTTCAACGTGATTAGAGGCCATCTAATCTTTTACGTTCGCAGGCGTTGATATGAATGCGATATGTTCGAATTTTTGTGTTTTAAAATTATTAATTTATAATTGTTTTTGAATTCGAACAATGCATTATTTTCACTGAATTGTATCGAGCAGAACTGGCTGAATGCATTGGCTTAGGATTTCCGAACTGGTCGTCCTGCGTTCAAATCTTGTATTTGAAATTTTTATGTTCGACATTTTTTTTGTGTTTATTTTTATTTACGTGTTTTTTTAAAAATAAGCAGCGATGTAGACCAATGTACAGGGTGTTTGATTTTTGTCGTCGGCGCTTCCGCTTGTTCGGCTGTGAAGTTCGTTAGTGGTTCCACTTTGTGGGATCTGTTATGACCACTCGAACGTTCTGTTGGTCGATTGTGGGGAGTGGTTCTTGGCGATGGTATCCAAGCTACTGTACTGGTTTTGGTCGGCAAACATCGCAATATCACCACATTAAGGCAAAGACCATTTTGTTGCCACTTTATGTTTGTTTTTATTGATTTTGTGGTGTTATTGATTTTGATTTTTTTGTGGTTATTCCACAAGCTAAAATACTTTTAGCTTGCTGTGGATCTAAGGGAGGTTGGTTGGAGTAATGTTTGTTCACTTACTGGTTTGATAACATCTAGAATCAGGACAATCTGTTAAGATTCGTTCACTTACTGGTTTAATAACATCTTGAACCATTTTATCATTTTATTTTTCATAGCTACGTATCACAACATCTAGATACTAGTTATTCCATCTATTTCAACGGATAATGGCTTTGCTTTAGCCTTGGTAGTTATTTTTCTTTGTTGTTTAATTAGTTCAACTAAATTTTGGAATTCGTTCTTTTTTCTTTCATGAGAAGTATTCCATTTACCTACCATGTGCTATAGTAAAGCTTACTTCACATCAGTGTGTACTCAGATTTTTTTGTTCTTTTTTATTTTCATTTTGGTAATGATTAAAGGGACTAATTTGCATCTGAAATCCTTTATTTTTTACCTGGCGCCCTGGGTACAGTTATTTTGGCAAAGCAGGTCAACTATATTTAAACGAACCCACGAACGCTTTCGAGCGACCCAGCGAGCTCCGACACTGGGTAATTCCTATGAGCTAGGCCGTTTTGTACAGTCCATCTACAAACGCGAAAAGAGGCAGTGTAGCGAAAATAGAACGGTTTTCGCCATAAATGTGTATTTTTATTTTTCTACTTGTTACAGTATTGAACTACTACAGCGATATGTTGTATTAGGGGAAGATTAAGCCAAAAATGCTTTTACTATACTAAACTAAATACTATACTAAATACAAAAGCAAGAATTGTATAAAATTTAAAACTAGCTAGGTTATATTACAATGATGAATATTATACAAGATCCTGCTGAATATGGATAGAAAAGAGAAACCGATATTTGGAAATTCCTATTCAGGAGGCACCTAAGATCTAGTTTTAAAGATTATACATGTGCTAATAATAAAAATGTACTAACTGTATAAAGAAAGACTTCAGATCGTGCGATTAATGCAAGTGCAAAAGTTGCAATCCATCAATCGAGACCATAATTAATGGATTCGTGGTTAATATAGTAAAAATTTATGTTAATTACTATATTATTATTATCATCTGTATTAGGAATAATCAAAAACTGCACAGTAGTTTGTGTGAACACTGGTTGAGTTACGGAGTGGTAATTCCGAGTTCGAATGACCGCGCGGAATATCTTAGCTTGGCCATCCGGTAGGCATCAACACGCTGTGGATCAAAGCATAAAAACTCTAATATTAAAAACCCTTACAAAAAAAAACAACAAAACCAGGTGCTAACAACCTATGTAGATGTTGATGAACCATAATAGTGTAAGAAAATTACGAAAAAAATCGGTCTGCGATTTTTCGGTGCATTTCGTTAGGTAATTGTTCGTACTTTAACATACTTATACTTCAACTTCCGACAAGGAATTTGGTAAGAAGCTCATGCTTTAGACACGACGCATTTTAGTATGTTAAAGTACGAACAATTATCTAACGATATCCATCGAAAAATCACAGAAGACCGATTTTGAATTTTTTTTATCAAAATGTGCTCAATTTTCGTTACACTATAAAATAAAGCACAAATTTTCATAAACAAAATACAATGTAAATAGTATCTATAATTTTTACTAAGGTTTTCTTCACATTGTAACATCAGGCGATGAATTTAATGATTTAATTATACATTTTAACTATAATTAAGCATTATAATAAATATTATTTCTAGCACTAACAATAATTTAGAAACTGATAGTTTTTCATCATTTCATAACGATGAGAATATACATTGATAAAACATAAATCAATAAAAACTGTAAAGAAATCGATTTACTTAAAATAAATCCCTAAATTTTTGAAGCAGGTTGGTAATTAACCTACTCATGAACGAGTTACCGCAGCGTACTATACAGCTAACTTGTTATATATTTATCACAAATAATATATCACTTCACTCAGAATGAAACTATGAATATTTTATAATTGAATATTATTTCTTTATTTTACTCCACTAATAAAATATGCATATGTTGTACGTTTGAAGTATTATCACATACAAGATGAAACTTTCAAGATATCATCTCTTTAGTATTAGTAACAACATATGAAAACCCACTGCTCGCGGAGGGGGCGCTTCACCTTTAAAACCACCCTCAAAGTACCGGTTTTGCTTTTTGCAAAAAATTATTAATAATTATACGCAGTTGGAAAGAGAATTTAATTTTCTATAAATTAGTTCTCTTCATATTTTGACGTAAATTTATGAATAACTAAGTTACAAGCTAGAAACCAAAAAATGGTACCTTTGCGAAGCACCCCCTCCGGGAGCGGTAGGTTTTCACAAGTTGTTACTAATACTAAAGAGATAATATCCTGAAATTCTCATCTATATACTAATTATTTCCGCGGGAAGTATATACACTTAATCTCCAGAAAGGCTGTACTAGGTAGACTACACCTCAGTGGTTTGCCATTTACTTCCAAGGGGAGATGGTCAGAATAAAGTGTTACTGAGCCTGGAGTCAAACCAGGTATGCAGCAACGCGCTTAACCGCTTAAGCTAATCACCGTCTCTATTTTCAACTGTAAGTTTATAAATTCATTCAAAATTTAAGCAGAAATATACACTTAATAGAAACATTCCAGAAATGAAAAATTAGAATTAAAATTTTAAAAGGGGGGTGGTGAAATTGAGGAACGCTATAGCTTACAACAATTGTTTGGATCGTATTAAGATTTTTTCAGGTAAGCATAATTCTAGGGTCGGCGGACGTAAGCACATAAGTCAAAAATGTTAGCTTTACATAATAAGACAAATTATGTGCTTTAGTACGAATATAGTGGAAACAATACTTTGGGTTGAAAGAGAACGCCTGCTTGTTTTGCTAGTCTACATACGAAATTGACTTATGTGCTTAAATCTGATTGTGAGTTATAGAAATAAGCGCAGTTTGCGAACATAACAAAAAAAAAGTGAATTTTTGACTTATGTGCTTACGTCCGCCGACCCTAGAATTAAGAGACTAAATAAAGAAACCATATTACAGAATTTAAAAAATCATATAAAGGTTCAAAAACTGAGTATACAGTTGGAAAAATAATTTATAAAATACTGTAAAAATAAAATTAAACGCCAAGAATTATAAAAAGAAAGTTAATTACAGAACTAACTATGAAAAAGCAAAAACCAAAAGATCATACTAACAGAATTCACAAATTGAAAATTGAACACACGTGGAGTAATTTAAAAATGAACCAAACCAGAAATTTTTTAAAGTGGCTACTTTACTCGCCTTTCTCCTATATTTATCACAATTGAAATTATTCCGTTTTAATGCACATGCTAAATTGTTTATGTAAAACATTTTAATTTATACTTTACTGTAATAAATTTACTTATTTAAATTTCCCACTAGTGAAAGTTGTGCCGCCAATTTCAGCTTTCCAGAAAGTAGAGAATGTGGAGAAGTTGGTTAAAAAACTATTTTTTTATCTTAATTATTTCACCAAGTATGTTATAAAATGGTACAAAAAATTTTCAGATTTTTTTAAAAATTGGTCTAGCAATAATGATCAAATATTTGAGCAAAAACAATTAAACAGGAAATTCATTGATAAAAAATACAATTACTTTTCCATTATCGTAGTAAAGGAAAGTATATTGTTATCGAGTTAAAAAAAAATTTTGAGTTAGCATTTTTCCCATGGTCTATGAGTCCATACGAATTGTTTAGGGCCAATTTTGGAATGATGTCTGGATGTGTGTGTGATGTGTGGTTTTTTTATCATCAACATTTACAGACAAACGCGTGCACCGATTGAGAAATGTTAAAACCGTTCACTTTTAACCCATTTTTTAGAAGAATGAAAATTGCTAAAGAGCATTGCCACTTCCCGGTGGAACATATGAGATTGAAAATCATATCCAGAAAGTAGAGAATGTGGAGAAGTTGGTTAAAAAACTATTTTTTTTTTTTTTTTTTTTTTTTTATCTTAATTATTTCACATGTCCGGCCCTGAACGATGTTGTTGTGTGGAGTTTGTAATAGAGCTGTTACGCGATACGAGGATTGCATCCAATGCAAACAAAAATGTGGATCGCATTATCACATAAGGTGTATCGAGATGCCACTGGATTCATTAAACGAACTTAATATTAACGGAAAAATTAATCAATGGAACTGTTTTAGGTGCGAAGGAGGAGACATAACCTCAAACACTCCCACCGATAACGCTGTTAACAATAATTTTGGAAACCCTGATGGTGACAATGTTGGACAGCTTCTTGAATTAAATCTCAATACCGATTCTCAATATCAGCAACCAGTCAATTACTTAGAATCATTGAGTCACGAACCACTACCACAGGAGTGGGAAACATACCATAATAGAAAACGATCAAGAGGCAGTCCGGGGGAACATATTAAAGCTAAACGGCAAACCTTTGTGAGTGATTACTGGCTAAGCCAGCCGGTAAGTACTTCTAATCGATTTGACCCACTAGAACGGGATCAAGTTGAACCCGGAAACGGCGAGACAAGCAATGCCCCCAAAAAAGTTGAAAAAGTACCACCAATATTTGTAAGTGGAGTCGAAAACATAAGTCCATTGTACAAATTGCTAGATGAAATGGCAAAAGACAATTATATCCTAAAAATATTATACAATAATCAAGTTAAAATTCAACTGGGCACAGCGGAGGCATACTCGCCGATTGTCGAGGCTCTAAAGAAAAAACACACAGAATTCCATACGTATCAAAAAAAACAGGACAGAAGCTTTAAGGTGGTTTTACGCGGCATCCATTCTAAGATCGACATACAAAATCTAAAACAGGAAATAGAAACCTACAATCACATAGTATTAAGAATCACAAATATGCAGAACTCAGCCAAAGCCCCACTACCCCTATTTTTAGTAGAGCTACAATCCAAAGAAAACAACAAAGACATTTACAAAATAAGAAATCTTCAGCACTCGATAATAACTTTTGAGCAGCCACATACTAAAAGAGACATACCACAATGTGCAAGATGTCAGGCGTATGGACATACCAAAACTTATTGCAATAAAACTCCTAACTGTGTGAAGTGCTTACAAAAACACTTCTCTAAGGACTGCCCCAGAAAGGAAAGAGGACCAGAGGTCAAGTGTTGTAACTGCGGTGGGGAGCACCCTGCCAACTACAAAGGTTGTATCATACGAAAGCAGCTGATACAAAAAATGTACCCTCCATTAAGAAACAAACAGTTAATAAATAGTCAACAGAGTAACACGTCAAACATTACAATAGGAAGATCTTATGCGCAACAAGCAAGAGGCAATCCCCAACTTGGAAACTCTCAACAACAACAACCTAATAACGCCCAACAACAGGATAGAAATATTTACCCCCAACAAATACCAACATCACAAACACATCAACCTAACAATACCCTTAAAGCGATGCTGACACAACTAATGACTAAAATGGATACCATACTAAATTTACTCACAGCCCTTATCACAAAAATGCCATAATGATCTCCACACTAAAAATGGCAGTCTGGAACGCCAACGGTCTGGCTCAAAGAGTACCAGAACTTAAATCATTTCTAACTAATTTGAACATTGACATAATGATGATATCTGAGACGCATTTCACTAAAAAGAGTCATCTAAAAATACCAGGATACGAAATATACAACACCCAGCGCCCGGACGGAGCGGCATATGGGGGCACTGCAGTAATAATTAAATCATCAATTAAACACAGCGAACAAGAACAATTCAAAGAAGTATACTTGCAGGCAACCAGCGTCACCGTAGAAGACTGCATTGGTCCAATCACACTCACAGCTATCTACTGTCCACCAAAATACACCATTAAACAAGAGCAATTTACACAATTCTTCAAAACGCTTGGAAATAGATTTATTGCGGGAGGAGACTTTAACGCTAAACACCCGTGGTGGGGCTCTAGATCACAAAATCCAACACCGAAGGGTAGGCAGCTTTACCTAGCCCTGAAAAAAGACAACCTACAAACGGTGTCAACTGGAGAGCCCACCTATTGGCCTGCAGATCGAAGAAAGATCCCTGATTTGATAGATTTTTGCGTAACTAAAGGAATAAATGCAAACAACATCAAAGCCGACTCCTGCTTGGACCTATCTTCAGATCATTCGCCAATAATAGTTACAGTCAGTTCACCGTTAACAGGAAAACAAACATACCCATCATTTTATAATAAAAAAACGGACTGGAATGAATTTAGAAATATCCTAAACGAGCGAATCAACACTAATATACTATTAAAAACTGAAGAAGAACTTGAAACAGCAGTGGAAAAATTTAACATAAAATTGCAGGAAGCCGCATGGGAGGTCACTCCGAAGTACGAAGCGACTAGAAAAACACTAACTTGTTCTACATCTATTAAAGCTAAAATACTTGAAAAACGTCAATTGCGAAAAAACTGGCAAACAACAAGATCTCCACACGACAAAGCAAAGTTCAATAAAGCCATTAAAGAACTTAAAAATCTAATAAATGAAGAAAAAAATGCAGCTATTCAACGACACCTGGAAAATTTAACCTCAACGGAGGCCACCGAGTATTCTTTGTGGAGGGCGACTAGAAGAATAAAACAACCACAGACTCACATCCCACCAATCAGGTCAGAAGATGGAAAATGGACTAGAACTGATGAGGAAAGGCAAAAGTGTTCGCAAAGCATCTAGAAAAAGTTTTTCAACCCTTCCCATCTGAAATAAGCAATGAAGAGGAAAGAAAAATAACCGAATTTTTAGAAGTGCCCCACCAAATGGATTTTCCTATAAAAAAATTCAAAATAAAAGAAGTAAAGAACATTATATTGAAAGAAATTAACCACAAAAAATCACCAGGCTACGACTTAATAACTGGTAGAATTTTGCAAGAACTACCAATGAAAGCAATTAAATTCATCACTATATTATTTAATTCTTCGTTAAGATTGAGCTTCTTCCCTCTTCAATGGAAAGTAGCAGAAATAATAATGATCCCAAAACCAGGTAAAAATCCAGAGGAGGTGACGTCTTATAGACCTATAAGTCTGCTCCCAGTTATATCGAAGGTGTTTGAAAAACTACTGTCAAAACGTTTGAAGAAAATCCTTCAAACAAAACAACTCATACCCGATCACCAGTTCGGGTTCAGAGAGAAACACTCAACCATAGAGCAAGTCCATAGACTAGTCGAAAAAATCAATACGGATCTAGAAGAGAGAAAATATTGCTCGGCGGTGTTCATGGATGTGTCACAGGCATTCGACAAGGTCTGGCACCAAGGATTGCTATATAAACTAAAAAAGATGCTCCCCTACGATTTATATCAACTAATAAAATCTTATATCAGCAATAGACACTTTCTTGTCAGATATCAAGAAGCATACACAGAAATCTATCCAGTTGAGGCTGGAGTACCGCAGGGAAGCGTCCTGGGGCCGACCTTATACCTACTCTACACCTCAGATTTACCAACAATGGCACAAAACACTACGGCCACGTTTGCGGATGATACGGGCATCATGACATCACACATCAACCCCATATTTGCATCTGAGCTAACACAAATAAACCTACACAAAATAGAAAAATGGTTAAAGACTTGGAGAATAAAAGCAAACGAGACGAAGTCCGCACACGTTACGTTTACACTGCGGAAGGAGACTTGTCCTCCAGTTACCCTGAACGGAAAACAGATCCCACAGACAGAAACTGTAAAGTACCTGGGCATGCACCTGGACCGGCGCCTAACCTGGAAAACACATATATGGACGAAAAGAAAACAACTAAATATACAATTTTATAAAATGTATTGGATGATAGGTAGAGACTCCAAACTTTCCCTGGAAAACAAGTTATTAATATACAAAGCAATAATCAAACCCATCTGGACGTACGGCATACAGCTGTGGGGCACTGCATCCAACTCCAATATAGAAATACTCGAACGATTTCAATCAAAGATGCTCAGAAACCTGGTCGACGCCCCATGGTTCGTTACAAACGAGATCATAAGGAAAGATCTGGCTATACCCACGGTGAAGGAGGAAATTGTCTCCTTCAGCGATAAATATAAAAACAGACTTAGTGCACATCCAAACAAACTAGCAGTGGGCTTGATGGAAGACCAACACAGGGAAGGCAAGCGCAGACTGAGAAGACTCAAACCTCAAGACTTAAGAAGCAGGCTTAAACATTGAAGATACTCGATGGTATAACTTAGATTACCCTGTACAAAACTGAATTCATGTGAATTAATACCATAAGGGTGGAAACCACTGGGATTTCACTTAAATATGTCTCCTTAGGAAATCGTCAATACATTTACTTATTGTTAAAGACAGATTGTAAATATTCTGGGTAAATAAAAAAAAAAAAAAAAATTATTTCACCAAGTATGTTATAAAATGGTACAAAAAATTTTCAGATTTTTTTAAAAATTGGTCTAGCAATAATGATCAAATATTTGAGCAAAAACAATTAAACAGGAAATTCATTGATAAAAAATACAATTACTTTTCCATTATCGTAGTAAAGGAAAGTATATTGTTATCGAGTTAAAAAAAAATTTTGAGTTAGCATTTTTCCCATGGTCTATGAGTCCATACGAATTGTTTAGGGCCAATTTTGGAATGATGTCTGGATGTGTGTGTGATGTGTGGTTTTTTTATCATCAACATTTACAGACAAACGCGTGCACCGATTGAGAAATGTTAAAACCGTTCACTTTTAACCCATTTTTTAGAAGAATGAAAATTGCTAAAGAGCATTGCCACTTCCCGGTGGAACATATGAGATTGAAAATCATATCTATCGAAAGAGATTATTTTTCCGCATATTTTGGTACCTCACACTTGATATTTTTCTCTTAAATTATTGTTAAAATACAAAAATAAGCGCTCTTAAAAGAATATGGGTTGGCTTGGATAATTTTAATCTGTGAAAGTGATTTGTATTGTTTATTATTAAAATTAATTCTTTGAACTAATTTACTTAATATTATATAAATAATATCAAACGAATTATTTTAATTACTTATAAAAAAATTAATTCGACGTCATTATTACGACCATAGTTGAAATTTGATTGCTTATAGACAGCGCGGCGTCCCCCAAATTTCTAGTTTTTTTTATTTTGTAATAATAGTGTATTTATTTTAAGAAATTTTTAGTATACGAGTAAACCAATGCAATTGATATAAAATGAAGTTGAATCTAGTAAATGGGAAAGTAATGTGTTGTCACATCAGATTTTTTTGATAGTATTTGATCATAATTTATTATTTTGTATTATTTTTTACATCACAAACAAACAAAATTTAAAAATCATAGTTAAAAAATAACAACCGAATAATTACTTATGTTATCCACTTTTACATTTTTCTTTGCACTTCCTGACATTAAAAATAAAACAAAAACCATTTCCACAGCAACAACCACCTTATAAATATAAATAAATTATCTTGCGCTGGAAACTCACCTTAATGCAAGACTATGAATATCTTTATTCCTTATTTTTGTGTGCAAAATTATTAAAGGAAGGAAATTCTAAAAATGTGTAATTATACTTTTTGGTTTGCAGGTTTTTACAAACCTGCCTATTTACTTCTTATTCTTTATATTTTTCTAATTTATTTTATTTAGTGCAGTTTCATAAAAATCAGTTAATGTTAAAGAACCAAAAACCCGGTAAGCTAAATGGAAGATGTTATGAGTATGAGTCCGCTTCGCTCAGTCTTAATAATTTATTTTTAACTACAGGTTAAAATACATAAAACATTTTAGCTATCAGAAAATTAAAAACAGCTCAGAAAATGAAACTGGAATTACAACAAACGAAAAATATTAATGAAACATGAGAGGAGGTAACTTAAAATTTTAATTATTGATGAAAATAACCTGTTACAATCTAATCAAAAACGGTATAGAAACTCATGTAACAATTATCAATAAATGTCAATTAAGAATAAATGAAAATTAAAGAATTAATCAAAATTTATTTTAAAAAGTAATGAAATTTAATCATTTTAACTTTCAAGCTAAAATATTTTTGAAAAAAATGTTCATAGTTTTATATTAAATTTCAGCAAAACAAATTCTTTCACTGAAAAAAAAATAATAGCAATTTGAACAACCTAATATAATATCATAAATACCGCATAATACCTTGTGCTACAAAATTAATTATTGTAGTACGATACAAATATTGCTACAATTTCTACTATATTTTTTTCAGTGTAGGCTACTTTAATTTCTTCTATTAATTATTATAAATTATTTTCATGAATATAAGCAGGTACATACTTGGTTTGAATGCGGTAAATTTATTAATAGTTTTTCAATGATATGATACATAAATATGAATAGCGGCATTACTGGATGCTGTGTGCAGCTACCTCTATTTGATAACAAAACCAAGGTTACAGCATCAGATCGATATTATACCTAAGCATAATATCCATTTAAAAATGCTACAATTTAAGTAAGTTCTGGACTTTTGTAGAATATTTTCTTTTGACAAAAAATGGAAAGAAATTTTGAAAATTAAAATTTTTTAAATACATCTGTCTCGGTAGTTATAATTAGTTCATACTCGTAGTTCTGCCAGTACTTGTATATATGTATGTACATAGTAGATAGGTACCCCCTTATATAAAAAAGAAAACGTGCAATCTTATATATAGTTATTCTTTGTATCAGTATTTAAAACGTGTTTTTATTTTTAACTCGAAATTTTTATCAACAACCCTTGCAAATAGGGGAGGCTTCGGGTCGTAAAACTCATTCGTAACTGCCGCAGTAAGCAATTAATTGATTTTTGAGAAATTGTCTTCGGCATTCTTAAAGAGTTTATTTAAGTAAAATTATAATTCTAAAGTTGTAAATATTATAACTAGGTTTTTACAGAAAATTATTCTTACCCTGATTTAAACAAATTAATTAATGTAATAAATTAAATATGGGCACTTAAAGGAAAGAAATTGTATGCTACTACTAAGGGATTGAAATTCAAACTTACACAACATTATAGTAAAGGTAAATGACTTGAGCAATAAAGCGTCCCGACGGTAAACGTCGACGCACTCTCACATCAAAACAGCTACTGATTACCGTCAAGTTAAGATTAAATCTTCACAACGCCGGCGCCGCGGCGTCTAATAAATTTTTCTAATAAAACTCAAATAGACGTATATTAATTATATAAGAATATTTAACACCTTGAAGGTGTTGCGGTCTAAAATTTCTTATAAAATGAAACCACTATACAAAAATTATATTTAATAATATTTCGTTTTGTAATTCTAAAACCAAATTAATAAATAATCTATTACATTTTTCTCTTCTTTATTTGGAAGCACTCTAAAAAATCAGTTCTGTCCAAATTGGTTCAACCCAACCTTACTTACTACATCTAAAGTGCAGTATTAAAACTTTTTTTAATTAAATAACTTCAAAATAAAATTATCAAAAATAACTCAGCTTAAATGTTTTAATATTAAAATAATTTAATTTTAAATATAATCAAACAAATGTTTTAACTGAAACAAAAATTAGAAAAATTCCAAAACGATGAAAATTGTATATGAAATTATGGAAATTATTAAAGAAATAAAAGGGAGAAAAGAACAAAAGATTAGAAAAAATTATAGAACGATTATAGCTTACGACTTGCTTGCCTCAATAAACAGAATAAAAATTATTATTCATGAATCATAATTATAGTACATATTATGGTACGTACGTATTATGTAGACTGCGCCGATGGTCAGAAGCTAATCCTTTTTTTGTAGTAGTGACCATGGGCAATATGTAGATTGCACCGATGGTACACCTGATGGATTTAAAAGTATTAGTAAGGCATAATGGGGTTATTATTGTAAATCAGTTTATTAAATATTAAAAAAAATTTAAAAATTAAATAGCGGTACCTTTTTTTCTGTTGCAGGGAAGGGGGAAACCTTCATAGGCACCACCCCAATCTGGGGTAGTAGTGTCAGATTTTTACTGACTAAAACTCCTTCTCAACGATAGCGGGATTTACCTTCTCTGCATTACTTCCGCTGTCGTCTGCGATGTTCCTGGTTTTGGTTGTTTTTCGGTCGGCCCTCCCGTCATCACCGGTTAGTTAGCGCCCGCGGGACACCAACTGAGTACGTGGTACTTGAAACACGCTACAAGCACCGTTTAACCGGTACTTGTGGGTTTCTTGCCGAGCCTCACGGTATATGACAATTGCCGCGCCGACCTTCCTGCTTGCTGCCATCGGTAAATATAGCAACATCGACCTGGTCGCATATTCTATCGACTTCCGGCGAGTTGCAAGCTTTAACGAAACTGATCGTTTGTCTGTAGCGGGGATGTAGCATCCCCGCTGGCGACGTACGATTTTGCAAGACGATATCGTCCGGAAGACGATCGAAAGTACCATCCATTTTCACCTGCTCTACCCTTGCTACCTCCTCTATCCTTAGCTCGATTGGAGTAAATCCAGCCAAGGCTAACGCAGATATTGCCGAGACCGTATGGTATGCGTGAGTAGCCCTGATGGCTAATGCCCGCTGAAAAGATCGCAACCAACCCAGCACATACCCGCGAGGCCTTCGCACTGCTACTCGATGTAGCAGTGTCCTTGACCCGGTCTACCCGGTCTGCTCTGCTTTCGGGTCGACTTCCCTCAGCTTGGCTTGGGGAGACAGTTGGTCGTCTCCTTGATGGTACGTCTCACGTCAGCCTTGCGGATTTCCCCCATCCACCGGGGTTGGTTACCTAATCTCAGAGGGTCCTCCGCAAGTTACCAGGGACCACCCCGAGGAGGTGTGAGTAGGATTTCGGTCCCCAAAATAGCGGTACCTAATTATCATTAATGTAACAATACTTATTGCAAATACTTTTTATAAATTGCAATCTTAACATTGTTTTGCTAGAATACAAGTCGATTAAATGTTGTAGTAAGCTTTTTTTTTCTAATTGCATCGGTATTTTGCCCCTTAGCCGTGCCTATACTGTTTATGGCGATATATGTTTTAATTTGCATCATTTTCAATTTCTCCAAAAAGGTGTAAATCGCTGGGTGGGTGCTATAAAAATGTGAACTAAATACATTATGAAACGACTCGCACGCATTCGTTGTCCGGCACATACTCGCCGTGTATGCTGCCCAGAGCTTTGGTGGAAAAAGTGAGTTTGCATCGACATAGTTTTGAAATATGTAGTCGGATATGTGTTTAGTCGTATGGCAATATCGCTATTAAATCCTCACTAAAGGCAGCATCAGTTTCGTGTTGAGGCAAGTATTGTAAGCCAAACTATTATTATCATTTTGGAAATTTTAAACTTTTAATTATTGAATTTTTTTGCGCCTGAGGCAGATGCCTTAGTCGCCTCACCTTTGCTACGGCGCTGCAAGCATTTACCAATTTCGGAAAGTTCATCTCGATATTCCGGGACCAAACCTAACTTTTGAATCTTTCTAAACCACGACTGGCTTAAATGAAATCGACACCCAATAAGTTAGATATTCTACCAAACATGTTTAATGCTCGCATGAATAGCAATTTCAAAATCGACAGTAGCTATTTTCGGTTCAAAAAGTAAGTCATTTCGAGAACAACTGAATCCTACTAACGATTGTAGACAGTGTTGTTAAGGTGAGCTGTTTTTTGTCTTTCAAAAGACAGAATGCTAGCGGAATGTAATATCCATTGTCATACCCATAAATGCTAAAGAATTGGTAGAAGAATTTGGTACAGTAATCAAAAGTGCCATCCATGAAAATATTCTCTAAAGAACACAAACATCTTAAGTTAGTCAGACAGGAAAATATAACCAAATAGTTTTCATTGTCGTTAACCATAAGAAAATTTTCGTCATTCTCTGTATTAACAATTATAGAGTCCAACGCGGAATGAACATCCATTATAGGGGTTGGTTATGGTGAATGTTCTTTTCGCCTTACATCATATATAGCTCTCGAGATCATCTCAGCATCACGGCGATCAATATCAACCCGATAAACTTTCCTTTTAGCGATGGTCCATAAGAATGTCGGAAGGTCTTAGCGAAGTATCTTCAATTGCTTTTCGTTTGGCTTCACCACTAACAATTTTCCGCCTTAGTTTTTGCTCATCCATTTCGGGATTATGTTCCAAATTTTTTTTGTTACTGTCCTATGATTTTTTTTTCTTCCACGGTGTACATATGTATTTACTGAACATTTTCGATTGCAGCACCACCATTTAATTTCCCCATTCTTTAATTCACTGTACCGGTAAAATTTGAACCCATCGCGCACCAACAAATTTTTCCGCGCTCACTTAACATTTAATCGTTGCCATTGCTAATAAATAATAATATGTTCTTGAATTTTTACTACACACTAAATATTTTTTTACTTATTAATGTGAACAACCAACACAAAAATTGAGATTAAAAATAGCCTCGTCAAATAACTGACCAAATAAAAAATATTAAAATATATACCGCAAATATAAAATTGTAACCAATCAAATTTTATTGAAAAATTATAGACCAACAGAATCGTACACAAATTGTCTCGAAATTGCAAATTTCTCGTAGTTATAAATTTGTGATATAATAGGTCTGTAATAAATTAACCTAACAGTGCGCGCTGATTCATATATGAATCATCTGTCGAATTTGCGAAAATCTTTGCATTGCATAATTGCAAGATGTAAATAAGCGCCGTCCCATCTATCCTTCATCCATCCTCAACATTCTTAACAGGGTGCTTATCGTATAAACTATTTTTTAACCTTAAAATTTAAATGTTTGTGGTACATTGCACGTTTTGGTTCGAGTGGTTGTCGTGGTTGTCGTGGTTTGCATTTGTGTTTCAGAAGCAATATAGATATAGATGTTATATTATTTTACGTTGTTTTTAAACACATTTGGTTTTGTTTTCTTGTATAAAACATTTCATATTTGTGCAAATATTGTTTTTATTTGAATTTAAAGTTAAATTTGTAATCATTTTGGTGCAGTGGGGATCCGGACAATTAGGCGCGACCGAATAGGTGCGCCCGATTAGGCGCGGTCAATTGCTAGGCCGATCAGGCGCGACCGATCAGGCGCGGCCGATGAGACGCGGCCGATCAGGCGCGGACTCAATTAGGCGCCGTGCCATTTAGGCGCGGATACAATTAGGCGCAAAGCCATTTAGGCGCCGGCCCACGGCCATTTAGGCGCCGGCCATTTAGGTGCCGGCCATTTAGGCGCCGGCCATTTAGGCGCCGACCATAAACAAATTAAATTGTTAATCTGTTATAAGTCTGTATTTATTTTTAAAAATCACAAAAGTTGATTAATAATTAAAAACAAGTAAATCTTCGCAAAAAGTTAAATCGGCCGCAAATAAGTGGATCTTCCGCGAAGAGGTGGATCTGCCGGTAGGTTAGTGTTAGTTTTTGATATTTCTTTAGAAAACTAATAATTAAAAACAAATAAATTTCCGCAAAAAGTTAAATCGGCCGCAAAGAGGTGGATCTTCCGCGAAGAGGTGGATCTGTCCACCGCGAATTGTCGCGGCGATGAATTGTCGCGGCGATGAATTGTTGCGGCGATGAATTGTCGCGACGATGAATTGTTGCGGCGATGAATTGTCGCGACGATGAATTGTCGCGCGATGAATTGACAACGATGAATTGTCGTAGATTCTTAGATTATTGTGTATTTGGTATAAAGCTTTCAAAATATTATGTTTATTAAAGTTTGCGTTCTATAAAATAATGTGTATCATTTTATATAAAATATTCCCAAATAAACTTATAACAGATTAACAATTTAATTTGTTTAAGGCCGGCGCCTAAATGGCACGGCGCCTAATTGGGTCCGCGCCTAATTGAGTCCGCGCCTAATCGGCCGTGTCTGATCGGTCGCGCCTAATCGGCCGCGCCTAATTGTCCTAGACCCGGTGCAGTGATACATATATGAATCATACTCAAAATTGTACAAAAAAAATAGAAAAAACGAGAGTGGATTTTTTAAATTATTTTTCCTATATTTCTAGTCATATTTTTGAGTGATTTTAATTTTCTTACTTGAAAATAAAAAATTGCGCATTGTAGGGTTAAGTACCTTAATCCTCTAATGGGATTTTCACTCCGTCGTTACCCAAAAAAGAATACCTACTAATTGACCCTCGGCGCAATCTACATACGTTCCCTAACCGAATCCGGCGTAATCTACGTGCCAGATTATGAGACCCTACAACCATCGGCGCAGTCTACAATCGCCCAAAAAACAAACACCCGCTACAGTGTAAAAATTGAGACAGCTAAGCCCTTAATTTTCGATAGTAAGGCTCCAACGCCGTAAACCGATATCCCTCATCCTTCTAATTCTTCTTCTTCTTGTTTTGGCTAGGAATAACCTTCTTTTCGTCCATGGTCCATAACCTTCGTCCAGGCCTTCTTTTCCCCGTAGGTCGTCCATCTTTTCAAATCTTCGCCAGTATATCCTCTTCCATTCTATCGACCTGGTCTCTCCAGTTTCTTCTCCTCACCTTACTCCATTTTATTACATCCGAGATTTCGCAGTCGTTTCTTATTGAGACACTTGTTTTCCTATCGCGTAGAGCAGGGATGAGCAACCCGCGGCCCGCCACACCTTCTCGTGCGGTCCTTCAAAGATTTTACATTTTGACTTTTAAGATTAGATTTATAGGTTTATTTTGTTAATAAAGAGATAATTTGAGTTCATCATTCAGTGTTTGTATGATCATAAGTTTCTTACATGCGTCCCGCACAACATTTTTAAATTTGTAGCTGGCCCGTTGTAAAAAAAGATTGCTCATCCCTGACGTAGAGTGTACCCCGTCGTAGCTCTGAGGACCTTCGTTTCAACTGTTCTCAGCTTTGTGTCCGCGGTCAATATTGCGTCAATATCGGTGTCACCATCGTTTTGTACATTCTCATATTTTCCTCATATATTTATTACGCCATACCATATTGTTTAGGTACCCGTATACTTGTGTCGCTTCTATTGCCTGTTGTTGCACTTCTTTTTTCAGGTCTTTATCGCTTGTAACATTCACTCCCAGATAATAATTGAACTCCATCACATGTTTCACAATACTTCCTTCTATCTCTAGCTAACATCTTCTTAGGCCTTTACTTATCACCATTGCTTTTGTTTTACTTGTTGCTACATATTTCCATGTTTAATTTCTTTCCTGTTATATTAAGTTGATTTAGCATTCTTCGCAGGTTGTCTTCAGAGTCGCCTAACTGCACCATATCGTCCGCAAAACAGATAACATTCACATTCGTATTTCCTCACCTGTATCCTTCTTTGTTTCAAACAGCACATATTAGCCAGTTCATTATTAAGTTGAATAAGCAGGGTTGCCAGATGTCACGTTAGAAATATCGCCATTTGCTGGGGAAGAAGGAGCCTAAATCGCACTCTACCCGAGAAAAAGGGAAAGAGGTTTGTTTTTCTTTTTCTTTATTTTATTTAATTTTTTAAGTTTATTTTAAATCGCTCTTTACCAGAGAAAAAGCAGCAGCAATAAAAAAACGAATGAGTTTTTTTTACGAAGTTTTTTTCTAATAAAGTAATCTACAAAATCCTAAATTGCCTAAAAATCGCATCTTTGAAATTAAAAAGCCTAAATTAGGAGCCCATCGCAAACGCTGAAAATTTACCGCCACCCCGCCATACGTGAATAAGTCTGAACTCAACGAGTCTCCCTGTCTTATTCTTTTATAGTTTGTTTCACTATAATTGGAATTTAAAAAAGTCATAGCATGAAATTACGTTGATATAAAAACGTACAAACTATAAACGAAACATAATATAGAGATAAGTGTGGAATGTAATGTAATAATACAATGTAGTAATATAATGTAACAATATTATTGTAATGATATTTAAGTTTAATGTATTGAATGGAATGAATGAATGTTAACGAATACAAACTGCGTGTAAATGAAATTGCAGGGGTTCGAACGGGAGACGTCGAGGGTAGCAGGTACCCATCGTATCGGTCGGACCAACAAGGGTTCGCCAGTCTTTACCAACGTGCGACTCGAAGCGGTTGACATTTTAACGACGGTCAATCCGCTACTACGTATTTTTACTTATGTATATATTTTTCATTATTAATAAATATTATTAAACAGCCAAATCAACATCTAATTAATTATTATATCCCACAATTGGGGGCTCGTCCGGGATAATTAATTGATAATTAATTAATTAATAATAATTAATTTTTTTAATCGAAAAGTGTATAAGTTAAAAATGGACAAAACGACGGCGAGTGATTTTAAGTTACACGATTTGAAGGAAATCCTACGACGGAATGGATTACGAACGACGGGATCCAAGGCGGTTTTATTCGATTGTTTAATGACGAATGACCCGAGGGGGTCATGGAAATTACCAAACGACGATGGGGGTAATAACTACGGCGATGTTAATAGCGACGGTGATATCAATAGCGACGGTGATATCAATAACGATGGTTTAGAAAATGACGATGACAACGATGTGAGTGATAACGAAGTGAACGATGTAAACGACGTACGTGAGGTGGAATTAACGAGGCGTGAAAAAGAGTTGGCAGAGCGTGAACTACGAATGATGCGACGTGAATTGGACGACCTGCGAGCTATGGTGAGTGCGAATCGGGAGCGACGGATTGAGTCGACGTCTAAGGCAAACATCAGTGCAATTGCAGACGTACTCAATTATTTCGAAGGTAACGGAGAAGATTTTGGTGTATTGGAAAAGCAGGTGAAACTCCTGCAAACGACGTATAATTTAAACGAAGGGTTGACGAGAATTTTAATCGGAATGCGTCTAGGTGGAAAAGCGCGTAACTGGTTCAATTCAAAATCGGAATGTCTTGAAATGCCGATTGCGGATTTGCTGAGTGAAATGCGGTCAATGTTCGACAACAGGCCAAGCAAGTTAGTATTACGTAAGAAATTTGAAGCGCGAAGTTGGAAGACCAAAGAAACTTTTAGTGATTACATTCACGAAAAGATAATCTTAGGTAACCAGGTGAGAATAGACGAGGACGAGTTAGTCAGTGTTATAATCGACGGGATACCTGATGAAACTCTAAGAAATCAAGCGAGGATTCAGCGGTACAATAGCACTAAATTATTGGCGGAAGCGTTCGCGGAAATTTCACTAAAACAAAAGACAATTCGGAGTGTAGTGGAATCAAATCCGACGGAAAAACAATGTAATGGAAATGTGCGTGAAAAAAACTGTCGTCCGCCGAAAAGATGTTATAATTGCGGGTCGCGAGAACATTTAAGTGCGCGGTGTCCATCAAAGGCACGGGGCGTTAGGTGTTACGAATGCAATGAGTACGGACATATTGCATCCAGATGTGCTAAGAGGCTGGAAAATTCAAAGGCGGCAAAAAATACTGTGAATAATTGTGTCACACCTCGGGTTGTGGGGCGGAAATTGCTTAAAGACATGGTGGTGAACGGTAATAAACTTGTCACGCTGGTCGACACGGGTAGTGATCTAACGATGATTACCGCCGAGAAATACGTCGAAATTGGTGCACCGGCTCCCACAAAAACTCCAATATCGTTTCGTGGAATCGGGTAGGGAAATGGATCACAAACGATAGGATACTTTAAAGCGGAAACCGTTATAGACGAAACAAATTATGAAATGGACATACACGTCGTTCCAACAAAATTTATGAGTTACCACATGTTGTTGGGAACAGATTTTCTAAATTCAGTGGAACTGCAGATAAAGAAAGGCCAAATTTGTATTCATAAGCTATCAAACGACGGGCGGCGTCCGCAAAGGGAAAGACCCCACATATACGATATCGAATACACGCAGGATGTGAACGAGGTCTGTATCGCCCATGTAGTCGCACGGAATTTCAGAAAAGAAATTAAGGAAATGGTATCAAATTACGAACCAATTAAGAGGCGCGAAGCCAACGTAGAAATGACAATTGTAGTGACGGATGACGAACCAGTTTACCAACGGGCGCGACGGTTAGCCCAGAGAGAAAAGGAAATCGTGAATCAGCATGTAGATACGTGGTTGAAAGAAGGAATAATTCGACCATCGTTATCAGAATATGCCAGCCCAGTGGTGTTAGCGAAGAAAAAAGATGGTTCTACACGGTTGTGCATAGATTATCGTAGGTTAAATAAGAAAATTGTAAAGGACAGGTATCCCTTACCATTAATAGAAGACCAGTTAGATCGGCTACAAAATGCGCGTGTTTTTAGTACAATCGATCTGAAGAACGGATTTTTTCATGTTAAAGTGACAGAAAAAAGTCAAAAATATACGGCTTTTATCGTGCCGGACGGACAATATGAATTTTTGAAAGTTCCGATGGGTATTTCCAACGCACCTGCCTGCTTTCAACGATTCATAAATACGGTGTTCAGAGAATTGATTAACAGTGGCGTAGTGTTAACTTACATGGATGATCTAATTGTACCGTCAATGGATTATCCAAGTGGTTTACAGAACTTGAAAACAGTATTAAAAGTCGCGAGTGAGTACGGGTTATTAATAAATTGGGGAAAATGCCAATTATTAGAAACGAAAGTGGAATTTCTAGGACATTTAATAGAGGATGGCAGTGTACGACCATCGACACACAAAACTGACGCGGTGATGAAATTTAAAGAGCCAGCAAACGTCAAACAAGTCCAGAGTTTTATTGGACTAACGGGTTATTTTCGGAAATTTATTCGAGACTACTCTTTAATTGCGCGACCGTTAACAAATTTATTGAAAAACGACGTAGACTTTAAATTCGGTAACGAGGAAAAGCATGCTTTTGTGAAACTTAAGACAGTATTAAGTGAAGGACCAGTTCTAAAATTATATCGGGTAGACGCGGAAACTGAACTACATACGGACGCGTGTATGTGGGGGTACGGTACGATCATGGTGCAAAAGTGCGAAGAAGACAATTTATTTCATCCAGTGTTTTACGCGAGCGGAAAAACAACACCAGCGGAGGAGAAATATATTAGTTACGAACTTGAGGTGTTAGCGATAATTAAGTCGTTAAAAAAGTTAAGGGTCTACTTAATAGGAATTCCCTTTAAGATCGTGACGGATTGCAAAGCATTCACACTAACAATGAATAAAAAAGAGCTGTGCGTGCGGGTAGCTAGGTGGGCATTATTCTTGGAAGAATTCAACTATTCGATCGAGCATCGACCGGGTAAATGTATGCCACATGTGGATTCTCTGAGTCGAAACCCTACTAGCATGTGTTTCTTAATAAACGAGTGTGATTCAAGTCTAATTATGAGAATTCGCAGCGCGCAACAAAAAGATGAACAATTAGCAAGCATCTTTGAATCGGCAAAGCAACCGGGGAGTGCTTATATTGTTAGGAACAAACTTTTGTATAAAGAAATCGAGGGTGAAGTGTATCTAATTGTACCTCGGTCAATGCAGACACAGGTAGCGCGATTAACCCACGAGAAAGGACACTTTGCGGCGGGCAAAACGGAAATTTTATTAAAGAGAGACTTTTGGTTTCCGAACATGCGTAAAAGAATCGAGGAGGTAATACGGAATTGTGTGAGCTGCATTTTGGCGGAAAATAAATGCGGTAAACAAGACGGATTCTTGTATCCGATCGATAAAGGCGATGTACCTTTAGCGGTATATCACGTTGATCACTTAGGGCCACTACAAACAACGCGGAAAAGTTATAGGCATATATTCGTGGTTATCGACGCCTTTTCCAAATTTGTTTGGTTGTACGCCACGCGATCTACCGGAACGGCGGAAGTGATAACGCGATTAAAAAAGCAATCGGCAATCTTTGGAAATCCGCGGAAAATCATTTCGGATCGAAGGACGGCGTTTACCTCGAATGAGTTCAAAGATTACTGCAAATCGGAATTGATCGAGCATGGCTTGATAACAGTGGTTGTTCCGCGAGGAAACTGACAGGTAGAGCGGGTGAATTGAACAATCATACCGCTGTTAACAAAATTATCGGCACCAAAACCTGAAGAATGGTTTAAATACCTCGACACGGCGCAAAGGTATTTAAATGCAACGCCACATAGAAGCATAGGTACGACACCTTACCACCTTCTATTTGGGGCCCACATTAGAATGAACAGTGACATATCCATCCGCGAATTAATCGAGAAGGAGTGGATAGATATGTTTAACGAAGGCCGCGATGAATTACGTCAACACGCAAAAGAAAAAATCCTTGATATACAAACCGAAAATCGAAAGGGTTATAATAAAAAGCGAAAGTTGGCAAAATCCTACGAAGAAAGTGACCTAGTTGCAATAAAGCGGACACAATGGGGTCCAGGGTTAAAATTGGCTTCTAAATATTTAGGGCCATATGAAGTGACAAAGAAGCTACGTAACGACAGGTACCTAGTCCGAAAAGTCGGAAGCGGGTGCGAGGGTCCACAGAATACGTCGACATCGGCAGATTACATTAAACCATGGGTGGCGTATCACGGAGGTTCCTTTCAAGAAGACGAAAGTGCCGGGGACGGCACTGGTGGGTCAGGAAGGGCCGAATGTGGAATGTAATGTAATAATACAATGTAGTAATATAATGTAACAATATTGTAATGATATTTAAGTTTAATGTATTGAATGGAATGAATGAATGTTAACGAATACAAACTGCGTGTGAATGAAATTGCAGGGGTTCGAACGGGAGACGTCGAGGGTAGCAGGTACCCATCGTATCGGTCGGACCAACAAGGGTTCGCCAGTCTTTACCAACGTGCGACTCGAAGCGGTTGACATTTTAACGACGGTCAATCCGCTACTACGTATTTTTACCTATGTATATATTTTTCATTATTAATAAATATTATTAAACAGCCAAATCAACATCGAATTAATTATTATATCCCACATAAGGTTAATTATTTTAATCTCGCGCCAGCCTTTAGCAATGCATATGCTGTCTTGGTTGACACGATAATCTTATCTCTATATTATGTTTCGTTAGTTCGTACGTTTTTATATCAACGTAATTTGATGCTATGACTTTTTTTAATTCCAATTATACACAGAACGAAAAACTGACGTAAATACAATAAAAAAAGTGATTACAATAATGTATTTTGGCATTAAAATTCAGCCGATGCTCGAAGTCATCAATATCATTAAAAATTTTGTTTACTTGATGTTAAAGTGATTACTTGATGTTAAGGTGATTGTATTAATGTCTGAAGAACATTGATTTCATTAAGTAACTTTAATAACAAAATACATTGTATTAATGGTCACTACTTATAAGTCAATCACCTTAAACATTAATACAATCACCATAGATCATCAACTTCCTATCCTAGTTCAATGTTTTCTCTACATTGACCAATCAATCTAGTTCATCATAATGATGCTGAAAAACATAAGCCAATCACCACGTGTATTAATACAATCACCATAGAGCATCAACTTTCTAACGTGGTTTTAATGTTTTCTCTACATTGACCAATCAATCTCGCTCATCATAGTGATGATGAAGAACATAAGCCAATCCCCATATACATTAATACAATACCATAGAGTGTCAATTTTCTATCCTGGTTTCAATGTTTCCTTTACATTGAGCAATCAACATTGATCATCATAGTGATGATCTGATGATCAACAACATTAATTTAATCACATGGACTATAAATATCTATGCATGGCGGTAAGAAGGGTGCAAGTTAAAAATCATGTTTTGCGAGTAGATTAAAGATTTACTCTAAATTAAAAAATAGGTTTTACTTCTCTTGTATCCTATTTTTCGATGTTTTAATTTACGGAAGATTTAACTTTACATGAAGATGTAACTTTACGTGAAGATTTATTTGTTTTTAATTGGTTTTCTAAAGAAATATCAAAAACTAACACTAACCTAACGGCAGATCCACCTCTTCGCGGAAGATCCACCTCTTTGCGGAAGATTTAACTTTACATGAAGATTTAACTTTATGTGAAGATTTATTTGTTTTTAATTGGTTTTCTAAAGAAATATCAAAAACTAACACTAACCTAA
Source organism: Podabrus alpinus (assembly GCA_932274525.1). Classification (NCBI taxonomy): domain Eukaryota; kingdom Metazoa; phylum Arthropoda; class Insecta; order Coleoptera; family Cantharidae; genus Podabrus; species Podabrus alpinus. Next base: position 90,251,312 of record OW026451.1, read on the forward strand.
CGGCAGATCCACCTCTTCGTGGAAGACCCACCTCTTTGCGGAAGATTTAACTTTACCTGAAGATTAATTTGTTTTTAATTGGTTTTCTAAAGAAATATCAAAAACTAACACTAACCTAACGGCAGATCCACCTCTTCGCGGAAGGTCCACCTCTTTGCGGAAGATTTAACTTTACATGAAGATTTAACTTTACGTGAATATTTATTTGTTTTTAATTGGTTTTCTAAAGAAATATCAAAAACTAACACTAACCTAACGGCAGATCCACCTCTTCGCGGCAGATCCACCTCTTTGCGGCAGATTTAACTTTACGCGGAGATTTGTTTGTTTTTAATTAGTTTTCTAAAGAAATATCAAAAACTAACACTAACCTAACGGCAGATCCACCTCTTTGTTACCTAACGGCAGATCCACCTCTTCGCGGCAGATCCACCGATTTCTAATTTCTATATTAAAAATGGTCACTGACAAAAACAATTAACTAACCAATAAAGTATACTAACCAAAACTGCAACTTTATTATTTATACTATACTGACCAAAATAACAAATTATACTGACCAAAATTCGATTTAATACTGACACTTAAATATTTATACTGACCAAAATATTATTATATACTGACCATTTATTCTAAAATATACTGACCATGTATTTAAAAAAATACTGACCATGTAATGATAAAAATACTGACCAAATATTTAGTTGCCATTATTTTTTAGTAGTGTATTATGCCTTCATTGCCTTAAAAAGTTCTATGATATTTCTACCAAAAATCGACATATGAGAAAAATTCATTCAATTGCAGTAGCAGAAAAAAAAATTACAAAAGGGCACATATTTTGTCCAATCTGTGTCGAAGAAAACAAGGTAAGTATTGGAACTTATTTTTTATTAATGAAACATAGTATTATAGATACACATGATATAGTAATCGAACGGGAAAAATTACATTTTGATACTTGCCAGGATTTTCAAAATTGGAAGGCACTTGAAAAACGGGAAGTAAATTATGCAAAAGAGAACATGGTAAAGAAACTGAATACAAGAATAGAGTATTACAACTGTTACAACTGTAATCGTAGTAATACGAGAGGTAGCAGTGTTTTTTACATGAAAAATACTTGGTTTAATTAAAATTATTTCATTTAAGAATTTAAAAGTAATTGCTCTAAAAGAACAATGAAATACGAGGGAAGCATTAAAATTGATGGCAATAGAGTAATCGTACTGATTTGTTAATTGGTTTTTGATGTTTTTAAAACTTGTTATTTATATTTATTAGATACTTTATAGAATATTTGTTAATTTTAAGTTTAATAATAAGGTAATTTTTAATTGTATAATAAAATAGTAGCAAAATAATTAACTATTGTATAGTAGTAAATAAAATTTGTACTAGAGAATTGTACAACTGTTAATTTTTCGAAAATTACACATCTCGTTATTAATTTTTAAATTTTGATCAATTTAAATGTGTTATGTTCATACGTACCTACCGAAAAACAACATTGTAATACAATGCTATTATACCTTCCCAATTAATTCCTAAATAACTTACGAATGCGTTTGTTTGACTAAAAATGTCTAAAAGAAAACCAAATTAAACTAAGTAAGTAACGTACAAAAACATTTGAAATAGAAAGAGCGGGTAAATTTTTTAATTTAAAGGAGAGGCCGAGTTATGCAACCCACATAACTACGGATAGGAGAAGAGCGTATAACCCAATAAAACCTCTCTCAGGCTTTGTGTTATTTATTGTATCCTCTCAGGAACTCTTACTTTCGCGTAAGTTATTGCCGTGTGGTAACTAAATCGGAAATGTATTGCAGTGCAATCAGCACCCGCAGGTACTTCACTAGCCCTCTGCACCGACGCGACGACACGACAATCCTTTCCTCCTCCCTCCGCTCCACCATTGTAGCCGGAAGACTCCAGGGAGAGCTTGATGAGCTGGAAGCACGGTACCGCACTTGGCGTATCGCGGTAAAGTCGGACAAGAGGGCGGCCATCATATTATCGAGTCACCGGGCCCTCCCGCCGGACCTCGAGATGATTGAAGAAGCCATACAATGGGCGAGGTCAACGAAGTACCTTGGTGTCCAACTGGATCCCAAGCTCACTTGGGCGAAACACGTCACCATGCTGCGGAACCGCACAAGGTCTTTAATGGCAGCATTAAACCCTCTGATCGGCAGAAGTAACAAGCTGGCGCCGGAACTCAATCTGAGGTTTTACAAGACCATCATCCGGCCCGTCGTCCTCTAGGCCGCCCCCGCATGGGGCTATGGACCTGCATACCGGATGGAGCCGCTGCAGGTAATTTAAAACATTTTCCTTCGCAGAGTCCTAAACGCCTCATGGTTCGTGACAAACTGGCAGCGGACTCTAAGCTTGACACCCAAGAGATAACCATCAGGAAGCATTCCGAGAAGTTGTACGACAGGTACAGCGACACCAAAAACCCCCTCGTGAACCAGCTGGGGAAGTACAACATCGAGGACTTCCCACGCCATAGGAGGCCACGGTGCATTATCGCACAGTCAGGTCAGTGAAAGTAAAAATTTCTAACTAAAAACTTAGATATCAGGCAGGAGAAAAATCCTTAACTTCTGCAAACCTAAAGGCTAGTAGTGTCCACTTGAGACAAAATCTCGAGAGAAAGTCCCGAGATTGGTCTCAGGGTGTTGTCAACTACGAGTACTTAAACGAAAGAACGTTATTTGCCTCTTTAAGTCTCGGACATACAAAACTAAACATAATATCGGTTTATGCGCCAGACGCAAACAAAAAAAAACAGGAGAGGGACGAATTCTATTATAACGAATTTCAGATACTGGTCAATAACATCCCAAGAGGAGAAACAATCGTTATAATGGGAAATTGGAATGCATAAATCGGTGACAGAGTCATAGCTGGAGTTAAAGCAAAGATTTAATGAAGCCTTTCAAAATGAGAGCGGCGAGGACATGATAGAGTTCTGCACAATGAATGAATTCAGAATAAACAATACATTCTTTAACCACGCCTTGAGCAAAAAAATAACTTGATCCAACACCAGGAGACAAACTTCCATGATTGATTACGTCGTCACCAATAGAGATATACACCGGAAACAAATCATAGACGAGCGTACGCTTAGTTCTGCACACACTGGTACTGTGCAAGAAAAGACTCAAGGTAAAGCCAATAAGACGCAGCATGACAGGAATAGAAAAGTTTTGTATAGAAAAAATAACATACCCAACTACTAAATGGCTATACCAATCAAGAATTGGCCAAAAACTGAAAACCAACGTAAAGCTAGTAATAAGGGAAATACCTACATGCTTGGTTTTACGAGAGAGTTGAAAAATTGACAAGGAAGAAAAAGACAGCATTCTTTAACTACAGAAGCAACCCAACTTCTACAGAACACGCTCAATATAAGCAAATAAGAAACGCAGCAAACCAGGAAATAAGAGAAATTAAGGAAGAAAATTAGGAAAAATATACCAAGGACACGGAACACGATATGTATTGAGCACAGAGAAACATATGGAAAGCATTTAGAAACCAAAGAAAGGAAGTATGTAAATATATACGAACCAGCAACCTTGACAAAGAACAATGGTACAAATACTTCAAAGAACTATATAAAGATAATGGAAATGATAGTACTACATCCTATATAAGCGAATATAATAACAAATATAATATGGAAATAATAATGACACAGGTAAAGTTAACAATAAAGGACTTGAAAATCCGCAAATCTACGGGACCACACGGAATAAGCAATGAACTGATAAAATTCGGCGGGGAAGCACTGCACGGCAAAATACACAAACTGTTCTGCAAAGTACTACAAGAAAGATGAGTGCCTGAAGAATGAAAGAGCAGCTACACGATACAAGTATTTAAAAAAGGCGACAAACACATACCTGACAACTATAGAGGAATCACGTTGTTAAACGCAATTTTAAAACTTCACTGTGATAATAAATGATGAACTACAGCAAACAACAAAAATGACAGAAGAATAGCAAGGAAAAGCAAGGTTAGAAAGAATAGAAGCACAATAAATGCGATATTTATGGTACGTAAATTAGTGGAAAAGTCAAACGAGTTTAACTGCACCTTGTTTATGTGTTTTGTGGATTTCAAAATGGCATTTGAAAATATACCTCGCACTTATATTGAATTAATTGATGACCTCAATACCAACACAACAACAAGAATAATAACAGAAGGAGGTAACATAGAGCCAATCAAAATAGGTATAGTTTGTTTCACTACACAGAACGAAATAATTGACCTGATATTAATGTACACTGGTGATTGGTACATTGGATGTACTTACATTGGATATGCTTTCCACAAACTAAAATATATTGTGAAAACCTATAACATGAAAGTTTCAACATGTAAAACAAAAACTATGGCTTTCGGAGGGCAAGAATACATAAGAACTAAGATAGTTGCTGAAAATACTCTAATAGAATAAGTAAATAAATTTAAGTTTTTGGGATGTACTATGTAAAAAGATGTGCAGGAGAAGGTAGAAAAGTTTAACTACTTCAATGGAATAATGGTGCGTACGTTAAAGAAGTATAGTAATACCGCTACACCGCTGAAATTCTACAAGGTTATGTCTGTCCCAGCACTTACATAATATGGAAGCGAGACCTGGACACTCACAAAAAAAACGAGAGCAGGATTCAACATACCAAAATGAGGCTTTTGAGATCCATCTTGGGACTCACACATCTGGATATAGTCAGCAACACATATATAGCAGAGCTACTCTAAACTACTTCGATTTGGGCCAAAAATTAGTACAATACCGGGGCGAATGGAAAAACCGCATGATTAGAATGACAAACGACCGACTGCCAAAACAGTTATTGTACCTTTTCAACAGATACACTATTTAGTGTATTCTATGTCTATTCAAGTATTGACCTCTACAAACCAGTCGGAAGACGAAATGTAGGAAGTCCCAAGAAAAGGATGGAAGGACCAGAGGTGACGTAACGGGCCAAAGCTTAAAACGTGAAGAAGAAGATGAAGATTAATGAAACTAATAAAGGACAAATACTAAATGTATTGATCAAGAAATGTAACAGACCGAACCGTTGGAAACCCTGTAGTTACGCCACTGACTTATTTTGATAAAAAAAATATGAACTGTTACACTCTTATTAAAATTTGTGGTATTGTAATATTCAATTGTAATAAACTTTCTAATATCAAAGACGATTTTTTAAATCAACTTTTTTAGAATTATTCATCTGTATGAAATGCCCTGTACACAGCATTATGCATTAATTTTCTCACAACCAATTGTCAAATTTAACAAATACCTAACCTTAAAATTGTTGAAACATTTAAATGTATTTAAATTAAAAAATTAATAATCGGCTGAAAATGTCTGTTACCTTATTTATAAACGTTTTTAAAACTCGAAATGTAAGACTATTAAGTGCCTCAAACAATTTTTATATTCGTAGGTGTGTACAGTTTCTTTTTTAACTTGCTAGTTTTTGTCTTGAAATTAATTTCAATTTTGTAGATATATTCATTCGACCAATCGATGTAATAAAAAGGCTTCTAAAACTGATGATTCAAAAAAGTTCAAGTTCTATATTATAAATAAATATGCAGAGTACATGCGAACTTACAATCAAGTTTTGGAAAAAAAGTTTCCTGGGGCTATGCACGTTTATAGGGTGTTCATGGATGGAATACGCGAATTTTATAAAGACTTGAAACTTTATATAAAAGTTGTCCGAACTATAAATACTACTCCCGGAAATATTTTACATACTTTACCCATTGCTGAAATAGAATTATATCATCAAATGCCCAAAGATATGATGCGGGTTGCACCAGTTTTGCTTATATCTGCGTTGCCTTTTGCAAATTATATAATTTTTCCTTTAGCATATTGCTTTCCACGTCATTTGCTTTGTAGGCACTTTTGGAATTTGCAACAAAAATCAGAATTTAGTATCTTATTTCTTAAAAAACGTTTAGTTCATAATAAACCCGTGTTCAGACATTTACAATTACAATTGAAAAGATTAAAAAAGAATCTCGCTCATAAACAATGGTCAGAAGTTTTAGGTCAACTAGGTAGTGGAGTTCATCCCACGCCTGAAGAAATTTTGGAATGTCGAGAGTTGTTTTCCAACGAGCCATACCATCTACTGTATTTAAGTGGAAATCACATTGTAAGAACAAGATTGGTCAATATTTGTACCTGTAATAAGTATTACTTTTTAAGAGACACTTGTCAAAAATGCACGATCTTCGTCCCGGTTGGTTCAAGCGAAAAAGACTTGCCGATTTAGCACTCATTATACAAGCCATGGATCAATCGATTGCACAAAATGGTGGAGTAAATAATTTATCGCCTGACTCTCTTAAAAATGCTTGTTTAATACGAGGTAAACAATTGTATTATATTTTTACGTGTATACTTCCATTAAAGAATTTATTCTAATTATAGGCTTAAATCCTACCAACATGAGGACAGAAGATATGACTGTGTGGTTGCAACAGTGGTTACAAATATCTAAAGAGGTAGACAAAGACAGTTTATCGTTACTTTTGCATTGTCCAATCTTATTAGGATACAATCAGCCCAGTAACTGGCTTTTAATTTATTCGAGTAAGAAAAAATAAACAGTATTGATAGTATGTGATACCAATCTTGAAATGTATAATCAGGAATAACTATTAAGAATATTATTTATTTGTTTCTTTACCTTAAAAAGTTTATATTATTAAGTTTACTGATTATAAAATATATACCAAGAGTTAAAACTTTATTTATTTTAATTATATCATTTGAATAATACATAATATATAAAAAACAAAATTATTAAAAAATTTAAAATCTAAAATGTTTTGTTAATACAACATCACAGATCAATCTGTTGAAAATGGTATAAATGATGGCAATTCGCCAATGGTTTTTCTTTCCTTACTTGGTAAATTGTCATCATCATCACTGGAACAAAGTTCCATTTCATCGTTTTCAATTTTTATTTTATCAGGTACTGTGTCACTACTGTTTAATGAAATTTCGTAATATCTTTTCGTCGATTCTTTAACACCATCATCGGATTTCACATTCGTCTTCACATTTGGAATTTCGTAATTCTTTTGTTTGTTTTTTGGTTTCTCTGCTTTACTTCTCAATTTTGCAAGAATGGGTTTTATAACACTACTTACCATATTTAAATGAGGATACTGACACTTTTGTTTCATACATTTTCTATTCTTTTCAAAGTCGGGACATAGATATTCGTGTCGCTTCTCACACTAAAAGCAAAACTATTATGAAACAAATTCAACTACTATGGCACCGGTGAGCAAATTTTATTGTCCTTACATTTGTCAAATTTAGATTAGAAATTTTACTTATGCCCAAACAAACATGAATATTCAATACATGAGACATCATTGGCAAATTATAAAAAGATACCGATCTGCCCATGTGATCCCCAGAGTTTTGTTGAATTTATATTAGCAATTTAACAGTGAAAAGTGCAATAAGTTTCCCATTAAAATCTAATACACTGTCGGTCAAAATTAAAGCAGAAGTAAATTCTTTAGTGAATGTCCTGAGAATTTCAAGATCCGTGTTGTTATTGTATTGATTTTAAATTGCAATATTTGAAGAATATTGAGACAATTCAGATGAAATTAAATTTTGAAATAACATAAAATGATCAAAAACGCGCGCGACAAATTAATGTAAAACAACAGAATCAAAAAAACTTATTTGGTTAGTAATTTATCGAATAGCCATTATTATTTATAATTTTTTGGCAACATCACATCATTGACGATATCAAGTTTTGAAAAAAAATCAATAGAAAGGTTTGTCCACACGTCATTAATTTTATTAATAAGCGTTTGTTTATTTGGAATAGCAGTTGTGCGGATACGTCGTTCTACTTCTTCCCATAAGTTTTCAATTGAATTCAAGTTGGGAGAAACCCTAACATTGTTCCCTTGAAACCATTACTGAGTAAGCTGCTAGATGTGTTTTGAATTGTTATCTTGTTGAAATATGAAACACAACGGCATTTCTTACTTATATGTTAGCATTACGTTTTGGAGTATATCCCTGTAAATAAAGCAATCCCTAGTTGCATTAATGAAGTGAAACGGGCCCACCCCATTCAAAGAAAAACGCTGCCTTTGCCATGTTTGCTGGTAAGTGCAACATACTAAGGATTAAACCTTATATTGATCGATTGGCCGTCTCGCACGCTTCATCCCATCAAAATTGAATATTTTGTAACGACTTTCATCGCTAAATAAAACGTTTCTCCAGTTCAAATGTTCCTGACAAGCCTAGCTTTTCTCAAAATACGCGGTTTCATAGCTGGACGTCTATTAAATAATTTTCCTTCAACTAATGGCCTCTGAACTATTCTTGCACCAACCATATTTCTTATAATTCTCGGTTAAAATTTTCAAAGACCATTTTGAGAAATTCTTTTGAAGCACCTATCAATCCAAATTGTGGTTTTCGGGGTCTTGCTTATTTTGGTATGTTATCCACGTGTCCTCTTTCATTATAAGTTGAAATTATTCTGGATATGGTATATTTTGGCAAAATAAATTGTCGGGAAATATCCGCCTGCGTTTTACCTCCCAAGAAGGTGTTTATGGCCACCTGTTTTGGTTCCTTCTTTTCCGATAGTGTATATTTAAAACAATATGTAAGAAGGGTAAGGATAGAGAAAAAACAATCTGCTTTTAGACCTATTAAGTAAGGTCTAGATATAGAATAGAGCTGTTAGTTCTTAAGTAACGCTAGGATAATGAACAATTGAAGGGGCAAGTGGATAAAGGGGCTATGTGACAAAAACCGTTTATTGAGTAAAAAGCCAATTAGTTAAATTTGTTGCTACTTTTTGATAAATGGCTGTAACCATTGCACTGTAACCATTGCACTGCACATGGTTAAAGAGTGCATGAGTTACCTTTACACATTGCCCCTTCATTCACGACAAAATATCATAAAATCAAGAAATGTCACATAGCCCCTTTATCCACTTGCCCCTTCAATTGTTTCTATCTATACCTTTTCAACTTCAAATTGGGACTAAACAATATCAAACTGGGACTAAACAATTTAAAATTGGGATAATCAATATCAAATTGGGAATAAACAATTTCAAATTGGAATAAACAATTTCAAATTGGGATAAACAACTTCAAATTGGGACTAAACAATTTAAAATTGGGATAGCCAATATCAAATTGGGAATAAACAATTTCAAATTGGGATAAACAATATCAAATTGGGACTAAACAATATCAAATTGGGACTATAACTTGTAAACGTGTACTCTTATAATATAGTATTTTCTTTTAAATTGGTACAATTTTATCGGATGAAAAAAAAATTTTGACGGCTAATTTTGGATTTTAAATCATTACCAAAAACATAATATTATTGGGTGACGGTAAATTGCACCCACGACTGTAGGTAGCCGAAAAAAAAAGTAGTAAACTGCACCCCTGGTAAACTGCACCAAATTTTGAAAACTGGTAAATTGCACCCCGAACATTTTCCAGGTAAAAATAAAAATGGTAAACTGCACCCCAAACAAAAATTATAAAATTTTTTTATTAAAAAAACAAATCTCCGCGTAAAGTTAAATCCAATTAAGACACAATAACGTCAGGGAAAGCCAATTGTTTTATACCCCTACTCCAAAGTCCAAATCAAATTCTTCTTTGTTTCTAATGAAATTCACATATCGGTGGTCTTTAGACACGCCCTCTTTAAAAGTGGAATTTTTTTTTGACATTTACCCCCACTTAAAGAGTTTTTACTAAAGTCTAGAATAAATTCTTCATATTTGGTATATCAATAGGTAATATAAAACAATTTTATAAAAATAAATTTTTCCCCCTCCACCACAAAATTTTGGACTAAAGACACTCAGAAATTTAAAAAAATGTATATCTGATTCCCCCTAATCATCTAAATGAATAATACGAAAAAAAATTTTTAAAATTATCCGCACAAAAAAAGTTTTTTTTGGACCTTCCTCGATCATCACCAAAATTGATATCTCATTCCCCCTAAGCATCTAAATGCTAAATACGAAAAAAAAATTTTTAAATTATCCGCACAATAAAAATTGGTGGAAGATCCACCTCTTTGCGAAAGATTTAACTTTACGTGAAGAATAATTTGTTTTTAATTGGTTTTCTAAAGAAATATCAAAAACTAACACTAACCTAACGGCAGATCCACCTCTTCGCGGAAGATCCACCTCTTTGCGGAAAATTTAACTTTACGTGAAGATTTATTTGTTTTTAATTGGTTTTCTAAAGAAATATCAAAAACTAACACTAACCTAACGGCAGATCCACCTCTTCGCGGAAGATCCACCTCTTTGCGGAAGATTTAACTTTACGTGAAGATTAAATTGTTTTTAATTGGTTTTCTAAAGAAATATCAAAAACTAACACTAACCTAACGGCAGATCCACCTCTTCGCGGAAGATCCACCTCTTTGCGGAAGATTTAACTTTACCTGAAGATTAATTTGTTTTTAATTGGTTTTCTAATGAAATATCAAAAACTAACACTAACCTAACGGCAGATCCACCTCTTCGCGGAAGATCCACCTCTTTGCGGAAGATTTAACTTTACGTGAAGATTTATTTGTTTTTAATTGGTTTTCTAAAGAAATATCAAAAACTAACACTAACCTAACGGCAGATCCACCTCTTCGCGGAAGATCCACCTCTTTGCGGAAGATTTAACTTTACGTGAAGATTAAATTGTTTTTAATTGGTTTTCTAAAGAAATATCAAAAACTAACACTAACCTAACGGCAGATCCACCTCTTCGTGGAAGATCCACCTCTTTGCGGTAGATTTAACTTTACGTGAAGATTAAATTGTTTTTAATTGGTTTTCTAAAGAAATATCAAAAACTAACACTAACCTAACGGCAGATCCACCTCTTTGCGGAAGATCCACCTCTTTGCGGAAGATTTAACTTTACGTGAAGATTAAATTGTTTTTAATTGGTTTTCTAAAGAAATATCAAAAACTAACACTAACCTAACGGCAGATCCACCTCTTCGTGGAAGATCCACCTCTTTGCGGAAGATTTAACTTTACGTGAAGATTAAATTGTTTTTAATTGGTTTTCTAAAGAAATATCAAAAACTAACACTAACCTAACGGCAGATCCACCTCTTTGCGGCAGATCCACCTATCTTTGTGCCAGATTTAACTTTACGTGGAGATTAAATTGTTTTTAATTGGTTTTCTAAAGAAATATCAAAAACTAACACTAACTAACGGCAGATCCACCTCTTCGTGGATTTAACCAATTTTTTTTCGTGCGGATAATTTAAAATTTTTTTTTTCGTATTTAGCATTTAGATGCTTAGGGGGAATGAGATATCAATTTTGGTGATGATCGATGAAGGTCCAAAAAAAACTTTTTTTGTGCGGATAATTTAAAAAATGTTTTTTCGTATTATTCATTTAGATGATTAGGGGGAATCAGATATATATTTTTTTAAATTTCTGAGTGTCTTTAGTCCAAAATTTTGTGGTGGAGGGGGAAAAATTTATTTTTATAAAATTGTTTTATGTTACCTATTGATATACCAAATATGAAGAATTTATTCTAGACTTTAGTAAAAACTCTTTAAGTGGGGGTAAATGTCAAAAAAAAATTCCACTTTTAAAGAGGGCGTGTCTAAAGACCACCGATATGTGAATTTCATTAGAAACAAAGAAGAATTTGATTTGGACTTTGGAGTAGGGGTATAAAACAATTGGCTTTCCCTGACGTTATTGTGTCTTAATTGGATTTAACTTTACGCGGAGATTTGTTTTTTTAATAAAAAAATATTATAATTTTTGTTTGGGGTGCAGTTTACCATTTTTATTTTTACCTGAAAAATGTTCGGGGTGCAGTTTACCAGTTTTCAAAATTTGGTGCAGTTTACCAGGGGTGCAGTTTACCATTAACAGGTGGTTTTGGGGTGGGGACCGAAATCCTACTCACACCTCCTCGGGGTGGTCCCTGGTAACTTGCGGAGGAACCTCAGAGATCGGGCGCGAACCCCGGTGGATGGGGGAAATCCGCAAGGCTGACGTGAGAGGTAACAACAAGGAGACGAACACCAGTCTCCCCCAACGCGAAGCTGAGGGAAGTCGACCCGACAGCGGTGCAGACCGGACAGACCGGGTCAAGACTCCGCACACCAGGTTGCAGAGAGGAGATGAGCCTCGCGGGCCACTACCTAGTGGCTCCCAACACGCATCAGTCCAAAGCGATTCGGGTGATGCCGGGGGGTCATTGCGATCAGCCCGGGCCACGTACTCCGTTGGTGCCCAGCGGGAGCCAGCTAATCCGGTGATGACGCGAGGCCGTAGAAAAACGACCAAGCCGCAGACCATCGCAGACGACAGCGGAAGTAATGCCGAGAAGGTCAATCCCGCTGTCGTCGGGGAGGGGGTTTTAGTCGGTAAGAATCCGACACTACCACCCCAGATCATCGGGGTGGTGTCTTTTGAAGATTTCCCCCTTCCCTGCATTAAAAAAAAAAAAAAAAAAAAAAGGTGGTTTTGGGGTGCAGTTTACCTTACCCCATATTATTATATAATAGAAATACGTAATTATTGTAAAGAATACATACACACGAGACAGAAGATCACAGATCAGTAATTTTTATTGATAAAATAATCCCTAAAAATGCCTTAACATCAAGAAAGTTGAAGCAAATAATGTAAAGAACCAAATCTGTGCTTTATATAATAATAACGAAGATTAGAGGGTATTTGCAAAAACTATGGGCGTGAAGAAATCAATTGCTTATCGATGGGTGAACAGCCAACAAATACCTGAAAAACAACGTGGTGGGAAGCAAATACTAGCTGATGAAGGCAGATTAAATTCGACTCAAACCGAGTTTCGTCTCCAACGCCTAGAAAACATAACGATCGAGATTACTGTTCATAATTGTAACCGTCACGTCGCCCATGTTCAAAAATTTATACCAGACGCAATAAGCATGATTGATATGATTTTTTAATTGACATAATATTATTTGTTTGATATATTTGTTGCAATAAATTATTTATTTTTTATTCCCAATTTGATATTGTTTAGTCCCAATTTGATATTGTTTAGTTCCAATTTGATATTGTTTATCCCAATTTGAAATTGTTTATTCCCAATTTGATATTGATTATCCCAATTTTAAATTGTTTAGTCCCAATTTGATATTGTTTAGTCCCAATTTGAAGTTGAAAAGGTATAGTTTCAAATAAAATCTTTACCTCGGCAGCAAGTTTGCAAAATCCTTCCAGAAAATCCTTGCATATGTCAGCTCTAGAATTAATTTTTACATGGAGATAGGGGCAACTATCTTTTGAACACAATCCGTTTAGATAATACTTGCACGTTGGCATCTTTTCAGCCGACACTTTATGAGATAAAAGGCATGCGTCGTTAACACAAGCACCCTGCAGGAACCTAAACAACAATAATTTAATTTAATGTTTACATGCATGTACAGAAAATTTGAAACTTGGAAGATTTGATGATTATTAGTAAAATATTGGTTAAACAGATAATCATCAAAACTTTTGAAATTTTCATTTGTGTTATACTTAGGACATAAATTAATTTGATCTGGATTATGTATGCGTATGCAGGTACCGCGATCCTTTCCTTTACACCTTCCAAGCCGGCACATTTGATTTTTTTAACTTCTTGTTTTGCACTTTGGTAGAACTAAAAGTAATAATTACAGTTAACACATAAAATAGAGGTCTTCCAATACCATCTACTATCATCACATAAAATTTTAACCAATTCAATTGCTTAAAACTGCAAATCAGCAATTTCCATTAGTTAAAATTTTGTTTGGCAATATTCTTTAGATAATCAAGATATCAATATAATGTACATACACAGGTGCTAATAACCTTAGAAGTTGACGCACCTTTAAAAATAATAAATAAAACGTACCTAAGTTTGAAACTGCTTCTGCTCGAGATATTGGCCTTCTTCTTCTTAAACTCTAGAACTCTTACAGACCTAGTTTTAAATTTAAGTTTACTTGAGTTTGCCATTAAAGTTAGGGTTCTGTGATTTGAATCCAATTTATATTCCTGTCCGCTTATTCTCAACATCTTTTCTTTGCATATTTTAAATTTTGTTCGATTATGTTCGCTTTTCCGTTTTACAAGTGATAATTTCTTTTTATATATTAAAGAATTATTGAATTCAAAGTTAGTTTTAAAATTATATCTCACATAATTTACTTTCTTTTTGAGCGATTTTGATTTACGTACATCTTGGTTTATTCTATTATCAAGCTTAAAGCAATTTTTCTTGTAAATTAATGTTTTCACGTTAGCTTCAGTTTTTTGTGCACCATCAGCAACGTTAGCGCGAATTATCTTATATTTGGTATGAATAGAAGACCTCTTATTATTTGTAGTCTCTCTTTTGGGAGTTCTCACCAACTTGGTGCGAGTACAAACAATTATATTGTTGGCACCGTTACAAGATTGCAACGATTTCAAATCGATATTTGTCAATTTATTATTAGAAACGTTTGTTGAAGCTTGCACTTCTTGCACAATTGTCTGTTTCGTAAGTTGATTGGATAACAAATTAAAATTTATTGATTCATTATTTCGGATATGCGATATCTTGGCTACTTCCTGTACGGTTGGCTGTTTTGTCTTTTGTTGAAATAAAGGATTTATATGTATCGTGTTGTTGGTTAAAAATTTTTTATTAAAATGTGGCTGAACGTTAATAAAATGTGGATTAACCAGTACTCCAGGTTGATACTTCTGTTGAATTTCGTTCATAAAATCTTGCTTTACGTAGATCATTCTACTACTTGGCATTGAATGTTCTGGATTCATCTTGAATTTTTATTTAATCTAAATCAAATATTGATAGACGACATAAATTTAATTAAACTTACCGTTGGTATATAATTCAGGGTTTGCACACAAGTATTTAATACAATACTCCTATACAAATTCTCAAATACAATCAACCATATTTTAGAAATCAAATACGTTTTTTATGAATCAAAAGTATGAAATTAAAACGCCACCTACAAAGTAACCCTTGAATGTCAAACAGTGTCACCCATGATGTGTAGAGCTGTAGCGAACCGTATGTATTCGTTACTGAGTAACGGGTGCGCCATCTAGTACCGAGTAACGAAACGTTACACTCGAATTTATTTCGTTACTCGCATTTTTCGCATACGCGCGCTTATTCGGTGAATTTAAAAACGTACGTTACAAAGAAGGATGTTTGTTTATTAAGTATAATTTGGAAATTCGTCGTCCAAGTTTTTTACTGTTTATTAAGGGAGTGAAAACGCAACTATGAACCAATACGAAAAACTACACCTTCAATTTTCTCGCTTTTCTATCAAAATAACGATCGGATGAACAAAAATAAAAATGTATCCTAAAGTGCCTGTTAGCTGTAGTAAATTATAATCTTATAATCTTATAAACTACATGTAAAATTTTAACGATTAAATTAAAAAGGCCATAAAATATACAAAATTTTGAAAATTCAAGAAAGTTTTGTACGCCTTCAAATTGATGTCAAACGATAGACAATTACAAGAGAAATTCCTTTATTATTTTAACTCTGTACAGAAACAAAATTAATAATTAAATTAATTTTTTTTATTAATTACGAAAGTTGTAAATAAACTCAAAAAACTCGGGACAAGAAGCAATATGTACATATTAATATTGCAAATCGCCAGTCGGTACTTTTTGAAAAGCGATATATCACATTCCTGGTATCTTATTAGATAAAGATAAACCGAGTGTTTTATAATAAAGTCGATTCTATTTATTATAATTTTACTTTCGTTGTTTTATTTAAATGTAAATTTAAATGTAGAGTAGCGGAGGGTAATATGGAATACTGTTTTTTATTATAGCAATAAATTCTTTTAGGTATAGTATAACGCATTAGAAACCTCATTGAGTATTATATAAACTATCTATCTAAGGAAATAAAAGTATACACATTCAAAAACTTTATAAATTTTCTTAATTTTTTAAGTTTCATAAAGAAAGTACATTTTGACGTTTAAAAAAAATGGTCGGGTAATATGGAATACCCCTATAGGTCAATATGGAATAGTGCTTAAACTAAAAAAACTACTTATAAAAGCGTTTTATCGACAGAAATCACAAATGTAAATATCCTTTGGAATGTCAGCGCATAATTGGTTTTGTGTTCAAATAAGATTTCTGCAACAAAAGAAAATTATTTTTGAAACCTTCTTTACCAAAACACTTAGCGGGCAATATGGAATACTATTCCATATTAGCCGCACTTAGTGGTTTTGCGGTTAGGACTTTGTGAAAATGTTTAAACTAACATTAATGCCCAATAACTACACCTTATATTAATCTACAGTCCTTACCTGTCCTTCCAATGAAAACGAGAATAGAAAAACACCAACTAATTCATCAAAAACTAAATTTTTGTTAGGCCCGACAAAAATTCTACACGGTTGAAAAACGATAAAACAGGAAAAGCTCTTTAACGAACAGTAGCAGAACGACACGCGTGGTTGGGTGTAAAACTCTGCTTAGTATGAACATAATTTTGCTACCGCCTCGCAGATAGCGCTATTAGTTTGGCCAATTTTAGGGTATTCCATATTAGCCGGTGTATTCCATATTACCCTTCGCTACTCTACATTTAAATGTACGTTGGCTCCCGAAAATAAAAACTTTTTGTGTTAAAAATGCCGAAAACGGTTTTTGAAAAAAGTCGTATTATTATTATATCCGTTTCTAATATAAACAAATTCGGTCAGATTTATATTTAAAAATGATTTATTTAAAAATTTAATTTTTTCATTTATTTAAATTAATAGATAATTAAAAATCCAGCGAGATATAATAAAATGCATAATCACTCGTAATATGATAAAGAGTCTATTAAACACAAGTCTGGTTCAAAATACGGAAAAGTGAGAAAATGCACCTTACGCACCTTTGTATGTAATGTATAAGTATGTTTCTACAAATTACGAAAGTAACGAGTAACGTAACGATATGATAGTAACGGGTACTAATTGTTATAGTAACGAATACATACGGGTATGCTTTTTTTCGTTACTTTTACACCTCTAATGATGTGTCACCGATGTCAAACATCAGATCTTATATACGGAGTGTTGAAAAAATGAACTTAACATATTTTTTAGAACTTCACAGAAGTGACCACAGGCGGCACATTTACACATGGAAGTACCGCGCGGGCGCCTAGGTCTTTCAATTTTTAAAGACCCCACATTTATAAAAATGCATACTGCAAAAATACAAAGGATTTAAGTTTTTTATTAAAAATTTTGTCCAAGTCGGAAAAATTTACGAAATTCAGAAATAATTCTGACTGGTTTTTACTTTCCCCATAGGTATCAACGTATATATGAATGTCCGTCTGTTTGTGCTGTGTGTAGGTGTGTTAGTTTGTGTGGAAATAAAACCTAAGCAAAAAACAAGTTTTTTCCAGTTAAACGCTTTATATAGGTGAACTCAAAAGTAGAAAATAAGCTTCTCTTTTAAATTTACTGCATCATAATTTTCTTATGATTCTCCCTCACGCCATCAGAGCTTTAAGCTTCAAATGAAAACTATGATGCAAGAAATTTCAAAGAAAAACTTATTTTCTCCTTTTGAATTCACCTACATAAAGCTTTTAACTGGAAAAACTTGTTTTTTGCCAAAATTATTATATTTACATACAGTCACAAAGAGTCACGTTTTAGTGAACGTATAAGTTTGTAGATAGCCTATTTTCATATTAAAATAAAACTTGTAGGCTTGCTTAATTATTGTGAAAAAAATGTAAAGGTACGTAAATATCGCAATTACGTTATAAGCAACTTGGGTTATTTAGTGTCGTACAAATCGAAATAGTATTTTAACAAATTAACAAGTGATTCCTTTTGGCGTCAATGGTATATACTTGGTGACTACTATAGGTAATGATAGTTTTATTTTCTTAAATAACTAGAAGAAAGGGGAAAATAAATTTTGAAACATTGCCAGAAGAGGAATTTTTAAAGCTGTTAGACGATTCTGACGTAGAAGTGAAAATATCTGATGATGAATGGTAGATTAAACTTGAAAGACAAACTATGGAATAACAAGGTACATCATCTATTAGAGTAGTGCAATCAGAAGGTGAATTAGGGAAACAATGAACCATCAAGTCAAGATAAAAATAAACAAATTAGTTGAATAGTAAAATTAATAAAGTTGACGCTACAGCTCCACCAAGCTAAGAAGAACCCTGGAGGGGCGTGTCAGGCGCTGCTAAAATTTAAAATGTACACTCAGATGAAGAAATAAGTGTATTCTAACCTAAAAAGTAGTTACTGAATAATATGTTCAATTTACTAAGTAAAATGATTTATTAAATATAACTATAAAGATTTGTTCTGAAAAGAACACAAAATAGAAATAACACGAAATCGAATTACACAAAAAATCACGACAAATGTAAACACACGCAATTATTTGTAACTTTTACAACAGAATGTACTTGCGAAATAACTCAACGTTCATAGGTTCATTCAAATTTTTATCAAATTAGTTGGCATATTTGCCGCGTCCTTTCTAAGCTTGGTGGAGCTGTATACTGTTTTCGACCGATTTGCGGAAACTCTATTTGATGATAATCCTTGTATATTAGATTAAAATATGAACTTATATATTTCGCAGGTTTCTAATTCTAAAATAATCATAAATATATTAAGTACTTAATGGTTTGACTCCTCAAAATCCCAGTGATGTCAATTGGCATCATGCGAAGAAAAATGCTTGTAAAACTTATTATAAAGATTTTACCCATAATTATGTATTAAAATTTGGGGACGGACCCCTAAGGGTGTCCACTCCAAATAAATTTAAAATTTCCTATACCAAAGAGGAAGGTTTATAAAGTATACTGTAAAAATTTCACTTGCGAATGTATTATCAAAATTTCGAGAAAAATCAATTTGAAAAGTACGGGAAAGTAGCATCGAGTATGCGGTAGACCGCGGTCGATGTGCATCGTTCGCCCGTGGTCGAAGCCACGCCCATGCCGAGGTTATAAATATATGTTGCGGTCGCTCTATGCATAGTGCATTTACCAGTCTACTGCCGTGCTTATCACCTCGTAGTAATAATGCAACTTAACGATAGTGTAAATAATTACAAACGGTTCTTTTCAGAACCACAAATATTTTAAGAATAAGGTCTCTAAATATACATAAAAAACCCCGGCCAGAATTGGGCGCATCAAAAAACCTACCCTACGCCCCTCCGGGGCTCCGGGCGGTTTTTCAATCGCGTACGCCGCTACGCGGCAGAGCTAAACATACGAGAAGGCGCCACGCATCAAGCAAACCGGGATGAAGGCAACCAGGATTTTAAACCCCCAAAAAATCACGTAAAAACAAAAAATAATCGATGTTACATGTACGAGAGACGAGCTGCATCTGCCGGTTCGAAATACTCTAAGTGTTAGGGTCATTCATAGCGCACGGACCGACCACAGAATGGCGACGCGCAATAATTTCGTTAAGGAATCTCGTTAAATTTGCTAACTTCAAATTCGATTTACTCAAAATTTTGATAATACCTTCGCAGGTTTAAATTATATCAGTAAACTATATAAACCTTCCTCTTGGCAATAGGAAATTTTCAATTTATTTGGAGTGGACACCCTTAGGGGTCCGTAGCCTAAAATTTAATTCTTAAAGTATCTTTACATTATTAGACTTTGTATAGGATTTTGTATTAAATTTGGTTTAATGTAAAAATTTTCGTGTTTACATTACTCGATTTTACATTGGACTTCGTCCGTTGGAATTTTATGACCAACACCTGGGGACTTTTGAGAACTAAATTTTAGCTCTCTTAATATTATTCCGAAGATACCCTGGATTTTCTTCAATTTAAATCAAAAATTGAATTAAACACAATATAAATTTATATTTATTTATTTTTATAATCTTAAATATTTAAAATCAAAATTTCAATAATCTTAAAATAATTTTAATATTCAAACTAGGGTTTTAAATTTTTTTGAATTTAAAAATTTCTGCTAACATAGATGGAGCTAGTACAGACGTCTACAACGCCATACTTCCTTTTTAGTCATCGTGGAAAGTTCATTTGGCGTGGTAAAAAATGGTGAGTTACAAAAATATTAATTATTACCTATCTAATTGACCAAATTTCTATTTTTAATTGTATTTTGTAAAAATAATTTCTCTGCTTATTTTATAATAACACGATGGTCAATATTTAACGTACATTTAGAACATGAATGCCTATAACCTCATTTATCAACCACATGCTTTTTGATGAAAATGTGGATTCTAATGTTATTTTAATATTTTTAGCCTTTTCAAAGATTCGTGGAAACCGGACGCGTGGCGTTGGTGTCTGATGGACGTAGCAAAGGAAAACTTGTTAGCATCGTCGATGTAATTGATCAAACCAGAGTAAGTAACGAAATTAATTTTACGTTCATTGAAATAAAATGATGAAATTCAATGATAGGAATTGCCGACTGATACACATCTGAAGATCATTATTTTTCTGATTATATACGTCTTCATTTTATTTCCCTTATTTGTATTGGGCGGTTGCAATAAATCTATTTGTTTTAGGTATTGGTTGATGGACCAGAGACTGGCATCAACAGGGGTATCTTGCGATTAAATCAATTGCATTTAACCAAATTGAGAATTAAATTCCCCCATAGTGCATCTACCCGTGTTGTACGTAAAGCATGGAAAGATGGCAACGTAAAAGAATTATGGGGTCAATCCACTTGGGCTAAGAAACTCGAAGCCAAAAAGAAGGTACGATTGATTTTTATTACTAATTTATATTAAACTATAATACAAATTGTATTTTTATGATGATATGTTGTTTTTGATAGGAATTGCCGACTGATACATATATGAAGCTAATTTATGTCTGATTTTGTTAATTTTATAATTCATAGTTCATGAATTCAGACAAATATTTAATGTAAATTGTTTTTCAGAGGGCTACCTTGACCGACTTCGACAGATTCAAATTGCGTAAGGCACGTTGCATCAGAAACAAGATTCGCACTTTAGAATACCATCATGTCAAGAAAGCTGCTTCTTACAATGGTACATTGTATGGCAAAAAGCTTGCCGCAAAGTCTAAGAAGCCAGTCAAAAAGACTACACAAAAGGTTACAGAGAAGAAGGCTCCTAAAAAGAAATGAGATGTAAATGTCGTTTATTGAATAAACTAAGTTTATATTTGTATTTTAATTTTGTGACCTCTTGAAAATATATAATCTTTTTCTATTAGTTATTTGTTTCGTCCAGAAAGTGCTATTTTTTAAATGTAACACCTTGAATTCGTACCTTCACTGCAATAGATAGATGTTTGCTGATTTGCATAATTTAAAACAAAGATGCCTTAAATTTTTTACCAATGGAGTAGTCTGCAAATTTTTTTTTTTTCATATAATTGTTCTTCAGGGTGTCCTTAGAAAGCTAATTAAACTTATTACAAAAAAAAGTTTTATTTGTTGTGTAATAATCATACGTTCTGCTCTACAAGGGCTTCTACTTGAAGTCTTACAAATGAGTTGGCAGAATAGAATACTTTTCTACAGGAAATGATTGAAACATCATAAATGACTCCCGAAACTATGAATTTGTTCAAATAATAAATATTTTTGCTGAAAATCTATACAATTACTTCAAGATAAGTTTCGATCCCATAAAATATATATAACGGTTTCAACAGGAGTCTTGGGTACAGAACCTATGTAAGATAGTGGCCTATAGCGATAAACCCCTACTGTGAAGGGCTCTGCATGACTTTGAGCACCCTTGATATAAGAGTATTTGTCAGAAGGCATGGTTCAAATCCCATGTTAAAAAATACTTCCTACACAGCCAGCGATAAGCCCCACTACTATGTAGCAACAATGCGGTATACAGCTCTTATTTCGTACATCCCTATGCCTGTAGTTCAAATTCCACTATAAATGCGATAAGCCCCTCCAGCAACCAACATGCACACTTGCGTGCTAGCTTTATGTTAAATCAAAGGGAGGTACACATATACTCCCCTCCTCATCAAATTACCACGAGAAATTTGGGGCATGATCCCAGCTATAAGTAAGTCTTACAATAGCGAAGAACCAAATTTGTTTTGTTTAGCTCAACTTTCTTCAAGTGCCGTATCCGCTTAGCGAACGTTCTATCAACTTGACCGAAACCAAGATGACTGATGAACTTCATATCGAACTTTATAAGGAAAATATATGTATAAAACTTCATAAGCTGTATAATTAACGATTTTCCCTTTGAGGAAAATAATATAAACAGTAAAAATATTTGAGAAAAGTGTTATTTTTACTGTTTATAATGAGCTTTAATTTTATACCGGTTGTTCATTTTAAAACTTCCAGCAATTAATATCTCAAAAACCAAGTCAGATGAAAAAATGTTTCGGACAAAAGTTGTATGATAGCGAGGGGGAAAGAATATGGGGGTTCGGTCCCCTATCTTTGGCAACTCCAAATAAATTGAAAATTTCCTATTGCAAAGAGGAAGGTTTATATAGTAATACTGATATAATTTAAACCTGTGAATGTATTAGCAAAATTTTGAGTAAATCGAATTTTAAGTTTGCTAATTTACATGTAAAATTAACGAGATTCCCGCGCGTCGCTCATTCTGTGGACGGTACGTGCAATATGAATGACCCTAACACTTAGAGTATTTCGCACCGGTTTCCGCGAGGCCCACCGGCCTCCATAATTTCCAATGTCACTAATGTATGCTTTCAGATGAAGGAGAAGGCCGGCTACGCCGGGATGTTCCATTTTGGTCAGTCCAGAAAATCGAAAAATTTCGCACCGGCAGATGCAGCTCGACTCTCCTACATGTAACATCGATTATTTTTTGTTTTTAGGCGATTTTTTGGGGGTTTAAAATCCCGGTTACCTTCATCCCGGTTTGCTTGATGGGTGGCGCCTTCTCGTATGTTTAGCTCTGCCGCGGAGCGGCGTACGCGATTGAAAAACCGCTCGGAGGGCCGTAGGGTAGGTTTTTTGATGCGCCCAATTCTGGCCGTGCCAGATCAACCCAAAAAAGTAATTTGCGCCATCAAAACCGGCCCCGGGGCTTAGCCCCGAAGGGCCTAGGTTTTCCCCATAGTTTTATTTTATATTTATTTAGAGACCTTATTCTTAAAATAGTTTTTGGTTCTGAAACCGACCGTTTTTTAAATAATTACTCCGATGTTATACGCACGTCAGTCGAGTAACAAATGCGCTCTGCATCGAGCGACCGTAACATATATTATTTATAACCTCGGCTATGGGCGTGGCTTCGACATGCATTTTACATGCAAAATTATGCTATTTTAAAATTGATTTTTCTCGAAATTTTGCTAATACATTCACGAGTGAAATTTTTACAGTATACTATATAAACCTTCCTCTTTGCAATAGGAAATTTTCAATTTATTTGGGGTTGCCAAAGTTAGGTGACCGTCCCCTTTTTTTAGCAGATTCATATTTTGCATGAATAAATAAACAACTTTTGTTGGAAAATTTTTTTTATCTGACATTAGGCTTTACGAGTAAGATGCGTTGAAACAAAATAAATAATATATATATTTGCGGAATGATTTACAGCTGTCGCCGTTTATCCGCTCCCAGTCTCCATGCAGCTCGATCTTGGCAAGCGTCTTCTTCCAGATTTCTGGCTTGCATTGCTTCGTTTATTTCGTCTCTCCAGCTTCGTCTTGGTCGGCCTCTTTTTCTTTTTTCTTTTGGTATCCATTTTAAAATCTTCTTGGGCCATCTTTCATCCCCCATTCGGTTTACGTGACCAAACCATACTAATTGTCGTTTTTGCACCTCGTCCAAAATATCTTTGTCTATCCCCATCATATTTCTAATGGTTTCGTTACGTACCCTGTCGAGTCTCGTTTTTCGGCAACTTCGTCTCAGAAAATCCATTTCAGTGGACAGCAACATGCTTCTATTTCTTCTATTTATATCCCACGCTTCCGCTCCATATATTACAACACTTTGTACCAAAGACTTATATATTCTTTTCTTTGTGGTTTTTCTTAGCGCTTTGTCCCACAATATGGAATTGATGGATCTTATTAAACCCCGACCTTTATTTATTCTGCCAGCGATTTCTTCTTCACTATTGCCCTTTTTGTTAAATGTGACACCCAGGTATTTGCTTCTTTCTACTCCTTGTATGTGGTGGTGTTCCAATGAAAGATTCTCAATGTCGTTATTTCCAACCAATAGGTACTCACATTTCGCTTCGTTCATTTTTAGACCCGCCGAGTCATACGATTCTTGAAGTTTTCTCACCATATAACTCAAGTCATCCTCATCTTCCGCCATAACTATCTGATCGTCTGCGAAATATAGGGTGTACAAGATATCTTCCCCTACTCGTAGTCCCATATTTTTGCATTTTCTTTGCCATCCTTGTAAGGATTTGTCTATATAAATTTTAAACAGAGTAGGAGAGAGACAGCACCCTTGTCTTAGTCCCTTTGTAATTTCTATGGGATCTGTAAGCTGACTTCCCACTTTTATTTGTGTGGTATTACCTTCATATAGTCGGCGAGCCGCATTAATTAGTGAGGATTCTATACCAGATCTTTCCATTTCTTTCCACAGTTGTTCTGTGGGTACATTATCGTATGCTTTTTCCAGGTCTATCAATGCTACATGGGTTTCCATATTACGTTGTAGTCTTTTTTCCAGTAATATTTTTATTGTGAATATATTATCTATCGTAGATCTTCCACTTCGAAATCCTGACTGTTCTTCAGGTTGTTTGTCTGCTATGTCTTTCTCGATCATATTCTTTACTATTTTGGAATATAGTCTGCCGATAGTACAAATTACTGCAATTCCTCTATAGTTTTTGGGATCATTCTTATCTCCCTTTTTATAAATAGATGTTATATATGACGTTCTCCACTCGGTAGGAATCTCTTCTCCATTTAAGCATCGTTCGTACAACTTTTTAAGCATAAGTAACAATTTATGGGGGCTGTGTTTTATCAGTTCTGGATTTATCCCCCCTGGACCTGGTGATTTCCGTAACTTCATTGCTCTTATTACTTCTTCCATTTGTGTCCAATTCAACTTAATCGGCTCACTATGTTGGAGATCGCATTTTAGATGTTTAAATTGAGGTCTTTGCTCTTGTAAAAGATTTTCAAAGTGTTCCTTCCACTGTTTTCTAGTTATTCTTAACAGGTTTATTTTATTAGATGTGTTAGTTCTTATAGATTTTATCGTCTTCCATGCTTCTGAGCTGTTTGTTCCTCCTATAAATTGATCTACGTATTCGCATTTATTTGTCCATGCTTTATTCTTTTCCGCGATGACTTCATGCTTAATTTCTCTGCTCAATCTTCTGTATTCCTCTCTGTCCCCCTCCTCCTTACTTTGAATATATCTCAGATAGAATTGCTTTTTCTTCTTTATTTTCTTCTCCAATTCTTCGCACCACCAATATGGCTTTTTGTGGGGGACAAGAGTTCCCAGCGCTTCCTGAGCTGCTTGCAGTATGCATTCCTTTATGTGCGTATATTCTTCTTCTGTTGATCTATTTGCCTCTCTTAACTTACTTTCTAATCTTGTCTTATACAGATAAATTGTACTATCGTTACACAAACTTTCGAGGTTTAGTTTTTGTTTCACGATCTCATCTTCTGGTTTGGTTTTCTCCATTCCTTCTTTTGCAGCGCGTCCGTAATTATTGTATGGAATATATATCTTGGCAACTAAGAGATGATGGTCACTTCCACAATCTGCACCCCACAAATAATTAACAAAATAAATAATCAACATTGTTAATCAAAATTTAATATTTACAAGTTTTAGAAGGCTATTTATTAGTATTAAACATTGGAAAAAATGTTTGTAAACGAGTGTTTTCATAACAAGTTTTCAAAATGTTCCCCATTTACAGCTAAACAATGATACAGCCTTTGTTCCGATTTCGAACTTTTATCAGATCTAAAGTTAACGGGGAAAATAAAAGCTCACTGAAAATCACAAAACTAACAATAGTTGAAGAAACTATAATGTCAATTTATTTGTTTTATGTGACAGTGTTTTGTTTTGATTGTCCTAAAATTATAAGTTGAATAATAACAAAAGCAATAACAGCCTTCTAACTTTTAAAAAAATAAATTTCGATTATAATCAGCTGCAGTTTATTAATAGTTATTTATGTATCAAGGGCACAATCAATAGATTATAGCACCGAGGGTAATTTAAAGACCGACGCGTTAGCGGAGGGCTTTAAATTGCCCGAGGGCTATAATCTATTGATTGTGCCCATGGTACATACAATGTTTTATTTCATTTTGGTACTTGGTACTTGAATTGTCAAAATTGAAGAATTAAGTATTTTGAGAAAAAATATCATGTCATTTTGTTTGTGCTATGAATTTTTGGTGTGCCATGGTTCCTATGGCGAGAAACTTGGAGGGGCGAGAATTAATTTTTTTATTTAGCAATAACTCGAAAACGGCACTAGATATCGAAAAACTGAGCAAAAAATTCTCCCCCCCTTGCAAGGGGAAATTGTCGGTAGGAAGGCATATGCAAAATTTCAGATCGATCGCGCAAAAAAAACAGAGTCTGGACTAACTCTTTTGTTTTGATATTGTTGTCATTGCTTAGCAACTTTATAGGCCGTCGGGCTATAAAAGCCATATTATGCCCCCATTTCCGTGCTAAAAAACAAGGTTATGATACCAAAATGAAATAAAATGTTTTTATTTTGTTGCAATGCATTTCACTCGAAAAGCCTAATGTCGGATAAAAAAAAATTTCCAACAAAAGTTGTTTATTTATTCATGCAAAATATGAATCTGCTGAAAAAATATAAAGTGCCATTTAAAAAAACAAAGTTGACCTTCAAAAAGTCAATAAATTAAAAAAACAATTATGCCATATTCTCTCCCCCTCGCTATCATACTTGTATCTTTTTGTCCGAAACATTTTTTCATCTGATTTTTGGTTTTTGAGATATTAATTGCTGGAAGTTTTAAAATGAACACCCGGTATATAACTATTTTTCCGTAAAGTTAAATAAAACCGTGAAATGGGCCGTAAAACTCATTTTTAGCTTTTCCTCCATCCCATTGATGGGGACGATGACCTCGTTGCAGGGAATAAACTTCACAATTTTTGTAATTTTCTTTTATTGTGAAGATACGCTATCAGCCTTTCAGACACACGTTTTAGAATTTTCGAAAAATTTCTTAATAACATTGCAATTTGTAAAAATAAAACCTCTCCTTGTTGGTACCAGTACCGGGACTGTTCGCGCACAGGCCAAAAATGAAGCGTTTTCATTGGACCTACTTAAGTTGCCCTAGGTGCATAATCTGTCGAATTTCCTTTTGTAGATTAAATTTTATAAAATGGATAAGTAAAAATTTCGCGTTATTTTGGAATATGAACTCCGCCATGGAACTAATTCAGCACAGACAACTCAAAGTGTAAAAGACGTGTTTAACAAGAATGTGGCTAAAGAACGCACAGTATATCGATGGTTTGAGAAGACACGATCAAGTGATTTTGATCTTCAGTCCCAAAACACACTCCGAAAGTGAATATTTATTAAAAAAGAGCTAATGGTATCTGTTTGGTGGTCCGGCGCTGGTGTTTTTGACTACAAATGAAATTACGAGGGAGCTTGGGATTAAGCAGCTAAGATATAATAATGCAAACTTTCAGTTCGAAATCGGATATTTAATACTTAATGACCTTAATACAATATGAATCTATAGAATTATTGTATTTGTATAGAAATTGTTAATTTACGCTAATATAATAATAATGATTTAAATAATAATTATAACAATAAGCTTTATTATCAAAGCTTTTATTGAAACTCCAAGATATTAATCTACATCAATGTTACATAAATTTAACAATTGTGAACTAGTTTAATAAAAAAAACTAAAAAGTTCATAAAGGTAGGAGCTTTTCGTCCTAGCGAAAAATGAAAATTTTCAGAAGTTAACAGGATGCAGAGATTCACTAAAATGATTTTCAAGACTTAAGGATTCAATGTATCAATTTACTAAGCAAGTTATATTTTTAATATACTAACTCAAATTATAATCAAAAATATTTTGAAACTGTATATTGACAAATTGCTCCCCCTCCCCACCGATCAGATACTGATCTGTAATGTAGCCCCCTAGACCAATTACCACCACCTCATTTTGAGTAAAAATATTTAACTTTGGGTGGATTTTAGTTTGCTTATTTGTAACTAACTCGTTGAATCTGACTAGGGCGCTATAGAGATATTAAGTTTAAAAAAAAACAAACAAAAAAGCAACTGATGAGTCTATACCTGATTTTTGAAGGCACATTATGTAAAAAAGATTAATACTTTGTGATTTTTTTTTTCAATAATAAAATCAGAACGATTATAAATTGCAAAATATTTTATTTTGTAATTTTTTCCTTATTTAAAAAGCATAAAGACTTTTTTTTTTTAGAAATTTATATTTAATATAATTTAATATTGTTTTCCGTTTCATTTCACGTTTTGGCAAACAATAACTTAATAGTTCAGCTCCAATTTAGAACACTTGGCATAAAAAAATAAGATTTTATAAAGAAAAATCTAACCTCTCCTTGCGCCTTTCCACGCTGCCCTTCTCTCTCCCCTATCATACCATTTACTTATTCTTTAAATAAACAAATAATATCTAAATATTAACTGGAAAACAAAGTATTCCTTATTTTTTTATCATTTAATGGTGGTGTATATTAATGTCACATGGTCAAGGTCCAATGGATTTATCCTGACTCATATTTAATTTTGTATTTTAAATCTCTTCCTTATTCTTTGACATTAATTATTAAAGTAATGAAGTAGGCCTGTAATATATTTAACTACTATAGGTTGACAAATCTAAATTTATTTTGGTTATATTATTATAACATCTAAACAAATTAATGTCAATTGGACAATTAAAAAATACAAAAATGTTCATAATAGATAATCAAATTCGTGATGCATGTAAAAAATATTTTGAAGATGTAAGAAGATATCAAGATGAACAAATACATTTATATAATACTATTTTATATTTTATTCATTCAGGTACAGGTAAAATTTTTATCTTTCGGTTTTTAATTTAATTCTTTATTCTAGCACCAAATTTGTCGGTAATATTTTTACACTGGGCCAATTTAAATATATATGAAAAACTAATATTAAATGTTCAAATGAAATACTGTTTTCCTACA
Source organism: Podabrus alpinus (assembly GCA_932274525.1). Classification (NCBI taxonomy): domain Eukaryota; kingdom Metazoa; phylum Arthropoda; class Insecta; order Coleoptera; family Cantharidae; genus Podabrus; species Podabrus alpinus. Next base: position 90,280,706 of record OW026451.1, read on the forward strand.
ATTGGAAAAGTCTTTTATCCGCCTTTAGTTTGTGCATTTCAATGTTGGGATATATGGCAAAATACTTACGGTACCTACTTATAGTTTTATCTCACAATAGAAATATAGTTGTACATAATTACAATAGTTATGTATGTATGACTTGGTGGTTTTCATATTATTTTAATATTAAATTTTTAATATTTAAAAAATATATAAATCAGCATTTACAAAAATATCAAAACCATTTTTGTATAATTACACAATGTTAGAATTGGAAAAAACTAAAAATAAGTATTAATTAAGTTGTCCTAGACCTAAGCTGCATAAACAGATAGATTGTCAGTTTTTGTTTTCAAGTTGTGAGCCACTTAAAAAATATGAAACGTTACGAAAATATTTTCAAGCATTTTTTGTACAAGAGCTCACAACGAATTAAATGACCCGAAAAGTTAAAAAGTACAAAATTTAAAAAATGTAGGCGAGGAACTTTAAAAATACTTATATAGGTAGCACATCGCTGTTGTAGTTGTATGTACGGAGAAATCCCCTAACCAACTATATTGAAATGTTTCCTCCGTGAGATTTTTCAGATACTTATTCAAAGTCCTAGCTAACGTCATCCTAAATTGAAATTACAGCCACATGCTAACGCGAACATTTTTACGCGCCGAATTTGCGTTCTAGAATGATTTAAATGAAGCAGAACGCAATGTTGCTCCATGTTACATACACGACACCGGTACGATTGATAAAATCAAACAATCTTCTTCTGAGATGAGGGACTTCTAGTTGATAATATCATTCTCAGGTATTATGAAGGGTAGACAGAGGTTACACAAAGTAACAAATCAAATTTCTACCCTGATAAGAATTTTTACCCTACTAATAAGACCGTGTTCGGTCTGGCACTTTTTTCGCTTTGAAGCTCCGTCGAACATATTCCTATAACTCAATTTGGAGCTGTTCCGCGCTTGCAAACGCTATAGTTCCGTCCATTTCAGAAGCTTAAAACACGCGGAGTTCTGAAATGAGAGCAGATAAAGCGCTTGAAAGTGTTAAAAAAAAACTCAAATCGAACTATCAGAATGCGTTGACGGAGCTTCAAAGCGAAAAAAGTGCCAGACCAAACACGGCCTTTAATTGAACGGGGATTTTTCAAAAACTGTATCTGCGTTTTTTATGAACGTATGCACCTTCAATGTAAACAGTGACGAGGTACAACAATCAGGTTTATTCTTAAGCAGAAATTTGCATTTCAATTGAACACTTGGTTTTTCTTCATTTTACAATTTTGAAACACATGTTCGTGTTTGAACTTACTGTACTGGTGTTAAATAAAATTATCAATTTTACAATAGTTTTATAATTTCATATGTGGAGCGCATCTGCATTATTGAGTCAATTGAGCTAAAAGCTGTGGGGAGAATTTTTAAATTTATTTCAATTTCAAATTTATAAAAATATTTTAAAAAAACAACATATTAATTTAAATATCAAGTTCCTGTGTTTTCTTATGCTACAAAATCGAAAAGATGTTCTCCCTCTAGTCATATGTTTAAAAATCTGATGTGGCCATCGACATGATTTTCCGAACAGAAGTAAATTTTATTAATTATATTTTTTAATAAGATTTTTACACAATTTCAACAGTAAATCAATGAAAATTTTTATATTTTGCTAAAATAGGCAAAAAAAACTTTTTCTTGCAAACAAAGTATTACTGGACACATGTTATTATGAAGTTTTCATCTTTTTATTAGTAGAATAAGTCAGAAAAAATTTGACGAAAAATTTTGAAACCCTGTATACTTTAGAATTTTAGAGAAACACTCTTAGGACAAAAAATATAGAAAATTCTATAGCAGTAATTTTTGATTCGTAATATATCCGTGCCTCGGAGAATACGTTACGCCGTTGATCCCCCTGTGTTAATGATTTTCCTTCATAACGATAAAAACAGGGTAACAGGCACATCGAGGGCCAGCTTAGCAAGCTACCTAAGAAGTAAAAACAAGTATGCTCCTAGAACTAATTTGAAGAGCTTCAAGTAAACCCCACTTCTCTCTAGGCAATTTAATTTATTTTTATCTGGACGACAGAAAAAAGCTTATATTTAAAATTTGGAATGATTTGGCGGCTATCATCTTCACACACACATACATACAGACATCCTTCCAAAAATGATCAAAATCAAATCAAAATTAAAAGTAGCACCTTAACTTAAGCTTTAATCACCTGATAGACTTTCAAATAGTGTTACATCTCTGTTTTTATTAAATTCTATTTTGTTAATAATATGAAGCTTCATGAATCCGCAATTTTTTTAGCGAAGGATTTGCTCTTTCTCCAACACGGCCTAAACTTTATTAACGGCGCGGAATATTATATACAAAAATATTTGTTGAAATAGTTTGTGCTCACAACTTGATTTGTTTCCATTTTCTGACAACTTTGATAGTGTATTTAATTATTTCCATATTAACAGGTGCTCTTGGATATACCAGTAATCCATTAACCAATGGAATAAGTGAAGGAACCGATCGGGAAATTGTTAAGATTTTATCAATAATGGGAAAAATCATGGAGCAAATAGAAAACAAACAAAATGTAATGGAAGAAATTAAATTATACAACGAACCACAAAACATATTGTTTGACTACACTTCAAATTTCTTTTGTAAAAGTAATATTAGAAAAAGAAGTTGTTTGACACGTATAAGCAACGACAATATCTCGACAAGCGACGATGATAATTATTCTACAGATCTCAATGGATGCGGTGATGCAGCTTGGGTATCTGATCTCGAATAAATCCTAGATTTAGATTTTTCAGTCATAAATAAATATTTATTAATAAAAATAAATTGATTGATAATTTATTATGGAAAACTTTTTTTAATGTACGTACCTGGATACGTACATTAAAATTCAAATTGTCTTCCTCTTCTTTTTGATTTCTGTACACGTCCAGCATTGTCATCACTATCTTTTTCCTCATCTTCTGAGACCACTTGCATTCCGTGAGAATCACAAATTATTGTTTTGTAACTTGATTCAGGTATTATCACAGTTTGAATTTTCAATGGTAATACCTAAATTTAGAAAGATTATTATACCTACATCGTTAATGCAAAAGATGGTACTTACTTTTTTAAATTTCTTAAAATTGTTTCCGCCATTATTAATTTTAGATAATGTAACAGTCACAATGGATTTTTTTACAACCATTGGTTCTTCTTCTATTATGACAGTATTTTTAAAGGATTCGATGTATTTTGTAATATCCTCGTCTAAACTTTGATTGCTAACTATTGATTGCTTTTCCACCGACTGATTACATCGTGATTTTGAAATCCAACTGTAACTATTTTGTACGGCGGCATCAACAGCAAAAATTAAAGATGAATTCAACTGCATACTATTAATATCGGTTATTATCGATACATTTAACTTGGATTTTTTTACTTGAGACTTTGCCTTTAACGTCGTTGTAATTGTACTTGCTTGTATTGGTTCGGTAGAATTTTTTGATTTTAAAATGTTAGCAAAAGGATTTTTGCTCATGGTTGCTTTTGACGTACTACTAGGTTGTGGTGTCGAAGAAACCACTGCTATTTTCTTACAATTATTGCTAAGCGGCTCGACCTCTTTGCGCTTTTTCGAATATGCTTTAAACAAGTTCTAAAAAAATAATGTTGGTTACCAAAGAAAAAATTTCAACAAAACTTACATTATCCTCTGTTATATTTGTATTGGCAATTTGTTTCGAGCTGTTTTTAAAGGCGAATAAAGTCTTTCCAGATGGTACTCTGTTACTCTGTTTAGACGTATCTCTGAAAAAATGTTAAATGGAGTAATTACTTGTAACAAAATTTTGTTGACAAGATTGTGTTTAACCCAATACTTCCTCTACCTTACTACTTAAATGCAATTTTTAAATTAAAAGGTAGGGGAAAGGGTGATAATATTGTGTGTTTTTGCTTTATAAAATGTGATTTTTTAAAAAGACTGCTCTAAATTTTCGCTTAGCTGAACTACTAAGTTATTGTTTGCTAAAACGTGGAATGAAACGGAAAAAAATTGAATTGTATTTAATATGAATTTCTATTATGGCCCTCGTCCAAAATGACAAAAATATATTATAATTTAAAAGTTTCTTGATTTTATTATTGCAAACGAAAATTTGGTAAACTTGGATAAGGTTCCATAAAATCATAAAAACTGGGTAAGGTTCATACAGAAAGACACTTGGCATAGAGTAATGATTTAACACCTTTGGAAAAAGGGCATTAAATAAAACTCGGACTTTAAATGAACGAGAATCTTTATTATATTGGACCTTTTTCGTAAGAAATTTTTAGAACGGCTAACTAAAATGTACCTTTAGATTATTCACATCATAAATAATTAAGCATAATAATAATAATTATGTGAAGTATGGGTCACAACAAAAAAAGAAGAATCGAAAATACAAACCGCTGAAATACAGTTCCTAAGAGGGATAAAACATGTCACAAGATCGGACAGAATAAGGAACGACGATATAATAGATAGCCTACAAATCTACAACTTAAACGACAGAATAGTAGGCAACCGAACAAAATGGGAGGAACATCTCCAGAGAATGACAAACTCCAGGATACCTCTGAAGGCATACAACTACAAACCCCAAGGACGCAGAGACGTGGGAAGACCGAGGAAGGGATGGGCCGGAACAGGTCAAAAGACTTAATCCGTGAAGGAAATGATGATGATAAATAATTATGTCACTGCTCCATATTTGTTATTTTAGAAATCATACTTTATTACTTTCTAATTTACTCAGCCCTTTTATGGGTTGGGAATAAACCAAACAACGCATAGATTTTTGTAATACAATAAATTTTATTTATGCATACATTAATGTAATAATTGTTACTAATAAAATCTAATGAACAGCCCCACAAAACTGTCTCAACCCAGTTGTTCAGTTTCTGGTTATCTTTTAACCTGGGTTAATTTCCATGAATACAATTCTTTGATGATTGGTATAAACAACTTAAGTCAAAAATTGCCGTTTCTGGGTTATTGTAGTAAAACAATTCTATTTTTCCCCTCTTTCTAATGGTATAAAGAACTTATATCAAATCACAAAAATAAGAGTGCGAGAGTGAAAATATTATAAACTTTTTTTCGAAATTTATCTTTTAAAACGGTAAAAACAACTTAATTTGCTTCTACTGTAAACTTGTGTTTTTTGACTTAAGTTCTTTATACCAAACATCAAAGAATTATTGAAACAATTATATCTATAGAAATTAATCTGGTTTAAAAGATAACCCGAGACTGAACAACTGAACAACAATACACATCAACCATTTCGGTGAATAATGAAAAATCAACTTCAATCTGCTCTCAAGCCTAATTTACGACTTCAGTTCTTGAGTAACTGAATTTTATATATGTTACGGTCAATGATGACAATTCGGGCATTGACATTAATGTCCTTCACGGTTGGGCATTGACGTCAATGCCCATGCAAATTGGGTACTGTTGACATTTAAGAATCTATCTATAGTTTTTGCATCATTGTCCGGGCAATGACGGCATTGCCCAATACAGAGCGGGCGATGATGATATTATTCCATCGGGCATGTACATATTAAAAGTGCCTGTATAATTGGTACTAGCTATTAAGGAATTAAGGGATTATTACCAACTTAAAAATTTATCTGTAAATATTATATGTATAAGATTAAGTAATTTCTAAAGATGACAAAGACATGACGAACAGAAGATAAATGGATATCATGGATCCCAATAAAAAATATCAATGTTGTTAGTTCCGTAGAAGATGGCTTTTATAAACTTTGCACAATTATGGTGTTTTAAAGAATAAGTATACCCGATCTGAGTTTAACCCCTGTACTGAGAAGTTGATTTTGTTAGAAAACATTAGCGATTCGAACAAAGAAAAGGAGATTACTATTAGAAAAGCTGCAGCTCAAAACAGTGTTTTAGGAGGACAGGGTTACAAGCGTTGCCACTGCAAGGGAGGATGTAAAAATAATAAGTGTGCATGTCGCGCCAGTAAACAAATTTATTTGTTTCTCATTTGTAAACGTCAGTTTCCAAAAACACAATATTAATCAAGAAAGTTTATTTTATCAAGTCACTAACTTGTAAAACTGACAGTTAACTTGCAAAATTTTTACAAGTTAGTAGTATTATTTACGTTAGGAAATTTTGTTTTATCGTCATATATGTTGAAAATCATGGTACAATTGTTATTTCCAGTAACACAGATTTTTGATGATGAAAGAGTTGATACTGATGATGATGAACCATCTGTTGACTCAGAAACTGCTGAACTCGAGGACTGCAGAACATTTGTACTCTCCTTACTACCAAATAATTTGCTAGACATTTCGATTTTTTTGTTGACCGAATCATCGACATAACTCATCGCAATTTCGGTGCTCTTCCACCCTCCTGCACGCTTTAGTGCTAAAATATCTCCACCCGAATCCGCAACCATAGTGGCTCCAGTTCTGCGAAAAGAGTGGCCGGTGTATAACTCTGGGTTTTTTAAACCTAAATATTTCGCTATTTGCTTTGGGACACCACCAATAGTGTGCTGGCCAGCATTAAGGGAAATGCACTTTCCATGTCGGTATGTCAAAAAAAATCTTAGGCTTTCTGTTCCAGGAGGCCGAAGATTTACATATTTTCTGTATAACATGCAGGGCTTGAAGCTGCAGCCATCATCGGTTATGGTGAATCTTCTTGTTGTTAAATTTTTTGTTTGCCGCAATGTCACAATAACGTATTTTCCCATATCTTCTACATCATTCATGTTTAAGGAGAGAATTTCGTCACATCGACAACATCCAAAAATCCCAAATATTGTTACAATTTTCGCCAGCAACCACTGGTCATCAGGAGCATGTAAAAGAAATTGTTCAACCTCTTCTTTACTTAATACCTTGGCCTTTTTTGGCGCATAACGCTCATTTTTTCGTTTCAGAAACGCTATTACCTTTTGAAATCTGCAAATGACAACTAAACGTCATATTTTTCAATAAATTTTTTAAGGAAAACAAACCTGCGAACAGGGGCATTTTCTTTCATTTCCAAGCAGCTTTTCAGCATAGACCATTTTGCCCATAAAGTATTAGGGCTGAATCTAGCTGATAGTTGATTCAAGTATACCAACAAAACATCTTCAGTTACCCCAATCACACTATTTTTGTTTTGCCACTTTTTGAAGTCGTCGTATTCTCGCTCGTACCTTGAAGCTGATTTTGCAGGTAATAAACTTGAAGCTACACTGCTGGCTGCCTCAATAATTTCTTTTGGTACATTCATTTTCGCTTTCGCCAAAACAAATGTAAAGAAAAATAAACAGACATGTGTAACTTTTTCCACCCTTGCAAGTTCCGAAGACTAATGAGGTCTTTGGTATTACAAGGTGTCAAAATAACATCTGCCAAAAAAATGACAGTAAAATTTGCTGTCGGCAGTAACCCTGATGTACGTTTAAACCAACTCGTATTTAGCGGGAGCTAGAGTCATGGGTTGTAAATTCAAATGATGCAAAAAAAAATAAAGAACGCAAAAATTAATGATAAACAAACTATATTCGTTGAAATTTATGTACAACAGCTGTGGCAGTATCATGCAACTACAATTCATATAAAATCAGCGAGCTGATAACGTAATAATAATAATAAAATGGTGTAGTTAAATGTACAGATCAAATTTATAAGTCTTACAAAAATTGTAACTCACCCAAAGGTACCCTGGTAGAATTAAACAAATACAAACTACTCGCTTGTGACAATGAAGCGGACTCCAAATTTGACTTCTGTAGCACCAGAGATGAATTGAAATACGTCTTGTACTCGGCTGCACTGATAATACGGAAGCAGCTGCAATTGATTAGGTCGGGAACACCATAAAATTCGTTGATTAAAGAGAACCTCAAAAATTTAATGTTACTCCTGAAGTTGTCGTTTTCCAGTGTGTAATTTATTATCGAAATTTCATAAAATGACTTGACTTGTGTTGACATCAACAAGAATAAATCGTTGGTTAAAACTACAGTTTTAAAAACAGCCCTTGCGAAAAATGTGTCCTTGATTATTGACACATGTGTTGGAAGTAAAAAATGATGTTTTATGATAATCCGCAGTAGCGCAAAACATCCATCCACCAAGTTAAACGATCAAATAAATTAATTACTCGTCTAATTAGCAAAAATTAGTCGGAACAAAATTTAACTCGACTTGATCAAATTGCAAAATTGGCAAAGATGGTTGCTTGACCGAGCGGTCACGAAACTCGACGATTTGAGAAAGTTATGTACACGGTGTTGAACAAGTTGATATTTTAATTCGTAACGAGTGTAAAAATTCGTTACACATGTTCATGGCAACGCTTCCATAGCTTACGACATTTGCGACAAATTATTGAGATTTTTTTGGAATTTATCTAACCTTTTTACAAATGAGAAACAAATAAAATATAAAACAATGCACGCAAGGTAACGGGTTTTACTGGCTCAAGGAGGTAACTGACTCGCCTGCGGCTCGTCAGTTATATCCTCCATTCGCCAGTAAAAACCCTCTTACCTTGCTAGTAATGTTATATACTATTGCAATTCGAAATGCCATGGATCACTCTCATGTTAGAATAAAAATGGGGTCCCCTAAAAATGATTAAATTAAAAAATCTAATTTAATAAGCGGTCGTTAGCTGAAGCGGTTATGTGCGTTGCTGCTAATGCGGAATGCCTGGTTCGACTCCGGGCTCAGTAAAAACTTTATTCTGACCGTCTCCCCTCGGAAGGCAATGGCAAACCACCGAGGTGTAATCTGCCTGGTACAGCCTCTCTGGAGATGAAGTGTATACACTTCCCGCGGTTCGGAGCCCGCGTTAAGCAGTAGGTCCCCTATGTGTGTGCTAATACTTCAAACGCATAACACATGCATAGGAGAGAGGTCGCCAACGTCCGGGAGACCGGATATGGCACACGAAGAAGAAGAAGAATTTAATAATTTTTAAATTTTTATTATTTTTAAAAATTGTTATTAATAAATTATTAAACATTATAATACTTCACTAATGGACGATCTGTAAATATTAAATATCGCAAAATTCGACATATTTGGTTTAGCTTCCTATCCATTAAATTTTGATGTCATCATTGTCCGTTCACTTTTGGCCAATAACGTTATTGACCGGCCAAGGACGTAAATATTACAATCAGATAAAAATATTTACGTCATTGTCCACCGTGAACGGGCATTGACGTCAAAGACCGGACAATGACGTCAATGTCCAGCAAAAATGGTCATTGACGTCATTGTGCGGCCATTGACGTCAATGCCCAATTCACATCATTGACCGTAACATATAGATGTGAACCCAAGTTTTGACGCAAAATTCGCCAATTTGAAGTCGCTGAAAAGTTTAATTCTTGAGAACAACGAAAAATTTCTTGGATTGTCGTTCACACTCTCACGTATAGCAGCAACATTCTCAGGAATGTAAGAACATTTCGATGACATACAGGTTTCGGTTAATCAATTACTCGACCACTTGTTTCAAATTTTCTAAAAATTTAACGAACGGTGGCTTCAATAAGTGATTAATGAATTCCAAGAAATACAAGAATGAGCTGCTCGAATAGGAAGAATAGTTTAATAATCTCGAATGATTTCAATACGTTGAACGTAAACTCAAATCTAAATTCAAAAGGATCAGAATGAAACAAAAAAATTGAAATTCAGTCAATAAATTGTAACAGAGTGGCGTAGTGCATGTTTTCATAAGCAGATGATACTACAGAAAAACTATCAAAACAAAACTTTTTCGAAATTAAGTAAGGAATATTTTGTATTAAAGAGTTTTCTTGTAATATCTGTAATTTACAAACCATTGTCGATAACTACATTTTAAAAACTTGTTTAAGTTTTTAAAACTTATTTTAGTTAAAAACTTATTAGTGAAAAACATATTTTGAGTATGTTGAATGACAACCCACTGCTATTCAAATAAATAAAAAATCGCCTCTGTGAAATGTGGAAATTCCTTCTAGGTTTTTGTACAATAGAGATACATACACGTATCTCTTTGTTTGCCCCTCAAGTGATCTGTTTGCGTTATTGTATATTATACAGCCCTCCAAATAAATCGAAATTTGCTTTGTAGAACTTTTATAAATTATTTCTACTAGCTGAACCGTAGAGACACCTTGTTTTTATAAATGTACATAGATATTTAAAACGCCTTTTCAATGTGTCTCCTTGTACAAATATAATTCAGGTCAAAAAATGGGGTTCTAGCCCAAATTTTGACGTTGATCCCCCTCTCAGAAGTAGGAAATAATTTAAAAAAGAAAATTTTATCTCGAGTACAGTATTATCGAGGGGTTAATCACAAGCGAAATTCAAGTACACCAGATGCCAAATGTAAAGACTTCCACAGAACGCCAAAACTTTTTTCAAGACTTCCACAAATTTTTATAATCAAGTGGAAACTCGCTGCAATCTTTGGCGAATTTCTGCTAAAATTGCATTTCAATAAAATTTGTTTTCGGTGTAATCTGATCTAAAATTTTTCAAGACTGCTTAAACTAAAAAAATTAATTTTTTAATTTACAAACGGCAAATTTAATTTTTTGTGAGCAAAAACAATTACAAAATAATAATTCTTGTAACCCCTATAGTTTGTGATATACAGCCCTATTAAGAACCGACCTCGTTTATTTTTTACATTTTTGCTCAAAATTATGTAATTTTCAGATTTTGATGTAGGCCCCTTTACCTGTCCATCTGACATAAAAGTTGCCTAAATGAAAGAAGATTGAAATTTCTGTAAAACTATGCGTTGAACAACTTTCTAACCCTGATAGAGTCTTAGCTGCGAGCTTTCAAAGCCGATTACTGTTTGCCGTTTTTTAAGGAGTTTTTCCGGTTGTCAATTTTTCATCATTTATTCGTTTTTGCTACATCCCACGTCAAAAATTATAAGATTTAAAGTAACTAAAAAAAAAAGATTGATCTAGCCTTAGTATTTTTGGGGACGAACAAAAATATTTATTTGATGAAAAGTATGTAAATTGCGTAGAATTAAGTCCTCTAGAGCTATAACAAAGGATCTATAGTCTCCAAACATTCTATTATAAATAGAATACCTTTTCAGCATTTCAGAATGACCATTCAGTAGATGAAAACTATAAACAAAATAGTATTATCAACTTGCAACTAAATGATTATCTTATTACTAGTACAACCTTTTTGCTTAGTAAATGTAGGATACGTAAAACAACCATAGGATGCAGATAATATTTAATATGTTAGCTATTTTCTATGAACAAAGAATAAATAAATAAATATATGAGCGTGTCAAGTTCGATGATGCGAGCAAAGGAATAACATGACTTCGAAGGACTTGCTTAAGAGAAGGAAAACAGTGTCTTCTAAGGGTTTTCCACTAAGGGTGGTCAACTAATAAGTTCCATAATTGTAAAATCAATTGGCCTATTTTAATAAATTGTTAACTGCATCTTTCAAGTTCAATTACTTGAACGATAAACTTTTAAATAAGTGTTTTTGATAGCCCACAAATGCAAATATGTCGTTTAGTTTTAGTAATAAGATGAAATGCGTATTATTTAACTGTCCAAGCACGACAGTATAGTAAACGGCCACTTCATGCCTTTGTGGTTTTTTGGACGTTCTTCTGCAAATTTACCGCTGTTTCGGTCTGAGCCTGATGCCGAAAACTTAGGCCTCTGTTCAAACCCTTAAAGTAAAGAGTTTAAGCAAGAAGAATAATATTCCGAGTTATTTCCGCACAAAAGTACCTAATGTCCTAATGACTGGATCAAGATTGAATTCTATAGAATTGGAAAATGAATTTTTATTATACCCACTACTTATACTTTTTATACAAGTAAAGAAGTAAAATATGTGTGCTAAATTATCAATTCTACTATGTAATAATCATAGAGATGTTACACTTACCTTTTAATCATAAACAAGTTTTCTGAAGCTCGAGTTTCCTTCGGTTCACTTCTATTTCCAGTGGTGTCTATCTTAACTTTCTTAGATATGTTAAGATGATCAATAGATTCTCCTTCCCGTTTCACACTACCACTTTCATTAGTAGAAGTTGTTATACTTTGTGGATGGTCAGAAACATTGGATTTGCCAGTTTCCGAAATCATATGTAGACTACTTTCAACTGATGGTGGAACTATCAAGTCAACTTTTATTGTCGACTGAGTAAGTACTGGTTGCGATTGTGTCTCCAAAGCCAATATCATATGATCAGATTCTTGAGTTTCAATCTTGGTTAATAACACATCACCTTTCCGATCAATATATGGATTACAATCTTTATTACATGAACAACTCAATATTGCTAATGCAATCTCTTGAACTGGAATTGTTCTTTTACCTAAGTTTTTATTGTAATCCATTATTTCACAAAGGGAAACATCTAATTTAATATTATTGTCAGTGGCTTGAACTATTAAATATTCATTTTCGTTATTTGTAAAATCTTTCACTTGTAATGGATTTTCATCCCACGATTGAGCCCGACCACCTATAGAAACAAAATTTTCGTTTACAAATAATCTCGACGTTGCATATTAATACTTGCCAGCTAAGATAATCAACTCTTCCATTTTTAAACGATCACTTTTGGTAGGAAACACAAAAATTTTATTGTTGAACAATTGACGCCGTTCTTCCCGATATTCTACAGACAATTTTTGCTTCAACAAAAGTTGGGAGTGCTTAGGTTTGTAGTCCTCTTCCAATGGTGGAGGAAGATTTTTCTCGACATTGTCAACATAAACTGTCCAATAATTTGGTACCACTAAGGGTACTCCCTTAATAATAGCACAAACAACTTTAATAGTAACAAATATTTCTTCTACTGTAACGTGAGTACATTTGGATGTCCAATTGGAAGCCAATGTACCACCCAAAAAGTCTATGTCATTTTTCAATTTTGTTTTGTTTTCGCTTTTAATGCTTGACGTAATTGTTACAATCGATATTTCTTCAAATCTTAAATGAGATATAATACGAAAGTTATTATTCACAATTATTTAAAAAGAAGTTTAGTTTAATACTCACATGTACACGCTTTCAAGCATGCCAAATTTAATTTGACTGCTATTTTTCAACTGAAATTCAGTATTCGGTTGTAATTTATTCTCATCGACAAAAGTATTATATTTCGATTTAAAATCGCACAAGAATACAGAATTATTCTAAAACGTTAAGAGATTGACCGATTAAATATATTACAAAACCAAAATATTTACTTTAACCGTTAATGCTGCATGTTTTCGACTGATAGATTGATCATCAGTAATTAATATATCACATCCTTTTCGTCCTACTGAATATTGTTTATCTTTGACCAAGTAAAATAAGAACCCTACAAAATTAATGTTTGATAAATTTACTGAGATTTAGCTAGTTTAACTAGAACAGTATATTATTATTTACCCGTTTTCACAGATTTCAAACGAAACAACATGTTGATGATATAATTATGTTATATTTTATCCTTTTTTATACATATAAATTTAATTTGCATCTTTAACTATCGTTTAAAATTTGAGGTTAATTTTACGATAATTATTTAGGGAGTGACTGCTGCACGATCCGACCGCACAATAATTTTTCATTTGGGAACGGTCCGAGAATATTTCATTCAAGAACGGTCTGCTGCGCATGCACAGTTGTGTTTGTTTTGTAATTCAATTTTGATAGCCGTCAGATTTAATAATTGCCATGTAAATGCGGCTTCGATGTTTTTAAACAATGGACTGTATTTGTAATAGGTGCGAACGAGGTAGGTTTTAATTTCCACGTTTCGTTTTGCCAATTGAATTTGCCTTTACGAGCTTAACGGAATTAAGGCAAGTCAAGCTGATATTTTTTGATTTAGTAAAACCTTTGATGTAAAACTAATGTTTTGAAACAATAATTTATTACGACACTGTAACAACCCGCGTTAAGCTCATATTATTTATATACCGGCCACGAAATTGTAACACGTAAAATTGAATTTATCAATGAAATTAAATAAAATTAAATATTAAACCATGTTATAAATTAGTTTGTAATTATTAAACCATGTTATGGATTAGTTTATAATAATTAAGCCCTTTGACAAATTGTTTGAGAAGCACTGAAATTCTCGAGTTAATATTATAAACTTAAAGGTGCCAATCCACAATGAGAATATCTCATGAAATTTTTGTCTCATGAAATAAAAATGTCATGAAAAATCTAATTTCATTGTGGAAACAGACCTGAGATTCTGAGATTCATTGTTTCACGAGAGTATCTCTAGTATATCACGTTCTCAGGTCTGTTTCCACAATGAAATTACATTTTTCATGACATTTTTATTTCATGAGACAAAAATTTCATGAGATATTCTCATTGTGGATTGGCACCTTTACAACCCTCTTTTTAAGAAAGATGTAACAATGAATCAAAAAACTTTCATATTTTGTAACGAGAATTTCAGAGCTAGTAAAAGGCTATCAACAAAGATTCAGAAATTGTAAAAAGTCATAAAATTAACAAAACATCTAGCAAGAGCGATGCCGCTTTATGACTGCAGGTGATACAAACCATACGAAACGTCGAGTTTCTCTTTTTTTTCATGAATGGCTCCAACGATTTCTAATTTTTAGAAATCATTCATAAAGTAGTTTCTATTTTCAGAACCGAGAGAAATCGGGCAATAAAACAACCCTTAAAAAACTTTCCAATTCTAGCCTCTTTCACGAGGACCTAATCAAGAAATCACATACGATATTTTTTTCCACTACTCTTAGCGGGATGATACAATAAAAAGGGCCGGAACCCCAAAAATAAGTTAGTTGCCAGTTACCCAATTAGCAATTTAAGGTTTCTATAAGATTATAACAACCTTATCTTAACAAGTGGAAAAGGTTGTCACAAGGTAGTCGTTAAAAGGCATACAAGCTTACAGAAAGCTTGTAAAAAGGGTCTAGTTGACGGTCATAATCTTAAATAACGCTTAAAACAAACTTAAAACAATTATCCCAGAAGGTTGTCAAAAGATTATAACAACCTTGACTTAACAAGTCGAAAAGGTTGTCACATTATAGTTGTTGTTAAAAGGCATACAAGCTTAGAGAAAGCTTGTAAAAAGGGTCTAGTTGACGGTCATAAGCTTTTATAAAGCTTAATACAACCTTAAAACAATTCTCCCACAAGGTTGCCAAAAGATTATAACAACCTTGACTTAACAAGTCGAAAAGGTTGTCACATGACGGAGAGCTAGCCACGGAAATAGGGCAGCAATTTATAGAACGATTAAAACCACCTAATCAGTCTGCCTTAACATCATTATTAATTGATTCGGGCGCCTGGCAGCCTTTCATTGGTGGGGGTGACGTGGTACGGCCGTAAAGGGGTTGAAAAATCAATTGAAGGTGTTCAATTTATAGAGCGCTGGTTTTTGGTGTAATTGTAGCTAATTATATTCAAAATTCGAAAATAATATTGCCAGGCGATTTGCTTGGGGGAAAAGTAGTGCCAGGTGACGTTAAAAGTGCGTAGAAAAGTGCCGAAGCCGTCTCATTTATAGAGGGCTGGGACTAAATTTTTTCGTTACATTTAACCCTCAGGATAGTGTGTGTAAAATGACAGGCGGAAATATTGAGCCGAACACCTTGCCAGGCGCCGATAAAGAGCGTGAGATGCGCGCACGATAGTCAATCAGATGCTACAGTTATTTTTTATTATACGTCATTCTATTGTTATGGATTAAAGGGAGAACATTTTTTATTCATTATTGTTTATTGTTTTTAAGCAGTCTTAGCATTTACAATGTTAATTGTTTATCTTTTATCAATTAATATCATGCAATTTTTTTTTGAAGCTATGCTTCTTATCGCACGGGTATCGCACGGGCAGTTAACTGAAAAAAATCGTTCGTCACACAAATTGTTAACGCAAATTGTTAACGCAAATTCGTCACACAAATTTTGACTATCGCTTTCAAATTTCGAACTTCCCTTCAAACACCATAACTCCGGAACCGAGAGGGCTAGGACCCTGGGAATGGTGGCTATGGATGGGGGGCGGAGGTGGCAACCGCCCCCACCGCCTCAAACGCCGCCTCCAACCGGTTTTTAGGGAAAATAGTTTTTTGACAAAACTAAAAAAATTAAAAAATTCCCCCCCATTTTCGTGGGTCGGCAAAAAACGTCGAAAAAATTTTAAAAATTTTTCACAAAAAGGCCGAAGGCCGAACAACTATGGCCTTCACGGATCTATTATGGTCCTCCCCCTGTGAGACCGAAGGCCGAACAACCACTGGCAATCATGGACTAGCAGTCAAGACAGCTGAAGGCATATAAATATAATCTACTAGCTGACCCGGCAGACGCTGTCCTGCCCAAATTTCAATATTTGCCTACATGTATTTTTTAGATCCAATCCGCATAATAACCTTGCGACTTATTTAGTCATCGCAAATACCAAACGTATTAAAGAAGGAATAAATAAATTAATAAAATTAATAAAATAATTAAAAAAAAAATACAAATCAAGGTTTAATAAAAAAAAGTTTAACAAAACTGTTAAGTATTCACAAAAACCACAATAATTTCTAATTTTACTTTATTTTATTTTTGCCAATTACTCTTGTTCTTTGTGTTTTTCCTCCTGCCCTTCGTCTTCTAATAAGGGATTTTCAAAATCGGACAGCAATATTGGCAATACCTCTTCTTCTTTCTGTTCTTCTATTTCCTTCTCCCCTTCGTCTTAAAATAAGAAATTTTCAAAAGCACGCAGCGATATTGCCAATTCCTGTTCTTCTTTCTGTTTCTTCTTCATATAGGCAGCAGCCAATTCTTCCTCTCTTTTTCTTTTTCGTATACGTTTTGCTGCGACTTTCCTTTTTGCAATAGTTAATGCATCACTATGCATGGGGTTGCCGCCAAAATCTTGCAATACTTCTTTTAAAGATATTATAGTGGCTTGAGTGAATTCCTCTTTTACTTCCCAATCTTCATATTTAGCGAACGATAAAGCCCTGTTTTGCGCGCCTTCCACAACCTTATTTAATTCTCGTAAAGCTAATTTTTGTAAAGACATTTTTAGTTCACGTTCAACACATTAAGTCATAAGTCATTTGGTTTATATAGTATTTTTTTATTATAAATAAAAAGGATTAAAAGATTAATTATATTTAAAAATAAAAGGATTAAAACAAATAATTGTAATAATAACAATAATAAAAATACAAATACAGATTTTAATTTCAAAAACTCATCGTGCCACCTACCGCAGAAAACGAAAATTTACTCCCCCCTGACACAACCTAAAAAAGTAAAAAAGAACTTCGTCTCGCTTCAATTTAACACCTTCAGATAAACTCCAGAGTGATAATAAATCGGAAATCAGTAGAGAGCGATATGATAAACAATGTTTTTCGATTTGTTTTCCGGCGCAAAAACAAACAACGAAGAGTGTTTGCCAACACGCGAACAGGCAACGTACAGCTGACCGTGCGAAAAACAGGGAAATTCAAGATTAATCCCACAGACTTCCAACGATTGGCATTGCGATTTATTGATTGTCATCGCAAAAGCCAATCGAACGGGGAACTGAATCCGCTTGAATTGGAATGGTAGATAGTTGGAATAATCGGAATTCGTGGGATAAGGACTTCCTCTCCTTTGAATTTGCCCTTGATGATCGTCGCTTGAATCACATTGTTCATCAGTTTCTTGACGGACAACCGCGTACCGTTGCATAATTTCGGATGATTCAGATTCCTTAACATGATTTTGATCGATCCCACCTTCAGCTGTAAATTGTGCACCTTGGCTTGTCAACCGTGAGAAGATTCATCGGCAGCTTCAAAGCGGAATGTGCAGTTCGACCGCCTTCCAACAATGTGGCAGCAATGCCAGAGGATGCAACAGCCAACGCAATTTGAGATCTTGACCGAATTGTTGCCAGAATCAACGAAATGACGAATGTCTTGCCTGTCCCACCGGGAGCATCGAGAAAGTAAATGCCTCCCGTTCCATCGTCAACAACCTTCATCAGCGAATCGTACACGTTCTTTTGCTCGGCATTCAACAGCGGCACATTTGTTCGGACTCTTTCGGCCAGCTCATCTCGATCATAGTCTTGCTCCCGTTGCACTTCGCGATTAAATGCATCGTGCATCGAACGATTTGGCGCTGGCATTCCCAATGTCGACAGAAGACTGCCGCACATGAGCACGCACATGTCTTCGATCAGAACTAACGCTTCGTTGCGCATCTCGTCGTTAATTTCAAGATTGAAATTCGAAGTTGTCGTGCGAACTCTATGCAAAATGTCGCCAGCCATCTCGTCCTTGTATTTGTCCCACAATACGGTCGGGTTCGACGGATGGCATGTGGCTATGATGATCGCAAACAATGTACGAATTTGATTTGCTAGCGCAGAAACAGTTACATCGGCGAGCGTTGAGTCCCAATGTGTATCGTTTTCTAGCAAATTCAAACGTTGGCAAGCCTCCCGAAAAGTGGCACACAGCACACCATCCACAGTACGCAGGGAATCTAAGGATGTAGGGCAGTGGCGGTTCTACCATAGGAGCTGCAGAGCTGCAGAACCACCAAAAATAACAATAAAAATACCAATACTTGCATAATTAATTATATAATTATAACCTTAATCAAATTTAAATTATTATAAAGAATGGTGCATTATCAGCTTAGCTTTGAAAGCGTGTTTCTTATTTTCGCTAGCATATCAGTAGCTGATATATACTAATTTAACAGCTAGTCACATAAATAGTGTAATAATAAATACACGTCCAGTCCGCTATCAAAATGTTTGACTAACTTGAACGCTATACACTTGTACGCAGCTGAGCTGTAATGAAAAGCAGACTACAATGCTAATAGCAATTAGCATTAATTATTAATTAGCAAAAAATATTCTTTGATAGCAATTATTGGTATAGTTTTACGAGGTATACGTATCTTTTATGATTTTGTTTCGAGGTAGTTTAGAATTCGAATTTTGAAAAGAAAAACTAATTTTAATATTAGTTCATCAATTGTTAAACAAATTGCAGTGAAATTAGGGCATAAGCAATAAATTTTTAAAAACTTTTAATTACACCAAGTTTCTTGCACATATTTATAGCAAAACAGTAGTTAAATTATTTTTTGACAGATTTTGCAACTTTAAATAAAATTATGAATGCATAAAATTAAAATTTATGTACCTATTTAATACAATAATAATTCTTAAAGCTCGTGATACGTACACGCATCGAATGTAGAGTCGAATGTACTGTGGCTGCATTGAAACGCAGCTACCGGTGCTAGCATTTCATGCAATAATATTTTAAAGAAAGATCTTGTATTATAAACTTTAATTGAAATTATGGATATAATGTCCTTTATACCTACTAGATAAAATGAATGCTTATGAATTTACTAATATCCCTAATCCTAATAAAATTTTATAATAATTTTGGACTTGAGATTTTTCTACATTGTAAAACAATTCTCAAACTATAATTTTCTGTAATAAAATGTAGATCAAGAAATTTGGACTTAGGTTTTTACTAACATTACTCATATTATTTATTAACTCAGCTTCTCTCATAACCCGTAAAAATAGGATTTTTTTCGAAAATTAGTTAACAATTACAAAACTTTTTGTGCCCATAAATAAAATTTATTGTTATAAAAATGTTTGCGTCGTTTGTTTTATTTCGAACCGTACACAAAGGGCTGTTTAAATTACAAAGTATCGTAATAAGTTCTATTTTTAAAATAACAAATATGCAGAATTATTATGACGTGATAAGCTAACTAAGGCATTTTATTTAGTCGTTTTTAAAATCTCTTACGAAGAAGGTCGTTTTTAAAAACGAATGTAATTTTTAAATTTAGTTATATCAAGAACAATTAGTGATAAGAAATTTCCGGTATATACCAAGTCGAGGTAAAATGTATAAATGACAATTTAATACGAATATTTATTTACGGAACAAATGGATTTGTGCCTGTAATCGTAAGAACGAATTGTTTTGTTTTCCGTTTGTGTCTTTCGATATTGTCAATAGTAAAAAAATTTATCTCGGGAATATTGAATTTCAACGAAAAAGTTATTGATAAGTTAAGTTTGCCACAAGCAAGCACCGGCGCACGCCATTAATGCTTAGAAACGTGCAATAAGTAAGTTTATTTTTTGAGATTAGCATTTTACTGATACCTTCCCTTTTTTTATAATGCAGAACAGCCAAACATATTTCTCACGAGCCGCCACTGATGTAGGGCCTCTAATGTTCACCAAAAGCAAGCGAAGATAGAAGCATTCGTCTTGGCGTGGATGAACTGTATATATTCGTCCGAGGGCATCAGTCGAATAGACATCAGCGAAGCCAGCAACAGCCTCACCTTTCTTCCCGCGTTGAAACTTCTTCGATGCAGCGTTCCATGTATAATAGCGTGGCATTTCCAAATAGAGTAAAGTCCTTGCGAGCGGATCGCTTTCGCATGTCGAAAAGAAATTTTTCAATGTTGTCGCTGGTGGTCGTTCTGCTCTTTGCGCTGCATTTGCGTCCGTAAAGTAGACACGCTGGCCGTTCTCCAAGTGAACTGCCAAATGTACGACAGTCGGGTGACGTTCATGAATCGGAAATGAAATAATAAGCCGCCAAATTGCCTCGTTACAACTCACGTAACGCCCAAGTTGAAATTTCGTCA
This sequence comes from Podabrus alpinus, assembly GCA_932274525.1. Taxonomy (NCBI): domain Eukaryota; kingdom Metazoa; phylum Arthropoda; class Insecta; order Coleoptera; family Cantharidae; genus Podabrus; species Podabrus alpinus. Next base: position 90,301,470 of record OW026451.1, read on the forward strand.
CCTCGTCGTTTGCATTCGGATCGGCAATGCCAAACACCACCATGTCGCTCCCTTTGTTCACATATTTGCAAACGTATTTGATGAAGTTGCAGTACTCAACATTGCAGTGGGTCGAGAACGTTTTCGATAAAAGCGGACAATATGGAACGATCCAGCGGTTATCGACGACGACATCATTTCCTTTCACTTTCATCACGATTGATCTGCCGTTGTCATCTGGAGAACAACGCCGATACAATGGATATCCGTCGATTCCACTGAAATTGCATTCGAAAAGCCATTCCGGAACAATTGCACACAAATTAAAACCAATTTAAAAAATTAAATAATTAATTTTAATTAGCTATTTAGCACATCTGCATTATGATCTTCTTGCAAAACCAGTCGCAGGATTGTTGTCAATAGGAGTGTCTTCACATGGCGCCACAATTTTTATTATTAGCAAAATATTTTTTTATTGTCGCGCCACCTGCCGACGACGCAATTTTGTTAAACGATAGGTCCGCCATGAACGCCATCTATTGAAAGTAAAAAATTGCTAACGTCCGCCATGAACGCTATCTATTGAAAGTAAAGAAATTGCTAACGAATATTTCCCGAATTTTTCAATTTTCCGGGCAACTTTTCTAATTTTTTCTTTCGTGAAAACCTTCTCCTGGCAATTACGAACAACTTAAAAAAAAATTGAGCCAAATCGGCCAGCCGTTCTCAATTGATGAATAACTATACATTTTTCACACCATTTTTATATATATATAGAAGATAATGGTCCGCCCTGTGAGGCCGAAGGCCGAACAACTATGGCCTTCACGAATTTATTATGGTCCGCCCTGTGAAGTCGAAGGCCGAACAACTATGGCCTTCAAGGATCTATTATGGTTTGCTCTGTGCGTAAGAAGCATAGCTTCTGTGGACGGACCGACGACCGCTCTCATTTTTTTTTTAATTTCATGCATGTAATTGTACATGAAAACACGGTAACAGAAACGGCTAGATATCTTGATAATTATTCTGAATATTTAAGTATGAAAATTACCGTTATAACTGTTCATGAAAAAAAACTATCAATACTCTATAATAAGAATAAAAATTTATAAAAATGAATAATAATGAATAAAAAATGTTCTCCCTTTAATCCATAATAATAGAATGACATACAACGTTCATAATAAAAAATAACTGCAGCCTCTGATTAACTATCGTGCGCGCACTTCTCGCTCTTTGTCGGCGCCTGGCAAGGTGTTCGGCTCAATATTTTCGCCTGTCATTTTGCACACACTATCCTGAGGGTTGAATGTAACGAAAAAATTTAATACCAGCCCTCTATAAATGAGACGACTTTGGCACTTTTTTACGCACCTTTAACGTCACCTGGCACTACTTTTCCCCCAAGCAAATCGCCTGGCAATATTATTTTCGAATTTTGAACATAACTAGCTACAATCACACTAAAAACCAGCGCTCTATAAATTGAACACCTTCAATTGATTTTTCAACCCCTTTACGGCCGTACCACGCCCACCCCCACCAATGAAAAGCTGCCAGGCGCCCGAATCAATTAATAATGGTGTTAAGGCAGACTGATTAGGTGGTCTTAATCGTTCTATAAATTGCTGCCCTATTTCCGTGGCTAGCTCTTAGGCTACATCGTTGTCGTTAAAAGGCATACAAGCTTAGAGGAAGCTTGTAAAAAGGGTCTAGTTGACGGTCGTAAGCTTTTATAAAGCTTAATACAACCTTAAAACAATTATCCAACAATGTTGCTATAACCTTACAATAACCTTGTCGTGACAAGTGGAAAATGTTTGAAATAAAACAAAATTTTGATTAAGTAATTAAACTGTACTAATTTTTTTATTATATAATTATTAATTTCTTCTTATTTAATTTTTTATACAATCTTTAATTTGAAGTAATTATAATGGAATATAACTATTTTTTATACTTCTCGTCTTCGATGATCGATCATTTTACCTCTCGCAATGCTATAATATACAGTAGCGGCAATATGAATCGCACGCTCCCATAAAAACATAAATATGTCACCATATAAACTTGAAACTTTTAGGTACGCTCATAAAACCTTAATTTTTTGCGTCTTTAGACATCTAACACTTATTTTTTTTGTATGAAATTATCAAATTCTACAAAATATCCTACTAACCCTTATTAAAAGAAAGTAAAACCAGTAAAAGGCAAACAATGCACGGTTTTCAGGTATGGCGGGTGAGGTAGGTTTGCCGAATCGATTATAATAAAATTATTTTTATAACAATAAATGTACAAATGTTGTGTTAAAAGCTATTTATGGTATATTTAATATTTAGTGAGACCGCCTATAGCCCTTATTACACTTTTCAAATGACGCTGCATTGACTCTGTTATGCTTGCCAGGTAATCGTTGCTTAAACGATTGTTCCACACAAATTTCACGGCTTCTATGAGCGCAGGTATACTCTTTGGAGATGTCGAAGCAACATGCCTTTTCATTATAGCCCAAATAGTTCGATTCGATTAAGATTCGGAGAGTTCCCTCTGCAATCAAGTACGTAAATGCCGGGTAAATGCTATTATCCAAGAAGAACTTAGATACCTGAAAGATAAAGGGAAGCAAATCAAGTTATATTTTTCATGAATTTTCTATAAAAATGTATAGGTAACAAAAGGCGCTAGATAAATTTGGAAAAAAAATCACTTTTGAAATTTTTACGAACCGTTTTTGCTCTATGGTATGGTGCATTATCTTGCTGAAAAATAAACTCTTCGTTTTCAGCAAATAAATCGCTTATCGAGGGTAGTAAATGCTCATCAAGTATTTTTATATACTCTAAAGCATTTATGGTACCCTTTATAACGTGTAACTTCCCTAATACGCGTTGACAAAAACATCCCCAGATCATGATACCAATCCTACCGCGAGTTGTCTTGATTGTGAATTGATCGGATAATCTTTCACCTTTAAATCTTCGCACGTACCTACCTCTTTCCATCGGAGCCGTTATAGTAAAAATTTTGACTTTTTGGAAAAAATTACTCGACTCCAGTCATCAAACGTCCAATGCACGTACTTTTTGGCAAATTCCAGCCTCTTTTTCTTCATTTTCTTGGTTAAAAGGGGTTTCTTGACAGCGGTATAAGCTTTCAAACCAAATTCTGCTAACCGATTGCCGAAGGTCCTTACGCTAAGATCGACGCCAACCTGTTCCTTCATGTCAGCCCTTAATTCTCGCCTAGATTTGAAACGATCTTGGATGGCTATTCTAAGAAAAAGGCTATCCTGAGCTGCAGTCGTTTTTCGATTAGGACATCCTTTTAGAAGTGCCTTAATACTTCAAGTTGAGTCATATTTTTTCAAAAATAGACTTATTCTGCTTCGATGACACCTACATTTTTTACTTATGTACGTAAAAGAACGATGTTCTTCGCGGAATATCAAAATATTGTTCTTTTGAGTTTCACTTAATTTCTTGGTATCTGACATCTTTGGAACACTTTTCAACACCACTTCAAGACTTTAAAAATAATTAACAAATTATCTGCTCTGAAAGACACTTAAATACCTGTATTTTAAAACCCCGTAATGTAAAAAAACCCTACCCCTCAAGTTAGGACCAATTGGTGCAATATTTATCTATGGTTTTATGGGAGCGTGCGATTCATATTGCCGCTACTGTATATTAAGGCGCTGATACACATACTACATACTGGCACGAAAGCATGCTATTATGACGTAATTGCCAGCTAGTGGCATGTGTATACAACGCTGCTATTAAAAAGAATGCTTTCAAAGAGTATACCAGTGAACCGCACGACATTTGATCTTTGTGCTTTTTAATCCTACTATTTCATGCCAGGGTAGGCGGGGCGGTATGCAAAAAGCATGTGTGAACGCGATCATAGCATACCAGTACTTAGTGTGCTATTAAGATTTGTACCACTTTGTTATTGTCATGATTTTTGCATAATCAAAATGTCTCGATGGGGCGATAATAAAACGTTAAATTTTACGAATATTCTAAAAATTTGCTTGTTTCAAACTTCCACTGTGCATTTACTAACCCAATTTTTCACCCAAATTTTGCTCTTTTTTTATTTGTGGTGTTCTGCAAGTTTTTTACCATAAAAAAATAAATTTCAAATTTATAATAATTTTTCATAATAACAGCTGCAATTTTAGCAAGGAAATTTTATTTTATTTTATAAAATTCTATTATAAAATTAAGTCGTATCAAGAAAAAATTGTCGGTCTGATGAGACACTATCATTGGAAGGTCAAGATAAGAGTCTCATTTCACCTGCGTTGCAAGAAACAAGAGCAATATCTGTTCTGGGATTGTGGCATTGTGTGGGTGTCAATTTAGCGCTGATACACATGCTACTTAGTGGCATAAAAGTATGCTATTATGACGCAGGTGCCTGCTAGTGGCATGTGTATACAACGCTGCTATTAAAAAGAATGCTTTAAATAAGTATACCACTGAATCGCAAGACATTTGATTTTTGTGCTTATTTCAAGACAGGGTAGGAGGGGCGCTGGCTGTGCATTGCACCAAGATTTTGTGTGCACGTAGTCGTGGGTGAGAATGTCGACAGTATGTCTATAACTTTGTATTGTCATCAATTTTTTATTCAAGTTTTAACGCTTCGAATGTTTGATGTAATTAAATTACATTTTTTTAATTAAACCCTATTTAAAATATTAAATTAGCTTCTGAAAAAAAATTTGTATAATTTTGAGAAATGCAACAGCTAATATTGCTGACTGACAAAATGCCTACCATATCTTGGTAATACATTGTGGTTGATTAAATCAACAACAAAAATTTTATAAATATCCTCAACAAAAACTAAATTTATTAAAACAGAAATATTCTGTTTTTCTTTATTAATTCTGTATGTTACCTAGTTATTGTAGGCAAGCAAATCTTTGCTTCCAAGTGTTGCCTTCTACTAACCCAATTTTTCACCAAAATTTTCCTCTTTCTTTTTATTTGTGGTTTCCTTAAAAGTTTCATTACACACGGCGCGGCGTTGCAAGAAACATTATATTATAACATTGTTTATTTCGTTTCGAAAACGATAAACTTCCAGTGTGAAGATTAAAGTACTAATCTAGCAACGTGTATCACTGACTGGCATGTGTATTCTCGCTACCTAGGTTTAATAGCATGCTATCTCAATGCATGCTAGAAAAAATCATGCTATTTCAGTAGCAAATGTATTATTCAAGGAGCATGCTATCAAACAGCACGCTTTTTAAGCATGCGTTTTTAATAGCATGTGTATCACGGGCTTTATGATTGTGTAGACTTCTGATTTAAGGAATCTGAAATATTATTACTTATTATTTATAATCTATATAATATAAAGTGTAACCAACTATGCATAATATACTTACTTTTTTATAATAATATACTATTCTTGCTCACTACGCTTTCGCTAGATGGTGCTCTTAATCTATCATATATGTGTACTGATTGGTGGCCAAAAATCTAAATATATTTTTTAACAGCTGTAACAACCCGCATTTAATTCATTATTATTTATATATACGTATATCGACCACGTAATTTTAACACGTAAAGATGAATTTATCAATGCTAATTAAATGAAAATAAACATTAAACCATGTTATAAATTAGATTATAAGTATTAAACCAGATTGCGTGTAAACCATTTAGGTTATAATTATTTAAACTTATTTAGTTTATAATAATTAATTTTGTTTATAATAAGTGTTAAACCAGAGAAAGAATTGTTTGAGATGCACTGGAAATTCTCGAGCGATATTGTAAACTTTTACAATATCCGTCCCTTAATATTTGTAACAATAAAGACGGAAACGTTAATGGCTTTGTGACGAGAATTTCCAGCAAAGTTAAAAGAAGCGACAAAGATTTTGAAAGTTATGCTGGGTCATAAAGTAATTCGTTTGCACTGCACTTGCGACTTCTTCTTGGAAGAAAAATATACGTTAGAATTTTTGAATGGAACCGACGCTTTCCAATCTATAGAATCTCTGGCACCCCGCTGGGTTTCTAGAACGAAGGCGAGTAATGAAAACTTACGCCGAAGAAACCATATAAGTAGTCTCCACTCGAGGTCCAAAATTAATAAATCTCATACGTTGTTATTCCCTCCCCAAGGGAAAATCGTTTTCAATAAATACTACCCCGGAAGCGAAAGTTAGTTAGTTGCCAGTTGCCGGTTTTTCAAGCATATACGCGTAATTAAATTAGACGCTATTTAAAAGCGTAAGTTTTTCTAGTCAGTTTAAACAATTTAAGTTCAAAACTAAATTAAATAATAAAATACTCGCGTTAATCAAAATAAATAAGATAAAGTTCCACGTAAATTAGTACGGTTTCGAATTTCAAAGGGTAATTCATTCAAAGTTCGACCGCTCCATCAAAATTAAATCAAATAAATCTATCTCGACCAACCATTACGAGACACGCGCAATTTCAAAGTATCCAACCATAACCAAGTAAGGATTACGCACAGGTGCAAGCGAAAAAGGATTATAAACATTCAGGTATCAAACCATTTTAATTAAAAAGAAATCTTTTACAAGTTTTACTCTGGCCGTATTAGAATAACTAAATAACTGTGGCCAAAATTCTAGCATTGTAATTTAGTAACACCTTTAAGGGTGCATAACTGTTAATTTCTGTTTGGGTTTTTTGTTGTTGTTATTTAAATAAATTGTTTAATTAAGCCAAAGGTGCCTCAATTATTGAAATCTCCTACAAGTAATCAGTCGTTTGTCGTAAATATTTCTCCCACGCTTCTGTACTAAAAGTTCGTCACGTTACCAATTAAACAAATTAATGAAAAGTTAAAGTAAGTATTTTAAGCAATATTCACGAGTTCAGAACCAACTCGCCAACTTTCTCTAAAACGGTTCTTGGTGGCAGCAAATTATAACTATTAATTCAATTAAAATAATACATTCACAAGTTAAATCAAACTAAAGCAATCAGCTTTAGAACACAGCGATCAGTTATCCAACCCTGTAGTGTACGGAAAGTGGTTGTATTTTTTAAAAGCGATCAGTTATCTCACCCTTTATGTACGGAAAGTGGTTGGTTGGCATAATACTATAATAACCACTGGAAATCACGGACTAGCAGTCAAGGCAGCCGAAGGCATATAAATATAATCTATTATGGTCCGCCCTGTGAGGCCGAACAACTATGTCCGTCACGGATCTATTATGGTCCGCCCTGTGAGGCCGAAGAACTATGGCCTTCACGGATCTATTATGGTCCTCCCCCTGTGAGGCCGAGCTACTATGACCTTCACGGATCTATTATGGTCCGCCCTGTGAGGCCGAACAACTATGGCCTTCACGGATCTATTATGGTCCGCCCTGAGGCCAAACAACTATGGCCTTCACGGATCTATTATGGTCCTTCCCCTGTGAGGCCGAACAAATATGGCCTTTACGGATCTATTATGGTCCGCCCTGTGAGGCCGAACAACTATGGCCTTCACGGATCTATTATGGTCCTCCCCCTGTGAGGCCGAACAACTATGGCCTTCACTTATCTATTATGGGTCTAGATGGCTAAGGGCGGCCAAAGGCCGCCCTTGCCAGCTAGTAACTTATATTTACAAACAAAACCCACTATGTGACATTTTTTATCATTTCCTACACCTAATTAGAGCCTGAAATTCTTTTTTTTTGCTAGTTTTTCTGTTTTATTATAGTATAATCGAAGAAACTACCAAAAATCAAATATGATAATTAAAAACTATAGATTTGGCAGTTTGTTCCATTTCCTGTAAAGTTGTCCTATCCGGTTATATGTAGTGGGTTTTGAAAATAAAGGACTCAACTAAAAGTTAATTCACAATAAAAATTATTTTATTTAAAAATATGTACAGTCTTTAAACTAATAATCATTCACAAGCCACTTTATATCAGTTCTCTTAAATATTTGATGAACAATACAAATTTAATAAATTACTACAACAAAAATCATGTTGATCAATCGGCACTAATTCAAACAGTAACTATTTATAAATATTTGCAATGGCCTAATGTAATGGAACAGTTGATTACTATAAAAGCAAACATGTACAGAAACCAAATGCAAATTAAAATGAACTTTTAAATCAATTTAATCTTTTAAACTAACAATCCAGGGATGACATAAAATTCCATCTAAATTTAAACGATTGTCTGGATTAACTACCAGCAGTCTTTTAATGAGATCTCTAGCACCTTCGGACACATTAGAAGGAAATGTGACTATCGCTTTACTAATTTTCCTATAAGTTTCATCATAGCTGGTCGATTCAAATGGCGGTTTACCGACTAAAAATTCGTAGCAAAGAACTCCAATACTCCAGAGATCAACTTTTTCATCGTGAGTTTTACCATTAACCATTTCAGGTGAAAGATAATCGAGCGTTCCACAAAGAGTGGTGCGACGTGATGATGGTGCATGAACAGACCACCCAAAATCTGCAATTTTAACTTCTCCATTCCCTCCGATTAGCAAATTTTCAGGCTTAATATCTCTATGAATCACTTTCTTTAAATGACAATATTTTAAGGCATCTGCTAGTTGTGCAATGTATTGTGCCGTACGTTTTTCGGGAAAACACTTATCTCGAGATGAATTCAATTCTGTGTAGCAAGTGCCTGAAAATAACAACATACATGTTTTCAAGTGTAACATAACATAAAGTTAAAAAGGGTCTACACTATTTTACCCCCTTAAAAAATAAAATAGATTGCATAATAAATTTAAATTTTATAATAATTATTGAAATGTTGTAATTGATAAGAGGATGATGAAACATAAAATAATTAAAAATACCTTGAGGAGCATATTCTAAAATTAGGTATACTCTGAAATCGTCATGAAAATATCCATATAAACGTAAAATATTAGGATGGCGAAGGTGACTTTGAATTTCAACTTCCCTTCTAACTTGGTGTTCAATTTGAGAACTCTCTATGGCACTTTTAAAAAGTACTTTAAGTGCAACAATATATTTGGACTTTTTCTCGCGTGCTAAAAAGACGTTGCCAAACTTTCCCTTTCCAAGAGGTCTTCCGATATCAAAGTCGGCTAAAGTCCATTTTACTTTTGATTCCGTTTGTTTTGCAGTAACTTCTTTTGAATTTGTTTCTTTACTCAATAATGATTTAGCAGCAGTACGGTTACATTCATCTAAAACATTTTGTTTCTCATCCATCGATACAGCTGTTCCAGTTTTGGTAGAAAACTTATCATTCTCGAGTGGGTGTTTATTTACAACATTAATATTGGGATTTAAAGTTTTAATTATTCGTTTATTTTCGTTCGAATTTAAATTATTATCGCTCTCTTTCACGTAACCCTGATTTGTTTGCACTTTTTCTATTCCTTGCTCAATTTTTGGTTTTAAATTCTCTTTATTTACATTAATTTTTGTTTTGCATGCCGCTGAAGTCGATTTCGTTTGTGGATTATTGAACATTATATACACAAGATGAACACTATTAACAAATCTGTCGTTGACTATTTTTTTTAAATTTAAATGTCACAAATTTGACACTTCTTCAGTTAACGTTATTTTGTCGAGTCTATTCGTTGCACATCGTCGATACTCGGAATTCAGTGTCATCTGTAATGCTTAGCAAATATTATACGTACATGGTGAATCGATAGTTTCAATACGATAATATAATAATTTTCAAATTTTGAAATATGATAATGGTAAAAATTGTATTGTTGAGGAATATTTTAATTTTTAATAATACGGGAAGAGCACGTTATTGAGCACCCTGAAATTTAAATTTCAAAAAAAAATATATTTGCGGAATATTCATAAGTTTTTGAAAAAATCGAATTTGAAAGACTAAACGAAGGTGAAAAGTATGAGCTAATTAATACTTTTATACTTTTCACCATGGCATAGAAACGCATCTTACCATTTTCATAAAAAACTAAATGAAACAAGAAAGATGCTCAAATAGACTTGTCCGAAAATTTGAAGGTAATTCATCATTGTATATTATACAATGCTAAAGGACCTAATTTTGAAGACGATTCTCTATCTTATTTTCTAGACGGCCAAAGATTGTAACAACCCGCGTTTGGTTCTTGATTATTTATATATGTTACACTCAATACCCGATTTCGGGCAATGCCCGAAAAAAATGCGTAAAACTAGTTTTGAGCAACGAAGATTTCCCAAACCCGAAATTTTACTTTTAAACGGCTATTGAGCGTTACAAAATAAGCAGAACTAGTTTTGCGCATTTTGAATTGTACAAAACTAGTTTTGTAGGTTTCTGAATGACCAGCACTAGTTCTGCTTTTTTCAAAGTTAAAAGTTAAAAGAAAGCGACAAAGACTTTGAAAGTTATACCGGGTCATAAAATAATTCACTTGCTGCACATGCGACTTCTTCTTGGAAAAAAAGATATAAGTTTCTATTTTGTGAATGGAGCCAAAGTTTTCCATTCTTTAGAATCTTTGGCACCCCGTAGTATCTTCAGAACGAAAGCGAGTAATAAAAACTACCCCGAAGAGACCATACATGTAGTCTCCACTCGAGGTCCGAAATTAATAAATCTCGTACGTTATTATACCCTCTCCATAAGGAAATCTTAGTCAATAAATACGATCTCGGAAGCAAAAGTTAGTTAGTTGCCGGTTTTTCAAACGCATACGCGTAAATCAATCAGACGCTATTTTCCACGCGGAAGTTTTCTAGTCAATTCAATTAATTAAGTCCAACCTAAGTTAAATATAAAATACGCGAGTAAAGCGAATTCACTAAGTTAAAGATTCATATAAATTGTTAGTACCGATCGATAAAACAGCATTTTGTCCAAAAGTTGGCGGCATCATAAATCAACTCAATATAAGTCCAAATTAAATCTATATTTTCGGTTTATGCATAATTCAAAGTGAAATAGCAAAAAGGAAGGATTACGTTCGTGTGCAGTAACAAGGATTATAACTTCAGGTATCAAATAATATTACTAGTAAAAATCTTTTACAAACATTACTCTGGTCGGATTAGCATAACTAAATAATTTTAGGTCACAACCCTAGTATTGTAATTTGTAATATCATAAAACTTTTAAGTTTGCATAGCTGTTAAATTCTGTCTGTTTTTTTTTGTTATTTAAATAAATTGTTTTAATTAAGCTAAAGGTGTCTCAATTATTGAAATCTCCTATAAGTAATCTATCGTTCGTCTTAAATATTTTTCCCACGTTTCTGCTCTAAGGCTCATCACGCTATCAATTAAACAAATTAATGAAAAGTTAAAGTAAGTATTTAAAATAATATTCACGAGTTAGGAATCGGACTCGCCAATTCATCTAATTACGATTCCTGGTGGCAGCAATTATATCAAACAATCAAGTAAAATAATACATTCACAAGTTCAATTAAAATAAAGCAATCAGCTTTAGTACAAGATTATGAAAAAAATATTTTCGTATGCATAGAAAAAAAATCTGATGTGGCCATCGCATGACTTTCCGAACAGACGTAAATTTTTATATTATATTTTTTAATAAAATGGCACTTTTATTTAGGGTTTACCCAAATAATTTTACTTAAAAAACACTTAAACTTTTTATTTCATTTATTATTAATACTTGTTACAAATTGGTTTTTATTATTGAATTCTAACACTAAACTACATGTTACTTAAACGGAGGTTCTTAATCTACTGCTTAACTACTACTGACAATTCATTTTCTAGTTGAACTTTACAGACATAAAAGAATTTGCAAATGTTGCATTTCACACGGAAATGCAAGTTCGTTAGCACTTGACAAAGGAAGTATTTTATCAAATGTCAAGCACTTCATAGAATATAACTTGGCTACATAGTTTCAACAATAAATCGATGAAAAATTTTATATTTTGCCAAAATAGGAAGAAAAAAACTTTTGAATGCCTATATCTTGCAAACGAAGCATTTCTGGACCCATGTTATTAGAAACGATTCATCTTATTTTCATTAGTAGAATACGTTTTACTATTTTATTTACAAATACGAAAAATTTTGAAACGCCCTGTATATTTTAGAGAAAAACTTATAGGACAAAAAATGTAGAAAATTCCATAGCGGTAATTTTTTGTTATTAATATTTTTACATATTTAATTTCGTTTCGAAGTTATGACGCATAATGTCATAATAGCTCCAGGTAAACCCCTCTTTCCCGTTAGACGATTTAATTTATTTTCATCTGGCTTCGTCCTACGACAGGAAAAAGCTTATATGCAAAATTTGGTATTATTTTCTTGTTTCGTTTAGACGCTATCGTGTTCACAGACGTACACATACACACACACCAGTGGCGGTTTGTCAATGGAGGCAAGGGAGGCTTAGCCTCCTCTCAAATTGTTGGACGGACTTGCTATTTATATTTCATTTTAAATTAGTATTTTTTCCAATTTTTATTTTTTTTTGAATTTGTTTAAAACAAAATTTAATTTAATAATAAAATTAGCTTAAGAACTTGACTTACGCCTGAAATAAATTCGAAATAGTACATATCCAGCGGCTAGCCTAAAGGCTTATCTTAGCTTATTAGCACAGAGTTAGGGAACCCAGAATTCGGTATTAAATCTTAACTCGCATCTTCTACGTTTGAGATACGTCATAGAGGCTACTGGTTAGTAAGATTCATAATCAACATGCGCGACTAACAGATGAATTGGGCGGTGTTATGCAGAAAGCTACCAACCCACATTTTTTTTTTTTTTTCAATTATTGAAGGTACGGAGCCAGTAAGGTTCATTATACATTCTGCTGAAAACATCCAAGCCACAGGATAACTTATTAATTTCTTCAGGAAGTTACCTCCTTATTTTTTTAATTTAATACTGTACTAATTGTTAATTATCTCGGATTTATGCAGACGTGGCTTGGTAGCTTTCTGCATAACACCGCCCAATTGTAAGTAATAAGCTTGTAATATAAGCGCATACTATTCTGTGTTATTTTACTAAATGTACGGAGATAGTAATTTTACATGCATATGAGGCTGGGTTCATATGCGTAGGCGTCTTATCAAAGAAGACTTTGCATTATTCATGCATAATATGTTCTAAATATAATCACTTGTATTGTAAACGTATAAAAGTGAAGTGCAGTATTTACAATGCAATTAAGAAAACAACAATTAATAAATTGACGTATTTAATTTTATAATCGACAGCGATGATTTTAAAAACGACTCTCAAACTATTAGAGAAGCGGTAGGTTTAAGACAATATTTAAATGAATCAAAATTTTGCTTTTTATTAGAAACTTTTTAAATTAATTTTTGAACAGACAGACGTAGTATTTTCAATTTTACAAAGTAAACTAACCGATATTAATTTCGCCAAATGTCGTTTAACAAAATTAATCGAAACTCTGCACAGATACCGTAGTGATGATTTGTATTTTGACAACATATTTAACAGTTTAGAGTTAAATTGCGAGCCGGCTCAGAAAAAACGAAAAACGACATTTGATTTAGTAACAAGAAATGCGTCAAAGTTATAAACAAATTTTTGCGGAAATTTTGGATATCGATATCGTGCAAATTGAAGTTATATTTGCAGACTTACATAAATTAAAATTTTTTGATCTATTAACATTTGCTAAATTTTCAGATTATAGGAAAAACTTTCCTCAAAATTTATTAGATAGTCTATTAGAGCAGTATCCATTTTTTGATCAAATTCAACTCAAAAATGAATTATCGGTAGCATATAATGACCCCGAAATGTTTGGACAATGTAGGACTCCATCAGAGATATTAGATTTTACTTTCAAAAATGATTTACACAGTTGTATGCCTGTAACATATAACTTTTATATGTGTGGTCGTCACCATACTGGTAACATCGGCTTCGGTTGAAAGAAGTTTTTCCACACTAAAACATATTAAAACTTACACTCGTAATACGATGAACCAAAATCGGTTAAGTAACGTCGCGGTAATGTCTATTGAAAAGGAATTCGTTACCTTATTGTCTCGAAATAATGAATTCTACGAGAATATCATCGATCACTTCGCGAATACTAAAAATCGCCGTACTTATACCTCTTACGTTTAAAGCTTTATAAATTTCGAATGACTTAAAATAATAGGTATTAATCTGTATATTGTACAGCATTTTTTCCAAAAAACACTCTGCACTGGAACTGGAACCATTTTTTCCATTGTACACAGTACTGAAGATAGCCAACGAGCTCGAAACACGTGTCTACCGCAGATTAAATAATATTTTATTAAATTTATTTTTTTTAAGTTTTATTTTATAAGGTAGTTAAACTGTAAAATTAGCCTCCTCAAATGGAAAAGTCACGAGCCGCCGCTGACACACACATACATACAGACATCCTTCCAAAAATGATAAAAATGGATTCAGGGGACCTCAAAACATGAACATCTGTCAAAAAATTGGGGGGTCAAATTTTGCCTGATAACAAAACTTTCCTTACCTAGGGGTTCGGAAAGTAAAAATAGTAAGTAGTAAAAATTTAAATACTTTCCTAAGAATTTTCTACAACGACAGAACTACCTTAGAGCAGCTCAAACGAAGCTTTAGCGATCGACATCAATTTTACACAAAATTCAAAGTGAGATATCACGGAAGCGCACCTTTAAATCGTGCTCTAATTGCTCTAAATTAAGGTTATGTAATACAAGATACAAGTAACCATAATTTTCTATACATCGCACAATTTTCAATACTGTGTTATTACTGTTAAGTAAACATATTGAACAAGTTTTCTAAGAAAATGACATTTTTACAGTATCGGCCGGTATTTAAATATGTTGTGTCGGGAGGTGGTTTGTTTACCAAATTTTCGGTACGATCGTTCTCGTGCAATTTAAATAATTCACGATTTTCGATATCAAAATTAAAAGATCTAGCTTCAAAAAGAACATTTACTAATTGGAATAGACTTTTCAAAACTATCAGGGTTGACGGACTAAAAACTCTTGACAAAATACCCCCAAGTTACGAACTAATTTATTTCAGCGGATTACAAAAATATCTGTTGGGCTGTCAGATAGCGTCGACGTTAATATTTATCGGTAGTGCAATACTGGTAGTGCAACAAAGCATTGTAAATAGTCCCAATCCAAAAAGGTGGTTGAAAAATCCTGCAAATTTCGAAGAGGAAATTACGTTATATGTAACATTTTCATCGTTTATATTGGTCGGTGTGGTGTTGAGCATAATTGTTCATAGAATGCCAATCAGAATTTATAATCATCCAGAAAAAAATCGATATGCATTCGTGTTCTATAATACTATACCGCTTAAACAAAGGACTATTATGTGCAATATGAAGGATATTTCAAAAGTAGAAGAAAGGGGCGTCTTACCATGGAAAAACAGCCGATATCTAATCAAAGATGAGCAAACAGCGATTTTCATGGAAAATTGCTTTCGACGTCCTGCAGATTTTAATATTATGGTCGGTTATCAAAAACATTAAGTTATAAATAATATATTTATACCTACCTATGTCGAAAATATATTAGGTGCTTGATAAATAAAAATAATAACTTATGAAATAATTCTGTTTATTTCAATCGCTAACAGTAAAATAATATAATTAACAATATTTGTAAACATATTAATTTTTAAATATTAAAAACTTTTATGAATTGAAATCAAGCCAAGAATTGAAAAAACTTTAAAAGTTTTATCTGAATTAAACACACTTTGTAATAACTTTGAGCACGGTTGTTGTTTTATATCGACCCCGATTATAAGGATATTTTGCATTAGGACATCAATAAAAACACTTTTGATTGTGGAAAATTTAGAGACGCCGACATTTTCGAATTCATGATCCTAAAAATTATTTATTGATGACCTTAATAATATGTAACATTCTTTAAATATATCATATACATTATTTGATATGTTGCTTAGGATTTGATATGCTGTAGGGGTCAGGTTCAAACTGTTATGAGACTGGCAATACATTAATAAGTATAAAATCATTCAAGACGGGACTTGCAACAAAGACTCGTGGTTTACAATAATATATGGTAATGAACAATCTGAACCAATGTATTTCCAGCCTTTAAGTGAAATGTTACTATAATGCAATTATGCCACATACGATTTGTTGTTGCTTTCTCGAATTTAAATCCTGCCCCAATGGATTTAGTTCAGATTACAAGTTAAATAATAGGTTCTCCCACCAATGTATAGTGTCATGGAAAACTTTAGTTTGAATCTCCATCATCACTATTTTAAATTAATATTGATCAACATGTTTAATGATGCACATAACAGTCTTGTGTAAGATAAATTTGTCAATTTTGATTATAAAATATCATCGAATTATACAAATAATTAAAAATGTAATAAGTGTACAGATACAGATCTTGCTACCATTCAAAAATAATTTTCTTAAAATAACATTCCACTTGACTGACAAATTATAAAATAGTTTTTCTGCTAAAACTTCCTTAATTATGTTAACAAATTTGTTCATAATAATAACATTCACTTACAACAAAAATTGACAATAATTTTTAAGTAGAAAAAAACGTCATGCTAAATAGTCCAATCAAGTATAAATTATACAAGTTTATAGCTTGATTTAAAAGTAAATTAAATAGTACTCAAAGTGAGCAAAATTAAACATCAGTGTTTTTTAGTAATGCTCTTTAGTTTTTAGTAAGACCACACTAAAGTAAAGCAGATGCTTACCTGTCAAAGCTTTACTTAATTTTTTCGCCACTTTGAGTACTAAATCACAACCTGTTCCATATTATAAATTAATGATGTATGTATCTTTATACATTATTTTGTACCTCGAACAATTTTAGTTTCAAAAGTTAAATTAGTATTTGAGTAACAAAATTAGTCTAATTTGATAAAATGCTGTTAGATATTTGAACTTTTAACGTTTTATCTTTTCTAGTAAACCATTATAAATTTTTTATTCTAATGTAACGATATAATATTAATTTTTCAAATATAATTTGTATATATAAAAATATTTAAAATGTTAACACTATTACACACTACATAATTTTATATATCCCATTTAGTTGTTCTTTTAAATATTATCACATAAAATATTCTTTTTCTATGCCCATTATATTCATCACCTACATTTTTTCATTAGGTACAATATTCTGAAAATCTTGTACCAAATTTGAATATCCTATATTAATTTAAAGAAGTAGCTATGACCTACAGAAGGAAGACCAAAATTCGAATGAAAAATACTATAATAGTATTTTATTAAATACAAAACAATTTTCTAATCTAACAAGTCATTCATTATAATTTTAATTACTAATTTTCAAAACTCCCTTGTTGCATTTTCAACATTTAATTATAAATTTACTGTTTAAAAAAATAAGATGTGGCTAATACACGACTATCGTATTAAGTTACTGCTATATAAATTTTTACTTTCCGAACCCCCTAGGTAACGAAAGTATTGTTATCAGGCAAAATTTGACCCACCAAATTTTTGATAGATTTTCATGTTTTGTAGGTTCCCTGAATCCATTCTGATCATTTTTGGAAGGATGTCTGTATGTATGTGTGCACGTCTGTTAACATGATAGTGTCTAAACAAAGCAACCAAATCATTCAAAAGCTTTTTCCTGCCGTAGCACGAAGCCAGATGAAAATAAATTAAATCGCCTAAATGGAAGGGGGGGGGGCTTACTTGAAGCTATTAGAAAATAGCTTTGAAACAAAATTAAATATGTAAAAATATTAAGAACCGAAAATTACCGCTATGGAATTTCCTATAAGTTTTTCTTTAAAATTCTAAAATGTACAGTGTTTTAAAATTTTTCTAACGTATTCTACTAATGAAAATAAGATGAAAAGTTTCTAATAACATGTGTTCAGAAATGCTTCGTTTGCAAGATTTGGCCAATCGAAAGTTTTTTTCTGCCTATTTTGGCAAAATATTAAAACTGACATTTTTCATCGATTTACTATAACCATTTTATTAAAAAATATAATATAAAAATTTACGTCTGTTCGGAAAGTCATGTCAATGGCCACATCAGATTTTTACAATATATAACCCGCCTCTTTTCAGTCGGGAGATACAAAAACATATAATATGTTTTGTTACCGAATGCCGATGTAAGTATGTACTTATGTTGATATATTATATCGGCATATCTTAGAAAAAAAATGTTTTAAACAAAGTTGTAAGAAATGATATTATTCCCCACACATAATGGAGGGCTGTAAAATCCAACTCATAGTTTAAGTAATTTAACATTTCTGATGTTATATTTAAAAGAACACCAAAAACTGCATGTTCACAACTTTAACGTGATATATATATTTTTCCATCACATTGTATCTTAATCATTGGCATATATAGGAAACTTCAACTTCTTGTCACAAAATATTTAAAAATAAAATTCAATTTATAAATATTAAATGCGTCAATAATAATCATTCTGAAAAATATAATCAAAATCAATTAGAAGATGGAAATCGATGCATGCTTGTATGATGATGATTTGAGCTATTTGAACGTAAATCATTGGAAGACTCCTGTAGTAATAAAAATAATATTATTAACAATATAGGCAACAATGTTCACATTTACCATTCTATTCCGAATACTAATGTGTATTAGTAATGAGCCCAATTCTAAATCGCTACTATAAATATTTTGTAAACATACACTTCTGTAACCGGTACGTAAGCAAGTTATCTAAAACAAAATACAATGTAAAAACGATGCACAGCAAATATTTGCATAATTTACCGGATAAGTGGATTGACCTACAAAATTTGGTTCACTAAATACATCTTCATCTTGTACCAAAAATCGCAATAAAGCAAATTCAGGATTGGCTACGTCAAATTCACAAATTTGGTTCCATATTGGATTAAAACCATTATCAGCTAGACATATTATTTTTGTAATAAATGCATAGATTTGTTACAATTTAAAAATACTTACAGACCGTTTTTGTTGTTAACTTTACGCCGGAATCAAATTCGGCACCTATAACTTCCACTTCAACTAAAGGACTACTCAAACCTTTTTTTGATTTGCTCAAATGTCTTGCACCAATAATTCGAATTGAGACTGTCATCGGTTCGACACCGATCAAGGTATTTTTGTCGTTTGGATCAAATTTATCTCTAAACATAAATTGTGGTTTAAGGAGATATCCACAATTACCGTTATCTCGAAATTTTGCCTGGTTTAATTGCATTGGTTTGTCACCCGTTTGAAAATTAAGTGCAACCATTTGTGATCCACAATTCCATAAATTTATAGGATTATAATTAGATGAATCTATTCTTTGTCCCTTTGGGTAGACCCGTGAAATTTGAACCTACATTACAGGTAAATTGTATTATGTGCTTACTTAAAAAATATAAACTTGGATTTAAACTCACTTGATGGTACTTTAAGAAAAATTTTGTTTCTTGATTGCATATTAGTTTTTCTGCTTTATTTTCAGGAAAGGAAGACATTTCATAAAATATAAACGATTGACGTAATCGATCAATATTGAACGTTACGGAACGACAATATATGATAAGTTGGGATATTTCTTGTGCAATTCTAAATGCTCTTTCCATTTCTCTATGTTGATTTTCTAATACGCTAGCTTTTCGTGCAGCTTCCGTTATGGCCATATACCATTCAACCGCCTAAAACCAAATAATATAACACTCTGGACGGAGTTGGACTACAATAATAATCCACATTATAAAGCAATAAAACTAAAACCATACCACGTCTTTTGACTGCACTGCAACGTTCAAAGGTGTACAAGCTGTAGATGTCACTATTCTTAATTCCCATTCCATATTAGGTCTTCCAGTGTTATTCATTTCAACAATTGCGCCGTTCATATCTAAACTTCCTTGCAGCATCGATTCTTCTGACTGTAGAAAAATAATAATTAAATCACGTTAATTTTTATCAATTAATTAAGGCTTAAAATTCAGCACCTTTTCCGCATATTCTGTTTTTATTTTGTTATATTTAACATGGATGTATGTGGTCAACTAATATGACTTCTTAATAAAGCAATTGAATCGGTGAGTGGAAGAACAGTACATGTACAAAACCTTCATTTCGAGTAAATTAAAAAAAACTATTGGGTATTATGTATTTTGATGCATTGTAAAGTTGTCGTATTTATGTTGCTCGATAACTTCATGTAAAAAAATTTGTAAAAATCTATTGTTAAAAGATATATGAAAAAAAAAACTGCGTACTTGTACTGTTCTTTCATTCAATTAAAAACGGGAAGGAAAAATGATTGAAAACTCCGTATTTTATATAGTTTTATTGTATTAACACAAATAATCATTGTTTACAATAATAAAAATCTTTATTCATAAATACCATTAGTAACTTTCCATGAAATAATGTGATAATAAAATGCCAAAATCTTTCCAGACACATATTACTGCAGAATTTTATTAATATCATTAATCTTTTTCTTTCATTAATAGGAACTGCTTCTTGATAAGCTTGTCTGTAGTGCGAAATAGTAAATTGAGTAATATTTTCCCTACCAATTGATTTTGATGTTTGTTTTATAAATGTGGGGCCACCAGTTCTTAAAAACAATAATATCCTTGTAATTAATAGTAGTATCAGTATATGGTTTGGCCTTTTGACAAGTTACTACCATTTTTTCAAATTTTTCAGTGAGATAAATGCGATCAGCTTTTCTTATAACGTTTTCTTTACGTTCCCAAAATCCCTATCACGGGGTAAAAACGAGTTGCCACAAATAGGAAAATAATGAAGAATCTTTTTGAATCATTTGGTAGCTATTAGGGTCATTAAAATTCTCACCATTGTATTATTGCGATTTTGCCCTGGGAATCCGTCTGAAAATATGTGGAGTATTGTTATTTCTGGAGGTATATATTTTTAAATATAATCCAAAAGAAAACTGCATACTTCATCAGGACCTTTGTGTGCCTGACCCTCATGGTAGGTTTTTCTAGCAGTATTAATGTATTCTTCTCCATGAAGACGAGCAATTTTCCTTTTGGTTTGTTTCCATTTTTCAAGTTGTTTTGTTCGTTTTTTTATAGATCTCTTAAGGCGGTATTAATAGACAAAGTGTTACTTACACTTACAAATTTACTTGAAAAATTAACCCCTTACTACTTGAGTAACTGATTTATTTCTTTATTTGATTTTTTTTATTTGATTTTCTTTACTGATTTATTTATCAATGCATTTCATCTTAGTTCTTTTTACGTAGTTTCTGAATTTCCAAGTGTTTTTGCCCGAAATGCGCCTATGCAATATAAATTTTTACCCTTAAGCTGGATTTATAGTTTGACGTACTGTAAACGTAGACGCACTGCAAAAAGATCGACTATAGAATTTAGGTACTCTTGTTTATAAATAAACGTAGACGCATGACGTAACGTAAGAGAAACGGACTGTAACGTAAGAGTTGGTCAACTTTCATCTTTTACAGTGCGTTTCTTACGTCCGACCAATCAAAAGAAAGAATTCTGTGTGTTTAATACATGTGTATATTTGAATTTAAATTATTTTACGGTTGCCTATGTTAGTAGAAACTACCATCCGTACATGTAATTTCACGATTTGTATAATTTGTAGGTTATGTTGAATCGTTGAATGTCACTCACTTTATATTCTATTATCACCTCTACGCATGCACGAAAATTCCGTTCCGTCGATTTATAAATTTGAAAATATCTTAGACCCGGTTTTACCACCTCTAGTCAAAGTGCTAGTTGACGCTTGACTAATAGTTGACGATCATTTTGCAACAGTAAAATGATCGTCAACTATTAGTCAAGCGTCAACTAGCACTTTGACTAGAGGTGGTAAAACCGAGCCTTAGTTTCTTACGTATCCAGTGCATCTACGTTTACAGTACGTCAAACTATAAATCCAGCTTTAAGTACGTTCTTATACTTAAGTAACGACTATGAATTAGAGTGTAAATAGTAGAAATAGAACCATCAATACACGTTTAACATTAATAAATTTGCTAATAACAAATAATTTTTTCATAAAATAATTCGACTGCAAAGCTACCTGTACGTAAGCTTATAAGAAAACGAATAAAATGACATTACAAATAAGAATGACTGCTATATTGCATTTTTATAAATAATTATTATTCTGTAATGCATCTAATGAGTGAGTGGTAAAACAGTACAAGAGCTGCACTTGTATTGTTCTTCCACTCAATCAAAAATGCATGGTCTTATATTAAAGACAGAAAGGCGGTATAATGTACGGTCATTTTGCTCATTGATAGATCTACGTATTACAATCATTTTGCACTTGTACGGCACTTGTACGGTTCTTCCACTCACCGATTCAATTGTTTGAATCATTACACAAAGCCTAGTTCTAAGTTTACATTTTTTTAGTATTAAATTTCTCGAAGAATCTGAATTGTAATAATATCCTTAACTACACCTTCTATAAAATAGAGTCCCCATTATCTGCACGCAGATTTTTAAATGGCGACAAATCACTTTTATAAGAAAAGATTTTAACTAAAATGTTTCTCTAAATCCAAACCTTCAAGCCAAAGGGGGGGAGGGGTGTTAAAAAAAACCGCTTTTAAATTTAAGTGATTATAGGATTTACGTTGCAAATACAATTAACGAAAGGAGTTGATTCGACACAGATTTGTTCAAGTGAGAACTTGTAATTTGATTGTAAATTACAAAGACAATCAATTTGACAAAGTGTGTTTCAAAAAAGTTTATTAGACTACGGTAGTAGTTGCGAATGAAATTTCTTATTTAAAACATTTTTTTGCTTAATTTAACTGTAACTTGAAAATCTGTAACTGAAAAATTAATGGTTACCATGATATGACCATTTTAAGGTAGAAATTTAAAAAAATTGCCTGTAAAAGTGCTACCTCCAGAGTTTTGATTTGGAAAACAGTTTTAATTAAAATATTTTCTTAGAAAAATGGCTTCTATCGCCGCCTAAATCTGCGTACATATTTGATTAAAAAGAAAATAATCAGTTATTTTTGTAACGCAATAAATTCACAAAATCAGGTTTTTGTCCAATTTATAAAACATGCAAAAATTATATATTTGTACCTCATTATCTCCATTTTCATGAAGATCCACTCTATCAATTTGCAGAACATAATTTGCAGGGAAAAATAACTGCCTTTTACCACCATAATCGCCTTTCCACCAGCCATGATTTGGATCTGGTTTAGTAACATTAGTAATTATTGCATGTTTGCAAAAAGACAATTCATCAAGTTGTTGAGCTTTATAATCATAAATCGCTTTAACGGTAACCTAATGAAATTTAAAAAAATTATAAAAACGCACGTTATCCTTTTTAAAATTTAAATACCTGAGGAGTTGAGAATGCAGTAGGATCCATATATGATGGAGATCCATTATAACCATTAATATCATCATGTTCCTAAAAATAGATAATAAAAAAGATTTTAAATAATATTTAGTAAAAGAAAACATAATGAGCAAGTACTGTGATAAAATAAAACGGTTCAATTCCATTTCAGGCATGAAACCGTAACGCCCTATCTAAAATAATGAATAAGGAAGGTGTTTGACCTTTTTTTACATTTCCTTAGTTGTATCATTTTAAAGAAGTAAATAACATTATTTTTCTAATGCTTTTTTTAACAAGTTCAACTTAAATTATAAATATTTAAATAATTACGTATAAAAAAAATAATCCACATAAAAATTCTTCACATTATACCAGCTTAGGATGTATAAAAAAGTGCATTATTCACCTTTCAGATTTTCATAGTTGATAAACATGGTAGGGAAACATTCTAAGAATATTAAAAAGAGATGGAATATTAAATAGGTCTGCATACCTGTCTAGGGTAGTAAAACTATAAAGGGAGTCACAGACAGTGATTTTAAATCTATTGTGAGAATGTAAAGTTAAAACAGGTTTTTAATGTAAATTCTTAAAGGGCAAAGCAAGTGAATTTTAGTACTTCAGGTGTATCTCTAAGGAAAAGTTGATTATTTTATTACAAAATGGTATTTTTAAAAAAGTGTTTATTTTTGGTAAGCTAACATATTAGTCAAAATTATTTTTTTAAGCAATCTATAAATGAATAAATAATTAACATTTACATAAAACATATTAACAAATTATTTCCATTTTCTACTATATAAATGTTTTAAATCTTTTATCATTATTAATTAATATTAATGTAAACAAATTTAGTCCAGTTGTATTGCAAATTCTTAAAAGCAACATCAAAAAAGTTGTATAAATTTAAATAAATGTATATACCTAGTTGTTAAGTAATGTTTGTATGTTAAAAATTATTGTTGATTTCAAAATATTTAAATTTATAATTTAACAGTTTTAATTCTTTTTAGATGTTTGCTACTTCTTTACTCGCCGAGAAAATATTGTCAAATTATAATTTATCTGAATATCAGAACCTGCAAAATAAATCGATAACTAGAAAAAACAAAACCATAGATAAATTAATTGAGGAACAAACAGATTTAATAAAACAAATTGTGTCTAATAGTAGAAGTAACATTACAGAACATCCTGTCACAACTACCAAAAAAGAAGTTGACGAAAAAGAATTAAAACAGCAAAAAGAAAAAGAATCAATCGAAGAATTAATAAGAAAATGTCAAAATTTATCTAGAAACGATCGTAATGAAGATGACGAGCAAGAAATTGTAAGCAAGCCAAAAGAACATAGTGATCGAATTACTACAGTTGAAGCATTTGGTCCTGTAATTAAACCACAATTTCTTGAAAATCTTAAACTACAAGCATTACAAAATATACATCTGCAACAAACAGAGAAAAAATTAAATAATAATTCTTCTACGCCAATAGAACTATCCAAAAATAAAACATTAACAAATGACAATTCACAGTTGGAAAATATACGATCACAATCTGTAGCAGAACAAAAAGAAAAATTGGAAAATAGTTCTACCATACCCTTAAACATACTTGAATCTACAACGTCAATAAATGATAATCAACCATTAGAAATTTCTTTTACCAACCAAGACAATGATGAATCGGAATCAAAACAACAATCAACAACAATTACAGAGAAACCCCAATTTGGAGAATATAATCGACAATTGCAAAATTACTTATTGCAATTGCCTATTCAATATGTTCAGTTTGAACCATACGTACTGCAAAAACTTGTACTCTCAAGTGGAAAAGAATTATTTTATTGGTATAAGAAGTATCCTACAATTCCTCAGTTTTTATCAGTAGCACACCAACAAATCCAAGAAGTACATCAACAATTGGCTACAAGTAATAATGAACAAAATCTTCCATTGCCAACTGTTGAAGTATCACAACAATCAAGTACTTTACAGCAACTTCCAAACAATCAAAACTATAACTCTCAAATGACCAAAATAGAAAAAGAACAAAATATTCCCAAATATGAGATTGAATACAACACAAAAAATAAACCTGATAATAATTTATATCGCCAGCAATTGAAATTTGTTATGTCGATGAGAAATCCTCCCGCGCCACCAAAAAATGAAGGATCTACATATCAACCACCCAAATTTGATGCGTATGCATATTATCCTAAAACCTTGCAACCATCGACTGTCAATGTTCGCATTCCTTATGTACCAACATATCATATGATAAAAACATTAAGTTTCCCAGGGAATTTTAAAAATAATAATCAATAACGGCTTTTAATGCAATAAATTAGAATAGGTAGAAAAATGTAATTTTTCCGGCCATAAATTTATAATTTATATTTTTAGTTTTAAATTATATAAAGTCTGACAATAAATTATACCACTGTATAAACAACTTGCACTACTAGTACTAATAATATCTACAACATTATTTCTTTTCTTACAAGATAATGTGAAAACGATGGTCGGTTCAGTGCAATTATGAATAAACTAATATTCCAAATTAACACTGCAAGTGTGGTTTATTATGAAAATGAAGTAGGTTTTGTAAGTATATTTTTAAGCGAGCTAAACTGGATAGTTAAAAACTTACCATTGCCATTCTTGTAACGGTATCCTCACTAACTGCGGAGCATAGTTTCACCTTATGGTACAATGCATGATGCTCGTAATAATTAATCATTTCGACAAGACTTTCAAATTCAACATTTCCGATTGTATACAATCTTCCTTCTAATTTTATTCGACAATGTTTAATTTTTTTGTCTGCCCTAAAATAAAAATTTATTAATATTTTAAATAAATCTTTTTTATAATAATTTAATTATGATATATTATATTGTGTTTTGTAATCTTAGTGTTAATGTAGGTACATGAATTTTAAAATTTTTGTAATGTCTTGTAAACAATTTAATTGTATACATAATTATATTCTTTACTAATTGAATTGCAATTTAAAGTAATAAAAAAAATAATGAACAAACTATATAATTACCTGAAGCTTATAGTGTAAGAATTGACATCATTTTCGCTAGGTCGAACTAAAAATGCACCCTCCATTTTTATTCTTTTTAAGACATCTTCGGACTGAGCTCGACTAGTATTTTTGTGATACCATTCTTTTCCTTCGTGTTTGTTAGGCTGTGGCACCGGTTCTTGAAGCGTAATTGAAAACTCGGCGGTAACTAATGGATGACTTCGGTAATGTGTAATCAAACTATACAAGCTATCAAAATATTTTGTATCGGTTAAGTAATATTTTGTTTGTTGTTTATCTTGCTTTGATTTAATACGACAATGATTGACAAATCCGTTTCTCCAAAAAGATAAGCAGTACTCTCCCACAAAAGTGACACTGGTTCGAACTAAAAAAGTGCCATCACCTAAATGTGAATACGTTCTCAACAAATGCTCCGCTTCTTCTCGACCCTTTGGTAGGCGACCGTGAAACCACTTTTCGGAAAAATGCAATTCTTCATTAGGAACATCACTTCTTGAGCGATTTAAACTGACATTGTCTTCCTCATCTTCAGATCTCTCCGATTCCTATAATTGAATGAGGTTTGAACAAAATTAAACAAAGTAAATGCAACAAATTACTTGATCTGGTTTATAACTATCGGTGTAAAATAATTTATTTTGAGTTAATACAAAAAAGTGAGGATTCCATTCGTGATCTACCGGATCTTCCACATACATAATACCATTTTTAATAGAACTTCTAAGATCCATTTCGCTACCATCGTTTCTAATAAGCAACGAATCCTCATCTTGACCTTCTGGTAATTTTTTGTGTTTTAAAATAATTTTCCGTCGTAATTGATAAGGTGAAGGTAATTGCTTTTCACTTTTCTCAGTTGGATGAATTAATAACATTTCGCCAAACACTTCCTAATAATTTAATGAATTGGGTAAGCTTTAAGAACATTTAATATTTTCATTATGCATACTTGCATGGCAGAGGCCATTTTCTTTTGCTGCGGTAAAGTACAATTATCTTCTATTGACAGTATAACTGGATATTCTGATGTAACAAATGCATGTTCTTTAATGGTACGAATTACATCCAAAAATTTAATTCGAGTAGTCAAGGTGTGGCCATGATAAATAAAAGGCATACCATCAGGTCCATCCCAACAATCGAGCTCTATACAACGACAGCCCATTCTTAAACATCTTACATATGCTTCAACAGAGGATTCGCTTGAAAATTGATCTCCGGTGAGGTACCTACGATGAAAGAGTAATTACTGCCATTTAATTGATAATAATTCTTTTATTTCTTTTTCTTTCTTCTTCCTATTACCTTAACGAGGGTTTTGGTGGCCCATCTCTTTCTATGCATGTGTGTTGTTTTCAAATTATTTTCACACGCATAGAGGACCTACTTGTTTAAGGTGAGCTCCGAACCACAGGAAGTGTAATAACGTATGAGTCTAAAGTAGCTGGACAAATTTCAATCGCATCAAATCATTAGTTATAATCTAGCAATCCTTTTGTTTTTTTTACTGTACCTTCTTTCATTTGTTTAATGTCAATTGAAGTAGTTTAGTTTGAATTGTCAATATGAAAGTGTGCGAACAGAATTTTTTGCGTAAACGCGTTTTCAAAATGCTTGGCCAGCAAAATAAAAGTCATGTTTTACATCATTTTATAAATGAAGGCTTCAGTCGAAGTACCATTTATTCGATAATTTCGAGATGTAATAACAATATTGGTCCTGAAAATAAAAAAAAAACCGGAAGAAAATCAATTCTAAAAAAATCTCGGCTAAGTTCCTTGAAGAAAGCTGCTGAAAACAAAATTGGAGTGAGTACTCGCATACTATCCAGAAAATTTAAAGTTTCACAAACTACAATTTGCCGAAATTTGAAAAAATTAAATGTGAAAAGGTATAAGAGAAACGTTAAACCAAAATATACCGATAAACAATTAGTGGACATACCCGGAACTCTGAGACAACATTTTTTATCAGGCGATACAGTGATCATTATGGACGATGAAAAGTACTTCACTTTTGCGAACAGTTGTGATGTTGCAAATAAAGGATTTTATACCACCGATAAAAATACAGTTCCTGATAATGTAAAGTTCATAAGAAAATCAAAATTCGAACCAAAAGTGTTAGCGTGGTGTGCGATATCAGTTAAAGGCATATCAAATTTTTTTATTCAAACCCAAGTTGGTATTGCTGTTAACACAAGACACTTATATAAAAAATTGTTTACCAAAAATGGTTAATTTTGTTAAAAGAAACCATAAAAATGATAAAATCATCTTTTGGCCAGATCTGCCATCTTGCCATTATGCAAAAAAAACCTTAAATTGGTTAGAAGGTCAAAATATACCGTTTGTGCCAAAATATGCGAATCCCCCAAATATTCCGGCAGCTCGTCCGATTGAAACTTTCTGGTCAATTTTATCGCAATTAGTTTATAAGAATGGTTGGGAAGCAACATCAGCCGAACAATTGAAAAAACGAATTATGTCCTGTGCCAAAAAAATTGATTTGAAAATGCTCCGGCATATGATGGAAGGTGTTAAAAGAAAAGTGCGAACAATTGAAGAAAATGGACCATTATGTTTTTAAAGTTTTTTTTTTGTGTTCCCAATATATTGTGCTTTATTAATAATTAATTAATTTTAAATTTTCTATAACCAACTTTTTTTTATTATCGTTTGAATTCTGTCCAGCTACTTTAGACTCAGACGTTACACCTCATTTCGAGATGGGCACTCATGGCAGTTTACCTCTGTGGTTTGCCATTGCCTGCCGGGAAGAGACGGTCAGAATAAAGTTCTTACCCTGCCCAGATTTGAACCGAGCATTTTGCATTAGCAGTAGACGCACTTAACTGCCAAAGCTATGACCGCCGCTCTTCTTTTCGACTACACAAATACACAAAAAATTCCTTTTATACTACTACACAAATATTTATTTACTTGTTAATACATAATAATTTAAATATTTGCTAGTAGCTAGAAAATTGACTATAATATACAGCTGTGATTATGAAAATAGCAGTATCATAACTTAAAAAAGTGATTTTTCTTTTTTGCTTGTACAAAAGTTGTATGGTAAACACATTAACAATATTTCAAGAAAACGACAAATGCAAATGACCCAAACAATTTGTAATTACTAATTGCATATAACCAATTTGATATTTTACAGTAACATTAAAATAAGAGTGTTAGATTTATGGGTAAGGGCCAGTTTATCAATCTCCAGTTCGTATCCCTTGTAAATTTATCTGACAGATAAGTATGAATATCAGTTGATCAATGTTCAGTTAGTATTTATTTGTAGAATAAATTTAGTTACCTGTAAGATATTTAGTAGCCGGTCAAAGCTGCTAATAAACTACTTGAAGGAGCTAATTAGAATCCGACCATTCACCATTGTATCGTTTTGAACTAAACAAAAGCATCGTTTTGTTTTGGTCCATGTTTTATACTCATAACCTTAAATTATATTTCCTAGATAAAAATAAGGGGTCATCCATTAATTACGTAAGGGTTTCGGGTGGGGAGGGGGTATTGGATATCTTACGGACTTTTACGTAGGGGGCGAGTCCGACGTATTCCTTACGTAAGTTTCTTAAAATATTTTTTTAAATTAATTATACCCGTATACAACTGGCAAAACGGTTGCGAAGAATTATAAAATATATTATTATCATTATTACTATTTAATTGTGTTATTGGATCTATATTCTTATCAAACACGAAATAATTTTTGCTTATCGTCTCTTCACTAAGGGGGGGTCATCCATTACTTACGTAAGGGTTTTGGGAGGGGGAGTATTGGATATCTTACGGACCCTTACGTGAAGGGGGGAGGGGTCCAAAATTACAAAAATCATCCTTGCGTAATTAATGGACGGCCCCTAAGAATTTATCACGAAATCATAACACCAATAGCTGCTCTTGTGCCAACATGAAATTAAAAAAAATCTGATGTGACAACACATTACTTTCCCATTTAGTAGATTCCACTTTATATTATATTAAATATTAATAAAACAGATGTTAACACAAAACAATTTTTAACTCGATAAAATACACAAATTACTTTGAGATATCAAAGTTACGAAATTTAATTTGTAATTTAACATGGTAACTCATATTTTTTAAAAGCACTTATTTTATATTTTCATTTTAACAATAATTATATAACATGTTTGCATTGAAAAATTTTTAAAATTGACATTTTCCAAAAAAAATTAGAAATTTGCGGAATGCCGTGCCGTCTATATGCAATAAAATTTTAACTATGGGCGTAATGACGTCAGAATTAATTTTTTATAAGTAATTAAAAAATTCGTTGGTATTAACTACATAATATGGTAATAAAAGTAAGTTAAAATATTAAATTATAGTAATGAACAATACAAATCACTTTGACAGATCAAAATTATCCAAGGCAAACCATATTTATTTAAATAGCCCTTATTTTATTTTTGCATTTTAACAATAATTTAAGAGGGAAATATCAAGTGTGGGGTATCAAAAGATGCGGAAAAATAATCTCTTTCGATTGATATGATTTTCAATCCCATATGTTCCACCGGCAAGCGGCAATGCTCTTTAACAATTTTCATTCCCCTAAAAAAGGGGTTAAAAATGGACGGTTTTCAACCAAAATCTAATCAGCTCTTTAGACAGCTACTTCAAACTAGTGTATAAAATTTCAACTCAATCGGTGCACGCGTTTGTCTGAAAACGTTGACGAGAAAATCACCACACATCACACTTCATA
Organism: Podabrus alpinus; assembly: GCA_932274525.1. NCBI lineage: Eukaryota > Metazoa > Arthropoda > Insecta > Coleoptera > Cantharidae > Podabrus > Podabrus alpinus. Next base: position 90,332,650 of record OW026451.1, read on the forward strand.
CTTCATACATCACACTTCATACTTCATACATCACACACACATCCGGACATCATTCCAAAATTGGTCTTAAACAATTCGTATGGGCTCATAGACCATGGGAAAAATGCTAACTCAAAATTTTTTTTTAACTCGATAACAATACTTTCCTTTACTACGTAAATGGGAAAGTAATACTATATTTTATAATACTTTATTATTTTTGTAGCAAGAATAAAACGAAATTTCATCACAAAACTAATAATTTTTAAGGAACAACGTTTGCAATGATTTAATTTATAATTATTATTTTAATTAAAAATTATGGTCAGGTATAGGCCTGATTTAAAAAAATAATTTAATTTCTTGGGAGGATTCCTCAATTTTCTCCTTTGAGAAAATGCACCAATTTGGTAAAATGTGGGTAAAATTAATTCGAAAATGTTGACTCAAAATGCGTTTTAAAAGAAAATTAATAACAGAATATGTTTATTCAATGCTATATTAGTGGAATAAAAATTTTAATTTTTGTTTCATAGTTGATACACAATCGTGCGATATTGCCATGCCGTTTTGGATTTGCTATTCAAGCATTTCATACGATGGATTATTTTTCTTCTTCTTTTTATTATATTCAAATTTTCTGAGAAGTCTGTTTGAGCATATTTCTTGCTTCATATAGTTTTTTATGAAAATGGTGAGATGCGTTTCTATGCTATGGTGAAAAGTATGAGCTAATTAGTACTTTTCATAGGCTATACAATGTAAAAGGACCTAATTTTGAAGACGATATCTAATTCTCTAAATGACCAAAAATTTTGAAAGAAATGTTTACGCATGCATGGAACAATAAAAAATAATAAGTAGTAATAATTTAAATACCTCCCTAAACATTTTGTACAACAACAGAACTACCTTAAGTAGAAAATCTGCATTCTTGCTTTGCAGTCAAATGACCTAATTTTGAAGATGATTATCTTATTTTCTAAAAGGTTAAAGATTTTGAAAAAAATATTTTCGTATGAATGGAACAGTAAATAATAAGTAGTAAACATTTAAATACTTTCCTAAGAATTTTGTACAATAACAGAACTACCTTAACCACAGCATTAAAATGATTGATCAACCCGTTTTACTTACCAGAAAGTTCATACGGCAAGTAAGGTTATTTGTTAGGTAACTACTGACACTTTTACTTGGACCTTGATAAACTGGCCCTAAGTAATACGTGGGAAAAATGGTGTTATTTTATAAAATTGATGAAAAAAATAAGTTTAGTACTCTGCCCTACTAAGGAAAAACACTGTATGTGCATTTTTTGACTATTTTGAGTTAGATGCATTTTCTTAACTAATTTTTTTTCTTCTTTCCATTGCACGGAAATATCTCAAAATCGTTATTTTGTACATACGGTGTTCTTTCTAAGTACTATCTACATAATATGATAATATATTCTTTTGAAACTAATAAAAACAATTTTGTATTTTTATTTCTTTTAGAAAGTGGGTCACTGTAAACATTGCACTGCTGAAGAATGAAGTTTAATGTTAAAGTTAAGGAAAGAAGAGAAATTTTATAAGGATATTTAAAATATGCTTTCATGGTTTCACGTTTACCAAAAATGATATCTAACTTTATTGAACGACCAGATAAGATAATAGGAAAAGAAACACAACACAAGTTGTTAGAAAAATTATAAGACTTGCCAAAACAAAATTTGTTTACATCGGCCAAAGAAGTTACAAGTTAGTTAAATCTGTCAGTAAGAGACGAAGGCTATTAGAAGTAAAATTAGCCACACATGGCATCAAGAAACAGTCGCTTTTTACAAAAAAACATTTGTTAAAATGTTTGGAATTTGTAAAAACCTTGTTGTATGGCCTATTTTGTAAATGGCGTAATATAATATGTATTCTCGACAGATGAATCAAAAATCTATTTTTTGTGTGGCATTGGTTTCCGACTATGAGTTCGATGTCCACCTAATATAGAGTATCAATCAAGATACACGGTTAAACATGGTAGGTGTGATATTAAACACAGGAGATGTTTCTCCTGCTATGGTGTGGTACATATCGTCGCCTAGAAATCAAAACCTCGTATCACATATTGCTGTTCTTCAGAAAGTACAAAAAACTATTTGTATAGCATAGATTTGATTTAAAATAATTAATGTAGACCGATGAGCACTTTTATCAGAATAAATAATTTAGGCACAAAATAATAAACTACCTAATAAATTACAAACCAGCTAGTTTGTAAACACTATGAGTTAGGAGTTATGAGTTGGCATTATGAGAAACGAGGTTTTGAAATTTGGGTAGAACAAGCGTAATTCGTTTCTTATCGAGATACGAGGTATTGGCTTCCATGCTAAACAAGTTCCTAAAGGCCGAGAAACATTTAACTCAAAACAACCAAAATTTGAGTTACGAGGTTTTGACTTCTAGGTGACGATATGTACAAAATTTATGGAATCATGGATCAACATGCTTATATTACTATTTTGAAAAAGATGATGTTATAGTACGGCGTAAAATGGGGTTTGTGTTAATAAAATCGGCCTGCTCAGTTTCCTAACCTTAATGAAATTCTCTATATAGAACAGAAATAATTTCAGGAAAGCTGGAAATCGTTTCATTTTAAGTTTGTGGTCAACATACTAAGTTTTCCCTATCTAACGAGGTCTGTGTTCGACGCCATATTCACATAACTGTATGCAATAATAGCATTGAGTATAAGAATTTAGTTAAGAGACGCAACGACATCGACCAAATGCGAATTGTACATCCCTCTTACTCGAACAACAATCCATCCTCTTTCATCTTTACTCCCCTGCCGTCCCACGTCCTAAAACTAATCCTATCGACAGGTAGCGCGCTTTGATTACAGCGGACGACTCTATGAACTTACTATGTCAACCTCTTATCCGTTATCACTGTTTTAAATTACTAGAATAAAATAGTGCACATTCGTACATTTGAAAGAAATTGTATTTATTCCTTTTTATTGTTATGTAGGCACTTTAAATAATATAATAATTATGCATTGCAATATTTTCTTTACAATGTAAAGTATAAAATTTTGAAAAATTTGTCAATTTATAAATCCGAAATTTAAAAATAATAACAAACTATTGAAATGTTAACTTTGCAAGCAGAAAAATAATGATTTTATCTTCAAGCAGTATTAGTAACTTAGCGCATTTAAAAAATAGAAGATCGATCATTGCATTTTATAATTTATTGCAGTATTTCCTTATTTTGTGATTTCGATAATTTTTCAAAAATTATTACCAAATTGCTAGAAGAATTTACGTGAGGGGTCATTCCATCTCAAATCGACTGAAGAATTTACCTGACCCCCACCAAATTTGACGAAACTTGGTACACACCATCTTAGTAAGAAATAAAAAATACAAATTTAAGGATTTGTCCAAAAGGGCATTCGTTTCGTTGTTTTGGTCGTTCAAAATGTCAAAAAGTTGGTGTGTAGACTTGTAGGAAAACGGCTGTAACTTCGTCCACGGTGATCTAAATTTAAAAATTGTTCTGTAATAGTTATTTACATAAAAGTCAGGAAAATGACATATTACTGACGAGGGGCAATGTTGAAATACGAGGCACTTCGTGCCGAGTATTTTAGAGCTCCGAGTCAAGTGAGATATTTTACTGACATGTTTTGTATTAAATTTTTCCGAAAATCGTAAAAAATCGAAATTTAAAATCGAAATTTTAAAACACTAATTGAACGACATTTGTTGACATTGACATTTGTCTATTTTATTTTGTTATTATTAACCTTACTAATTATTACCGGACTAGTCAGTAAAGTTCAATTTCCCTGCGCGTGCATAAGCAGGGAAATGTTGTTTCAATGACGATTTCCGGAAAAGGTAAATGAACGTTCTATCCAAATATTCAATCACATTTTAATTTTTCAACCCCTAACTGGATTAATTTTATAATATTAACCCTATTTCAACCCCTATTTAAAAAACGATTCTTTTTTTTGTTTATTTTTTTACTGTTTGTTTGTGCAATTATGCTGAGTATGTGTGCCAAATTTTATCATGGGATCTGCAAGGGTTCGGTTGCTAAAAATAAATTAAAAATATGGAATGCAAAATTGAATTTTACAAAATAATGTTTGGCAGTATAAATATACAGGGTGTCCCCGTGACCGTGGAGAACCTTTAAGGTGGTGATAAAGGACACTTTTCTAAGACAAATTTTCAAGTAAAATTTTTGCCCAAGTCCAAACCCTTGGGGGGTACCTCCCTTTAAAGCAATTTTTTGAATTTCTGATTTAAAACGGCCATAGCTCCGATATTATTAATTTTTTAAGGTTAATGGATTAGAACTTTTTTAAAGATCATTCGCTTGTCTATAAAGTAGGTTATAACTACTTATCGTCTAGAATCAACGGATTTCGAGTTATAAATTAAATTAAGGGAAAAAATGTTTAAAAAATTCAGGATTTTATTTTTTTAATTTCTTGTGAACCCCGTATCTTTTAAACGAAACGTCTAAGAGAAAAACTAACTGCTCAAACCGGATAGGGAATTTAACGGGCTACAACTTTCGTCAAATAAATTTTTTTGGGCAACCAACCGTTTTCACAGAAACTCTGAAAATAATGAACAAGGTGTAGGTAAAAAATTATAAATTCACATAATTACGAGTAGTACTAAAAATCTCAATTTGATTTATAAATTTATAATTTTTTTTTTTAAATTATTTTTCTTTATAAATTAAATTTATAAATTTAATTTATAAATTGATACCCGCCTTCCAAAGCAGTTATACCTGTACAAACCTACAGGACGGCGTAGTGTCGGAAGACTGAGAAAAAGATGGAGGGACCAATGATTGATGGTGTCGTAACGGGTATACTTACCTAACACGTGCAGAAGAAGAAGAAGAAGAAGAATTAAATTATAAAAAATTTATAATTTATAAATCAAATTGAGATTTTTAGTACTACTCGTAATTATGTGAATTTATAATTTTTTACCTACACCTTGTTCATTATTTTCAGAGTTTCTGTGAAAACGGTTGGTTGCCCAAAAAAATTTATTTGACGAAAGTTGTAGCCCGTTAAATTCCCTATCCGGTTTGAGCAGTTAGTTTTTCTCTTAGACGTTTCGTTTAGAAGATACGGGGTTCACAAGAAATTAAAAAAATAAAAACCTGAATTTTTTAAACATTTTTTCCCTTAATTTAATTTATAACTCGAAATCCGTTGATTCTAGACGATAAGTAGTTATAACCTACTTTGTAGACAAGCGAATGATCTTTAAAAAAGTTCTAATCCATTAACCTTAAAAAATTAATAATATCGGAGCTATGGCCGTTTTAAATCAGAAATTCAAAAAATTGCTTTAAAGGGAGGTACCCCCCAAGGGTTTGGACTTGGGCAAAAATTTTACTTGAAAATTTGTCTTAGAAAAGTGTCCTTTATCACCACCTTAAAGGTTCTCCACGGTCACGGGGACACCCTGTATATTTATACTGCCAAACATTATTTTGTAAAATTCAATTTTGCATTCCATATTTTTAATTTATTTTTAGCAACCGAACCCTTGCAGATCCCATGATAAAATTTGGCACACATACTCAGCATAATTGCACAAACAAACAGTAAAAAAATAAACAAAAAAAAGAATCGTTTTTTAAATAGGGGTTGAAATAGGGTTAATATTATAAAATTAATCCAGTTAGGGGTTGAAAAATTAAAATGTGATTGAATATTTGGATAGAACGTTCATTTACCTTTACAGAACAATTTTTATTTTTAAATTTAGATCACCGTGGACGAAGTTACAGCCGTTTTCCTACAAGTCTACACACCAACTTTTTGACATTTTGAACGACCAAAACAACGAAACGAATGCCCTTTTGGACAAATCCTTAAATTTGTATTTTTTATTTCTTACTAAGATGGTGTGTACCAATTTTCGTCAAATTTGGTGGGGGTCAGGTAAATTCTTCAGTTGATTTGAGATGGAATGACCCAATATGGACTTTTTGTATAATGTATTTTATAAATTTGCAATTGAAACATTAATTTTTCTATTAATTTCTGTAGTACAATACCGCTTTCATAACGCAATATTTTACATAAAATTATGTTAAAACGAAATTTTTGTTTTGAGTTTTAGTTTAAATAATGATTTAGTGCCTATTTAACAACGTGTCTTATTTTGTTTTGTATTATTTGGTACTTTTTAGTATTTCCATGATTCCATGTATTTCGAATATTTAATTAATTTTTTTGAGTATTATATCTTCTAAAGAAAATATTACACATGTAAATTTTATTCAATAAAGTGCTTAAATAACAAATAGGAATAAATATAATTTCTTTCAAATGTAGGAAGGTTACTTTTATGCAAGTATTTTTAAAACAGATAAAAGGTAATTGTGCACCACATCTTATCATGCAACTATCATGTTTCTTATCAACTCTACCGTCCACGGTACGTTGACAACATACGAATGCAACGGAGTTCTGCAATAGAATGACCGCGAGATCTCACGCGAAAATCTCACGGTCTAAATTGAAAACATCGAGTAGCGCCATCTAGTTGTCGCGACAATTTTGTATTACATTAATTTGCATAAGGTTGCGCGTCTTAATAAATTCATTCAGTCAACGATAATAGTCTAGTCATTATATAGTATGTCGCAAAAATATTTCATATTTTCAATTTTTTTATTTAAAAGCTTTTAATTTGACACCGGAAAGCAGTCCCTATGTTTTTTGATATCAGACCGGAACAGATGTAAATTTCTTGGAAAAATGTCCCCAAAATCACAATGTTGTGAAAATCGGCAACAATACTGCCAACTTGGATTCTATTATTATGTTAGTCTAGAAAGACGGTTTCGATACAACACCAAATGTATTCCCCATTACTTCTATATTACACTAAAATGCAATTTCGATAGAACACGAGTACTCTTAGTATAAGGTTTCAATACAACACGAAATGGATTCCTCTGATTTGTAATATATCTAGGTTTTACTTAACACAATTTCAATATTGTATAGTCTATCCTAAGATATATTTATAGTGAATTAAAAAAGTCTTTGTATCATATTAACCGGATATAAAAATGTAAACACTGTGCAAATTACATATTATATATACCTGCATATCGCAATAATTTGCACAGTGTTTACGTTCTTATATCCGGTTAACATGATATAAAGACTTTTTTTAATTCTTGAGATCTCGGGGTAGACTATGCATTACAAATGAATCATGTTATCCAAGGGTTACCTGCAGTTTAAAAACGATCAACTTTGAAGGCCCACAGCTAGGGAACTATTAGTGCTAGACAGACAGTTGTACACTGTAATTTCTTTCAACTGAGAACTACTTTTGCGTCATCAGATAAACAGGAAAAAATCTACAGGAGTCTGAAAACTACAGTTTATGGGCAAAAATCGAAAAAAAAAGTTCTTTGACGAGCTGTATCTTAGAAACTTCTCTTCTTCTTCTCTGTGTTTTATCAATTTTTTTCAAATTAGTTCTATCGTTTCTAGTATAAAAATTGTTTCAACCTTACATCTCTTGTTGCATCTTTACCTCCTACTAAGAAAGTATCGCTAAATTCAAATTTGGTATGGAAACAAGAATTCCATAAATTGAAGTTGGAAAAAATGTTCCACGGTTTGTTTTCATTACCAAGAACGAATATTTTCATCAAAGATAATAGGAAAAATCTAGATGAAGAAATCTCAACTTCCAATTGCATGAAACTTAATTGAAAAAGCGTTATAATGGATTAGGACTACAGGGTAATTCACTTAAAAAAGACACGCTGCAATACTCGACTGTAATGTGGCGTGGAAATGAGTATATTTGTATCAAAAAGACTATAGCTCAGAAAAGATTGATGTTACAAAAAATATGTTTAGATCCTTTTTTGTCAAGTATTTTGTCTTGAATAATATTGATAATGACTCACTTTGGTGTAAAATCAGTGTTTATAGCGATATTGGCGAAAAATCTTATTTCGTCGTCTTCTTTCCAATATGGCGTCAAACGTAGAATGGGGAAAATTTAGTATGTCGACTACAAACTTGAAATATAACGATTTTTAGCTTTGCTGGAATTATTTACAAATTCAAAAAATATAACAAGCTGACTGGACTATAATAAGATAGTTTAATTATAAATCGTTAGGGTCAAACAATTTAGCATATAGAATACTTCAATCAGTACATGTGCCTTTGCTAAACTAAATATTGATCGTTACTTTGAACTATTATTAAAATTCACCAAAAATATGTAAACATTCAAATAACGCAACTCTAATTTTAAATAGCCCACTCATTTGGAAGTAAACAAACTCTATTTATACAGATTATTATTTTGCATTTATAATAAAAAATAAAATATTTTTAATTTGGTTATATTATCAGCAAAAATAAAATTTTGAATTAAAATATGCATAACTTACGTATTATGGGAAGAAGATATGTAATAGTGTGCCAAAGGTCTCGTCATATCTTGATAAACTATGTCTTTAGAAGAATTCCACAAATCATTTTGTTTGGAAAATAAAAAATCCAAAAACTCGGATAATGTAAAATAAGGTTCGTGTACATCACGCTGGTGATCCTAAATCATATAACAAAACAATGCAGGCGCCTCTCAATTTACAAATAATTTATGTTTACCTTTAAAAAGTCAGCTATAAATTCGGATATTTTCCTTTCATCATTTCCCATTTCATCGTGTTGTTCTTGAATTAAGAAACTTTGAAATTCTTGTAACGTTACAGTTTTACAATTAGCAGAATACAATGTGTACCTATCGAAAGTTTCGTGAATGTTCTAAAATTTAAATTACATTAAGCACTATAATAATCATTAAATTTTACCGCTTCATACATTTTCATCAAATATAATTTTATGATATAAAGTCGCAAAATCGTCAAATCCGATTTCGCCTCTCTTTCTGGTATCGACTTCATTAAAAATTTCTCGTAACCTAGTAGTTGACATTTTGTAATTAAGTCTCGGTAAGAATCCCTTTACTTCTTTCAACGAAACTCTACAATTTAAAAGCTGTTATGAAATACATACAAAAATAGTTTGGCATAGTTACGTTTCTCTTGGAGATTCCATTGCGTAAAATTCTCTTCTAAGCCAAGTTTGAACTTCTAGAGGATATGGATTATATATATTAACAAGATACTTTAGGCCTTTTGTCCATAAATCACATTCTTCCGCCGAAAAAGCTAAAACATTAAAGCGCCATTGCAAATTTTTAACTATCGATCAACTTGGAAAGGTGGAATCAAATTTAATTTTTATCTTTACTCACCACCAATACTTAAAGTTCTCAATTTAAATTCAGAACCATAAAATATTACAAAGCATTGTTTAATATCAATTTTTTTTGCACTATCTGGCGTTTTATCAAAGTCTTTTGAGCATTTTCCTGATCTAATTTCTCTAATTTGGCGTAAATCTACAAATCCATCGTATGTCAGCTTTGAAATTGTGCCAGCTTTACTCCACACAATTTGCCTTGTCTCTCTTCTTATTGCTAATGTTTTGCTTTCGAGTTTCTTTCTCCAAGAAAATTTTGTGACTAGGGTGCCACGTTCCAGTTGGCTGATAATTTGTTCCATTTCTGGAATATAGCCGGTACTGGACAATGACGAAAATGATCCATTAGAAACTCCAAACATTTTTAAGGCTGCAAGAGAATAAAATATCGTTAAATAACAGTAGGTAATTAAAACTTTATATTAGCATAACATGACGCAAATTATTTTTCAAAATTAATATTATCTTTTTCTAACTATTACATCTAACGTAAAGTGAATAACGTACCTACATAAAATTAGAAAACATAATCGACTCAATTGTTATACTAGCTCAGTAATTATTGTACATAACATTATCGTAGCAAATGGGTTCTATTAACAAATTGACTTTTAAATCAAATTTAAAAAATTGTTCGTCATTATAAATTATTCTAAATAGCGTAATTTTTAAAAAGTAACTACAATAATGTGAATATTAAAAAATTAATAAGTAATAAATAGAGCAGGAAATTTACAAATAAAAAACTCACCTTAAATTATATATAAAATAAATATAAGGTGTTGAGCATAAATTATTATTTACATGTTTATAGAAACTCTTTGTTGTGTCTAATAATGCGGGTTAAATTTATTATTGAAAATCACTTGAAAGCATAAAAACAATAGAGGATATACATATTACGGCGAAAATTTGACAAACCATTAAAAAATGTGTCAAATAAATTCAATGTTTACGCTGGAACGTCGAAGCAAAGAACGTCGAAGGTCGAAACCAGTCGAAACTCACGAATATGATCAAGGGTACCATCAGCATCATCAATAAATTTCAATAACACATAAGCAGTAAAATAAAATTGGTGGTAGATTAGTATTTCAGTTACAAAATGCAAATGCAATTGTAAATAAATTACAAATTTCAGAATTATAGCAATTTATAAAATTTAATGTGGTTTATAAGAACTCAAAATGGAACTAAAACGTAAAAAGAAAAGCAGTTGGCATTTCTGTATTATTTGTTGGGTTCACTGGGAGATTAAATTTTATTGAATCCTTTCAAATTTTGCATCGCATGTGGCAAAGTAGTTGAAAGTTGGATGATGCAATAAAGTGAATAATCGCACTCTTGTATTTTAAATATTGGGAAAGATAATTTTAATCTACAATCGTTTATAATCACATAAATTACGGTTTTATTTGTGTGAAAATGACCGAAGAAGAAGCGGTAAGTGTAAATTGAATATTCAATTTTTTGGTTATATTCCAATAATGTCCAAACTTTTCGAGGTGAAATTAAATTTTACAGTTTAATTCGTTTTCTTTCAATCACGATTTCTTGTATTTTATTTTCAAATCAATTCTAGTTGATTTATTATTGATGGTTTAATAAAACCTCCGGTTTATAAAAATAGCACATTTTTCAAGACGGTATATTATAATGAACTGAAATTGTCTGCTTTGGTTACTAAAATTTGGTTAATTATTTTGGTTCTATTAAATTTTTGTATCGAATTGAAGAAAATTTTGTCAAAACAATTAGTGGAACCCCCAATTACAATTTAAGTTCTAATAATTGTAGCTGTTACCTTTGTTTTGGGCCACATCTTTGCACAAATGGCTAAATTACATCAAATAAAACTAATTTTTGTGATTTCAATATGAATTTGATTTTACTTACATATTATTAGTAACAAGTTTCAAATTTACAATTACAAACCACTCATGTGGGAGTATTGAGTGTTTAATTTGCTAGATTTGATTGATTTTTTTAATGCTTGAGAACATGAAATTATTCCTGAATTTCATCATACTATTGCTTTGCGTATATAGTTGAAGTGGTTTAATCTCATAAAATTTAGAAAGTCTAGGGTAAGAAAAGGCGAGGTTTAACAAAACTAAACTAAGATTTATACTTCATAAAATTGACAAACAAATAAATATAATATGAACTCCGTAACATTCTAGAGGCAGTCAAAAATTAAATTAAACAGTAATTTTTCCCGAGGCAGTGGGTTCACATTTTGAGTAAAAACCTAACCTGTCGGTGGTTGTGCTAGGAGCAATTAGTTCACAGTTTTTTATGAAAGACTGGTAATCTTGTATGACTAATAGTGCCTGCACCTCAACCGATTCGGTCGGGCCTACAAGTCGTCCTGCACACAAGTTAAATAAGGATACGACTATTGTGTCCTTGTTCAACTCATGTGCAGGATGGCTTGTTGGCTCGACCAAATCAGATGGTGTGTAGGCACTATAAGAGAGGCCCCGTCTACTTGTGTCTAGCTGAGTTTTAGACTTTCCCTGACTATATATTTACCTAGCCGTAAAAAGTTAGTCACTTCTTTGCCATCTGTGGCCTATGTGTCATGTTGTGTATTAAAGTGTGAGCATTTCCCCGAGGGATAAATCACGATCAAAAATTGTGTAAACCGGATTACTCAAGACTGCCTCAGGCTTTCCAAAACTTCCTCAGACTAGCCGACTATATTGAGCCACATTTTTATTCTTGCACTACCTCATGTGTATATTTAAATGCCTTACCAGATTTCTCCCGGTTAACTAGCCAGTGGATGTGAGTGTGGATGATAATTTAGAACCTCGAATTTTCTTAGAAATCATTTCATAAAATGCATGCTTTTTCAATAAATGGTCTTGAATTTTGTATAGTAACTTTTTGTTTCTACTCAAATGTATCTACTCCGGTTTTTTAAACGGTTCCAAATACTGATCAAAATTTTTCCACAATAGTGATTAAGTTAGTTTTAGTGAAACTGCCAATTTTAATTCTTTTGTCATCATGTTTAATGTTCGAAAGGGTTATTATATTTCCAAAACTGAAATTTTAGGTTTAAATTTAGAAACTGTGGAATTTCACACTTAGTTCTTTGACAATGTTTTCGACTAAACCATTTTTGTACACAGTGGTGCTGTACAGTAGGCGCCGGTTATTATGATCACGGATAATGAGATCAATCGAGTATTGAGATCACTTTTGCGAAGAACTGGCCGGCCGTATATGACTGCATAGAAAAATCATCGTGTATAGTGATCAAAATTCGGTTCATGCAATCAAATATTTGTTAAAATGCTGCAAATGCAGGAAAACGTTAGAAGTTTTACAGCGCAGTGTTCCGATTTTCAGAAAATTTAAACTTTTTATAAACAATTTACCCCGCGAAAATTATAGACAAACAACAGCAGATAGCTGTTTTTTTATACCATTAAAGGAATGTTATCCTTCTTTTTTCAAATTTTTTTTTAAATGATGTTTTTAAATTAAAATTAGTGTTCTTTGATATTTGATGATTTTTTGTTAATACGAATGATTGGTTATCTATAAAAATAAACTACACCTTGAATTCATAATTTAGTGCGTATATCTACGGGGATCGTGGAGTCGAAATTTTGCACACCCGCGTGGTTCGACGAGGATTGAACGGGAAAATCCGTTTTTCCATTGGACATGACGGAGGGGGCGAAATGGCGGTACAAAGTGGTCGCAAAATTTTAGAATTCATTTTGGAGAGTTGAAATTTTGCACGCGGAAGCGTGTGAGGCAGGTTTTTCGTCCGATCGACCTCAAATTTGCGAGATGGGTGGAGGCGGCGAAAATGGACAATCTGTAGCGCCAAATTTTCGAATTAGCATTGTCCAGTTTCCGTTTTAGGGGTGGGGGGATTAATTTTTTCGCCTACCTCCCTTATTTTCAAATTAAAGTTTCGACTTTTTGGTCACATCGTGATCAAATTGACCAAGGTCAATTGATTTTATTGCATATTCGTATGCAGCTTTGTTAGGTGACCTCGATGAGGCCATTAGATTTTTCTCGTGCGACCGCGCGGTCACGCTTACGTGTCCTTCCGAAATTTACTCTAGGTCTGGGAAAACTTGAAATGCGCGATATCTTATTGCTCTTATGCAGTTATTAAATGTACACTACTGTGCAAAAGTCGGCGGCCACTTCATTAATTGCTATTTATAATTAATTAATCTCCATTTTACAGATTAAAATAATGAAATAGGTATTTGTACAAATGTAGTAACAATTTTAAATTGCTTTGAGCACAGTTGTTACAAAAAATTTAAAAGAAACATAAATTTTACGATTGTCGGCACCTTTATCTCAAAATAACCATAATTCGGTTCATATTTTGGTGTGAATTTTATATTTCCTAAACATTTGTTAAATATTCTTTCAGTTTGATTTAGATCTTCATCTTGAAAACGTTATTTTGCCTTCTATGCGTATTTAGTTTGTGCGTTTTATTTAAATTTTAAATTATTCAAAATTATTTTAGAAGAGTTTTTAAACAACTTTTTAAACAGTTTTTATAAATACTGAAATAAAATTAATTCGTATTTGACTTTCGATTTCATTCATTAAATGTTCTATAATAAATTTATGCAAATTAATTAAGTGGCCGCAGACTTTTGCACAGTAGTGTATGTCCATTTTGACCTTGAAAACTTTTTCGGGGGCATAGTTATGAACTTGAAAGCGAATTTTACAAAATTTAAGTTCTCGATAGATACTGTCGTTATTTTCATGTGGCTAGTTGTGATCGAAACCTCGAGTCCCGATGTGATCACATTAAGCGGCGTCTACTGTAGTTATAAAACGTTATAAAATAAAGCTTTGAACACTAAATTGGTTGGTTATTAAAATAGAGCCACTGCAGTTTTTAAGCTTAAGAACTACTATTTTTTAAGAACAAAGTCAAGAATTGCATTAATAAGTCAATATTTAGTTGCCTGACTCTTATTATTTATAATAACTTGACATGCATACACTCTACAACCTCTTGATACCGTTTCACAGATATGGATTTCCATTCATTCTGCACAATTTTCCATAATTCCTTCCTATTTTTTGTTTTGTATTTTCAAACTTCTTCTTTTAGTTCACCCCAAAGGTTCTCAATTGAGTTTATGTCAGGGGATTGAGCAGGCCACAGTGAAACAGATAACTTTTGATCTTTAAAGAACATCTTTGCTTTCTTAGAAGCATGTTTGGAATCGTTATCCTATTGGTAATACCATATCAAAGGCATATTTTATTCTGCAAAAGGCAGCATAACATTCTCTAAAATATTGACATATTTGTGGTGGTGGTCCATGATTTCTTTAATCCAATAACTATGACCTACATCACCATACCATGAAAATGCTCCGTACAACTTGATATTTCCGCCTCCATGCTTTACCGTTCTTTTTGTATATTTGGGGGCCTTCGTACATACTTTTTGCCATCGGAACCAAACCAAATGTTCTTTAAAGATAGAGAAGAACATTTCCATCCACTTTGCCGTTTAAATTATTCTCTACTAGACTTCTTCGAACAGTTCGTGCACTTATGGGGATATCCAGTTCTAATTTAACGTCATTTGAAGATTTAAAAGGATCGTTTTTAGAAGCATGCATAGTTCTGCGATCAGTGTTTGCTGAAGTTATTCATCTGGAACCCCGATTTTCCACATTACTTTTTAATTTCAAGGATTATCCACCATTTTATATGAGCACTTAACCATTTTTGCTACTTGACACTGGAATTTTCTCTACCTGTATCGAAAAATTCAGCTTATCCGGATTTTTTGCAAACTAAAAACCTTCCTTGCCTGGACTATAAGTACCTTACTATGTACATTTTTTGATTATCAAACACCTGGTTTATTTTCATTGAATAGATTTAAATTTATTTAACATTGATTTTGTAATTGTATTTTGTTCATTAGCTGTTTGACCCTTCTTTGAAGAAGAAAAAGAAGAAGAAGAAGACTACTTTTGATATTGATGCTGCATTAGCAGAAGGTGCTGGTGAAACTACCGATGCTGCCAATAATGCTACTTCAAACCACGCCGAAGGCGAAAATAGAGATGACGATCAAGATGATAACAACATAGACATAGATTTAGATTTCAGTAAAAAGAAAAAGAAGAAAAAGAAGCCATTTAATATGGAAGAACTTGAAGGAGCTTTGCCTGACGTGAAAGACAGAGAAGATCTGATTAACGATAATGGCGAACCACAAGATGAACATGGTGCTGATGACACTCTTGATTTAGAATTAGACTTTAGTAAAGCTAAGAAGAAGAAGAAGACAAAAAAGAAGGATTTGGACGAACTGATTGCTGAAGCTGATGATAAACAAGACGATAAAGAAAATGGTAAGTTTTTAAAGCTATATAATAATGATGTATAACTCACGGTCAGCTTAAATTTGAAGATACTTATTTACACCTTAAAGTAATAATTATTTCTTTAAACATGCTGCGATTTAGTGGAAAATGTTCCGGAAACTGGTAAGAATTATTATTGAAGTAATATTTTATAAATTAACATGTTGATTGTTTAATGAGCGTTTCTTATTTTGGTAAAACTTTCATAACAATTCAAATTATAAAAGTTGTTTTGTCCTTGTATAATTAATAGCCATCAACAACTTAATTTTCATATTTATAGTGGAAGACACGTCGGTTTCATGGAGTGGATCAGATAGAGATTATACTTATGATGAATTATTGAGTCGTGTTTTTGAAATAATGAGGGATAAGAATCCGGATATGGTGGCTGGAAAGAAACAAAAGTTTGTAATGAGACCGCCCCAGGTTGTAAAAATTGGTACTAAAAAAACTTCATTTGCAAACTTTACTGAAATCTGTAAAACTCTTCATCGTCCACCCAAGCATGTGTTAGATTTCTTGTTAGCTGAATTGGGTACCAGTGGTTCCGTTGATGGTAATAATCAACTTATTATTAAAGGTCGTTTCCAACAAAAACAAATAGAAAATGTTTTGAGAAGATACATTAAAGAATATGTAACATGCCATACTTGTCGTTCTCCTGATACAATTTTACAAAAAGATACAAGACTATTCTTCTTGCAATGTGAAACTTGTGGTTCCAGATGTTCCGTAGCTAGCATCAAGTCTGGTTTTCAGGTATGTAGCATTTTTTATGAAAATAGTTCTTTTCTCCATTTTTATATAATTTATTTATTTAAAAATAATCTTGAAAGATATTTTTTTAATTAATTTTTTGTTGTTTCTTTTTAGGCTGTCACCTCAAAACGTGCCGCGATACGTGCAAAAATTGGCTAATTTTTTTATTTCGCATAATGCTAGTTTAAATTATCACATTATACTTTTCTGTGTATTTTACATAATTTTGTTTATAATAAAATAATATAGTAACTGGTGGTTTTGTGATCTTATGATGTATTTAGACATTTTATTAATAAATTATAATACACATTAGTATTAATTCAAAATTGTGATGAATTTGTTATCAGAGTTGTACAAACATGTAAGGGAGCATGTAAGGGACTAGTTTAATACAAGCATTATAAACATTGTCTACAAGTTTCAAACTGATCTGTGTTTAATCATTTTTCGTCATTTTTACAATAAACTTTCAAAATTATTTCAGTTTTAAATTGTGTTATTTTGATTTATGTATTTTATTGGAGCTAATAATTTTTTTTTCATTTGAGCATTGCACATCATGCGCATGTATAATTTCAAAATTTTCAATTGTTCCTTTTGGCCCTTTCTTAAATGAACTTTTTAAACTTTGATAGTCACGAAATACACTACTATCCATAAAGTAAAATTTAAAAATTAACAAGTATACAATAAAATTCAAATTTTTCTGATTAGATTTTAGCAATAGGTTATTGCTTCAGATGTTTTAATTATTTGCAAATAAGTGTATGAAGACAAGTACAGTGGAATCCGTTTATTATGACTCCGCCTATAGTGACCTACCGCTTAATATGAAGTAATTGCAGTGCGAAGTTTGGTTTTCATATAAAATTCTTTATAACAAAGTTTGGATATAATGACTTCGCTTATAGTGACATGTCGCTTATTATGACCTATTTTTAAGAAATTATGTCAGGTTATAGTGACCAACATGATTCCTAATGCCGGGGATCCACCAAACAGACAGTTGTGGAAACCCGGCATAAAACCTTCGCTTGTTTCCGTGATCCTCCCCAATCTTCCCGACTCCCCGACGACATTTGGTGCTTGCGTGGCGCGTGGCTGGTTTTTGTTTCGATTCTCAGTGACGGGTTAATAGTTTAAGGCTACGCATTGTTAGTGATTTGTGCACAAAATGACATCGCAACGTCGTAGAGCATTATTACAATCTAAAGAAAAAACAAAAGCAGACCAAAATTATTGATTTCTTATGTAAAAAATGAAAAAATATGGAATGTTTGTACAGATATGTATATGTACATATGTATTTCAATTTTTATTCTATGTTTTTAATGTTTGTTTTGTGTCAGTTCATGTTTCGTTCTTTTTTTATTAAATAACACATACTATTTGTAGTTTTTTTTCTCTATTAAACTAAATACCTAACAAAAATTAAAAGTTGTTTATTTTTTTAAAATTATGCTTTGAATGACGTCCGGTTAGTATGACGTGTTTGTCACTTCCCTTCGATGTCATTATAAGCGGATTCTACTGTATACAAATTTAAAATGGTTGTTCCTTAACCCGTTGGTGGTTGCTATGCATTTCCTCCAGCATGACCGTTTTGCTCACGGCAGAAAATGTCAATTTTTATGATCATTATACCGCGGGCTTATTGCTAAAACAATATAACTCCAAAATGATAATTTTGATAAAACAACTTGAATGTTTCAATCGGTTTCAATGCTATGCAAAATTTGGTTATTTTGGTATAACTTCGTTTAAAAAGTTATTTCCTATTGCATCGGAATGTAGTGAGTAAAAATTGATAAGTATCACATCCAAATTATTCAAACGTTAAGTCATGTGTTCTCAAAACTTATTTTGGAGTTATCTTGTTTTAGCAATAAGCCCCACGATATATCAATTTTAAGTTTCCTTAGCTTCCAACGCTTTCCTGCATTTTAACAAAAATTTGATCGCACAAATCGAATTTTGATCACTGTACATGATGATTTTTCCATGCAGTTATATGGGGCCAGCCCGTTTTTCGCAAAAGTGATCTCAATACCTGATTGATCCCATTATTCGTGATCATAATAAGCGGCATCTACTGTACCTATTAACGAATAAATTTAAACTTCTTTAAATTGGCAAGTTATTTGAAAATCGAAAAACAAAAATTTTGCTGTAATAAATAGTTCAAAATCTTAAAATTAGTGTGTAAAAATCTCATATTGATATTTACAGTATTTTTCGAATTATAGCACTTTAACCGGACTAATAGTAAACATCAAATTACTAAAGATGATTATGGTAGCATTTTAACTGTCAATAGAATAATAACCCAAAGTGTTTCGTTACATTTGGATATTTTCTCAAGTCGTCCTTCGAATCAAGCAATATGGAAATTTTAATTTATTATATATGTTACGGCTAAAGTGTTCAGTACTTGGCTAGTTTATAAACTAGTCACTATTTCGGGGGTGTTCACTTTTGCGAGGTTTGAGATTAAGGGCACATATTTGAAGAAATAATATATATTCTGTAAAAAATAACAGTACTATGTTTTTCAAATGGATACTAAATAAGGGTTTATACAAAAATATGAAGACAACATTTAGAACATAATATTTTTATGGAGCGTGTGCGAAAAATGACGTTATTTTTGGCTGTTTAAACTTTTTCTTCAGGTTGATTTCTACTATTTTTGTCTCAAATCATGCAACACAAGCAAGCTGCTATATTCCACTACATCGCCGTTTTCCTCAGCCCATTGGATAATGTAATTACATAATGTACGTAGCAGTTCATTATATCGGGGGTTTATCGCTGTTCACTGTATCGCAAAGCAATGGTAAAATTTGTGGGTTCACTCTACGGGGTAGTTCACTCGAAGCGGAGTTCACTAAATCGCGACTCCACTGTATTATAATAACCAATGTTGGCTAGTATATCCTAAGCAAATTTAGTAAACGCTAATTTTAGATTAGAATTTTTATTTTATATTAAATAACCAAAATTCGATCAATTTATAAAAATTTCTTGATTAAAAAAATTTACTCAAAATGTTCTCAGAAACCAATTATTTTATAATAATTTTCAATTTACTGTTTATCTGTTTCAAATTTTCAAGGATTTAAAATTTATGTAGTTTTATTAAAAACGTCATATTTTTGTACATTTTGAAACAAAACTTTAAAGATTATAATGAATTATTTTTTCATTATAATTTTTTTAGTAATAGTTTCCTGTTTACAAAGTTTAAAATTTTTGAAATTTCCAGTAGTTAAAATGTTTTCGCTTTTTTATTAAGGGGTTACCAAAAAATATTTGCGTAAAATTTGCTTAGTGATGAACATAATTATATTAGTCATCGTATTGGTTAGTATATATTATACCGGAATAACAGTATTTATATTAGCTAATTGATATTGGATAGTTTATAAACTAACCAAAAATATTGGCTGTTATGTTTACTTCAATGACGGTAAGTAAACTTGTAACGTTCAAAAATTGAACGTTTATTGCGACGCACCTCGTATTTCTGTTCCGCGCGATAACTTTAGGAGTTATCGAAAACGAAGAGGATAAGCGGTGACAATAGACAGAAATGGTCGATTTTTAGAACTACTCTGCAAATAATTTGATTTTAACGGCAATTAATACGAATAGTAGTAAGAGACGGTCGTTAGCTAAAGCGGTTATGTGCGTTGCTGCTAATGCGGAATACCTGGTTCGACTCCGGGCTCAGTAAAACTTTATTCTGACCGTCTCCCCTCGGAAGGCAATGGCAAACCACCGAGGTGTAATCTGCCTAGTACAGCCTCTCTGGAGATGAAGTGTATACACTTCCCGCGTTAACCAGTAGGTCCCCTATGTGTGTGATAATACTTCAAACGCATAACACATGCATAGGAGAGAGGTCGCCAACGTCCGGGGGACCGGATATGGCACACGAAGAAGAAGAATACGAGTAGTAACCAGTAATTAGTACGTTTTTTTAATTACTACCTGTGCATCAAGTTGCTTACCGTTTTACGATCAAGATTAAGAACTCCAATTTCGATTAAAAATAAGGATTGAGAAAACCAAAAATTTCTTTTGTGTGGCCTACGAAATCTGGTTCCGGCAAGTCGATTCATAGTCACGGATAGAACCTTTTTGATAAATTATTTTGGAAGCCCCTACGAACCTGGCAGCCAGCTGGAATACCCAGGGTCGATTTCCAGCACGTGGAAGTACTGAGGAAGATAAAAACAATCGCCTACATTTTTTTCTCAACGTGTTGACGTGGCTGGATCGGGAGCAGGACAATTGTGGTAGCGATAACTTTTCACTATAACAGAGACGTAGGAGAATTGGTTTGTGTAGATAACGTATGCAGTTTTGTATATTTTTAGCATTTTACATCAAGTTTGGATATCGCGGGAAGGACATCCCAGGCTGAGTCATCCGGAGCGCTCGTGTGATTCTGAAGGGGTCGCCGACCTGCCTATGAAAGATATCTTTTTTTTTGTTAATTCAATAATAATAATAATATTTATTGAAATAGGAATAGCCTAATATACAAATAAGAATAACAGCATCAATTACAGTGAACAAATGTATATACACAGTGCTGCCACAACCAACTGAAGTGATACAATGATACAAAACAATATAACAACAAAATACGTACACATACAATCCAAAAAAATACTATTTAGTTTATAAATGCATAACACAATTAATTCATGCACAGATACCTACAACACACACAGCCCATTGACAACCACACTTATGACAGGTATTGCAGCAAGCTGTGCTTGAAACTATTTACACTAGTACAATTTTTAATTACATTAGGTAATTGATTGTATTCAACAAAACCTTTAAACGTTAGAAACTTCATACTATGTTTGTAGTTTGTACGATTAATATGTATATGATTCTTATTTCTAGTATTATGAGAATGAATATCAACATTCAAAGAAACAAATTTTTTAAGGTAGTTAGGTACATGATTATGAAGTATTTTGTAAATAAACGTCATTGTTATATATTTCAATCTTACTTCAACATCCGACCACTGAAATGCATCTACCATGAGTAAAACAGGTGTGTACCTATTACATCTAAGAATAATCCTCATTCCTCTGTTCTGCAATTGTGCCATTGAATTCCCATCCAAACTATACATCAAACTAGCACAATAGTCAAAATGCGGCTGAATCATGGTCCTGTATACTGTAATGTTACTCATCAAAGTAAGGTTTTGTGAAATCCTAGTGAACAGAAAAAGTTTCTGAGTAATCTTACTTTTGATGTAATTAAAATGATCCTTAAATGACAATGCATTATCGATTACAATACCCAAATATTTAATTTCCGACACAACTGCAATCCGGTCACCGTATATTGACAACGCCTCACTGGGTTTATTTTTTAAATTATGTTTTTTACTTAATATCATAGCTTTTGTTTTTGTTATATTTAATTTTAGATTATTTAAGACTAAGATATATTTCTACTTTTTTAAATTCATTCATTCTCTTCACTGCATTATCCAGATTGTCATCATTAATAGCCAGAAGCGTATCATCGGCAAACAAGTCAATGAAATCACAATTCAAATATTCAGAAAAGTCATTTATATACAAAATGAAAAGCAACGGACTCAATATGGTTCCTTGAGGAACACCAAACGTGGAAGATAACTCTGTTGAGAAAGAATCACTAACCTTAGTCACTTGTTTTCTGTTTTTCAAATAATCACCAAACCAGTTTAGAACCGCTCCCTCCAGACCATAATATTTTAATTTACATAGAAGAATATCCCTATTTATGATCTCGAAAGCCCTTTGAAAGTCGATAAATATCGCAACTACATACTTGTTATCATCAATACATTTACTCCAATTATTAATAGTCAGTTGCAAAGATGTTTCACAAGAGTGACTTGCCATAAAACCTGATTGATTCTCCACCAAAATTCCATTATCAACTACATGAGCTAAAATTTGTCTATTTTTGACTTGTCTAATTTTGATTAACAATGTTGATTATTTATTTTGTTTCAACGCATCTTACTCGAAAAGCCTAATGTCGGATAAAAAAAATTTTCCGACAAAAGTTGTTTATTTATTCATGCAAAATATGAATCTGCTAAAAAAAATATAAGGTGCCATTTAAAAACACAAAGTTGACCTTCAAATGACCTTGAAAAGGTCAATAAATTAAAAAAACAATTATGCCATATTCTCTCCCCCTCGCTATCATACAACTTTTGTCCGAAACATTTTTTCATCTGACTTGGTTTTTGAGATATTAATTGCTGGAAGTTTTAAAATGAACACCCGGTATATAATTATAAAAAAAATTTATAGAAATATAAAAATGGAAAATTTTACTATTTAGTTACAGTAGCTATTATAACAATAGTGATAAATAATTCTCGATATCAACTGAACCTTTGTAGTAATGTTTTCTTTGGCCAGGAGTCTTTTTTAAGAACTCCTAAACATTTTGGATTAGGTTCATATCGGAAGAGTTTCCTGGCCATGGAAGTGGAATATTTTCTTCTAGATATATTTTTAATCAATTCAGCAGTATGATGAGGTACTCCATCCTGTATAAATACCTTTCTGACGTTACCAAACGATTCCTCCATTTAGGGTAACAATTTGATCTCCAATACGTTTTTGTATTGGTCTTGTTACATAGTCCCTTTAACAACAAGCGCCTCATGCGCTTCCCACTAATGACAGACCATAGACAATTAATTTTGGTATTTAAAACAATTTTGTTTTACCTCACCTCAACTGCACGTTCTATGCACTAACAATAAAATGACAAAATAGTTAAAAATCTGTATTATTTATTATTACAAAATGAAATCACAAATTTTTTTAAGGAACTGTTAGAAAATCCTCATAGCACATATACATTACAGTTAGCCTAAAATATCTTTCATATTTTTTATGTAAATTAAAAAACCCAAAATTTTATGGGCAATTTAATAAATTTTTGAAAGACTACCTGGGACTTTATATACCGCGACAAATGAATGTGTGGCAAATTAAATTAAAACATTTTTTTAATGTATTCTGAGAGATTACATCATTCCAACCACTAATAAGTGTTTAGACCTTGGTGTTGCCAGAGTCCGCCATAATAATTATTTTGGAAAATTGTAATGAAAAATTCGCGTTAATTACAAAAGAAATATTGATATTATCCACCCTTGGATTTCATTTAAATGTACATTCATGTTATTTAAGCACTTTAATATAGCTTTCTAAATCCCTAACTACAAAACTTAATTGGAATACAAAAATGAAAAAACAATTCTCATAAATTATTCTGCTTTATATTTTCCATTATTAGCCTGGTATCTGGAGATCTGCCCAAAATATAGAGCAACTTCATGAAAGATTTTTGAAAGAATGCGTTGAGGTTGTTCATTCTAGTAAACATAATTATATTAATTATTAGGTACTATAAAAATTAATAAATTTCTATAAATATACTAAGTAGTAAAAAATACTTACATTAATTTAATTTCAAAATATAATTTCTTTGGTATGTTTAAAAATATTTTAAATCCTTGTTTGGTTTCAAAAGATCTTCTTGTTGCACATCTTGCCAATACATGATATCTATTGATAATATCACCGTGATCTTGTGATATTGCACGAATAGTGTTTAAATTTCTAAAATTGAATTAAATTTTAAGATAAAGTAATGTGTGTAATAGCCTTCGTAGGGTCTTTTACATTTTGAGCAACCCACTTCATATGTACTACATACATTTACTTGTAGGATTTGGTGGGAAGAAAAATTCCGCGGGTAATAAGTTCCATTTGCGATTTCTCGACACATGGATATCTGGTGCCCAAATTGAATACATTTATAGTCACACTAGCCATAGAGAAACACATGGCGAAAATTTAGTTATAATATGGCTTTCCTATCGAGAGAACAAACACTTTGAAATTTTTATGCTCAAAAAGTTAGATGCATTTTAAATGTGGGATCCCGCTAAATGTGTTTTTTAAATTTGCAATTGTTTCGTATATCAGGACAATAAAAAAATCGGTTATTTTTAGAAAGCAAATAATTTCTGACGTGAGTTTATTGTAATTTTTATGTGCATCTCACTTTTTGCGTTCAACTTGAGAAAAAAAATTCGATGGCGCGACACATTTGAAATTCTTTAAATTTGACATAAATGGATCTAGCTCTTTGGGGTAGTTGTTATTTTAGGGTGTCCATCCCACTTTTACGTTCAACTTGTAAAAAAAATTCGATGGCGCGACAGATTCAAAATTCGACATAAATGGATCTAGCTTCTTGGGGTAGTTGCTATTTTACGAAACAATTGCAAATTTAAAATTTACATTTAGGGGAATCCCACATTTAAAATACACGTACAGAATGATGTTGTACATCACCTGATAATTTAATGCGAGCTTATGATTGGTTGAGTTATTGAGAAACCATGTATTTTACTACACTTTTAAATGCGTTTTTAAGGGCCCTAGTATTATGTATCCGCAAATTATCTTTTTTAAATCTACTATATTACTATAAAAACGTTCAGCTTTCCAAATCTCTATAGGAAATTTGTCAAATCCGGGAATCGTTTTACGTGCTCTTCCCTTGTGTAAGTTTACGGTATCTGTAAGTTCAGAAGTTACTTGCGAGAAGCAAATAAACATTTCTATTATGTACTTCTAAATGAATTTTATTAAAATCGAATTTCATCATGGATTATCTGCATTTTTTGAGTTACTCCAGTTTCACAATAAGGGTACGATGTATGTACGCCTGATATTTTCTTAAATTTTACAATAAAATTAAGAACTTACCTTAGAATTAACAACAAGGAACTTGGCATAAGTTTGAGTACTTTCATAATACTGTCAAATCTCGATTTAGCAAATTCTTTCATAGCTTTTATATCTTCTTCACTATATTTCACCTTCAATTTAAAATTTGATGTTTTTAATGGTACCTGTGTTAGAATTTCAGCAAACAATTCATAATCTAAAAATGGAAGTCCATAGGTTATTTTAAATTTATTGTTAAGCAAATATAACTATATAACTTTAATGCTATAGGCTGATTTGGAGATAAAAAGAAACAAATGAAGTTAATATATACGGTTTGTAAAAATTTAAAAGAAACAGATTGAATTGTCGACTCAATCTATGAAAACAAATTGCAAACAGCATTTTCCAGACTAAAAGTCATTTGAATGTAATACTGCTGCCCCAAACAAGATTCATACATTTTTGAAACAATTGAGACCACTATGAAAACCCATTTTTTTACAATTAGGACTAATTCAAAAATCTATTTAGATTTGTCCAAAGGGAAATGTTTTCATTTATACATAAATACCTGCAACGCCCAATTCATTTGAATATTTCTGCATATCTGGTACATTATTTAAAACAATAGCCTTCCAAAATTTACTTAATGCTATTCGATCTTTCTCAGAAATAATTTCATACAATCCATGATCTAGTAAAACCAATTGAACGTTTCCTTTATATTTCCTAACTAATACTGTAACAATAATATTATATTATTACAAATAATTTTTTTTATTGACCAACTTTTGCTCACCATTTCCTGGATGTGGATCAGCATGAACAAATCCAGTTTGAAAAATTTGTTCACCAAACGCTTGAAACAATTTAGTATCAATATCCGTAAGAGAAAACTTATTTAACTTCAGTTGTTCGGTATCACTTATTTTGTAAGCTTCTATGAATTCTGTAACAAGAACTCTCTGTAAAAAGCGATCTAGCTATTAAATAGTAAAATAACATTTTTTCAAGACCTACCTTACTACTCAGATCCCATCTTACTTTAGGTGTATGAACAAACCCTAAATGACTTAATTGTTTGGCACACAGTTCTGCATTTCGGCCTTCATTTAAAAAGTCTAATTCCTGTTTTAATGCGTTTTTTAAATCATCCAACATCCAAGCAAAATTAAAATCTTTATGAACCATTCCGATAACCTTCAGTAAAAATTCGATAGTTGCAACATCACTTTTAAATCGATTACGTAAATCAATATATTGAACTTTCACTGCAACTTTTTCTCCATCTTTAGTGGTAGCTTTGAATACCTAATGTATAATAAATTATGCATTATTCAATTTTAAATATTTTGTAGATTATAACTCTGCATTAAAAATTTTACAGATTGACCTAAATGGTCATCTGATTTGAACAATGGGAGTGCACAGAACCGCAGCCTCTAAATAAAAATTGCAGTTGTATAATAGTCCAGTCAAATTAGGTTTTCAGCTCGGAAAAATTCCCACCTAGCTGAATTTTGGTACACATCTTTATGACATCGTTGTAAACAATATGTAAAAAGTCGACCTCGATATCATGTACGCGTTAAAGGTTATTCGAGGTCAAAGGTCACGAAATTGGCCTTTTTTTTAATATCTCGTTTTTTATTAGTCGTACAATAAAAAGTTTTAGATACGATTTGTAGAGGAGGTAATTATCTACAAAAATGGTCTTATGACATTTTCACTTGTAATGGAAAATTAATGCATTATTTCGCAGTTTTTATTCACAAATTAAACTTTAATTCACGTAAAACTACATACGATCATTAACTTGAATATGTAATGTTTTTAATATACATATTATGTAGTTGATGTATAGCAATTAAATTACTAAATTTTATACTATGAAATTTTCTCCTTTGATTATTTATCGTAGAATCATTTCTAGGTGGTAGATTTAAAAAATTCAAATTCTAAATGCAGAGGTGGGCTAATACTTTTCGTATTAAGCTGTATTTATAGAACAAAAATGGTTTCATTTGTAAATCATGAGGTTCAATAATTTTTAGAAATATTGTAAAACATTTTTGTTGTATTATACTTTAGGATTTCTTTAAGGTGGCCGAAAAATTCGCTGTTTTTGTTCGGTGCAAATCTTAAAAACGAATAAATTTAATGTTATTCTAAAAACACCATCGAAATGGCTTGAAATTACAATGTGGGTGGTTTTCATAAAAAAATTTCTGAAAATTTATTTTTCAGTGTCATATTTTTATTTATTTATTACTTATTAGTAGTCATCGGATTTTAGGCACTAAAAAACTACAAAATATGCTCTAAAATTTTGCAAATAAGCTATTCAAATTTACTAGCACAAATTCAATAGTTGACAATGTAAATTTAATCAATTGTTATTGATTATTTTTGTCTTTTAATATTAAAAGACCTATACCCAATTTTAAAAAATATCTTATAAATTAACAAATAAAGGTCAACTATAATACAAACATTTATTACAAATTTATATTACTCTAATCTTGAGATCCTGAATAACCTTAACAAAATGAAAAATTAGTTTGAAAACCAAGATCATGTAATTTAAAAATTAAATCTTTTCCCCCAGAGTCCTTTATTTCTTTAATAATTTGAGACGCGTCTAGAGAATTTAAAATATTCTCATCTTCGGTCGAAAAGAGGCTGTAGGATAAAATACCCGAAAATTAGCCAATGAAAACATTAACACATAACATTATTATACTTACACACAGACAGTGAAACTTACGAATACTACTAACAGAAATTCTAAAAATTATAAAAATATAATTTTTGTAATATTTCTATAGTCTCTCTCGACTGAAAATGAGGATATTTTAAATTCTTGAAAAGCGTCTCGAATTACTAAAAAGGTTAGCGCTGAATCGTCTTAGCGCCGAATCGGGTTTGCGCCTAAATGGACTACGCCGAATCGTCCTCGCGCCGGCAGCACCGAACTAGCTACGCCGAATCGGCGGCGCCAAAAAGTCCCATTCCCTTATCACCTTGCGTTGGTGCCATTTTACATTTTAATATTTCATTTATATAAAAATTTTATCTCAACAGTGTGAATGATCCAGTTTCGAATGCTATTTCTAATTAGTTTGAATTTCGTGATTGGTTAAATTTAAATAATTAAATAACTAAATTTTACTTCATAATTTTTATTAAGTATAGCAAGTCGGCTATTTTTAAAGATATTTTAAACAGTTGACCCAGAGTTTTCATTAAATAAAGATGGGTTAATCGACTACCTATGGGAAGCAAGTTATCCAAGCCACCCAGTTGAAACAATTTTTAAAAATAATTGATTCTTCGCGCACCGATTTAATATATTATTATAAATTCAAGTTTTTGTTATTGTCCAAGTTCAAGGTATTGTAGTTGCCAATTTTTTTAATATCCTGGTTGGGAAGATGAGTGAAATTTAAAGATGATTGTGGTTAATTGGATCCAATAAACTACGATAATATGACCAATCGCTTTAGATGTTTTAAAATTAGAATTGCTGATTACATCTGGAACCTAATTATGGTACTGCTGTAAATCGTTTAACCGATTATAATATGTGAAGTAAATATAAATCATAGTTTGTTGTTCCTTGCATATTAGAGGAATATTTTAGTTAATTTTGGTTTTGTGCACCAGATAAGTGCGCGAATTTAATAAATAGTTGTGCGAGAAATTCAAAATCACTGCAAAAATTCATTGGGTGATGATCTCTTATCAACTATTTTTCAAAGCGAATGTGGGGTTAAATAATCATCTACATAAATTTCCAACCATCCGGTATCAAAGTATTGAAATTTATGAATATATAAGAAATTTTGTATACATTTTATAATAAATTTGATTTCAATCGAAACAACATATTTTTTGTGCATATTTTAAATTAATGATTTTAGACTTTTCAATTAATTTTTTGTTTTCTATTAACATTTATTGCTATTTATATTATACCTAATGTGCGCAATGAATGTAATTTTAATTTAACACATGAGTTTTTATCTTTCATATTTTTTATTATTTGTGAACTTACAAGTTAAGGTTAAGGTAAACTGCTTAGGAAGTATTTAAATTTTTCTGTTTCTTCTGGTTACAGAAGCTTGCGTGAGACGTTGGCGATTGTAGACTGCCGGCTCTATTTCAAAATTGTTTCAATATAATATATTCGTTTGGCTGTTTTCTTTTCCTAACTTCTCAATTTTTCCGGTTGGCCATTTGGCGACAATTTTGTGGGAAATTACGGATTCTTCGTTTAACCTTCCAGAGGTGGTGCCAAGTCTGACAGACTTGATTTTTTTGAATCATGCGACAATTCTTACTCATAGGTACCTTCATATTTCAGTTACCAATATCACGTCGTGAAGTATTGAGGCTGTATTTAGGCATTTGTCAAAGTAATTCGATTAAAAGTCTAACAGAATGTCAAAAAAAACAAAAGAAAAAGTCCCACCTGTTTAGATTCTTTGAATAACCCATAAATCAGAATGTTTTATTATATTTTTAAGCCTTGTTCAACGAAAAATTAATTTTAAAATACCTAGTTTAATTTTTTTTATGTGTTATATTTCAAGCTATAAATATACTATGTTTTTTTTGTACTGATGTTTTACGTTAATTTACTTAATATTATCATACAATATGTTTTTTAATACAATAAAAGGTTCACTTTAATCACCTTTTGCCATTATTGTTCAGCAAAAATACCTACAAGTACTTTTTTTGTAAAAGTCTGTAAGACCCGGCGCCACCTCCCGTGTTTAGAAATGGTGCGCCACCTCTGTAGGGTTAATAAGGATACAGATGCAATATATATATTTTGTGACTACACATGTATTTTGGAATTCGCTGGAGTCTCTAATATTCGACGAAACAAGGTATTTTTCGTATCGTTTAAGTTTTATTTGATTTCATAAATTTTGTGTTGTCCACGTGCGTTGGAGCAGTCCACTTCATTAGTCCATCTTGTTTTGAAAATTTCTTATAGCTTAACGGCGACACTTTTTGTGTTATTTTTGTATGTCGAGCTTAATTTAAGAATTTATTAATTCGAACTTTATTTATAAATTTATTCAGTTTAAGAAAAACCTCAAGAAAAATGCTCAAGTTATCTAACGAAAAATTTCGTAGATGTTCAAATTGGAAGTACACTGAAGGAACGGATCTTCGGCTATATTTAACGTTACAGACCGACATACACGCAAATAAATTCAGGCTATTATATTTATATAATGTCGAAAGTAATGATGATTCAGGCTTTTACCGCTCCAGGGGTTAAGTTAACCTTGGTTAAGTTCAAAAAGTTCGGCGTAAAGATAGACAAAAATCTAAACTTCGTAGAGCACATCAGGGAAGCGGCAGCAAAGGCAGGAGCGGTCACGACGTCGCTTGCCCGCCTATTGCCCAGCATGGGTGGCCCAAAACAGGACAAAAGAAGAACCCTCGGACTGGTGACGCAATCAATCATATTATATGCGGCACCGATATGGCACGAAGCACTCCGAGTAAACAGGAACGCACAGAGATTGCTAAGCGTCCAGCGAAGAATGGCGCTACGAGTTTCCTGCGCCTATAGGACGGTCTCGCTCGACGCGGCCCTCGTCTTGGCGTCGATGCCCCCAATCGACCTTCTCGCCTTGGCAAGAGGCAGAACATACGAAGGAGCAGAGGATGTCGGGAAGGAGATGGCCGAGATTTGGCAGGCCAGATGGGAGATGGCAACTTGCGGCTTGTGGACCCGACGACTAATCCCCAACATCAAAAGATGGATCGAAAGACGGCACGGACAAGTAAGCTTCCACCTCACACAAATGCTGTCAGGGCACGGCTGCTTTGCCCACTACCTACACAGATTCGGAAAGTTGGCAAGCCCCCGTTGCAGGTATTGTGAGGAAATCGACACCGCGGAACACTCCCTTTTCCACTGTTGGAGATGGGAACGCGAGAGGACAATGGTCTCCCTAGCACTGGGGTACACGATGACTCCCGAGGACCTAATCGAAGCAATGCTTGTCGACGAGACACAGTGGCAGCGGATAACTACCCTCGTCACCACCATATTAAGATGTAAGGAGGCAGCCGGGAGAGCCGAGCAACAGGCAGCCGCCGCCGCTACTCTAACGGAGGACACACAAACGGAGGACGACACACAAATGGAGGACTAACGATTCGACGCGAAACCCGGACAGGTAGAAGAGAGGCATGCGGAAGAGCACACGCCACACGCGAGTTCCATCGCATTGCCCCCTACCCGGCCGACAAACTAGGACGAGACTATCAAAGGAGAAGAACGTGGTCCGATTCTAGGACACATCATCCCGGAAGCAATGCCTGACGGCGGACACCCGGGAGGACAGGTAAGGAAGAAGGTAAGTAAAGAAAAAAAAAAAAAGTTCAAAAGGTTAACAACAGATGGCGCTACTAAATTGGAAGGCGAAATAAATGACTTGAGCACCAATGCCATATAAATACAATACCGTAATGGATATTAATTATTATATAAATGGTATAATTGGATGGTGTTACGCAATAAGGATCCAACCCTCAAACTAAACAAATTGAGTTAGCTCTGGTTTTGAGTCTATGGGTAGTTGCTCCATCTGTTAGATGTCATTTTCTCAGTTTGAAGTTGGTGTGGGTTAGGTCCTTATTACGTAACACAATTCAATTTACAAATAAATATTACAAATTATAATATATAAATTACAATATTACAAAATATTCTATTACAATTTGCATTAGCACATAAGCTTTTCTGCAAAACAAGATCATTTTTAGACTAGGAGTTTCAAGGGTAATCACAGAGGCTAATGTATAGTCGAGATGCAACTCTTGATTTGTTTCAAAAGTAGCATTCTTATCAAGGATTAGGTAATAGTTTTACCTTTATTTGCTACGTACCACTACTTTCTTTAATGTCTAATGGTATATTAGTAAGTAGTTAATATACATCTGAAGATCAGTAAGCACTACTCAAAGCATAATACGAGTATGTTAAATAAGCACACACAGCTAATTTAACTTGGAAATTTTAGTTTTGTTAAACTTTAAAATTTGTGGTTTAAAGAAGCTACTTACTTAATCGTGAAACTTGTAATGCTTGTCGCCAAATTTTCAAAACACCATCTATGGTGATGCTTTTATCGATAACTTCTATAAAAGGTACCCGATTTTAATTTTTCTAAGCACTTTAAACAGATAATTTATTACAGAAGTAAAAAATAATGTTTGTGTTAATTTTTGTAACAATATTTCTGAAGAATTTCTTGAATTATTAATCAAAACAGTAGTTTCTTTGTTATTATAATGAATTATGAAAAAATTATTGAACGTACTTACACTAAAATTATAATCAATAAATATTATTAAATTAATCTACATAAGTTACCTGAAAGCAACAGTGAGATATATCGCAAAAATACGATTTTGAGTTAGGCATTGAATTGAATTGCTAATTGCCCATTTTATGTAATGCCACATTGAAATATTTCAATATAATATTACTTTCTTTGTATATAGCCATAAACCACTGTGTAAGTTTACGTTTTGCATCGATGTTTAAATGCAACACTGAGATATTTGTATTATCTCAGTGTTGCACTATCTGTATATTGCAACTCGAGCGAAAAGTAAAGCAATACTGAGATATATAATTTTTTTGCACTGCTGAAGTATGAAATTTGAACTAAATGCAACTGGGATTTCTAGTAAAACCCACGTAAAACCTTTGTTTTATCATTCATGGCATCGTTATTATAATTATATTATAAAACGTACCTGATTGTACGTAAAGCGTAAAAGTAGCGTAAAAATTAAAAGCAACACTGAGTTATCTTACTAAGTCTTAAATAAACATTAGTAAAACATTACATTTTGAAAATTTTAAACATTGTAACGTTAGAACTAATGTTTACCTAGTAAACAAAAAAAAAATGCAAAAGAAATATTCACACTTCAAATTCTAATTGCAATTTAAATCTTTAACATGAATTATCTCAATATGACTATTTTCGTTATATCTCACTGTTGCTTTCAGGTAACGATATATTTTAATTTTTAATTTTATTTAAAAAATAATTATTATATAAAAATTTTTTGTGGAAATGACTTTCGTTAAAAATGCTGTTGTTCGAGGCAAAAGGCGCTTTTATTGGACCAGTAATGTTTAGCATAAATTTGAAAAAAAAAACCGAAATCTTGGTATTATACAAAAGCACATAGTATAGTGTATTTCAAATTAATTGGAATTAAAAAAAGTCTAGCATCAAATTACGTTGTTATAAAAACATACAAACTATGCAAGGAAAAACAATATAAGAGATAAGATTATCGCGCCAACGAAAGCCCGCATTTCATACTCCACGTGGAGTAGTGTAGTTCTAATTGGTTAATATTTATAATAAGGACTTATTATTGGATAATATTTCTATTACGAAAATTCTCTTTGCGACTCCACGTGGACGCGTGTACCAGGTGTACAGTAAGTTTGTATGTTTTTATAACAACGTAATTTGATGCTAGACTTTTTTTAATTCCAATTAATTTGAAATACACTATACCTACTTTTTTTTATGTACCACATAAATTTTATATAAAAAACAAAAAGTTTTAAGCATGTTGAGTTCTAGATTATAATGAATGTTGAAAACGAATTGAAAATAACAGTTTTTTGTGGTTTTTTAAATAATATTAAAAGGGTGCAAAGTAGAACCATATACTTTTAGTACGATATTTGACACTAATGAAAAGAGAACCGCATTAGGTATAGAACTGCAATTTCTCGCTTGCTAGCGTGCCGGTGTATGCTTTACGCTACACTGCATAATATGTATTATCACTAAATATAGTAACAAACCTGTGCTAAACTTGCAGCTGCTATGGGTTCTTCGTCAAAAAATTCGTACATATTTTGGGGAAGTTGACCAAAATCTTCTAAAAATAATTGAAGAACTTCTCCGACACTCCTCTTTAAACATTTATCTTGCAGTAGTGTCAAAGTTGCTGTATATTGTATTGGAAGTACATGATTCATGCAAGCTAATCCTTGTCCCAATTTTATGTAGGTGCCACCATTTTTTAAACATCCATTCAATAGACGATCAGCCGCCCTTTGATGTATTCTATCCATCATTACTTTGTAATTAGGAGAAGATTCATGTAATCCTAAAGTCGATAAAGAATAATCGAGCGATATTAGAGTGGCTATTTTCATTGACCTAAAGACATATTTTAAAGTAACAAACCCATTGGTTGGTATATTTTAATTAAAGAATTACCTTAAAAATGTAACCAAAGTGTTTACGTATGGAAATTCATAATTTTCTACTTCATTCGATTGGGATACCGCAAGTACTAATCCACTAAATGCACCGTACCTCAACAATGCTTTTATTTTAAACTTGTTGGGTTGTACTTTATAGTAATTGTGTGATATCTTAATAACACGTTGCGATGAAATAAAATGCAAAAATCTACAAAACGTCCCAGTCATGATTTAACCTCAAAATAATTTCTTATATTTTCATAACAAAATTGTAGTACATCATTTACCTACTGATAAAAGTTTAGATCTCTGGATCTCACGATTGAGGGTCGGCAACCAATGGCTCATGTTAGTATTTTGTATGATCTCGAATAATTCATTACATGCATCTAGATATAATTATAGTTTTTCAAAAGGTTATAGTTCATTATTGTTCATTATTTATAAACAAAAATTAGACGTTTGTTAGGATTCCAAACTCATTTATAACTTATATAAGCTCAGATAAGTTTATACTAGGGTACAACATTAATAAAGAAGAAGTAGTAGTACCACGAGTACTACATTTATCTATTATAAACAATAATAAATAGACACTTATTATATTGTCCTATTTTTTACAACGCTATCAGTAGTTGCTTTCTTTACTAATGAGTGAAAACCATGGTATAAGCATAATGGAACTTTGGCTCTCACTTTCCTCACCTTATTAGCCACAAACTTCGCTTCCAGTGCTAGACTTTGAAATGGCGAAGATTTATGAACACTCATCAGACTATTTGCGTACACCAAGCGATATAAAAACTATTTTAATTGAATTTATCTTGTAATAAGCTGAAAATTAAAATCGAAGACTTGGCCGATTGTGTGTATGGCCAGTGCAAAATATTATATTTGGAGCATACATAGTATGTAATTATACTATGTAACAGCATCACGAATTCCTTGGCGCTGCCTGGTAGATTTTCGGGCCGCCCGTGCCAGCTTTCGTCACAAATTCGACGACCTATTAGAAATATCAAAGGACGTTCTGTGATAATTTATCTCAAAGAGCTGAACATTCGCCCAAATAGCGTGTAGAATTCAGATTACAAGTTACACGCAATGATTTAACATTTCGAAGCACGAAATAATTATAGATAATACTTAATCCGAAAAACACTTCCTCCATTTCTGGGTTCTCGGGCGTCGTAACTCCAAATGTTATTTTTCGGTTCGTTAAGAAGCGTCAAGTTCGGTTTACACCTCAAATTTTAAAATTGAATGATTTCTATAAGCTGTAATTTTACATGTAAACCGAACTTTATGGCCTTTAACGTTCGGAAAAATAACGATGAGAATAGGGGTGTACATAATATATATAGAGTAGGTATGTATGTAGATATCAACAGCATTAATAAGGAAACATGAGGTGATAAATTTAATGATCATAACATTTTCCAAAATACAAATGAACCGCTATAAAAATCTGTTTTTTCAAAATTACCAAATACAATTAAATTAGACGGAAAAACCATACAACCCAGTTTGAAAATGCAAACTCGAGTTTCGGACTTATTAGTCCTCATCAGTGCAATATACATAATTTTTCGTCACAAAAAGGAATAAAAGCGTGCGGCTGTTAATTTTAATTTAAGTAATTAAACAACCGCACGCTTTTATTCCTTTTTGTGACGAAAAATTATTTTTAACTTTTTAGTGCATGTTTTTATAAAAGCTTTTTTTTTTAAATTTTTTTTATTTATTTCTTTTTAGTCTTCCAAAAATTTTTATATAGGTAATATGTTTTTATTTGAAAAATATTCCTGCATGGGTTCCTTAACAAACAAAACCACTGTTACGCCTATGGGATTATTTGAGTTGACCACTAATAATAAATAATAATAAAAAAGAGATAGCAACAAATGTCACAACAGTTTATCACATAACCATAATAAAACAAAATAAAAAAATAGATATTTGCCGCAAAACTAGTTTTCTGATTTTAACACAAAAATTATTACAATACACCAAATTATAAGACAATACACCAAATTATAACAACGGCTTACAGAAAGCGCGCTTTTGTGAAACATCTGATATTCGCGAAGCCATTTTCAAGTTGCGCGTATAGGATATGCACGAGGTCAATTTTGTACGAGCTAAAAAATAGTACATTATATATCAAGGTTGTGAAGGCCGTCATTATTGCCCTAGCGCCAAGATTATATTCCGAGGTGCTTTGCACCGAGGAATATAACGCGCGGAGGCAATAATGGTCTTCACAACCGTGGTTTATATACTATTTTTTCCACTACTAGATTTATTACCATTTTTTAAATTCTTTTTAATAAAAAAATTTTCAAATTTAAAATATTTATTTCAAATGACAGTTTTGTTTTGTTGATTTGACAGTTGTTGACAAATTTTAAATCACGTATGTCAAATCATTTCATTGGTTCATTTTTTTAACTTAAGTGTATAATGAATCTGTCAAATCATTTCATTGGTTCATTTGTATAATGAAAATATTATTTACCGCATGTCTAAAATGCGTCACTTCATATGTGACTTGGATAAGTTATAATGGTAGCCTATATGACTAGTAGTGGAAAATAGTATATTATATATCAAGGTTGTGAAGGCCGTCATTATTGCCCTAGCGCCAAGATTATATTCCGAGGTGCTTTGCACCGAGGAATATAAGGCGCGGAGGCAATAATGGTCTTGATTTGACAGTTGATTTGACAGTTGTTGACAGATTTAGGTTATTAAATAAAATAAATCGCGGTTCGTCAAATTAACAATGGATGGCGCTGTCACTTGCTGTCACATTTAATTCGATTATAATGTATTTTTAAAATTAAATTAATGTATTAAAAAAGCGTTTTAAATAGTTTAAATACATTTAATTAGCATTTCTTGGTTATTCTAAATCATTTAATAACAACATTTTTCTTTAAAATAGTCGCCAAGTTATCAAAAAATGTCATTTTGTTCATAGGTTAATAATGGAAATATTATTCACCACTATTTGAAAACGTGTCACTTCTTGATCGACTAACCTAAGTAAAAATGATAGCCTATATGACTAGTAGTGGAAAAAAGCTTTTAATAAAAAAGGATTGTATGAGTGCGTATTACTGGCTTTTAACTTTCCAGTTAAAAAAGTTTCCAGTTAAAAAAAGCTTCCAGTTAAAAAAGTTTTCAGTTAAAAAAGCCAAAGTCCGAAACTCGAGTTTGCATTTTCAAACTGGGTTGTATGGTTTTTCCGTCTGTATTTGATACAAACGTGGCTTGTTGCCGATAACCTTATTCTCAACAATTAAATTATCTTCACTATACCCTATACCTCCTCATAATTTCCTATCCTTGCAAACATATTTCGCTTTAACAACAACCCATATAATGCCGATGAGCCATTCACGCTCTTTTTAAATACCTCCCTGAAAACGGAAGGGTTTGTGCAGCATTGTCATCACTTCTGGTCCATGCGCTAACTCAAAACCCGAAAAATATGATCGAATTCACTTAATTCTTGCCCAGAAAGATGCCACAACATTAATGTTTTAGTGTTACCCCTTCCTTTTGATCCGCACACTTTTCCATTGTAAATCTGTTTTGTCACTCGATGCTTGCTCATCATTCTCTCGACATGCCCTAACCAACTCAAGACTTTCGTTAGTTTAGTCATGTCGAGAGAATGAGTTAGGTTTTAGCATCTTTACTATTCAGTCTTCAATAATAATTTTAAATAGTATGTGAAGTTTTGCCAACCATGTAATACTCTTGGTAACAACAAACTGATTGAATCGATGTTTGAAAGTCGGCCAAAAACCTCCAATTTTGTTAGTAAATATTGTTTCATGTTGTAAGAACAATAAATTAAAATGTAGTAAACAAAATTTTTTATGGATTTTATGTACTATCTGTAATTTTATGTATTTTGTAATATTATGTTTTCTTTGGTTTTTATCCAATATTTGATTTTATTTTTTCTTTAATATAAAGAAAAACTCACTCAGGCTCCCAGTTACTATATGCGCAGTACATATAGCGACTTCAGAAAAAGGTAGGGATAACAAGGGTTAGACGTCGAAATATTAGTAAGAATAGGTAGTCAGCTGGGCTGAATGATAGTTAGGAGAGGACCAAAGTGTGTTAGTTATTTTTTTGACCCCGTCATTGAACTACATTAC
The DNA here is from genome assembly GCA_932274525.1 of Podabrus alpinus. NCBI lineage: Eukaryota > Metazoa > Arthropoda > Insecta > Coleoptera > Cantharidae > Podabrus > Podabrus alpinus. Next base: position 90,371,393 of record OW026451.1, read on the forward strand.
ATTGAAAAATTAAGGTAAATAGTAAAATTTTTTTATATCGTACCGATCGTACGTAAATAATTTGACTAATATAGATTAATCATTAGTGATCAGCTGATTTGTTAGGGTGAGCTTTGTTGTTAAAATAAGCACATACGTATTTCACTTTGACGTTGCAATATCGAATCAATTTTTTCCCAAATTACTACTATCGACCAATAAATCAGTTTAATCAAGTTTCGAGAGCATTAAATTCGTTGTTTTATTCCGTTCCTTTGTTCTTCGTCTCGAGTAACCAAAACTAGAGTTCAGATCGATGATGCAATACGGTGAATTGAATAGAGATGGTACGTTGTTTAGAGCGAAACAGAGCGATAAATAGACTGAGAGGGCAATTGCGCATAGAGAAAAAAAAGCCACATGCACGTTCTTATCATAATATTCAGTTCGGCTTTGTTTGATCGAGGAAATGTAGACTGCCTGGCAAGTATACAAACAATACCGAGATACAATAATGGTGGGCGTTTTTAAAAAATAAATAAAATTTTATTTTTAGTAGGTACTAGGCTATGTATAGGCCAATTACGACCATGACATTTTTGTTAAAATCTAAAAATGACGGGACGATGATTAATTATTTTAGAATTAACCGCTCAAAAATCATCGAGTACTAGTAAATAATATATTCCACCTAATTTATTGTTTGTTTGTTATGGAAATAATAAAATCTTAATATTTGCAACAAAGCCAACTTTGTTAGGACATACAGTAATGTCGTCATTGAATTAACTTGTCAACTTTCGTGTCACTCCAGTGACATATTTTTTGACCTTGAACGAACATCTAATTATAGTTGGGTAGGTACGTAGGTATACGACTGGAAAAATTTGACTACTGGCATAAATTGGTATCTGGGCAAAGGTGGCATGTCGAATACATCATCGTGTAGATAATTTTGTTTTTTCTATTTCAAACTAATTTAATAATAGTACTAAATACATCATAGTAATGATAAATTAAAATGAACACCAAACTCGTTAAAATAAAAACTTTCTATGGCAAGTAATAGTCTTGATAACTTTATGTCTGACGTCACGAGTTTCAGCCAAAGAGCTATGCCCACGACATTAGTCACGGCTGAACGCTGAAAGTTCAACTTAACTTTTATATAATATTTTGATTTATGAAAGATGAAATGAAAGAATTAATTTATTACCAAACTATAAGATTATGTTATTTGTACGGAACATTTAATTAATTGCAAGTAACGTAATTTCTAGTACTTGCTTAGAGAATGGTCAATAGCTTTAACAGACTGTTAAACGCAGTGGCGTAGCTAGCATGGGTGACACCCGGGGCGGATTTAATGGGTTTCACCCCCGTCTAAGGCTGATGACCTTTTTTTTAGGGGTTGCACTTAATGAAACAGCTATGAGGCATGGGAGGGACGGGTGTCACCCCCAGGCAGGTGGGTGAGATGCCGGCTGATGACCTTTTATTTGTTAATTTGGGGTCGGGTGTCACCCCCAGACGGGTGGCACCCGGGGCGGTCCGCCCCCCCCCCCCTAGCTACGGTAAAACGGTACGTTTAACTTAAACGTTAGAGAATATAGGGCCATTCCATATCAACTTGACCATTTTTTTGCAATTATATTCATTTGCTCGAATTATGTATACTTCTAGGTTATTCTAAATAAACGGATCAGTATTTTTTTTTGTTTGGCTTTAAAGTTGTCCTTTTACATTGTACAGCCCTCCAAATAGGGTTGTTGCATGATATCGAATTTAGCGATGACGCTTATTATTCCTTGTAAAACATAGAAAGATAAACTTATAACAAGAAAGAAAAATTTTTTGAAACGTGTCTTTGAACGTGAAAATCGAATTTAAAATTCAAAATACGTTCGGTTTGCCGACGGCCCCTCTGACGTCACACGCGTTTTGCCGAATCATTTTATCATCTATTTGACAACGTTGCAGTTGAAAAAATTTTAAAGCGTTTGACAGCTTTTTAGTTTAAGGTTATTGGTTATTGTTCTAAGTAATTATTTTATTAAAAATGGCTTCTTTGGATTCAAATTTTGTAAAAGCTAGTTCGGATAATCTTCCTATTGTGCACATTTTTATAAGCACTTTTTAATCTGTTTATTTGAACTCATTTTTATTAAAGTTTAAATTTTTTATAAGGCTATGACAAAACAACTTGACAGCTAACTGCTACTATGTTGCCAGATGTTTTCAAAAGTAGAGTGTGACGTCACTCGAGCGAAATTCCTGTTTCAAATTAATACTTTTTTAATAATTTTTTTACGGAAAACCAAAGTCTTCTTAGACTTTTGATCTATACAGTACTGTTGAACAATACTTAAACTTTATAAAAAAAAAATACTTAGAAATTCATGCAATAACCCTATTAAAGCAAATTTGGCTTGTAGAGCTTCGATAAATAATTTCTACCGGCCGAACCGTACCATGTACCATTTACAGACACGAATTTTTTTGTAAAATGAAGATATTGAGTAGGCCTTTTTAGTGAGTTTTTCGGTGTAAATAATTGAGGTCACAAAATGGGGGCCCTGATCAAATTTTGACTTTGAGTGCTCCTCCCGCAAAAACGAAATAATTTAAAATTATCAAAAAAATATATTATCTTGATTATACTTTTGGCTACTTGCATACGAAATTTTAGAGTGGGCACGCTTTTGGTTTAGGAGTGACATCGAAATGAATGATCGTGACACTTTACTAAACGTACCAAAAGCGTGCCCAGTCTAAAATTTGGTATACAAGTAGCCAAAAGTGTAATAAAGATAATATATTTTTTTGAGAATTTTAAATTACCCCATTTTTGGGGGAGGGGCACTCAAAGTCAAAATTTGATTAGGGTCCCCATTTTGTGACCTTAGTTATAATATAAAAAACTCACTGAAAAGGCCTATTCTATATCTTCATTTCACAAAAAAATTCGTATCTCTAAGTGAATAGAGAATCGAAGCTCTACAAGCCTGTAAATTGGCCACTTTAGGGTCACACAAAGTATACGGGTTCCTTTGTTTGGAATAATTTAGAAGTATACCAAATTTGAAAAAAATCGAAGAGGGTCATCAAAATACGTTGGTTGATTTGACATGGAATGACCCTCTCTCAGGTTATCTTTAACCGTCTTTAACCAAAGGGTTATTTCCATGGATGCAATTTTTGAAACGACCATTTCTGGGGAAACAATCAATGTTAGGTTTATCAGAAATTCATTTAAGTTATCTTATCCAATTTTCTTTTGACAATTGTGACATGTTAGTTTTGTTAGGTGTCTCTTCTCTATTTCCCAAAGTTCCTGTTAGATTGTTTATTGACTATACTATTATAAAGAAATAAATTCCCCATTTGAACGATGCGATGGATATCCCGGCTGATCTTTAATAAGATCTGGGAGATCTTCAAATAAATGGTATTCTAATGGGGAGTAGTATATCTGTTGATTTTGCCACAATTTTTATAAACATTCGATAGGACCAACCGTGGTGTCCAAGGAACATACGAGAAAGGAGAACGACTGTGTATTATCCAGTTTTGATTTTGATTTGGTTTGAGGTGATCCTACAAGGTTTCAAAAACGCCACTTTTGGATAATTTTAAAATAGATTAACAAAATTTCGTACAAGGATTGTGGCGCTCTTTGTGAAATTACCTCATGTCAAAATTAATGTAGATGATGGGGGGGAGGGTCAGGTAAACAAAAAAGGTCTATTTTATGCAGACACATGATAGACCAAGGTCATACCAACGACAATATTCAGAAAAGAAAGTTAGATAGACTCTCCATATCTGCAGGATACGTATAGTTTGTTTCAGAATAATTGAAATTAAAAAAAGTCATAGAATCAAATTACGTTGATATAAAAGCGTACGAACTATGTGATAAGATATGCTGTCGACCAAGCATATGCATTGCTAAAGGCTGGCGCGAGATTAAAATAATTAACCTTATCTCTATATATTATGTTTCGTTTATAGTTTGTACGTTTTTATATCAACGTAATTTGATGCTATGACTTTTTTTTATTTTCAATTATTCTGAAACAAACTATACATACATAAATGATGAGAGAGATATATTTTCGCAGCTGTATAATAATATTATATTAATTATTATATACTATACATTTCTGGTTTTGGATCGTTCGCCCAATTTCTGCTTTTCCCTGCCTGAGTCCTTAGCATGTTAAAAGTATGTGACGGTCACAGGGGACTTACAGCTTAACGTGGATTCAACTAAAAATGCCATTAAAAAATGTTTTTAGATGTCACAGCTTCAACAGGGACGATGTTATAAGAAGTAAGTTCTGAATTTACCAATAATTTATTCCACATTGTTTGGTCCATCATCTATTATACTTGCATAAAATAATTTAACTAATAAAATATTTTTAATGCGACCTATAACTTTGGGCAATGACATTTAAATTAAATAGAGATTTATTGTACAAGCGAATAATAATTTATTAATAAGACTATTATAGACACTTATTAATTACAGTTCTACCATAGTGATGATCCGATGATGTTGCAATCGATCCTTAAAATATTAATTAGTTTAAAATCATATTTTTTAGAATATTGTGCTGCATAAAACCGATAAAGTAATCAAGAAAATTACGTAGTATATCGAAATAATTACTGTTATGGATTACTCATAAATTGCTTTCAAAAATTCGAATTTATGCTAATCAATCATGCTTGATTGGGTGCAAAGTGTTCTGGATTTAAATTTTTGTGCTGTACGATTCGAGTCGACTTATTGATGTCTGGTCATAGTAGCAGTGGTCAATTAATAAGCCTTGCTACTTTTCCGCCTACTACATTTTCTTCGATTTAATTTATATTAAATAGTAGTTGGCGATGTACTATTAAGGAACCTCCATACCAATTCTACGGTGTACATACATCATTATACAAATACAGATTTTGATTTAAATCAATAAAAAAAATTAATATAAACTAATGTAATAATAATACATCATCAGTTAATAAATTTTGGGCACAATTTGCAATTCTTCTTGTTCGGTACGCCCGTGTCCGGGCATCGTGGCAGCATTCATGATGCAATAGTTTTTGTTTATTGATAATCAATATTTATTAACATTTCCATGATTCCATAAAGTGGAGCGCCCCCTCACAGTGGCTTTTGTGATCGCTGTGTAAAATTCAAAAATATTGTCCAATTTAGAAATTTCGAAGTATCAAAATCAATTGAAAAAGATCGAAAATCAGCCTTATATTTTCAGCAGAGGACGACGAACACTGAAATTTTTTTGCGATTAAAGCATGTAATGAATTTATTTCAATTATTTGTTTACTTCCAAAGTTGTTTTTTTTATTACAGATTTTGGGGACGGTAACCTAACCGTGGTCACTCCAAAAAAATTGAAAATTTCCTATAGCAAAGAGGAAGGTTTATAGAGTATATTGTAAAAATTTCACTTAGAAAGTATACATAAAATTTCGAGAAAAATCAATTTGAAAGTACGTAAATTTAGCGAATTTTTCTTCGATTTTTGGGGTGTGCATTCGATAGGAAGGTTTATCCATCGTCAAAACCTACCCTTTCGGGGCGTCGCTGCGCTCCGCTCAGCTCTGCACCCCTCTAGGGCGGTTTTGACTCTGGTTACTATCATAAAAAAAAACGGGATAAATGAAACCGGGAGCTTAGAGACCCTTGAAATAGCATTAAAAAGTATAGTTGCGGTATGGGGCAGTAAACTATTACGTTTCACCCCCAAAAAATCGCGTAAAAACAAAAAATAATCGATGTTACATGTACGAGAGACGAGCTGCATTTGCCGGTGCGAAATACTCTAGGGTCATTATAACTGCACGGACTGTCAACAGAATGAGCGACGCGCGGGAATCTCGTTAATTTTACATGTAAATTAGCAAACTTCAAATTCGATTTACTCAAAATTTTGATAATACTTTCGCATGTTTAAATTATATCAGTAAACTATATAAACCTTCCTCTTTGCAATAGGAAATTTTCAATTTATTTGGAGTGACCAGGGTTAGGTTACCGTACCCCAGATCTTAGATATTTTAAACTGCATTAAAGCCGAGGTGAGCACAGCCGTCCTTAGTTAAAACTAACTAACAAATTTCTTTTCGGGAGAAAATTTAGTGTATATATGGATGTTATAACGATATTTCTATGATCATCATAAATCGCAGAAGGTATTAAATACAATTTTATAACGAAGGCAGCATTATGACATCTACAGTAATTTTTTCCCGAAAACCAATTTTTCAGTTAGGACGTTTTGATTAAGTACGGTAGGGCACTCCTAATGCCATTATTTGTCTCCATTACTAGCTCGCAACTTTTACTTTACCCCATATAAATATTCTAAACGGTTCTCGAGGTATTTTGGTGGATCGTTTTAATCGAGATACACAGTATGTATTTATATGCGGGGTTTATAAAATCAAAAACTACAATCTCTATTTTCACTAATGTAAAATGAGATATTATGATTATAAATCATTAAATCATTGATAATAATACATCGATAATCATGTATTGTTATTTATTATTCCCAAGGATCTCAAGTTATTAATTTAATAAACATTTTGAAGATACCTACTATGTACTACTACCTATGTATAATATATTATTTGATTTTAGATTGTTCTACTAGTTTTTCATTGATATCTCAAAACTTGACATGTTAGAGATTGTCGCATTTGATTGTAGACCCCTATTTATTTATTTATTGTATATTACAATAATATAAAGAAGGTATGTTTGGTGTCGTAGAATTGAGAATTTGATTCTCAATTTTATTTGAAATTAATAAAATGGTATTTTTAACCCTTGCAGCCCCTGCACTCACAATTATTGTGGGCGTCCTATTTACATATATAATAATTAACATAAGGGATAAATAATAGTGTGATATTGTTAAATAATAATAATAATCTTTACATTACCTACTTGTAATTGTATTACATTATGTTTATTTGTGAAGGAACAAAGAATTCTGATATTATTTTAAATAATCTGTACAATACGATTTATACGTATAATATTTCTAATAATTCTTCAATTCCAAAATTAAAAATGAGGCCACGTATAATATTATAAAAACAAAGTCCCAAAAATAAACTTGAATCTAAGTTGTACTTTACTTTTTGAAGTTCACATTGGCACAATTATTTTACACACGCATTTCGTGCATGGTAACTTTTAAAATTTAGTAGTTCCAACATGATTTACTTTTCATTATCAAGGTTAATGTTAAGAAGATTGAGATTTAGTTTCAAATCATTTTCGAATAAACTTTGTAAAATATTTTCAACAGTAATATCCCAAGTGCATAAAAATAGCCGATTAAATTTTGACGTTTTTAAACAAAGTTTTGCTAAGCAATATGTCGAGTAAATTTGCCACGTAACAAAATCACGAGTGCGTAGCACGAGGGATTTTGGGTGGAAAATTTACGAGAAATATTTCTTCAGAGCAAAACTTTGTTTCAAAAAACGTCAAAATTTATTCAGGCTATTTTTAAGCACGTGGGATATTCGGCATGATTATTTCTTGAATAAATGTATCTTATTGGAACGATTGAATTATTTATTATAATTTACATTGCTGCAATTAATGAAAAAATTACAATTTTTTGGCCGTAATATTCTACATTGTTTTTATTACACCTTCTTTGTAGTTTTCTCCATTTACTTTCCTCATGTTATAACCCCAATCAGCTAAAATTTCGGCAAGTTCTTCTGCGGTGGTTTCTTCAAGTAATTGGTATTTTCTTAACTCACAAAACTCTTTAAATTGATACCATACCGATGCCTTGGTCTTTTTGGTATTTGTGGGAACACTTTTATTTATTGCAGATTCAATATGTCGCAGAGAATTATCTGCAAAACGTGACATTGTGCATTTAATTTTGTAAATTTTTTGTTTGTTTAAGCACGTTGATAATGTCCGAAAAAATTTTAGGAAGTGATTATTTTTTGACATAAATTTACCCGCTGAATATTTTCCATAGCAACGTAAATATCTACTATAATAAAATGGTTGCCTAGATGTTTCGCGTTCTGATTGGCGTATATTATAATATAATGAAGGAAATAATCATAAATAATAAATTAATATAAGTGGTATAGATAAACTTGAACAAATTCTTCACACTTTTAGGACTGTGCATCGGCTGTATTTACTGTTTTCCTTCAGGGCAATATCCATACTTTGGTTAATATTCTTCTATTACTATAATATTGAAATATTGTTGCATATTAATCATAATCAACAACGAAGTTTATCAGCTATTTCCCTGCACAGATTATCTTTAATTAGATTATTGTCATAATCTCGATGGTTTTCCTGCACCAGTATTATTAAATTATCTTTGTTCATTACTGATTACAATAATTGATACACAAGTGTGAAGTGATATCTTTGTCCTTGCACAAAAATTACTACAATGGAAAATACGCAAGAAAAAAGTATGCGTTAGAAGGAAATCGGAGAGTTAGAACTTCAATAATTATATTAAGGTTGATATAATATTATTTGAGTAAGATAATATTTTAGTTTAAAATATTATTTTATTTATTAATTCAAACCAAATACAATCTTTTTGTAGTTGAAGATAATTATAATTTTTACAGGCCATTGTATTTTACAATCGTAAACAATTTGATAGTTTTTTTATCATTATTTTTAAAACGAAACAAATATTTACATTATTATAAGATGTTTTGATACAAAAAATGAGAGGCAACTTACTTATATAGTATAGGGCTTAATAATTATTATTATATAAAATAGACTGATTTGATCAAAAACAATATTATACAAGCGTGGGCATACATAATAATTATTATTTGAAATCTTAAGCTTTCATAAAGACATGTTTGTAAAAACCATCTTTATAACCAATATTAATATTTATTTTGCAATTAAATTTTTTTTTAATATTCCTGTTTATTAAAGATTATAAAATTATTATCTCCGGACGAAGTATTAAAAACTTGATTCTGGTTGTCTCCTCTCGGAAGGCAATGGTAAACCACCGAGGTGTAATTTGTCGAGTAAATCTTCCCAAAATTAAGTACATTACACTTCACGTGGTTCGGGTCCACGTTAAACATTAGGTCTGCCCTATATGTACGATAACACTTTGAACGCACACCACAGCCATAAGAAAGGGTCATAATGTCAGAGAAATCAAACAAAGTACTTTAAAAAAGATATGATCGAATGTTCGTCACCTTTGTTCATATGTGCTGTAATATTAGGTTTAAATTTTTTAAATTTACCGCGCGATTTTAATTTTAAAAAAATAAAAATAACTTACTACGGTGCTGGGCCGAGTCACCCTGGCGGGAATAGATTTCAACACGTAGTGGTAAAAGGGAAGAAAAGGTTGGGTAGTCTTGGGTACGAACTTTCAAAGAGGTACCACGTAGTACATAGTTGTGCTCAATTCAAAAAATTTCTTAATTTATTTTGAAATAAATAGTGGAAATAATTGAAGATATACGAGTATTCGCATAAACGTTATTCAAGTAAGTTTATTTTTAATTATAACTTAACATAACTTTTTTTTAAATTTATTTATTTATTTTAATGTACGAGTATCATTTATGATTTCACATTAATTCAAAATATGAACCACGTGCAAAATTAGGATAAGTTGAAACCATTTATATGTATGTCATGTAATTTTATGTAAGATTACAGTCGTACTTAAAATTATACATAAAGGTGGAATAATTAGTTTCAACTTTATGTATTAAAAAATACGCTGTATGTAAACCTGACGCGTTATTTATTTTTTATTTAAAGGACAATAAAATACGATATTGTGTAACTCAATATGCACATTAAAAGTTTTACTTTTTCGTTATAATCTGTAATAGGGAATAAATTTTTATCGATTTTCGATGTCGAAGAAAATACAGTCGTCGCGCCATATGTATTGAGCACCCTGCGTATATTCCAAAATTGAAACAGGTACTTAAAATTTTTGAACTTTTACTGTTAGGGCGGGTACAGGTAGAGATAACAAAAGCTTTTATATTCAAAAATGTAATTGTTTGGCGGGTAGGTATTGCAATACCAATGTTTATTTCATTTTCGAGTATTTTTCAATTACGAACAGTTACACGTGTTAGAAAATTTCGTTCTAAAAGGCAAACTTTGTTGTGATTTTTTTTTAACTATTATATTATATAAGTGAAAGTGCCGTTATGCCGAAAAGTCGTCAATTAACCGAAGCTGAACGTGGTCAGATTGTGTTGTTGAATTCACAAGATATGAGTCAGGTCAAAATATCCAAAAAAATCGGGCGTTCAAGAAGGGCTGTGCAATATACAATTAAGCGCTACCAGGACACTAGTTTTTACAAAAATTTACCCAAAAGTGGACGAAAACTAATCACATCTTCTAGACAAGATCGATTGTTAGAAAGGTTATGTTTGAAAAACCGCAAATCAACTGGAAAATACCTAGCTGCCGACTTAATGCAGCAGGATAATATTAATATTTCGGCACGGACCGTAAGTAGACGCTTGGATGAAGCAAATTTGCACGGTAGAAGAGCAAGGCGTAAACCTTGATTAAGTGTGACGCATATGAAAACAAGGCTTACTTGGGCAAAAAAGTATAAAAACTACACAGTGGATGATTGGGCCAAAGTAATTTGGTCTGACGAATCTAATTTTGAGGTACGCTTTATTTATTACATTTTTATTTATTTTTTATACAAAAATTCGATAGTGTCCTTTTTCTAAAATTATACGCTTACAACAATTAGAGTTAATTATTTTGTTTATAATAATTACAGATATTTCGCCATTCTGGAAATCAATATGTGCGTAGGAGGCTGGGGGAAAGATTTAAACCGGAATGTATTATCCCCACCGTCAAGCAGGGGGGGATTTGATCATGATTTGATCATGATCAAATCATGATGTGGAAGTTCATGAATGCTACAGGGGTTGGAGAACTGAAAGTGTGCGATGGCTGGATGAATACCCGTACATATATTGAGACGTTGGAAGAGGTTCTGGAACCTTCCATTCTGAAAATATTTTCAGAAGAAGATCCGGATTACCTCTTTCAACAAGACAACGCACCTTGTCACAAATCAAAAGGTAGCATGCGTTGGTTTACTGAAAATGGGATTCCATTGTTGGACTGGCCTCCACGGTCACCAGATTTATCGCCCATGGGGAACATGCATGAATAAAAAAATTTAGTTAAAACAGTATTTTCCGATTAATCCTATATATTAAATATCAAATCAGCAAAAATAACTTCTATTTATTGTATTTTGTTATAAATAATCCATTTTAAAATTCAATGATAATTTAAAATAAATCATGTGACCTTAAACGCAACGCGTTTGCTTGCTTGCTTGCTTGCAATAACCTCACTTTCTTGTTTACTCTACTCGTGTAGAGTACTTTTTTAACTTTTTTGTTTTTAATTGATTTAATTATGATAAATAACAGCTTTTAACACTAACAAACTTCAACTTTCAAAGCACAAAACCACAGAAAAATAATATAAATGAATGTAAAATTAGGACTTTTGACGTCACAAGTACATGGCAAATTGCGCGGTCGTTTCCTTCAATTCAAATTGACGGATTTTTAAATATTTTTTAAATTATTATCAAAACGAAAATAAATAAATTAAATAACATTAATTAGTATATTTAGTTATTTTTGATCCAACTACGCTATAAAAAAAATTTATGCATCTTCCCTATTGAAAATTTATGGTATAAATTAAAACGAAGGGTTAGTAAACATAATACCCCATCAAAAAAAATTCTAATACAAAAATGTTTTGAAGAGTGCACAAAGTTTACCGCAGAAGATTGTTTTAACCTAGTGAGTAGTATGCCTAGACGCGTTCAAACTGTCATAAAAGCGAAAGGGGGTGCAACCAAATATTGAATTCAATAAATATTTACAACATAAAAAGCATTTGCATTCATTAACCATCCAATTCCTGTCCAAAAAATTGAAATATTTGCATTAATTAATGGTGCTCAATACATAATATAGCGACGACTGTATAAGTTGTGCAATTCGGAGTAAAAGTACTTGTGGTGAGTGTCGAGTTTGGCGGATGAGCGCAGGGGGGGTTCGACAACTACTGACGAGTTAGGGGCCGTTCATGTATTACGTAAGACGTGTTTCCTACTTTTAGACTCCCCCTCCCCCTAATAAGAAAAAATAAGAAAGTTTATACCCCCCTCCACAAATCTTACGTAAGATTAACTATTACCCAATGAGAAGCCAGATCGAATCGGGTCAAAAGAATGTTCGGTATCTATTAAACGTTAAAAGTGAAATTAATGAAGATATTATGTTTATTTTATATTTTAAAAAAGTTATTCAAACAATTTGCTTTAATATACAACCAATATAACAATTTGTAACCTATGGTTGAACTCTGTAAAAAAAACCCTATTTTTAATCAACTTCAAGGGCTGTTTTAGACTAGTAAATGCTAAATCTTCCGCAAATTTTCTTTTTCAATTCTACTATATAAACCTTCAGCATTCCGAATCTCTATAGGGAATTTGTCAAATCCGGGGAGCGTTTTACGTGCATTTCCAAGAGCACGAAAAAAGTCACCTCGATTTTAAAAATTCCCTATAGATATTCGGAAAGCTAAACATTTATATACTAGATTTAAAAAAAAATGCGGATAAATCACGTTTACCCTTCAAAATCAATCCTTGAAGTTGATTAAAAATTGGGTTTTTTACAGAGTTTAACCATACGTCACGCTTTCTGTTGTCGGTGTGAGTGCTCCGATATACACTTAAAACACTTAGAAAATTTTCACCTCAGTAGTTCATCGTACGTTTTACATGTAATAAGCTAATAAGTACTTTACATTTTAAATTAATTATAATTTTTACAAGTTTACTATTAAAAGCTAGATCCATTTATGTCGAATCTAAGGAATGTTGAATCTATCGCGCTCTCGAATTTCCTTTCCAAGTTGAACGCAAAAAGTGAATTGGACACCCAAAAATTATAAGAAACCCAATTCGTAAATTATTTGGGTTTTACAAAGAACCCATTTTTTATCCATCGGACATGCGAAACACTTGCGAACAACGCCTTCCGTGGCGGATCTCCTAGAACGTTTAGAGCTTTCCGAATCTTTATAGGAAATTTGTCGATTTCAGGTGACTAAATTCACGCTACTCCCGAAAAAGTGCTTTTATTCATTTAGAACGTAAATAATTAATAGTATCGTGTTTTACATTAACATTACCAACAGCACACTAAATTTGATTAAATAATTTTCAAATTTTGAAATTGAATCAAAAAAAAATCTTACGTAAGAAATTGTCTTGACCCCCCCAACCCCCGAATAAGTAAAAATAAGATGTCAGCTACCCCCTCCCCCTAAACGACTTACGTAATACATGAACGGCCCCTCATAATAAAGAGTGACAATTTTACTCCTAATTAAACAATATACTATTTTACATCCCGTATGAACAAGCACTTATGCGCAATTAACGTAAATCGCAATTTACGCGGACGCCAACTAGAAAACGGCTGTTGCAATAATATAACTATTTACAAATTTGATGTAATGTGCATCATGGCGATGTGCTATCAACGGGTAAAAACTTTTTTTTTGCGCAGCTGAAGTTTCATTGTTCGAAAGCCGTGCATACATTTATCATAACTGTCCCATTAATTAATTGCATACCTGCACCATCTAATCACCTGATCAGAATTAAGTGGTCCCGTTTAAACATCCGCATTTACTTAAAATCCCACTACAGACGGCGTGACTCAAGTAATAAACATGAACTGATAACAGAAAGTGTGTGGTGTTGACGTATTGCGAATTACGTTTATAATGAACAAAGCATTTTGCGCAAACAACTTAACCTGATGTATAATAATAAAAATTTAGTCAATAAATACTATTGAATAGTAAAGTCGCAATTTGTAGTTGCGCGTGCTGTGGTAGTTTTTTTTTTAACACAAACGTAGTTTATTCAATTCAGTAATAAACACGTAAATATTAAGTAAACAACGATTTTAATAAATTTTTGGTTTTTGTTAAAATTAAAAGTTTTTGTGAATAAACTAAGTTCATCTAAACCGTAATTTTGTGTAAAAACATTTTTTATCTATGAATTGATTTAGTAGAGGGTAAGTTATGAATTGATAAAGAAAATTATTAAATCAAAATATAATAAGAAACCAGAATTAAAATAATTATAAAAAAGAAAACTGAATTATGTCAAAGATAATATTAAATTTACTATGCATTTACAGACGGTCAAAGTTTAATACGATTAAATTGAAAAAAAAATTAATAATAATGCTAAGATTAATTTTTTAACCAAATTATGTATTAGTAGTTGTGAATATGATAGATATACCAACGAAAGTTCTGAATTTAATACAAAGACTTGACAAAATTTTTGTGCTAAAAACATTCTGCAAAAATTTTTCTTTGAAGAAAACCTTTTAAAACTTCCGCCTGATTTGTATTTGATTTGAGGATGATTTGTATTTTTAGTTATGTAGGTCACGATAAATTTATAAATTTGCATTTAAAAAAGCGTAAAATGTTGCGACACAGCCGTTTTTGGTTGCAGAAAATGGTTTTATTATTGTATTTGATAGGCCAATGAACTTACAAACCGCTAATTTTAGGAACCTAAAATAAGAAAAAATAAATCGATTATTTCTAATCCAATGTTGGTTCATTATACAGATTTAGAGTTCAAGTTCGGCAATTATTAAATTGTTTCTAAATAAGCAAGGGCTCATCTCAACGCAGCAAAAAATTTGGAACGCAAATTTGCAAGGACAAAGTACCTGCTTTTCTCTTTTTTTAATTAATAAAACATTCTTAACTGCTATGGACATTATAAGCTAAATTTTTTATTGCTTCAGTTGGTCTTTATAATTGTCAAGGATTTCATCCAACAGGTTGATACAAAGTTTGAATGTATTTGATTTACAGTAATCAGCTCTCATTGCAGGCCCTACCATATAAAATATATATGTAGTATAATAACACCAATTAGGCAGTTAGTTATCTAATCTGCCTATACCCAAGTCCGCCTCTGTATGAACCTTATTTTATAAGGTTATACATAAAACATAATTAACTTCACAACAAACTGAATTATCTTCCGATTCCAACAATGGCAATGGCCGATATCCGCATAAATGTTCTCCTTTATTGTCATAGTGCAGAACGTTATTAAAATTTGGGCTTTCTTAACTTCTAGTAGGTATACCTGTTTAATATAATATAATGATTAGGGGATATTATGAATGCCATAGCATAATAATGAGATTTGAACTTGTTCAAATAATATTTAAGTAGTCGCTGACAAGTCAATGGTAGAAATTGAATTTTCAGAATGTAGTAAATACTATTAAAAAAATGCGAAATTCTATTGTTACCTTGAAAAATAGCGTTAAAATTAATTAAATCATTTAATCCAAAACAAAAAGCAAATTTAAATATGTTATTGATAAGTTTTATTTGACAAATATTTGAAAAACACTTCAAAAAGTGAAAAGATGAAGCAATCGACATGGAACAAAATAATAAACCATCAAAATGTTAATTAATATTTTTATTAATCGAATTTGTTGTTACTACCTTAAACCGATGCCTTCTGTTAATAAAAGATTTAATGTAAACAAAGTGAAACCATTTTTATGTTATTTAAAATTTTATCATAGTTCGTTTTTAAATTAATAACAAAAATAATATTAACAATGTTTACAATAATTAATTTTACTTATATGGTCAATGTTTGTTGCAGATAAAACATAATAACATAGTACACAAAATCTACAAGACATTTTAATAATCAGCATTCTCTGTATACATTACTTTAAATTTCAAGTACCCTAAATAAATTAAGGTAAGAAATTACATGTAGATGATATAGCATGTAAGTTGTAAATAACCAGTGTACCTATTTAAAATTTTTAAAATCGTACTTGCATAATAATTAATTATTAATGAATTGAATTTATAACTTTTTCAAAATCTAATAATAAAGTTATTCTTTTAAAAATATTACTAAGTTAATGAATTTTTTTTGAAATTTTGTAATTAGGGCTTCCACGGAAATGATCATTAACTTGGTAATATTTTTAAAAGAGTAATTTTATTATTACATACATAATTATTATTGTAATAATAATTATGGTTGCCATCATTGCATTGATGTTGACACAAAGAACAAATAAATCACTTATATAAATGCAACCATGTTATAATGTCTTTTATAAATGTACACATTAGTGAACCGGGGAAGGGGGGGTACCCTTTTAATTAATTTTTAAGTAAAGGGCTCGCCACATAGCCTGTGCTGTGCTATGCTATGCTCTGTGTTATGTCAACACAAACGTTGAACAATGGCATTGTCCATTTTGCGCATGACCATGACATTGTTCAACATTTGTGTTGACATAACACAGAGCATAGCATAGCACAGCACAGGCTATGTGGCGAGCCCTATAGCCTGTGCTGTGCTATGCTATGCTCTGTGCTATGTCAACACAAACGTTGAACGATGTCATGGTCATGCGCAAAATAGCATAGCAACTCATAACTATGTGAACGTCACTATTGAAACCCTATGTTTCTACTTCAATGTTTGACATTGGCATAGCACAGCACAGGCTATGTGGCGAGCCCTTTACTATATAATTTAAAAATAAATGGATTTTCGTTTCCTAGGAAGCGGCACCGTCAAATAGCGGTTGTAAAGTTAATAAGGCATTAAAGAAGTGATTTCAAATAAGGGGTTAATTCATACAGTAACTTTTAATGTAATCGATGTCGTAATGTGTGTAGCGGTCGGGCTAGCACGGGGTGAAACAATGTTAAAACCCTAAATAATGACGTTACAATACGGCTGTTAATTCAGCGCTCACCAGGAAACCAAAGCTTAATACATAAGATGTAAAATTTATATTAAGCCTAATTTTAATACAAAAAGTTGAAATCAATCTCAACACAATTGCATTAAATTGGAACGATTTTAATTTTATGTATTAAAATTACGTATGTCAATTTGACGTCTTACGTACTTCTTATGTCTTACGTTCATTGTGAATCAGCACTAATGCCCGGTTTCTGAAGCTCGAGTTATATTAAGATTAGTTTAATCTTAGTATAAATGCAGATTTTGAATTTCTATAACGAAAAATAATCTCTGGTCAAAGTTAACCTACGTTTTTATTGGTTGTTAACTTTCTGGAATATGCGCATTGTGGATAACTATAACTTTAAGCTTATATTAGTTATGTAGAGTATAACTAGAGATCTTCAGAAACCGGGCATAAGAGTCAGTTTTACAAGTGAAGGCTTGGGGATGGTCACAAGAACCACGCAAGTCCAATTGGCACCCGGAATTTGAAAACTTCCTATTGAGATTCGAAAATCTGAAGCTTTATATAGTAGAAATTGAAAATGAAAATTTTCGGAATATTAACATTTACTAGCCTAAAACAACCCTTGAAGTTGATTAAAAATAGAATTTTTTTTACAAAGTTTAACCATAAAGTACACTTAACACTTAGAACATTTTCACCTCGATAGTTTATCGTACGTTTTACATGTAGTACATTACATTTTAAGTTAATTTTAATTTTTACAAATTTACCGTTAAAAGCTAGATCCATTTATGTCGAATCTGTCGGATGTCGAATCTGTCGTGCTATCGGATTTTTTTTCCAAGTTGAACGCAAAATGTAAAATGGACACAAAAATAATAAAGAATACCCCAAAAAGCTAGATCCATTTATGTCGAATCTGTCGCATTCTAGGATTTTTTTTCCAAGTAGAACGCAGAAAGTGAGATGCACACAAAATAACAAGAAACCCAATTCGTAAATTATTTGGGTACTAAAAAGAACCGATTTATTATCCTATCCGATATTTAACCGATTCTCTATAGGAAATTTGCAAATTCCGGGTGCCATTTTACGTGCTAATCCCGTTTCTTACTTTAAACCGTAGGTTAAGCTATCCGTAGTTTAACATAAAACAGATTTTGCCAAAAAACTGAAGTCCCAATAGATGTCTGTCCCACTAAGGAATAACACCGTATCTCAATTTTTGACGATTTTGAGTTAAATACACCATCTTGACTAATTTTTTCTCAGCTTTCCAGTTAGAATACCTCTACTCCAATCCATTTCAAATTAGGGCTGGGAATTAAAAAAGAAATTTACTCAATATTCGTTTAATAAATTATTCGAATAATTGGATTCAAATATTTGAATAATCGAAAATTTGTGCACACTGCGCAAGCTCTCTAAGTTGGGTACTACGCCGAATTGGTAATTGGTTGCAATAATTAAGAAAGAAGATATTAACTATATCATCTACTTGGGGACGAAACTATCCAAAGCAGTTTTCGTCCTTTTGCAGAATTACTGATTTTTTTTAGAATTTCTATTACCCATAAATCTTGTTCGTTATGTTTTTACTGTTATCAGTAAATTATTCGAATATTCAAATAAATGGCTCAAATCAATACTCAATTCAACTGCTAATGCAAGGTTCACTGGTTTGACTCCGGGTACAGTTTAAAATTTCTTGATCATGCCTGTGCTTTGGAGGGTACGTAAAGCCGTCGCGTCGGTTTCCATGTGTTTATGATTTGCCATAATAATAACAATAAAAAACAGGGTGCAGGCACATCGAAGGCGCCAGCCTAGCAAGATATAAAAGCCAATGTTCATAAAAGTAATTGAATAAATTAGCTAAAGAACAGGCCATAGAATTTATAATAATAAGACGAAGATCTTGTATCCAATGGTAAAACACACAACTTAGAAGAGAATACTCCATAAAATTATCGTTCCAACTATGTTTTTGAAATCCCTGTCCTGTAAAAACTGAGACGAAGGGAATAGAATAAACAAAAAAATATGTTTATTGAAATATCTCGGAATCGTTATTTTGCACATCCTGTATTATTCCTTAGTAAGGCGGTGTAGAATCGATATGTACCGTGGAATCTTAACCACGGCACACATATTTTGGGAGCGACCAGGCTTATAGCCAAATTCCCTAGGCACTACAACAGGACTACACTAAAATACAAATTTATAAATAAAACTTACTTTCTCTGATTGGTCAATTAATATACGAAAGTAAAAATAATAAATTTAATGCATAATATACCTACCTACTTTTAAACATATATAATAATATCAATCAGTTTGTAAAGTGGTAATTATATTTGCAATTATTAATTGTATATGATTTCAATATGATTTACTTGTTATGACAAAAGTAATACATAATTGTATCAAGTCAAGTCAGGTTTCATCAGAGGAATGCACTAAATTACTAAAATGTATAATATGTATATAGTAGTTACATTTACCATTACAAAAACTTGACTCTTAAAATTGTAAAAAGCAATTTTTTTTTTAAATAAACATAGAAATTTATTTGAACTTGTTCAGTGACCTGCAAGCCAAATTACACTTTCAAATACAATACAGTGGTGAAAAAGAGACATGCGCGTGTAGATGTAATCAGCAGCTGGCCCCGAACAGCTGAGAGGCCTACCCTGTATCTTTCCCTCTACACCTCGGCAGCCGCGATCAGCTGGTTACAACGCTAACTGTCAGTTGTGTTGTGATCTTTTTGTTGTGTGTAGCAACTAGTAGCAACAAAACAGTAAGCAGCTTTTTATATTTATTTCGTAGGCGTTGTTAGTTTTCGCCTTTTGAGTTGACATTGATAAAATTCAACAAGGGCATATCAAAAATTTCATTTTGGATTACTACAAATAAGTTTTGTTGTGTGTTATTGTCTAATATCGGACATTACTTTATTGACACAATTTCCATTGTTTGGCGCGGTTTACTTTTATTCGCTTTGTGAAGATATCGGCAGATATGCGTTAAATGAATAATTAAAATGTTACTAACAGTCAATTGTAAATTTTAATTAATTTTTTCATGGACACGCCCAAATTCGTGTAGATACCTATATAAATAAAAATTAATAAACGAATGGAAACCTTTATAAAATGCTATTTTTTCCATTGCAAAATAAATAAGTAAAGAGGACTGTTTTCACAATTGATGTATTTTTAAATGGTCACTTTTTAAGTAAGTAATTGCAATGTAGTTTATTTGTTGTGGGTAGGTACGTGTGTCTGTAGGTACTATTAACGTCAATTTATTGGTGCACTTCTTTGCACAGGTATTATGACGTCAATATTCTGTATTCCAAATTTAAATTCTAATATTTTGGATACCGTTAGTTGTGAATTTATATTATTATGTAACATGAAAAATAGTAATTATCCTATTTAATGCTCTAATTGTATAATATATTTTTTTATTTGTTAGCATTGAAATTATGCACAGGCAAGCGATTATTTAAATAAATTTACCGTGCAAATTAAAACAATAATATTTATTATTATTTAAAAATCGCAAATAAATAATTGCTATTGAATAGAGCGCCTAGTTACAAGCAGGTTTGTGTTTCATAAATAACAAATTTATGTACATTAGCAATCCAGTCCAAAATTTTAAATTTCCGAATAATAAAACGTAGTTGCCTAAATTAAGTGGAATTATCAAGCTTAAGGTATAACGCGCGGTTTTTATAATTTATAATTTTTGAATTCTTTTTACGAGCAAACCCCGTATATTTCATTTCATTTTAGGTAACGCCATACCTACCATTTTCTATATATTTCAGAAGTCATAAAATGATGAATTCATAATTTTTTGTTTCTATAGTTGGAAATTTTGTTTGAAAATAATTAATTGGCAATATATTGCATAATATCAGCAATACGATGGGTGCCGCGTATCATCGAGAGGCTACGCATTTATAATATGCAGAATAATTAATTCAATCAACATTATTTTATTATAGTGACCTAATTTTGAGAATTACTACGTATATCTTTGTGATGTAACTTACTTGAACAGATAACTTCTATGAAGATTTCCGTTAAAGATTTTGAATATCATAATATATTATATTCTAAATATAATTTTTATTTGACCAATTAATTAATATTATAAGAACAGGACTGGAATACAATTAAAAAAATTGTTGTTTATCAATCAATTTTACTATTTTTTTTTAAATATTTTTGTTCGAAATTTGTATGTAATAATAATGTATTTGTACGAAATTTTTGTATTTTAACGCGTTTTGTAAAGAAAATCAAAAGCCCATCAGATAGAAGTGTTCGCATCGATGCCAATTTTTCAGCCAAGATGTTTTCATTCTTGAAATTTCATTCTGTAAAAATGGAACTAATATTTGATTTAAAATTATGTAACTCTAAACTCGAGCAGTGCCAAGGGTGGTCAACCTTTATGACCTTGGGAGCTGATCTACTTTAATTTGCCTGACAATTGACTTTTCATGATCATTTCTATTTCATCACATTTCCTAGAATTAAAGTTATTCTGGTCCAAATAAGTTCCAAAAATCGATAGAAAATGGCTTCGCGATTGGCAAATTATCAAATAAAGTTTAATATAGGGTGTGTCGTTTATTGGGGTGTAGAATTTTTATTGTCACATGTACCATAATGCACATAATTATTGAATCTTGCATTTTTCCGTGTCGATGGAAGCATTTAGGCTACTTATAATTTGGTGATTGAAAAATTGTACTACTGTACGTCATGGTAATTGAACCCGCGAATTTTAGCTTCAGGGTTAGTCCAGAGGTCCAATTGGCTAAGTTTCCAAAACTCGATAGAAAATACCTTCGCAATTGGCGAATTGTCATAGCAATACGAGGTAAAAGGTAACACGCTGTGTTATAAAATGACACTTTTACCCCATGTTTCATACAAGATTTTTTCTAATTTTATTGCAAAATAATTTTTCATCAAACATAATTTTTTTAATTAGCAATAACGGCTTTAGATATCGAAAAACTGAACAAAAAAACCTACCGCCCCCTGCCTCGTACTCTCGAGCGATTTGTCGGTTGGAAGGCAGAATATGCAAACTTTCAGATCGATGGCGCGCAAAATAATTTACTCATCAAATGATATCAAGTTTACGTTGACAGCTCAAATACTTGTCACAAAAAATGTATATATATCTAGAAATTTTGAAATATTAGACAATATGTGTAAATAACAAGCAATTATCGGCAATTTTTAATATCTGGTAAAATTGCACCAGGTTGGTGAGTTCCTACATAAAGAAAAAATTAGTGGTTCTGAAGATTCTGATATTGAAAATGATGCCAATGCAGCAATTTCGACTTTAAATTCGTAAATTGTTATAATTATAATTTATAAAAATTAAAAATTCAGTTAACTTACGTTGTGATATTATTTTCATTTTGTCACTAGTGATCAAAAGTAACCATTTTATCACTAGTGCTAAAAAGAATAACTTTTTATAACTTAAATGATATACAAAAAGCAGTCATTTTGTAACAGAATTACAAAAATAAATTTTAATATAGGGTATGCCCAATTACAAGATTACAAGTACTACGACTCTTTTAAGTGCCACAATGTACATAATTGAATCTTGTACTTTTTGGTGTCGGGGAAAGCATTTAGGCTACTTATAATTATTTGGTGATGGAAAAATTGTATACTACTATCCGCCATGGGAATCGGACCCGTGAGTCTTGGCTTGAGGAGCTAAAATACTAACCGCTTGGCCATCTCCTCACATTAAGTGCCATAACAAGAATCTGAAAATTAATTGTTACTTAGTAATACTAGAATTAGTGTCAATGTCACACACAAAATTAATTCCTTTTGAACTGCATTCACAACCTTGAAATTAACGTAACAAACCTGCATAATTCGTATTGGTTATACTTATACTAATTTGGAGGTTGAGGATGCAGATTAAGAGTTAAAAAGTCCGCGAAGAAAGTTACAAAATATACTGTATTATTATACAGTAAAGGGGCATATTTTGATATGCCCCTTTATTGACCTTTAAAATAATGATCCATCACAAGGTAGGGGATGCTCTTTGGAGGGCTGAAAATATAGTAGAGCAGCGGTGGTATAGAGTAGAGCAACAAGTGTAATAACCAGAAAACAATATAATTTTGGTTAAAATAGCACAATATATTCACTTAGTTCGAGACAAAACACATCAGTAAAAAGCGCAAGATAACAGTAAAGTTTTAATAACATCATTGAGATGCGTTGAGATGTGTTTTAGTCTTTTAGTTTGCAGCTATTATCCCATTTAAAAATGTTGGTTTGCTTTCGCAACTATCATAGTTGCTCTACTATGTTTTCACCCTTAATATTCTAAAATTTCCAATGACTATTCGCTATGAAGTTTATTAAACCAGTTTACGTCATGAGCGCAGTTTATTAACAATCGAAAACCATTCTATCCTTATGTACACTACACAACATATAGAAAACTCTCCTTTCACCCAAAAAACGACCAAAATTTCTACATTACCTGTATTTGGCATTTTTCGGAAAGTTTTTGCAACCTACCTTATAAAAAATATGTTCAATAAAATGAAAAAGCAGGTACCACTTCCTAGAAATATTTTTCTTTTGAAGTAGGTGTATTCGCCGCACCAAAGTCTATCGGTCTGAATTACTTGATCAAGTTCCATTATAAATATAGTATATTAGTAATGATGTACTAGAAATCTGAGAATGAGAAACTATCAATTGAATATTCCTCCCTGGATCAATACTTTATTTGTATCTATCAGAACAACAGTAAAGTAAATTTTTAAAAAGTAAACTGTACTTCTAATGTAAATTGATAATCAAATTAAATTAGTTTAAATAATACTACACAGTAAATAGAGGATTAAGCGAATGGTTTTGTATCGGACACTTGCTCACAAAATTGTAGAAATTGGCAGACCTGATAAATGAACATTTCTTTTATTAGCACTTTTTATAAAACTTGCGACACCCTTGTGTCCACCACCGAAAATCGGAAGCTATTCGTAAAACTGCCAAAATTAAATGCCAGAACTATGATTAATTAATATATCATTAGGATATTATACTTGTGACCTTTAGATTAAAAATATAAAAGTAAACTGCTCTTTATTTACCTTGGATTTGTTGCTGACTGCTCTTCACAAAGAATAAAATTAATGTATTGGATAATAATAGTACTTATGTCAGAACAACACTAAGGTCTCAAATATTTTTAAACTTTTGTATTACCAAAATACCCCAAGTATTAATTAAATGTCTAATTATAGTTTTTTTTAACATGCCATGATTATAGGTAGTACATATGAAGTACTATTAAACAAGATATAAAGTTGCACAATATTTAACCATTTACAGTAAGACAAATTATCGAAAACTTGATTTTAAGAACAACAAATTTATTCTAAAGAAGTATAATCAAGTTATAGTAATTAATTTTTTCTTTCTTTCTAAACTTATTTAAATAGTAGGTACTAAGATTTTGATGTTAAATTCAAAATAAATAAATGTGTAATATTTAAAGAATGTTATTGTTGTAGATGTATATTATTTATTTATTTTGCAAAACTACATAATTCTAATAAATGTATTCTATTTCAGATAATGTTCAATACTTTGTCCAGCTACTTATTTGGCACATACAATGGAGAAGCAACGGACGGGGTCGAAGAAACAACTGCAAGACTGACTTCTGTAATTACGGATGGGGATTGGGTGTTGGTTGATAGGGATAGCGAAGGGAATTCTGACTCGGGTTCCAGTTGCGAAGACAACTGGGATGATTATCCTTTAACTAATCGATTGTCTCGTCAATCTACCCGCAATAATTCCACGATTTCATTACCATGTGCGATCATGGAAGAATCGTGGTTTGTAACACCTCCACCGTGTTTTACATGTACAGAACCAATCCTCATGGAAACATCTCCTTTAGAAAATCTCTTAATCGAACATCCTAGCATGAGCGTTTACCACCAACACAGTTTTCCAATAAGGCCATTAACACCAATAAAGGAAACAAAGTCGGAACGCCTAACACGCTCGTTGAGACAAGAAATTACTGAACACAAAGAAGCTGTGTATGCTGCAAAACGTCCCAAGGATGCGATGCCGCACAATAAAAAACAGGAAAGAGAACATGTAATTCAAGAACCCCTTCTAATATGTCCTCATGTCGTAAAAGCGCAAAAGGTAAATAAATTATTATACAATTAATTGAGCGCGATTCTATTGATGTAATTTTTGTAATTCGATAGGTATCCATATATAAGGCCTCTCGTTCATTAACCCAAAAGTACCTGGAGCGTTCTAATAAGGCTCGTGAAGTAAATCAACGCAAACAGCATCAACAACGCAGCAAGCGTTCAAGAGGTGCTCTTTGCTCTTATGCCAACAATAATCGCAAGTGCTGAGCATAAATTGATCTCAACCCAGCACTTAGGACTTCGGAGCATCAATTGCAATTCGTATATTATTAAATCCTCAAAGATTTACTTAATTATTATTAATATTAATGCTTATCAAGTATGGTAGATTCCTACACGAAACTGTAATTTAATTTAAACACTAAAATTTATGGATTTCTGTAATACAAATTAATAATAATAAATAAAATATTATTAGTTTGTCACAAAAATATTAAGTTTTTAAATTTCAATGCTTGAACCAAGTTCATGTGGGATTTACCGTATGATATTGTTGTAAGTAATAATTTCTACGAGAAAATATCAAGCAAATTTTTATTTTTAACGAGGGAAACATTTGTAAAAATTCCCTCTATTTTTAATTTTTAAAATTTTTATTTTAAAAAGGTTATATAAGGTAATTATTATTTATGTAAATCTTTGAGAATTCCTCTAAATTGAATTATTTATTATCTATCAGTAAATATCGTATTTCACAGTTTAGATTGGCTTGAGCATAAATAATTGTAATTAGTAAACTGCGACAAAAAAAAATTAAAAACCTAATAATATACAAAAAAAAGTAATTAATTTATTATTTTTATGCAGTAGTAGGGTGAGCTAACAAATTTTTGAAATGCTTAATGAACATAGTTGTTGAAATAGATAAAATAAAAAATCGCTCTATGAAAATACAGGATAGAAAATCAAAGCACATGTGATTTAGCAATTAAATTACCAAAGCACCGAGTTGTGTTCAAATTAACAAATTTTAAGAACACGATAGTAGTCCTTAAAGTGTTGAGGTATAAACAATAAAAAAAAAGTATTTTAATTTTTAAGTCTAATCGTATTTCTTATTTTTTTCATATATGATTTTGTTGGTGAATGTGTATAGAAATAACCGTTATTGATGTTTTGTAATAGTTAATATTTTTTTTTGCAATTTTGTTTAATTCTTATTTTTATAAACATTTACGTTACAAAATCTGGATTGTATATATTATCAGACATAGTATATTTTTATTATTTTATAAATATCTCATTTAGTAAGAAAAGTATAATTTTGTTGAAATTTGTAATATTTAATTTTTTATTGTGTAAATACAATTAATTCGAATGGTAACTATAAAAATTTATTGTTACTACCAAACTTAGAGTTATTATGTAATATTATTTAATCATCATTTTGATGTAAGAAATAATAAAACCGAACTATACTTTAGTTCTTATGATTATTATTTTTATAATAATAATCGTTGAACAAAATACACACATCTCAAAGGTATTTAATATTTTGAATTATCTTGAGAGAGTATTTTGATAAATATTGAATTTTGTATGGCAGTAGTCATTCATTTATATTACTTATTAGATGATGTCTTCAATTTACCCATGACTTTTAAGTTAGTTATGCAAACAAACTCGTTTAAAATTTATATAATATTTATTCCAAGTATATAATTGTTACTTATCCACTCGCTAATAAATTCAAACCAAGTGTCTCTTACATGTACATAGGTATATAAAATTGCTTTATAATTTATTATAATATAAATATCTCTTAGTAAATGGTGATAAGAAAGTAAATCTGTCCGACTGACCACACTCAAAAAATAATTAATAATCCTCATTAATTTATTATAAACTATAATAAACAGTTTAGTTGAAATTTGGGTGGTGATATGTAAGAAAATCTGTCCGAACGACCATATTTTATGTGAATTTCATAAATGTACAATAAAATTTGTATATATTTTGGTAAAGTACCTAATGTGTTTTAAGTATTCTGGGAGTACAATTTTGATTAAATCGAAAAAATAATACAACTATTCTTATAGAATATACAGTCAATTGGTTGATTGAGTATGTTTGTTTGTTTAAATGTATGCTATGTAAGTTTCATCATAAATTGTGAAAGTGTTATTCCAGCACTTAACGATTCTATTAGATTTGAATTTGATGATTGTAATAATATGTATTGCACGAGTAGAATATGGTATAAATAATGTGTATGAATTTGTGTGTAATTTATAATGCTATGGTTGTGCATTATTAAGTGGTGCAAAAAAAAATTATAAAATCTAATTGAAAAAACTTATTTTAGATTTTGTGTTATGACAATTATTTATGTGAAGAAAAGAAATAAAAATTTTAAAATAGAAAAATGTTATAAAAAAGTTTTCATTAATATAAATAAAATCCTAAAATTTTAATTTTGATTATTATTATTTCACCTTCCTATTTTGAACATTACTACAAAACTTGAGTACCAAGATGTGGGTGAAAATTGATTGCATATACGTCGGGCGATTCTCGTCTTGAGTTAAACATAGTATTCGTATTTTAAACCTTTACCTACATGCTTGACAATCTCCTAAGGCTCACAAGAAATTATGTTATTACATAATATAAGAATTTATTTACAAGAAATTACGTTATTTATGTGTTGATTTTTATCTGCATGTTGCAATTAAAGGGAAACCTATATTCATTCAAGTTTTTCCATTCCAACAGGAATATTGCTACTTTTTCTCTGCAAAGTCTTCCATGATCCATTTTCTGAGGTGGATCTACTTTTACAACTTAACTCATATACTGGAGAACCCCGCTAAGAAATTTCGTGCAGTCCGAGATTCAAATCCACAATTTTTGCACTGGCTCAACCAGGGATTACATCAAGCCACTGTCTTTAAACTTGAAGTTTGATTGAACTAACTAATTAAAATCATCAAACAATGATGTTATACACTCAATTGATAATGAGTTTTTTTATAATACTATTTTAATTAAAAATTAACGTGAATATTAGTATCCCTAGAATCAGAAATACTGATAAAAATGTTACAATTTAATATTGGTGACGTTAAAATTTACAGATTAATTAAATTAAAAATTTTTCTCACGAAAAAACTGGCCGAATTGGAACTCGTAGCCATAAACGCAGGCGACACACCGATGTTTGAGAAAGCCACGTCAATAGCTATCTTGGACCTCATTCTGGCCACGCAGTCTATTACAGTCCATGTCAGCAGGCGACGGGTACTGGACGAAGAAACCGGAAGCGATTATCATTATATTCGGTTCCACCTCGTCACAAAAATAATACTTCCTCACGTAATCACGATATGGGCATGGAGAAAGATCAATGAAGATAAGCTACAGCAGTTCCAGAGTGCAAACGAACCGGCCAATAATTCTGCCAGGGCTCTGAAAGACTACCTCAATAAGGCGTGCAAAGTATGGATGGGGAAAGGCGTATAGAATAGTTACGAAACGTCTCGGCCATGCGACAGCTAACTGTATAATGGGGGATCATCAGAACCCTGTTTCCGACTTACCCCAAATATAACATCCCTACGAAGGAAACATGGATATCGTCTCGCCGTTTACAACGAACGAACTAGCGGCGACAATTCAAGGCGTAAAACTAAATGGAGCACGGGGAACCCGACAACACCCCGGGCGCGATTGTGAAGAGAGTGGGTGAGCTGCGGCCTGAACTGCTACTGGACACACTAACCAAGGAAATCCAGATGGAAGAATACCCAGACAATTTGAAAGAAGCCATCCTCGTCTTCATACGAAAGGGAAATAAATATGCCTGATTTGCATAGACCACTCTGCCTCCTAAAACATGTCATTAAAGTGTTCAAACGCTTGATGCACACTCGGCTGTAGGCAGAAATAGGTGCAAGGGAGGGGCTAGTGACAAACCAGTACGGCTTCCGGAAAGGGAAGCCAACTACTCATGCTCTCCAGGAAAGAATGTCCACTGTTGATCTGGCAAGGAGCGGCACCAGAAGAACCAGACAGTTTGTCCTGGTGACGGCGTTGGATGTTAGGAACGCATTTAACGTCCGACTGGAAGAACATACTCCAAGACCTGAATAAGAGATCGGTAACACCATACTTGTACAAGATTATATCTACCTACCTCCGAGATAGATGGCTCAAAACGAGAGACAGCGAGAAAGTCCGCTATGCAATGGGCGGAGGAGTTCCACAGGGTTCGGACCTACGTTATGGAACTTCAGTTATTACGATGTGCTAAGGCTGCCGATTCCGTCTGGAGTAAGATTAATCGGGTTTGCCGATAATCTTATCATCGTAATCCCCCCCGTGGTGCGTGCTGCGGTAATCCCAAAAAAGCCACCAAGATACTGGGCATTCACACTCTCCTTTGGATCGCACGTGCAACAGGTGACGCAGAGGATCCAGAAAGCGGCTACCAACATCGCAAGACTGCTGCGAAAGGATCCAGAGGAAGATAGCTATCAGAATTCAACTTGCTAGTGGTATCATCTCAGGTATACCGATAGATCATCTGGCGATCGAACGAAAAGAGAGATTTTTGAAGACGGCACGAACACCAGTCAAACTGCGAAACGACTCGCTACGGGAGTGTCAGAGAAGATGAGATGAAAGCGACAAGGGCAGGTAGATCCATCAGTTGATCGGTAACATACGGGAATGGTATGGAAGAGAACATGGCGAGACCACATATGAACTGACGCAATTTCTTGCTGGACATGGCAGCTGTGAGGCATACCTTCGAACTGGCGAAGGCAGAGAGGGCAGGCGGAAGAAACAATAAAAACCTCGTTGAATCTGGATAACTTGGTGAGGACGATGTTGGCAAGTCCAGAGAATTGGGAAGCGGTTGCTATATTAGCTGGGATAGTAATTGCTACTAAAGTGAGCCACCAAATAGAGAAATAAGAGCAGTAGATTAGGATACCCTAAGAAAAAAGTCCCGAAAGGGTAGAAGATAGAAAATTGCAAACGCTACACGAAAGCAAGATCCGACGGCGAATCCTGGTAATGTCGAAGGAGTGGTGGTGTCTTGTGAGGACGTCGGTCAGAGAAATGATTTCTCCACTTACATCACACGAAAAAAGAAAATAACAATTATTATAGGGAACTTATAGTCGTTTTCTACCAACCAAGAAAACCTTTGCAAAATATTCAAAAAAAAGTTTTAACTGGTTTAAACAGAGTAAATGCTTACCTGATCAGCCATTCACAAAGGGGTTGTCTTATTTGAACTTTTTCAGGAACCAAATAAAAGTTGTAACGAGATATAGGTAAAATAACACACTAAACCTATTGTCGACGTTTCGCCACCACTCACGGTTTCGCCAGGACTCAAGAATAACAATTTGCCAACATTACTAACGAAGAGAGCCGTACAAGCAAACATCATAGAAATCCAATATTTACGTTAGAAAAATCTTCTGCTGACACATTATATTTAAAATCAAAAACCTTTGTAAAGTGAAAACAGCTCACAAGTTAAAATTGCACAAGCTTGCACGGCTCTCTTCGTTTGTAATGTTTTGGCAAATTGTTATTCTCGAGTACTGATGAAGCCGTGAGTGACGGCGAAACGTCGACAATAGGTTAAACAATTGTTTTATTGTAGTAACCACCCTGTATATGTTAAACAAAACCCATTAATTTTTACGACCTACCACAATCTCTTTTAATTGATTCAAACTGTCACAAAAGTTTCTTAAAATATTTTTTATCTTTATGGGAGTCATGCGATTCTCGCCCTAATGAACTTTAAAAGATCACTGAGTAATCAAAAACATTAGCAAAGATTAAATTAATATATTTAGAAGTAATAAATCAACAATTATAAATTAACAACCGGTGAAATTGCATTATTTTCACCAAATTAAGATTTACAATTACGACAAAATCAATTGAAAGAGACTATTTTTATCTTTTAACCAATTATTATCATAAGAATTGTTGACACACAAATTATTAAATTTAAGCCCAAATCGATTCTCTTACTTAAAAAGGAAATTAAGTTGACAGATAAACGACTCCTAGGGTCGATGTCTGACCTAAAGAACAATTTATCATATGATAATTTCTTCCCCTAAGGGACGAAATTCTCATAAATACAACTCAAAATTTAGTCAAATAGTCAGTCGCGTCTTAAATTTTGAATAGCTAAATACTTCACGCCGGTTTGATTTTTGAATTTAAATTAAGTGTTTTTATCGAAGTATTCATTTACAAATAAAAAAGTTCTAAGTTATAAATCATAAAAATTCGAATTCTTTAATTTTATTACTGTCGCGACACCGACATACAATTTATTCAGGATTATTTTCTACAAGGTAAGAGAATCGACTCATTTTGTTCTTTATTTACACCATTTAATTATATTTCGTACTATTATTTTGTTTTGTGTATTTTTGTTATTACTGTTTTTTTTTTGTATTAATAAACCCCCCATTAAATTTATCGCTGTGTTTAATTTGGTAAACGAGTTTATCCCCTACGTCTTCAATTTACCGAGCCACGACTACCTAGGAGTTTGATTATTCTCATATTAATTAAAAATAATCTGGTGGCAGCTAATTCCCAAAGTCCAACTGCGGAATACTACAATAGTACTGGCAACAGGTAAAAACAACATCACCGACAGCCCCGGTTTGTTAGATTATTTTGCCTGTCCTATATCCCGTTACAACTATTATTTCCATAACAAGGACGTTATGGAAGTTTTACCTTTTTCAGGAACATGACTAGGAACCCATTTTCCCTTAAATGTACAATCCATTTGACCAAGTTCCCCCCCCCCCTCAGTTAGTATTGAAGGTAGATCCACCTTCAATGAGGTGTGAATCAATGTGAAGCTTTTCCTCCTGAATTTATCAGAAGTAATACTCGGCACATTAAAATGTTTGGCAGCAGGCCCGATTCTCATCTCAGGCTTCTTTTCAGCGTTTATTGAATTTTTCGTATTATTTTCCGGATAATGATTTCGAGGGATCTGGATAAAAATGAAAACTTCAGTTATCATCATTCTTTTGCATCAATAATCTTCATAGTTTTTGAATGTGTAATCAAAGTTTTGCATTAAAAAATGTTCATGACGATTATTGGTCCTTCAATTTTATTGAAGTGAAGAAATAAAAAGAGAAGTCAACATCCTAAAGCCATATTTACGTTGAAAATTGAAGAATATAAAGTTGGCCAATAGTTTTCTTTAGATATGACAAATCACTGGTAGCCCATGTCCCGGGTGATTTTTGGTTCCAATAATTGCCGGAGTGATGAAACTTTCAGAGATGGTGTTTTCCGATGTGAAAACAGGTAATTCAGGTTTTGCATACAAAATTTTGATCGGGAACGGTCGCCATATTGAAAAAACGTTGAAAAAATCGCTTATTTTGGAGTTATCCGGAAATAGCTCTAAAACTTTTCATTTTTCGAACTTGGACGTTAAATACGAAAATGTCGGTGCTGAAATTCTGCACCATTTCGTTTTTTATTCATCTTTCTACGACTAATAGAACCGAAGATATAATTTTTTGAAAAATGGTCAATTTTTTCACTTTTCGAACAACTGCGATCTCTTTGCTCTTTACGCGCAAATTACTGTATGATCGCGGCTCGTAGGCAAAAAATGCTTTCAATAACATCGATGGACAATTAATGTATCTACAAAATGCTTTTTTATACAACCTCGTACGACCAAAACTTGCTGAGATACGGCCGATTGGAACAAATTTTGACGCAAAATTTTATGAAAAATTTTCATTTCCTCTGGTAAAAAGTGGACAACGGCTACTTCTACGGCACAAATCATTCTTAGATAATCGAAAGGTATTTAAATTTGCTACATTTTGCGCCCTGTCACGTTTCTTTGCTTAGCCGTATATTTCCGAAATGTACCTACATTAGCTAAATACGATGGTTTATCCGTATGTATATATTCAATTATTTACATTCGGGTGATTATTTAAATGGCAAATTGAATATTTGCATAATACTAAATGTACAAAAGTAAAAAAAAATTGTAGTACCGTCTACGTCTGAATATTGTCGATTTATAGCCTTTACAAATTCGTTAATTTCTTTAATACATTTAACAAAAACGGAGTCATCTGTAAAATAAAGTGTAATAATGTCGTTGGAAAAATTATGTTCTATACTTTTTTACTACTTTAAACAACTGTCTAAACGACCCCGAAGTTTAAAACGAGCCAGATGTAATCGGATTTTACATATTGTCATTGAATAAATGCCACTTTTTGGCCAAATTGTTAAAAAACCGGATATTTTTTCGTTTTTTTCGATATAGCTATGTTTCTATGAGGTTTACGTCAAAAATGCTCTGAAGCAAAGTTGAAGCTTAGAAAATTTCCGATAAAATGGTCCCTGTGTCATTTAATTTCCATACTTAACTGATGAGCTACAGCCGTCCAACAGAAGTATATTTTCCGATGATTTTTACTGCACAATTTTAACATGTACGAAAATGTTAAAAAAAGAATATAACAATTTTTTTTTTTGGAAATGTAAAGTATGGAACTCAATCTATATAATATTGAGATACATTTGCCACAATTTCAGATTTTTCGAGGTGATATTACTCGAGAAATGGTAGAATGTTCCCTCTGCGGCGTGGCACCGCTGGGCACCGCGTACTGTGAGGGTCGCCCAGGTAGCTTCAAAAATTGACCATTTTTCAAAAAATTCTATCTTCGGTTCTATTAGTCGTAGAAAGATGAATAAAAAACGAAATTGTGCAGAATTTCAGCACCAACATTTTCGTACTTAACGTCCAAGTTCGAAAAATGAAAAGTTTTAGAGCTATTTCCGGATAACTCCAAAATAAACGATTTTTTCAACGTTTTTTCAATATGGCGACCGTTCCCGATCAAAATTTTGTATGCAAAACATGAATTACCTGTTTTCACATCGGAAAACACCATCTCTGGAAGTTTCATCACTCCGGCAATTATTGGAACCAACAGTGGCAAAAAATCACCCGGGACATGGGCTATGGTAAATTTAAATAAAGTGGTGTTAACGACTTGGGTGCACAATAATATTTATAGCATATATTCAGACGAACTACGATATTTTTATGTAATGAGCGGTGCAAGATTAATATTTTACTTTTGTACAACTTGACAATAATGTAAATGATACCAAATTAACTTTGGAAAATGTTTTCAATAACCCATATTTAATTTATACCAATATATTTGAGGAAATTATATTATATCTTGCGTGTATTCACGGAGTAAAAATGCCATTGAATTTAATCTTACAGCGCTTATCGTAATGATGAAAGAATAAATA
Source organism: Podabrus alpinus (assembly GCA_932274525.1). Classification (NCBI taxonomy): domain Eukaryota; kingdom Metazoa; phylum Arthropoda; class Insecta; order Coleoptera; family Cantharidae; genus Podabrus; species Podabrus alpinus. Next base: position 90,405,888 of record OW026451.1, read on the forward strand.
GTTATTAGTAAACTTCCCAAGTTCAAGTCACATTGTAAACCTCATTAACCTCACTTGCAGTTTTATTTTTATATTTCGAAAAAGTTACAGGGGTGAAAAATGTTAAGATTTCGGCAACTTTTTCCGTCATCCAAGTGTTCTATTATTGGAATGATACATGCAGGAGCTCTTCCAGGTTTTTAAATTTATTGAGTATTGTTACTTTTTATTACATAATATGTACATACTATAATGTAACTGCTATTAGACATCACATATTTGCAGAAAGATTCTTTGTTGATTAAGTTTTCTTAGTGAGCCTTCTATATTTATGGTCCGATTAATTAAGCCTTCAGCTGGCACCGTTTCTTAAATTTTAAGGCAGCATTTCATCAAAACCCACATCAGCTCTCCAATAAACAACAAGAGCAAGTTGATAACATCAGGCTTATATAAGCAACTTTTGTTGATACATGATTAATCTAATTAATCCGGACTTTACTATTAAGGCCTCCCTGATTTTTTCATCTAATCATAATCTTTTCCTTACAATTATAATTTTTAAGAAAGGACGCCAGTTTTTAAAAAATTATTAATTTTATAGGTACTCCAAATTTTGAAGGATCTGTTAATAAACTAGTGGATAAAGCTTTGGAAGAGACAGAAATCTATTTAAACAATAATATTGTAAGTTTCACTGATTATTATTTATTAACAGGTATGTTAAACAATGTAATTTATTTTTAGAATGGTATTCTTGTAGAAAATATGAATGATATACCTTATATCCAGTCAAAACATTTTGGTCCTGAAATTGTTTCAACAATGGCGAGAATTTGTACAGAAATTAGAAAAATTGTTCCTAAAACTGTACCCTGCGGAGTACAGGTATATGTGGTTTCAATTGAATCCCATTATTAAATGTATTATAATTAATATATGTAGATTTTAGCGGGAGGAAATTTAGAAGCAATTGCCGTAGCCAAAACTTCGTCTTTTAATTTTATTCGAAGTGAAGGATTTGTTTTTAGCCATATAGCTGATGAAGGGTTTATGGATGCACAAGCTGGATTAATTTTGCGGTATCGAAAGAATATAAATGCAACTGATGTTGCAATCTGGACAGATATTAAAAAGAAACACAGGTAATTTAAAGTTATTCTAATTTTAAACAGATACTTTTGATTATCAATGAATTACTCATTTTGCCCAAATAATTTGTAATCTACTGCAACAGTAATTTTTTAGTTCACATTCAATTACAAATGACCTGAGCTTGGTGGAAACAGCTAAAGCTGCAGAATTCTTTCTTTCCGATGGAATAATATTAACTGGAATAGCAACTGGAAGTCCAGCAGATGTTCAAGAACTTAAGGACTTAAAAAAAAAATGTAAATCACCGATAATCGTAGGATCCGGTGTAAATGATAAAAATGTGCACCAGTATTTAAATGCAGATGCTCTTATAATTGGTTCCCATTTTAAAAATAACGGACAATGGCAAGAAAGTGTGTGCAACAAACGCGTTCAAGCATTCATGAATGTTGTGAAATATTTACAATCAAATTAGAAAAATAAACATTTCAATTTCAATGCAAAATAAAGATACTATAAAAGTTATGTTATTAAAATTTAAAAATAGTATACATATTTTTCCTAATAAAATGATTTATCAACTTTTATTATTTTACAATTTTCTCTTTACAATTTATTTAAAATGAGGTGTATAGTGCCAAGTGGCTAAATTTTGTTGAAGAGATTTTCAGTGTAATTCTAGAATTTTTTAATGTTTCTAACTTTTAGGTCCTTAAAATCATAAAATCTTTCCATAAGATACTTGACATTACCTTTAAACAACGTGAATACGAACAAAACAAAGAGATTTGCACGTTTTATTACAAAGGCGCTAAAATGAAAACACACACAACACAACGAAATTAAAATTTAAGTAACAAATTAATGTAAGATTGTTGCTTTTGGTTTTTTTTATTACTTTGACTACTTTTGCACTATACGACTCTTTATTATTTTTTTGATATGATATTACCATACCTCCTATAATTACCTAAATAAATTATTTAGTTTTGTCCAAAACCAAATATTCGTTTAATAGATTTACTCAAATCTAATAAAATATTATTTATGGTAAAACGAAAACCTTTGGGTTGATCGTTGTGGTTTTCACCAAACACAAAGACTGGACTATTCTTCACAAGTACTTCATCAGCACTTTCTTCTTTAATTTCAAGTAATTCACTAGAACGTTGGTCTTCCTTAACAATTTGCTTTCGTAAAGGATATAAACTATCAAAGCCTTTTTCATCAACCAACCGTATCTTCTTAGAAGGAAAGGTCGATTCTTTATCACAGTTTCTTATTAATTTTCGTTTAGTTGGTTTGAAGGAAAAGCAAGTTCTCGTGTCAGTATCACTATCAATCGAATTATCAGTAATTTTAACTTCTTGGAAACTCTAAAACAATAAATAAATTTAATTGGACCAATCAAACACTAATCACAGGTTTCAATTTACTTTATTACTGATTGGTTTCGTGTTTTTCACACATCTTCAAAGTAATCTGTTATTAGGAAATTACATTGTTATTTCTTGTGTGAATAATTAAAAAGTTCTATTTACAAGTCAGTTATAAAATCATAAGAAATTTATGACTACTATTTATTTGGTCAGTATTTTTATCAAATAATGGTAAGTATTTTGTATAATATATAATATTTTTGGTCAGAGTATCAATAATTAAATATCAGTATCAAATAGTATTTGGTCAGTATAATTTTGAAGTTTGGTCAGTATTTATTTTGGTGAATAAATTTCACACTTTTGGTCAGTATAAATACTAAAATTACAGTAAGTACTATTTTTAAACACGAGCGGATGTTTCCGGGCACTTACCCGCTTGTAGCCAATATCATTGATATACTATGTATCAAAATCTGCAATGCTGAAATCTTTGTCCCAATCAATTTCCAAGTTGATTATCGCAATTAGATATTTACTGTTTATAATTACTTTGTAAGGCGGTAGGTACTCTTTTTTAATGTAATAAATGAAAAAAAAACTTACATACTCAAAATTTGTAAGTTATATTTTGTGGGGAAATATTGATTTCCTCCCTTAAAACACGAAATTCTTCATTGGGCAAAGAAAAATATTGAACTGATTACTGACCAAATGTTCACGTTCAGTTTTGCCAGTTAGTATAGCATTTTGTTCATTGATGCAGTTCATTTATTGTCACTTGTATAATATTCTTTTGACCATTTATATTAATAAAAACAGTAAACTATGGATAACTCAATTTTGACTTCAACTCTATTAGTTATTTCCTAATAAATCATAACAGATTGTATCTTCTTCTTCCTCATAATATAGGTCCAGGACCTGTTTTTTACTAATTTTTGAAATTTAAATGTTGTGAGAGGGGAAGACGGCAGATGAGCTTTCAGTAGTGTATACTACTATACCAGGGGTGGCCAACCTGCGGCTCGCGAGCCACATGCGCCTCTTTGAAGGATTATTTGTGGCTCTCGACAAATGTACCCGAGTTCCCTTTTCATTTTTGTGCTATTATATTTTAAAAAATTATTATCATTCCGTATGTGTTTCAAATTTAGAAAAATGGCTCGACTATCAAGGAGCTTGGCCACCCCTGTACTATACTATAAGTCTAGTCGAATAAGAACATATTTCGTTGTCTGACGGAAAAAATTCATATATTACTGAAATTTGGCACAGATCTTCATTTACGCATACTATTCAACATACTGAAAGTCCTGAACGAAGTCTGTTGAGCTCAATCTGCCATCTAGGAAAAATGGCGGCCCTATTTAGTTTTTTGCTTATATGTCGCTAACTATTAACAATATCGAAATATGTTTCATATAAAAAATAAAACTTATAAAATTTTCTACAAAAAAGGTTTATACATTTTTTCCGCATCTATTCTTATTATTAAGATATTTTAACCAGTGCAAAAAATACAAACAAAACGAACACGGACAATAAAGATATGCCTGCCTACTTCATGAACAGATTTCCACAAAAATGGTAAAGACCATAGATAAGTTAAAAAATTCCTAAACTCAATTTTTGCGCTCAAGTCGCCATCTTGAAAAAATTACGCCTTGATAGAGACATCTATTTCTAGGGTTCCTTTCATGTTCGACTTGGGCACTTTTTAGTACCAACGCTAACCCTTTTAGAGTTCGTTTTGGAAATTTTGACGCTTACAGCATAACCGTGGCGCCACTATGGTCGCCATTTTCTTACGCTCACGACGCTATTTTCATTTGGGTAGTGCAGCATAAGCATGGTGCTGTAGCGGCAAAAATTATAATCATAATTACTGTAAAGTCAAAAAAACTACCACGTTTTAGTACAAACGGAAATTAACATGAGCATATCAAACGTAAACTCGGAAACAAAACGTGTTGTAAACTTAGAACTTGCACTTGAGGAATAAATCCGAATGGAAAATAGAAATACAGTAGAACCCCGATTATCCGTGCGCGCATTATCCGGGCGGCAGATTTTCGGTGCGGCATTTTAAAATTTCATCCGTGCGCGGATTATCCGTGGCTGACGGCCAGAGGTTGACGCATGAACGCTGAATGCACCGTGCAGGCGTTCGTCTCGGGAAATCCCCCGTTTATGTGTTTACTTATTATTTTCGCCAACTGCCGACCGACTCGTTAGTTAAACGTAAACAGACGCACAAAATGCAGCGTACCGGTGCTAATGAAAAGCGTAAACGCAATGTTTACACATGTATTTGTCTGAATAAATTATTAAAAAAATAAAAATGAGGTCTTTGGATTATCCGTGTTTTCGATTATCTGGCGAAGGCTCGGTCCCGGCTGGCCCGGATAATCGAGGTTCTACTGTACTTCTAAATTTAATTTTTTACAAAAAGTTATTTGTGATATTGCAATAAAATAATAAATTAGGTTAGGCGTTAACTTCACAGTTAGACCTCTTCAAAATGTAAGCGTCAGCGCGTATTGCCCAAATAAAACGGTTCAATTTGCGCGCTATTAGTGTTAGCACTAAAAGTGCATAAGCGCCCAAGTCGAACACGGCCATAGTAGTATACACTACTGAAAGCTCATGATCTAATAAAGAATATTTTCAATGTATTATTAACTATTTTATTTTTAAAGTATAATTTATTATTAAAACAAATAGCAGCAGCCAACGGTTACAATGAGAAAATAGTAGATAAACTCATACATAGAATAACTAGGAAGAACGAATACTTGTACTTCATGAATACAATATACGATATAAGTAAAAACATCCATTACACAGCAATTAAACATGACTATGTAAATGATACGGTCAATAGGTTGTTCAACAATAATAGGATGATCATCATGGGAAAAACAACTAACCGTACGATAGATCTGATCTCCACGAATCCTAAAAGACATTGTGGAAACGAGTGGTGTGCATCAGTTCTATTGCAAAGACTGCGAAGCCACATATTTATATTGGTGAAACAGGCTGAAAATTTAAGACGAGGATTGTGGAGCACGTCAAAGATAAAAATAAATCCATATTTGGAAAACATCTACAAGCACCAAGGGTCATTCCATCTCAAATCAACTGAAAAATAGGCAAAATTTACTCGACCCCCACCAAATTGATTCGATGAAATTCGATACAATTAATTGAAAATCGATTCTGACCATTTTAAATAATTATAACGGTGGTCGCACAACTTATCTATACTTTGAGCGGTTATTGCTATGTTAATACGAATCTGACGCAAAATATGTATAGAAGTTTTTTTGTAGAGAATTTAATTAGCTCCAATTTTATATTAAACTACTTTGCCATAAAGTTCAAAGAAACTTGAGAAATCGGCGAAAAACTGATTTTTGTCCGTTTGTCGCTATAATTAATTTATTTTTACTAACTGCACCCATACTCATCCCATGATCAAATTTTGTGTGCATGCTCAGCACAAATGTACAAAACAACAGTGAAAAAATGAACAAAATAAAAATACCCTTTTAGAAATAGGGGTTTAAATAGGGTTAATATTAGAAAATTAATTCAGTTAGGGGTTGAAAAGATAAAATGTTGTTGAATATTTGAATAAAGCGTTCATTTACCTTTCCAGAACATTTTTTATTTTTAAATTTAGACCACTGTGGATGAAGTTACAGTCGTTTTCCTAAAAGTCTACATACCAACTTTTTGAAGGACTAAAACAAGGAAAGGAATGCCTGATGGTGGTTTCGTCAAATTTGGTGGGGGTCGAGTAAATTCTTCAGTTGAATTGAAATGGAATGACCCCCAAATGAACAAAGAAAAGACCAAAATACTACATAAGCAGAAGAAATGTGATAAACTCAATCTTCTGGAAGCACTAGAAATCATGAAGTATTCTAAAAAAATTTCAAGATAAGGAATAGTACAATTTACAAATATTATAGCTTGTCATTTTAATTTATGTTGGTTTTAAGAAACTTAAGTCCATGGTTTGAACTTTTGGTTTTGGCGTTATGTGTGTACAGGGGCATATTAATATATTTGTTATGATTTATAACTGAAGTGTATTTAGAACTTTTTAATTATTGACAAAAGGAATAACAGTGTAACTTCCTTAAACAGATTACTTTGAAAATGTGTGAAAAACACGGAACCAGTGAGTAATAAAGTAAATTGAAACCTGTCATTAGTGTTCGATTGATCCAATTATATTCACAGTTTCACCTCTATACAAACAATAAATAAATTACAAACAGCAGGATTAGTAGTTTAATATAAAGTGAGGGTACCTTTTCATGCAGTTGCCTTTTCCGCCTTGGTTTTCCAGGACTAATACCTAAATCTTGATAATCAGTTAAGCATTTTTTATGTACAGGTTTTCTATATGAACTGTCTTTTCTCAAAGTACGTCTATTTTTCATGTAGTTTTTTATTGATTCATGAAGAATATCAACCCATTGTTTAACATACTCAGCACGATCGTGATGCACAGCCACCGTAACATCCTCGCAAGTAATTTTAAAAGCCCCTTTATTAAGCATTTCGGTTATTTTACATTTATTTAAAGGTAAAATACACGAGCACAATAAAGAATTTGGCAAATCTGGATTATCCTTCTTTAATTTACAATACATCAGAATGTCACTCATCAGTACAAAATATCTCTTGTAGCTGCGATTCTTACTTTCAGAGACCTTCATTAAAATTCCATCTTTTATAAACTTACGACCAGGTTTTATAATTAGGGGATAACCATTTTGTAAACTGCGTTGTATTTCGAGAAGTTTTTGTGTGTTTTCTTGTTCTTGAACTAAGTTGTTTATGTGGGTTGCCGCTTCCTCCACCTTTTGTAATGACTCTAAAAGAAATATGTTAGCATTATTACACAAATAATATTAAATGAAAAAGTCAACTCGAAATACCTATGAGTAAAGGGTATGAAGGTTGTTGTGAATTTGTGTTTTCCAGTAATTGTTTTAACAGTAAACGATAACGAGGAACCCTTTGAATCGGAGTTATAAGCAAAGCTGAAAGTTTCGAGTGTACTTCGGGCCTGCTTTCTTGCAATTCCAAAAATTTTGTGAATTCTTGGTTGGTGGCTGCAACACTCTGACAAAACATTTTAATTTATGATGGTTAAAAAAAGAGTAAAGGTGAATACCTGCAGAACATTTAAAGCGTTCTTATATTCGTATGCATATACAGAATACAACTTCAAAAACGGTGCCACGTTAGAGAACGCCTCCGCAATACCTTCAGGATCTTGCGTTAGTTTTCGTAAAAGTTCTCCATTTATATTTGAAATTGTATCTATGCTGCCAAATAATGTTTGATACTCGTTCTTTTTCAATAACTTTCTATCCACGATGGGTTTCATAAAAAAGGTTTTTATTAATTGAAGCTGTTTTAAATAAGACACTTCACTAGTTAATATTTCTTCGATAGCTTGTCTTCTTTTATTTTTACGATCGCTTTCGACATAGGCATAGTTTATTTCATCTAAATCCGTTAATATTTTCTTTTTTGTACGTGTTGTTAGCATGTTTCTTTCGTTTATAACATTGCGAAGGTCTGCACTTAAACCTGTTTGCAGTTTAGGCGTAGAAGGTTCGATAATAACTGAATAATTCTTAAAATCAATGCCGTTCATTTTTAATTATAAAAAAGATTAAACTTTTGTAATAACCCGTTAAGTTTTCGTTAAAGTTTTAAAAATTAGTTCAACGGTGAACTACTTGTATTTCTTTTTTCGGTTGCGATCAATGATGTCAATTTACAACAACAAAGAAAATGAAAAGTGATAATTATGAAACTGAAACTTTTGAAATGACGTTTTACAAAAGGATATTATGACGTTGACACGGTTTTGTTTTGTTTTCCTTCAAGTTTCAATTTAATTTAGCTTACATTATTTTTTAAAACCACTGAATTGTGCCAATTATTGTTGTTTGGGAACTGCTACTAAAATCCCTTGCTACTAGAAGAACTACTCGACTTGCAAATTTATCATGTGTTTGAACTACAGTTTGTGTTACTTAAGTCGGTTTGTTTTTTAAATGTTATTCTGTTTTTATAAATGACGCTGTATTTAAAGCCTCCAAGAGGTCAAATTACTTTTAATGAACTACAAAAATGTGTAAACCAACGTTTACAGTTTTTTAAAAGTATGACAACAACTACTATACCGGTACATTGTATCGAATACTTGTTGGAAGATTCTGCATTTGATAGGACAGGACATTTTACCTTTCGTTTGGCAGCAGTAAAATTTCACAACTTTTTATCCTTTTTTATAAATTCAGAAGTTCAATTGTTGCATCAAAGATTACACTCTTATAACGGTAGTAAGAGCCTACAATTTTTGAAAAAATTACTTCGTCACTCCAGGGAATCCAAAAATGAATGTAAAAATAACAAAGTTATTACTAGTTTCTTAAACGTCCTACTTTCTGTTTTAATGAAAATGCTGTCTAACAACTGCAGGAAACATATATTTGGTTCTCATATTGAAAGCGAACATTGTAATTTTTTTATTTTGGAGGGTAAGTAAATTTAAATTTTAATCAAGCTTGGCTTCTAGGCTCTATAAGCCACTTTGGGCATAAGAAATATAATATTACTATACATCTACAGAAAAGTGAGGGAACCATAATAATTGTAATTATACAGGGTAAATCAATAGTGTAGATTTCTTCGTTAACTCAATGATACCATTCAATAAACACACACTGTTTTTGTTTTCCAAAGTCATATAAGAAACCCATTAAGATATCGCTTTGAAACTTTTTTAAGTTGTTTGGAAAGTCACATACATATTATAATAATTTCCTAGCCCTAATAGGGTCCTAGCTGTGAGTTTTCAAAGTTAATCTGTTTTACCTCTTTCTGAAAGATGCTCTTCAGGGTCTTAGTTTTTCGATATCAAGTAAGTAACAAAAAGCAAAAATTATTTTAGTCCTGTTAAATTTGGAGATATGCCTGGTAGAAAAAAAAACTGGTTTTTACTGAAATCGGTATAAATAATATAGAATTAAGTCCTTTGGAATTTTTATTTACCATTTTTATTCATATACGATTCTCAGGAAAGAAACTATTTCCAAAAATAAAATTTTAGAATTTTTAGCAAATATTAATTGATAAGTAATTGTGGTGTTTTTGGAAAACCCTATTATGTGTAAAACTAATTTTAATTTATTTAGTGTAATGTAGAATTACATTCTCTAGCATTTATATTCCTTTCCTACGCAGGCGCACCAAAATGAGCTATTTGTAGAAAATAATAGAAAAGGCACAAAAACTTTTAACTTTGAAAGCTCATAGGTTTCCCTATAGGACTATAAGTTTTTCTACATAGAGATTTACAGATAATTGAAGCTAATTTTAATCATCAGTGGAAAATTTTTATGTCAGATGAACAGGAAGAAAAGTTGACATCAAAATCTGAATACTACCTTTTTGAGAAAAAATTAAAAAAATTGAGAGTTATTTGGAAGGTTATATCTCGGGAACTAGATCAGTTAGAGCATTATGTTTTGAATAGGCTTTACTTAGAATATAATCTAATAGTTCAATTTTGGTAATAACTATTTTGGGGCTAGGATGCATAGGAAAGGCCTAATCTTCAACTAGGTGAAAAATTTGAAAATAACTATGAAAATTTCTGGGTATTTCTTTCGATGCGGAATTAAAAGGTTAAAGCAAATAAAATCATATTTCCGAGTTATTTCCGTTCTAAACTTCATAAAGACTGGACTACCAAGGACTGCAATATATTATTCAATGTTATACAACAACTAGGTCATAATCTCTAACATTGAATGTCTCCCACGTGTAAACTTTTAAAGATGTACTGTCATGAACTTTTTGTAGAAAATTTAAATCTACAAAATTGTGTATTATATATAATTTTTTCATATTTGTTACGGTTAACACGGTTTTTGCAGCGATTCGAATAAATGCTTGCGGAATTTTGTAGCTCGGTTAATAATTGCTAGATTTTCACATCCCTAAATCCACTTGTAATCTTTTTGCACTAGACTCTTTATACGTTCTAGAAATCTAGATAGGCTAATCAAATTAGATTGGTTTTAGCATTAAAATGAAACTAAATCAGGAGTCTATCAAATCTGAGCTATTCCATAAAAAACACTTTGAAATTAAATAACTCCAGAGAGTTTAGTACTACATATAATTTAGCTTACTGATTGCTTGTCAAATCAACCAACGTATTTTCATTACCCTCTTCGATTTTGCTCAAATTTGGTGTATTTCTAAGTTATTCCAAATAAATGGACCTGTATTTTTTTTGGCCCTAAAGTGACCCGTTTACATTGTACAGCTCTCCAAAATAATTCAAATTAGGCTTGTAGAGCTTCGATAAATAATTTCTACCTGCTGAACCGTACCACTTAGAGACACGAATTTTTTTTGCGAAATGAAGGTATTGAATAGGTCTTTTTAGTGAGTATTTTGTGTAAATAATTAAGGTCACAAAATGGGGGCCCTGATCAAATTTTGACTGTGAGTGCCTTCCCCCCCATCCGCGTAAAAACGAAGTAATTTAAAATTTTCCAAAAAATATATCCTACTTATCTTTATTATATTTTTGGCTATTTGCATATCAAATTTTAGGGTAGGCACGTTTTTGGTTTAGGAGTGACATCGAAATGAATTATTGTGGTCATAAATCTAAATACTTTAATAAATAGGCATGGGTAATTCCATAATATAAAATCAACCGAAGTATTTTTATGACTGTCTTCGGTTTTGCTCAAATTTGGTACATTTCTAAATCATGCCAAATAAGCGAACCTGCATTTTTCAGTTTCATCATGAATTTTGTCGAAAATTTTGTACAACGCAGAAGTACCGATATTGAATTTTAGAACTAAAAAGTACGCTGGGCAAAGTAATTAAAAATGATTTCTAAAATCTACGATTTTGGACGCCTCCCAAGCCTAAAATATTCTTTTTCGTAGGAAATTTAATTACCCATAATATTTTTTCCGAATTTTTTCTATACAAATTTTGGTATTGGTTACTGTTCTTGCAGCGTAAAAGGTCGCGGTGTAATAGTTATTTACGTATAAGTAACAGAAAATGTCGTCAGAAAACTCGTCTTTGACTCGTTTTGCTATTTGCAAGCTCACTCGCAATGGATCGTTTCTGTACGCATTACGTATCTATTTTTTCTCCAGGATAAGGCCCTACAGGAATAAAAAAAGAAAACTACCAAAATAAACAAAGGAATATTACAAAATAATTTTGTAATGAAATGAAATTCTAAGATTCAAATAAAAACATTATATTAAGTTAAATGTAGAAATTAAAATATTTATTATTACAAAGTAAAATAACGGTAAAATATACAAAACAAAATGATTATTCAAACGAATGCATAAATAAATATCTCTGTATACGCGTAGGCGCGAAAGAAATGCACGCGTTTGCTAGAGATAATTTTATAGAAATGATAATTCCATTCAGGGTCAAATTTTGGCGTTTCGACCAATCAGCGTGCGTTATTTTACATTGTAGTTAAATGGGTACGACGCATGCACAGTCGAATAATATCCGAAAATAAAAAATATTCCAAATACCCTACCAGAATATCGAATATTTGTAGTGGAGCGTAAAAGAATTCATACGTAATAAAAAATCTCTTCGAATATTATATATGTAGTGTGTATTTGTAGACTAACGCACTCAACAGATGCGATGTAGGAAACCGGTTCAACGCATTAGTTCCCACCCGTGTTCACTTAAAGCAATGTACTTCTAACGAATTTTATATTACAAATTTAGTGCGATTATGCTTCCATTGTTGTCGGTACTTACGAAATTTTTTGTTTGATTTTTTTTGCAATGATTGTGATGCGATATGGTCAATTTGTTTCACCATTTTCGACATTAAAAATGGCGTTTGAAATGTCGATTTTCGTATGTGATGTTATGCTTTTAAGTTGTGGCGTTTCTTCACGGAATTATCACCGCAACAGCAACGCGGGTCCGGACAATACTCAAAGATTCAGCGAGTACAGGTTTTAGCAAGGAGATTGCACGAGCGAAGCGCAGCGAAGCGAGTGTCAATCTCCGCAGCTAGTATTGTCCTAGCCCTTGTGTTGTATCGTGCGAATACAGCTCCACCAACGTTAGAACCGACCCGAGGGGGCGTGTCAGGCGCTGCTAAAATTAAAAATGTACACTCAGATGAAGAAGTTTCTCGGTGCGAATATTTAAAATACATAAATTATTTTGTCAAATTGCAGTCACGAAATACGTAAAAAATGTTATCGCAAATATTAAATAAAGCACTTTTGGAATAACTTTAGTAAATATTAAGTTCAAAAGAATTTTGTAAAAATCATTGCGTGTAAACACACGCAATGATTTGTAACTTTTACAACAGAATGTACTTGAGAAATAACTCAACGTTCATTGGTTCATTCAAATTTTTATCAAATTAGTTGGCATATTTGCCGCGTCCTTTCTAAGCTTGGTGGAGCTGTAGGTATCGTATGTAGTATAAAAATAAATATATAAGCAAACTATATATTTAATTACAAAGAGGTCAAGATGACTTCGACGTAATAACATAATTACCCGAAATGAAACTTATTACAGATGCACACGTGACCGCGGTCAAAGCCAAGCCTTATCATGTAACAGTGTTATCTTAGATTGTACTAGAAATGACGTCTTTCAAAGATAAAAAAATCAAAGAAAATAATGTTTTCGTTGTATCCTGGAGAAAAAATATTTTATATATTATGTTTTGGATTTTTTGCATATTGCCTGAGCTCAAATTTCATGTAACTTTTGTTTAGTTTATTTTAAAATGACTTTGCTATCGAATGGCTCAAGTTTGATTGACTCCTGATTTAGTTCCTTTTAAAAAATCTAATTTGACTGACCTATTACAGTGTACTTAGATTTTGATTTAACGTTGGTATAGAATTATTTTAGAGCATATTTAAAAACCATTTATCAGTAATTTTGACCTGCAGTAATAAATATATTTGATTTTTTTTCAGTACCATTTAATTATTGTTATACTCTACTTACCAATCATGATTTTGAATTAAAAAACGGGTTTATACAAATACCCTGCAATAAATGGAAGGAACTGTTTCTTGCTTTATTTAATACTTATTTAAGAATAACGGTTAAAGAAATGCTTTACAGCAATGTTGTGCAACACACTCTTGCAGATGAGCGCATCGATTCCATAATTAGTTACCTAAACATGCAAGTTTTTGGAACTCAAATTCCTGTCAAGATTTTGGACTCTCTTGATATTGACAGTAAATTGTTTCCGTTATGTATGCAAAATTTAGATGGAGCTTTAAAGAATAATCATAGATTGGCTCACAGCGATAGGTATTTAGTACTACGGTTATATTTTTTAACGCAATAATTGGTATATATTTTTTAGAATTGATTTAAGTTTATTCTTAAAAGATATTGGGTTACCTTTAAATAGTTCAATTACATATTGGAAATCTGAATATAGTAAAGAATCTTCCAATTGTACAAGTTGTAATCACAGTTGGCAACAAAATGAAAAAAAGTACATTTACAGTATTAGACATTTGTATGGTCTCGAAGGGTCTAGAAAAACTTATGTCTCTAAATCTTGTAATTTTTTTCAAGTAAGTACCTATAGGTTTCAAAAGTTTTGTCTATAATTTTGAAAATTTCCATTTTAGAATTTGATTCTTAATTCTGCTCAAGAAGGTGGTTGTCCATTTAAACATTTTGATGATCAGAAACTTAAAACGTTATTGTTAAAACATTTTAATGATAACTACTCTAACTATATAGATAATATTTTGGTCGAAAGATGTATAGATCCGTCAAAAGCTTGTAAACTAGTCGCAAAGAAAACAATTGAATGTAGAGTTGACTCGGATATAAATATTAATATTAGTTTTAATAATCCTGTACAATATTTTTTACAAATAAAAAGCAAGAAAAGTTGATTTTTTTTTTAATAAAATAACCATACTAAAATACAGAAAAATCGGTAACACAGCTATGAAACATAAAATGAACTAATATGGAGTTGGAGCTACCAAGCTTAAAATATGTACATCCATCTTCGTTGTATTTTTAAAAAACTTTACTATTAATTAAAAATTGAAATAATATTTTGATTTTGTTGACCACTACCATAATAAAACGGAAATAGTAGATGCCCAATCTTATTACCGTTAGTCGAACAACATTAAGCATATATTTTTTACTACAGCCAAACTATGTCGAGTACAAATAAACGACATACAGAGGTGGAAATAGCTATAAAAATAAACGATTTTTGTATTGAATTTTATTATTCAAGTATATTTATAGAATTAGAATTCTTAGTTACTATTCCTCTTATATTTATTACTATATTTGATATGAAGTTTAAATATTATCGTAATAATTCTGGAAAAACTGAAAAAAGTCATTTTTCAGGCATACAGCTAATTTTAATTTATTAACCGATACATAATGGGCGTGTTTTTAAACTACTCGAGCAGCTGTTCGAGTACTCGAACAAAAAAAGTGTGTTTTTAAACTACTGCATCAATTGTCATCAGTCGTTTTAAAACTCCCCCACTCTGCTCGAACGCATTACTCGAGCAAATTTTCATGCACCGGATCGTAAGGTAGTGCCTTACCTGCTCGAATTTGGTTCGAGAAATTATTGCTCGAGCAACCGGTACAGTTTAAAAACACATTCATTGTCTTCCATTTCCATAAACCTTCCTTACCAGGATGTCCCACAAGTTTTCTATGGGATTCATATCAGGACTTACTGATGGTCATTTTAAAAGTTGAATAGTATTTGTAAACCGTTGTTTTGTTACTCGGGCAGCGCGGCGTGATGCATTATCTTGCTGATAAATCGTATCATTATTACCGTATTTTTCTCAATATTCGATGAAAACATCCTCCAATAACGCCGTCTAAGAAGTGCCATTCATAGGAGTTGAAATAAAAAACAATGGTGAAAGATTTTGATTTTCTTATGTTCAGTTGTGTCGTAAGACGTAGAGACAAATTGGTTTATTGTATTTAATATTTGAATAAGTATACGATACATAAATATACATAAATAAACATTTGTATTCTTCAAATTTGCACTTCGTTAGCTGCATGCACGTGTTTATAGCGCGATGTCTTTGATGCTAATAATACATAAATAAAACACTTAAATTCTTCTTAAATTTACACTTTGCTGGTAACAACCTGAGCGTTAGTTAGCTGCATGCACGTCTTTATAGCGCGATGTCTTTTATGCTAATGTCTCGGCGCGAGCTCGACTTGACTACAAACCGAGTGGGGCGCGCATCACAAGCATGCAACACATGGGAATCTTAACAAATGGTATTACACCATTATATCCAAAAGCGGCCCAAACCATCACAGAACCACCACCGAAGCTGCGACTGAACGTGTGGTCCTTTACGAATATCATGCTAATAATACTTGAGACCAACAGGGTCGTCTATATTAATTTTTTTCATCCCTGAATATCACGTTGTGCCATTCATGTTTCCATGACATATTTTATGATATTTGCCAAAACTTAACCCGTAACCGGTACTCTGGGGTCTGGGAGACACTTAAATGCATAATTCTTTGTTGCACTCACGTCTTTTGTAATATAATTGTCATGTTATCAGTACTTTCAAATTAAATCATTTCTGATGATGTTGCAAAATTTGGGCGGTGTAGGTAAATGTAAAACTTATTTATTACACCTGAAAGTCTGAGATACCACCGCGTACCGTTTACGTATGCAACTTAACTATAGTCGATTTGTAATCGGCTATATAGGTGTTTTTTTAGCAAAAGAAAATATATTTGGGCTTCTATATGGTATAAATATTAATTTATGATTATTTCTCGAATTTTATATTCGAATTTTTAAACCACTTGTTATTAGTTTATGATGTTTTTCTTACTACAAATAAATTACCCTGCATTTGTTACGCAATGCATATTAGCCCAGTCATAACGACTTCAAATAAGAAAAATGTTACCTTTGTCCAAAAAAATTAAAACGTAAAACTCAGTATCTATGTTGTAAGTGTAAAAAAAAGTGTAAAAAAAATTTGTAGCGAGTGTAAAATAATATTCTTTATGAAATCTAGGGGTAGTTAGTTTTTATGCACGTGTTAAAAATTTTGTATTATTTTAAGTTTTTATTATAGTTTAATGTATAAACATTTAATATTAAATCATTTTGTTTAAATAATTTCAATATCTTTCTAAATTTATTTACAAATATATAAAAGCCTATTATTGCGCCGATATTTGAAAGAAATTCTAATTATTCCTTAAATTAAATTTCGTTTGATTGGTTTTTTCGCGTATGCTAACTTGAAAAACACATACTAATGTCTTCCAACCTTCAGATAACAAATATAATAACACAAGCTAATTTTAAGGGCTAGTTGTCTCTCAGACCACGGCGTACCGGTGATGTACCAAAAGTAGGACTGTACCGGTTACGGGTTAATCTGTTTTCTATGTGGCATATTATCCAAGAATGGTTTGGCTATTATGCTTGGCTATTATGCTTGGCCATTTAAGGGTGTTTGCATTATTCAAAATTGCAATTCATTTCTAATTTTAGATGGAAGATAATTTTTTTAAAGCTGCAACTCTTATTATATCCCTTTTCTTGCGAGATGTAATTTTTGGTTTAGAGGTCCTTTTCGTTCACATAAGCCACAATTTTCGTCAAATTTTATAAAATTCTGTACCACTGTGACAGATCTGTTTTAGGCTTCTATACAAAGTATAGCAAGAAGCCTTATGATCTAGCTCCGTGTCTGTCTGTCTGTCCGTCTGTCCGCATAATTCAAAATCATACAGAGCGTTTCAAATCGTGTTGGAAATACTCTGTGTGTATAGAGGTCTAAGAACTGGGTAGCCAGTGCGCTACTTTTAGGCTTCTGTACAAAGTATAACAAGAAGCCATATTTAGGCTTCTATGCAAGGTATAGAAAGAAGCCTTATGGTCTGGCTTCGTGTCGGTCCGCATGTTTCAGAGCCAATCATAACGTTGATCAACTGAAACGTTGTTATATTGTAAATACTTCGTATATATAGTATTGCGTTAATCTGTTAATCCGTTGATTCGATTCGCTAATGCAATTTATTATTATTACAGGTTAGATGATGTTTTGTATTGCTTTCATCAGAATCAAAATCGGAATCGGAAAAGTCGCTGCTAGAATAATTGCTTGAGTTGTTCATGTTTATAAATTAGTGGTACTTGCTATATCGATTCCTTTTCAAAAGTATTACCTAAATTTTAAATACAAAGTGTAACCTATATAGTAAATTGTTGATCCTTTGATACGTTGATACATTGATACGTTGATACATTGATACGTTGATACGTTGATACATTGATACGTTGATACATTGATACGTTGATACATTGATACGTTGATACATTGATACGTTGATACGTTGATATATTGATACGTTGATACATTGATCCGCTGATCTATTGATCCGTTAATCTGTTTATCCATTTATTGCATTATCTGCTTATCTGTTATTTGTATTTTTATCTTTTGAACAATATATCCACACCATTAAGAAATTGTATGTAAAATTACAATCATTAGCAACTTTGTGACCAATTTTTCTTCAGCATAGCGCGAAATCATATCTTTCTTCAGTATTTATCACATCGAAAGTCAGCAATTATGGTACAATCTAGATATCAAAAAACTAATATTTTTTAATCAAAATCAAATTAATTAAAAAAAAATCTTGTAGCTGGTGTGTTATGGTAGTGTTATATCTACGAGGGCTGGGAAATCGAGTATTCGAATACTCGATTCTAGGTAATAGACTAAGAGCCAGTGAACAATTGAACTGTCTAATATCAGTAAGGTTAGTTTCGATTTCATTGCATCCTAGTCACATCACAATAATTTAATCCAAAGGTCTGGCTGCCATCCGATCTAACGAAAGGGTCGCGTCGCGCGCTGAAAGGGTTAAAAAAAACCAATGCGATTTTCTTATTCCAGTACGGCTGTTTTTTTGTGTCATGGTAGCCGATGATGGTTAGAACAAAATGGTAAAAATGCCAGACCCCTCGGGATTAACGAAGGTAGCCCCAGTCCGCAAGGAAGGGCGTAAAAGTATGACCACACTTGTGTGATATCAGTAAAGCTGAAAAAAATGTATTATTTGCATTACACCCTTATGATTCCAATAACCCATAGACAGACCAAAAATTCTTATCCGAACATCCCGCCAGACTCCGACAAAGAGCGGCGAATTTTCAGAGAATAGTTCCAACTCACGCGGTAGATACTTCTATTACTTTCATTAATATAAGGATTGCCATGATTTTCAGCTAAAAACACACGCTTGCGTAAAAACAAAAGAACTCTCTTCTTTGCCGGAGTGTTCTGTTTTTTTCTTGTATAACCTGGAAAAGTTACCCTTCTGTTTGAATCGTTGAATTTACGATGCTCGTTGCAAGATTCCAGTGATATTTCGTTCATATCATGGCTGAAAGCCCGCCAGTTTGTGTAATTTGTCATCGGCATAGTGAAAAAGTATTACTATTCAATGAAAATACGTTGGAAAAGTGTAAAAACGTGAAAAAAATCCGATTCACAAACGGGTTAAAGTATAGAGATGTTGACATTCCTCTCGCTGTAAGTGCCGAAAAAGGATACCATCCTAAATGCTACAAGTCTTTCACGGCGCTGATGAAAAAGTATATCCAGACAAATATAAATGAAGAATGCAGCACGTCTTCGGTTATATCACAGCCATCCACCTCTGCCCAGGATATTCCTATTGTCGTAGATGATTCCGAATCACATGAAAAAACACTGTCATCGGCATCATCGCAGAATACTTCGAAGAGCTGTACACAAGGACCAACGAAAACATGTATGTTTTGTAATGCATCTCGGCTAAGGTTGAAATCCAACGAACAAAAGTTACATACCGCTGCAAGAAATACTTTCGAAGGTAATGTCATAACACAGGCTACAGGATTGGAAGACTTTCAATTGTTGGAAAAAATAAACGCGTCCGATTATTTGAGTTACCACAATCACTGTCGAGTAGTTTATCACAACCAGTACCAATCAGGAGTTAGCTCACAGCGCGAACCAACTGCTTGGCACATGAAACGCAAGTACCACAAAGAAGCATACGATGAACTTTGCACTTTCATTGAAGAGAACATAATAAAAAATCAGAAATTTTACTTTCTGAACTTTTTAAGCAATCTCTACAACAGTTATCTAAAAGGACTACTAGAAGACAGTCCGGAGTTTGAGGAGAAATTAGGTACTGTACAGCACTTGCGGGAGAAGATCTTGAAAACCTTTGATCAACAAATTAAAATTCATAATTTGCATAATCAAAACGTAGTTGCGCACATAAACGCCGTTGTTGACGAATCGACGTATTTGTCCAAAAGAATCAAATGACCTCAGAGAAACAGCTCTTACTCTAAGGGACAGAATCTTCAAAATGAAGATCAATAAATTGCCCAAAAAACTGGGTACAAAAGATTTGATCGCTGGAGAATGTTCGATTCCGGAAGAGTTACACGAATTTTTCCTCACACTACTCGGAGGATTAAATCAGCGACGCAGACAAAACGTGAATTGTCTCAGAAAAGTCAAATCACTCGCTGAAGACACTATCTACGCTACTAGGAACGGCCAGGTAAAAACCTCTAAGCACATCACTCTTGGTATGGCAATGAAAAGCCTCACAAGCAGTCGCAGGGTCATTGATATCTTGAATCGGTTCGGACATTGTTGTAGCTATAATACCATTGAGGAGCTTGAAACTGAAGCGACTTTTTCCTCCGCCGATTGTTCCAGTATTTGCCCACAGGGTATAACGTTATCTCCAGATCTTTGTATGGGAGTCGCATTCGATAACTTCGATCGGTATGTTGAAAATTGCAGTGGCAAGGATACTCTGCATGATACTGTAGGTATTATTTTCCAGAATATAACGGACATTTCTGACGTCGATGCTCAGGCAGACGGTGACAATGACGACGGTAATGAATTTGTCAACACACCAGGCGCTAGAAGGAGAAGATCGTACGAGGCGATCATTCCGGAACTAGAATCATATCCAAAGCGACCGAGGATGCTGGACGTACTACTTCCAAGTGATAACGAAAGACGCCTTTCAATTCCAGATCATTTGAAATTAATAAAGAAAGTGGATATACTCTGGATGCTGTCGCACGCTTTTGAGATACCAGACACGCCAATGTGGGTAGGATTCAATAGCAAGATAGTACAGGACAACAGCCCGAAGCAGAAAGTAACTTATCTCACTCCAATCAATTTATCCCCAACTGATACATCAGTCGTGTTAGAGACCATGTCTCAGGCTCAGAAAGCTGCCCAGGAATGTCACCAACCTTACATTCAAGTTACCTACGACCTAGCGATCGCTAAAATTGCCCTACAAATTCAAGCGACTGAGCAGCCAAGGTTTAAGAACGTTTTCATCCACCTCGGCAGCTTTCACATAATGATGGCATATTTCAAAGCTATCGGAAAATTCATCGATGACTGCGGTTTATCGTATATGATGGTTCAAAGCGACTTATTGGCGAGTGGTTCGGTCAATGGGTATATCAGTGGAAAACATTTCAACAGATGCAAACGATTGCACCCGATTGTAGCTGTAGCTCTCGAAATTTTGCACTTCAGGAATTTCGTAGAGCAGGAAAACTTGCAAATCGACGAGACTATGATATCAGGGCTTGTCAAATTTTCACAACAGAAACAGGTTAGTCCGACTATTGAAAATGCAGCTCTTGCGGAAATACTGAAAAATTACTCAGCGTATCAGGAAGCGACACTTCAAGGGAAACACGGCAAAACTGCACAGTTCTACGTAACTTACATGAATCTAGTGAATTACTACTTGATCTTGACTAGAAGCATTCGCACCGGGGATTTCGAGCTTTTCAAGTATATTCTGCCGAAAATCGCGAATCTCTTTTTCGTGTTTAATCAACCAAATTACTCACGTTGGTTAGTTAAATACCACGACAATCTGATGAAGATTGAAGATACCCATCCAGGATTGCAAGAACTCCTTCGAAAAGGTTGTTTTGGCATAAAACGTACCGACAAGCCTTTCTCAAGACAACCCATAGATTTGACTCTTGAACAGACAATAAACGCCGATGCTGCGCGGCGACTGACGGGTGTTATCCATTTCACGAACTCAATATCTGCTCGTCAGCGTTGGTCCAGAAGCCACGGCATCAGAGCAACCCTAATATCGCATGTCTGTGAAGAAGCTGGTTTACAAAAAGCACAGGACATTACCGCGGACCTCGAGCGACATCAGATCGAAAAAAATTCGGCTGCCGTGAAGAAATTCATGGACACTATTAATCAAAACATCAACCCTTTCCGAAACGATTTGGATAAGGACGTACTCTATAACATAGCCACTGGAAGGGCAGCAACGGATGAGATTAGCAATTTTCTTCTAAATGTTGAACAATCAGGAAATAATTTGCGTGAAAATTTCATTGCGGAATGTGCTACTGCGAACGACAGGTTCGAAAAACCCATCAAGAGAAATGCTGTAAACAATTTTTTAGCGGCTTCGGAAAAACGATTGGTCAAAGTTGGTAACAAAGTGCAGGAAGTGAAGATGCAAAGAGATTTATTCGGTCGTATGTTGGGAGTCTCCATCGAAAATAATATTGATATTGCCAAGATACTGTCGTTCCCTTTGACGCCTGTTCCGATGTCCATGGGTCATTTAGATGGCACAATGAACACGACAATGAAATCTACGTTCATGAAGTTATTGGAAAACCAAATTGTCAGCGGCCCGCCGCCGAGTATCGATGTCGTCGTATTCGATGGCTTCTTCATCTTACATCTGATCAAAGAAGTGCCGAAGACATTCGGCAACATCTCCAAAAAAATTTTGCAAATGGTGACCCGCTATCGCGCCCCCAGGATTGACGTAGTTTTCGATCGATATTTCACGCCATCGATCAAAGACAACGAACGCGCACGCAGATCTGGATTGGAAAACCGATCTTACGTTATTTCGGGCCCTGATCAAACAAGGCCAGCTGATTTCGGGAAAGAACTGAGAAATGCGTGCTTCAAAGAGGCACTCGTACAGTTTCTGATAAATCATTGGGCGAGCGATGAAGTTATACCGTTTATTGGCATCAAGACGATCCACTTAAACTTCGACAGATGTTACGCTTACAAGGTCGTGAGTGGAAAGATTGAAAAAACGATTGACGAAGAACTGTCTTGCGAGAAACATGAAGAAGCTGACACAAAAATAGTGTATCACATCTGTAATATTGATTATGCCGCCAACGTTGTCATCAGATGCTCAGATACGGATGTCCTGGTGATTATGCTCGGAAACATGGAACACTTAGCAGGCCCTGTGAACATCTGGATGGATGCTGGTACTGGAAACAATCAGAGATGTATTGACATCACGAAGCTGTTCAACAAATTAGGAAAATCGCTGGCCACAGTCTTACCAGGTTTTCATGCGATTACAGGCTGTGACTATAATCCAGCATTCTTTAAAAAAGGCAAAACCAGACCATTCACGATCCTTCAGAAGAGCCTGGAATACCAAGAAGCATTCTCAAGTATGAATGATTTCAATTCAGCAAGCTCGCAAGATGCTGTGTTTTCCGTGCTTGAGAAATTCATCTGCCACATCTACAGCATGCCAGGCTTGGGGAACGTAAATGAAGCAAGGTTTGAGATCTTCAAGAAAACTTTCAAGGCCAAGAACGTCAATGAGGCATTCAACAAAAAATTTAGAAATATTGATGCTACAAATTTGCCCCCATGCAAATCCGAGTTGTTGCAACAACTACTGCGAGCGCATTATATTTGCCATCTATGGCGAAATGCTCACCTGAAGAATCCTACCGAACTACGTCCGGATGATTACGGCTGGATCGAAGACGAGGGGGTGTACAAAATACTTTGGTTCGAGAGCGAACAATTACCAACCCTTGTAGCAGATGTCGTGATTCAACCCCCTCGTTCAGAAGACTATATTAACATCACAGGTATGTAAAAATGTCATGCGTGAATCACTGCAGATAAGCTGGTTTCATGATTCCAATCACTGAATATTATTTTACAGATGACGAGGATGTTGACGATCCTGACGACGATCAGGATTATGACGATAACGACGAATGAATACGTATCCTATCCAAACACTATTTTATCACAATCAAAAAGTACTGTGAAAAATAATAAATAACACTATTATAATATAATATATTAATGTCCTATCTAAACACTATTTTACCAAAATCGAAAAGTACTGTCAAAAATAATAAATAACACTATAATATAATATATTAATCAATGAATAAGATCATTTATAATAAAACATATAATAAATAATATTGTATAATAATATAATACGAATTATTAAATAATACTTACCCTGCATATTACGAAATTCAATAGCAGGAACACAGCGAAAGTTTCAGATTCTCTGAAAATTCGCCGCTCTTTGTCGGAGTCTGGCGGGATGTTCGGATAAGAATTTTTGGTCTGTCTATGGGTTATTGGAATCATAAGGGTGTAATGCAAATAATACATTTTTTTCAGCTTTACTGATATCACACAAGTGTGGTCATACTTTTACGCCCTTCCTTGCGGACTGGGGCTACCTTCGTTAATCCCGAGGGGTCTGGCATTTTTACCATTTTGTTCTAACCATCATCGGCTACCATGACACAAAAAAACAGCCGTACTGGAATAAGAAAATCGCATTGGTTTTGTTTAACCCTTTCAGCGCGCGACGCGACCCTTTCGTTAGATCGGATGGCAGCCAGACCTTTGGATTAAATTATTGCGATGTGACTAGGATGCAATGAAATCGAAACTAACCTTACTGATATTAGACAGTTCAATTGTTCACTGGCTCTCCGTCTATAATTTGTTCGACAGCATTATGTGCGACAGAAATTTGTTTGAAAATGCCCTGTGGATTAAATGTTCAGTCGTACAAATGCTGAGTTGGACGAATTTCTCTCGAACAAATTACCAACTACGGCATATTCAAACATTCGAATATCCCACTAATATTTAAGTGTTTTACTAGGTTTAAGATGATAATTTCATTATTAATAATTAATTTTAATATTATTAATAATAATTATTAATTTAACACAAGCGGCCTGCCGGTGTCGCGAGTAAACAGTCGACTAGTCCAGACGTGTTTATGTTTTTCCAAGCAAAAATGTAATCAGTGACATTTACAGCCGTATTCACCAAGCTCTGTTAAGTTGCTAACAGAGAGTCAAGTCAATAACAGTCTGTTAATGTGATATATTTGTATTCACCAATGACTTTTAGCAGTTACCAGTCTGTCAAGTCGTCTGATAAGTTAACAGAGCAATATTGGGCTGTCAACATAGGTAACAGACTGATAAGTAATATTTTTATGTGTCAATATTGTAGGTTATAATTATTATTGACATTTGTTTTTGGTATGTATTTAAGGTTAACTTTTTTCCGCGAAATCAGTTAAAGCTAGTTTTACACGGTTTTACCAACAAAAATTCTAGTTATTTTTTTACTGACCTGTGTGGGATTCGAACCTGAACCGGACCGTCCTTTTAGGCTTCTATACAAAGTATAGCAAGAAGCCTTATGATCTGGCTCCGTGTCCGTCTGTCCGTCCGTCCGTCCGCATAATTCAAAATCATACAGAGCGTTTCAAATCGTGTTGGAAATACTCTGTGTGTATAATAGAGGTCTAAGAACTGGTTTTTTTATTTTACTTTGATGTGAAAAAATAATTTTTTATTGATGTGGTTAGTGAAGTTAAGTTGTAAATAAAAGATAAAGGAGAGGATTGGTCCACCTCAAAAAAGGACCATACATTACAGAGAAGTAAAGTTTCGAATAGAATGGAAAAGTTTGATTGTTATTACTTATATAGTAAATGATAATTACCAACCGCAAAAAATTTAATTGGTGCAGATTATCTGATTATGTGATGTTACATTATATGGCGATCAAAACTAACCAGATAATAACAACTTTCCACACCAGAAAGGTAGCTGTATAGAAGCCTAAGAACTGCCGCTAAAGCGAGTTCCACCTTGTTTATGCATTGTTAAACCACATTTTCTGTATGTTTCAATTCTAGTGCGCTCTTTGGAAGTAATGTACATACTTCCGCGTGGCGTGGTCAAATTTTTATACTATAAGTCGAAAATTTTGCACGGATATGTTTTAAAATTTCATAAACACTTATCACTCTTTCGTAACATCACGAAAATAATTAAAAAAACGTATCATTCAAAAATATTCAGCAATTTGTCACCTGTTTTTATATCTACTTCCATACAGTTTATAGACACAACTGATATCTTTTTAAAGTGCCGTGCCTGATTTAAGGCGTAAGCGACTTCTCTCCTATTTATGTGTTGTGTGTTTGAAGTATATCACACACATAGGGGATCTACTACTTAACGCGGGCTTCGAACCGCGGGAAGTGTCTATACTTAATCTCCAGAGAGGCTGTATCAGGCAGATTATACCTCCGTGATTTGCCATTGTCTTGCTAGGGGAGACGGTCGGGATAAAGTTTTACTGAGCTCGGAGTTGAACCGGGTATTCAACATTAGCAGCAACGTTAACTGTTTAAGCTGACTACCGTCTCAACAACCGATATAAAATTGTATAAATGCATTAGTAATCATTACTTACCTGAGAATCATTGATGACATTATTTTGATATGAAAATGCAAGTGATCTACACACAATTACTTTACTGCATAAAAAATATTGTAATTATCAAGTGTTTTTATAGCTATTTCCACCACTACAGTACTTAAGCCCTAGTTTCTTTTTTATTATCTTTTTTGTATCTGAAGGATTTTTTTGTTTTATGATGGGCAACATGGTGATCTCGCTTATTATAAGAAATACCGATTTGGTTAAATGGGGTAAATTTTTCGACTAAACTAACAAATAAAATGTAAGTTTTCGCTTAGTTTTATTTCAAAATCTTAATCCCGTTTAAATCTGGGTAATTGGGTTTCATGTTATTAGTATTAAAAACTTTAGAAAGATGAGCACTTTTCGTATCGCCCTTTCATATCACATTCTTGTAAACTATTCATCTTTCATTTCCAATAACCCAGCTGTTCAGAAATGATCCCGTTTTAGACGAAACAAAATTTTAAACAGAAAATATAGACACGAACCCAAACTTTTTACTAATGTAAATCAGTTCTTTGATGAATTATAAATTCCAATATACATATAACGGCTTTCTTGATCGAGGGACACGATTTTGGACTCGATATCCTCTAAGAACGTTGAGTTTGTTCTAAGCTTGAGGTGGCTCGGGCAGCAGAAGGAACTGTGGGCTGTTTTCTGTAGATGTGCAGATAAACTTGGATGTGGCATATGGGCCTATTTTTTCTCCACATCTAATCCTGAATCGAACGGGCAACCACAGTCAAGTGGCATTGAAGAAAACAAGTGTGTAGTCGTGAATTTCAATTTAACATTTTAATTAAGGGGGCTACCTACTGTGAACAGTCGTTTTCAAGCTGATATTTAGGAATTAAATTTGAGAAAACTGTTACAGCTATTGAACTAAAATTTAGGATACTTATTTATTCACATTTAAACTAACGCCTGATATTTTTGTAAAGCTTTTTATTGAAAATTGTACAAGGTACAGATCGACACGTAACTTATGTTTCGAAATGACGCGCCCATCGGGCGCATCGAGATCGACCGATCCAGTTATCTGAAATAAATGAATTTTTTAAATTCTTGTTCTACATGACTGTGGCTCCAGTTGGAACCTCGAAAATTTAATTTAAACAAAAAATGACAAAATGGCGAGGATTTAAAAAAAAACTTTGATTTTTACAACAAAATATTTACTTTTCACGGCCTGCAAAATGGTAATTTTAAATATATTTTGGATATTTTAGGTTCTGCCTGGAGCCTGAAATATATTCTAAATGCCTACAAAAAATCAAGTTAATCAGCCAAGTAGTTTGTTTGGAACACGTGCGCCCGACCTGAGAAATGTAGTTCTGAGATAAATCGTTTTAAACTTTTTCGTGCTGTAATGAACTAATGAACCCCATTACAGAAAATCCGTTATAATTCGGGTAATTTGATGAATTTTACTTTAATATTTTCTTGACACATTTGCAAGACCCCAAACTATAAAAATACTATGTAATAAAAAAAAAATCGAAAAAATTTATCGGTCACAGTAGGTAGCCCCCTTAAAATAAAAGAAACACACAAATTTGAATTTAAATAATTTTAATTAATAACGAGAAAATACATAAATCATCTAATTATCAAATTTTTCAGTCAATTAATGATGTTTGATAAATATAATATGCACCTATATTTACTCCCTTGACTGAAAAATTTGTTTTTTATTAGATAGATTTTTAAATACCAATTCAATAATAATTTAATAAAACTTGAAAGAAAACAACTCGTATACATATTTTTTAACATTTCATGCAAAAAACTTGAGAATATATTTTTTTTATATATTTTGTTATAAGTTATAAATGAAATTTTATCATATTACAGTAATTACATCAGCTTCAAATTAATCGTCACATTCATTATTCGTTATCACAGTGTTGTAAAGTCAGCACATTAACATAATTTATTATAATATTATGTTAAATTACCTGTTGGAGTTTGTTTGATTTTCAAATGTAAGTTAATTACTCGCATTTTGATTTTATTTAATATAGTACATTAGAAAAATTACATGCTTTGTAGTATTATCTTCATTGTCGAGTTACGTATTTAAATCTAAATTTCGAATCAAGTTTAGATAAAAGTCAAAAATATTTACATCAATTTTTATAAAACTTAATAATCTAATTGTCCTAGTTCTGGTAAATAGTACACATATAAAATTTTCAGTCATAATAAATTATTAACTAATTTTTTTCAGGAAAAGTTAAAATTGTATTATTGGAAGAGCTCGTTGGCGTAACACCAAATTTTGAAGAAGTATTCGTTTTTCTGCAGTAATTTTCCTCTTGAATAAGTGTAAATATCGGCATCCATGCTGTTATCTCTTAACCAAGATGTAGTGGTTTCTGTACTATAAGATGTTGGTTCACGATCTGTTACTTCTTTAAATTCTTCGGCATCAGGATCTAACATAAATAATAGAGATTTAATAATTAATTTCAATAAATGTATAGGCAATGGCACTGCAGAATCGACCATTCGCCTTTTATGTAAATAAAGGGTGATTTAATAAGAGATATCATTTTGAATTGCGCGGCAGTTCCTCTCTAGATTTGACAGCGGTCTTATTTGATACACGTTATCTAACAATAATGCGGTTTGATCATGGAACGCTACACGATCGACGAATGTCAAGTTATTGTGAAAACATATTACTCGAAGTAGTAGTTACTCGAACAGTTCTCGTAGCGGAATTGTAAATTTAATAAAAAAATTAAGGAAACTGGTTCAGTAAAATCATGTAAGAATACTTTATGGTGGTCGTTCTGCTATATCTATAAATATCGCTACAATGAAGGAAAGTGTCGGAGAAGATCCGAGAACTTCAATTCGTCACCGTTCACAGCAATGGAACCTTTCTTATGGCACTCGGCAACGAATTTAAAAAAATTCTTCGTTTACACTCTTACAAGATTTAACTAATGCAAGAAAGCCTGCAGACCATTCTTAGCGCCATATATTTTTGTCAACTGGGCGTTGGAAAACAAAGCTGTTGATGTTATTTTTTGCAATAACATCATCTTAAGTGTTGAAGCTCATTTTCAGTTGAACGGATACGTCAATAAACAAAATTTCCGAATCTGAAATGGAACTCGTGGATATGTGGTTTCATCAATTGATGTGCTGACATCAATTCGCAAATCCCGTGGTTTGACGCCATTAGATTTTTTCTTAGGGACTACTTGAAGGGAAAAGTCTATGCCGACAAACCTCAAACGATTCTAGACCTCAAGAACAACATTCGACGTGAAATTGCAAACATTAGTCTTATTTATGCAAAAACGCAATTCAAAATTTTGATAAAGAATGATGTCATCATAGATGTGGTGTCATGCTGTTGTGAATGATGTGAATTTTCTCAATAATTATATTAATGCATGTTTTTAACAAATCACAATAACCTCTTTTTAAGGCAATGATTAAAATAATACTGATTGTTTATTTATGAATCTAATTGTTTAACGTATTATATTGATCAACTGCACGTTTTTAAAGGGATCAGAATAGTAAGTATATACATAGATTTTATTATGCATTTTCGGGACTTAAACTGTAATTAATATTTATATAATGCTTTAATTTCAACAGAACTTTCCTAAAATAAATGTCAGTTTGACGTTTCTTAACAAATAAGTTGCATGTGGTCGTCATGGAAACAATGCATTTAGTTTTAAATAAGTTCCTTGGTATTTAAATTCACTTTAAATCCCTTGAGATTTAAAGTTAAACTTTAATCTTCGACAAAAGGGACTTAAACAGTTTAAGTCACGGAATTGCATAAAAATCTTTTAAATGTGGTTCTGGGTATTAATAATAGCAAGTTATTTACCAGTTGAAGGTAAAATCTTGAATGGTTCGTCAGATTCTAGCGGTTCACTTAATCCAATTTCGTTTCGAGCAAATATTCTTATCAAATATTCGTGATCTTCCTGGAGGTCACGAATGGTAAACTTCTGTATTGGGGCGGCAACTTTGCCTACTTCCATCCACATAGTTTTCTTTGTATCTCTGATAGCAATGTTGTATCCTTCTAATGGAGCGCCTCCATCAGTTTCTGGTATTCCCCATGCTATTACTATAGCGTTTGGACCAATTGTTCGAATTTCCAAAGGAGCTGTTGGTGGGGAAGGTACGGCTATGGAAATAAATTATTACAAGTTAATGTTAGTTTAAAATGGATTATAATAAAAAACTTACTTGCATGCCTGCGTAAATGAACCGTACTAGTTGATGTTGGAGAACTAAGGCCAACGCCATTTTCTGCAAATACTCGGAAGACATATTCTTCCTTTTCTTTAAGGTTTTCAAACGTATATTTCAATGTGTAAGAATCTAATGTTGCAACCTTTTCCCAATTTGGCATAAATTCTAGTTTCTTTTCTATGACATAGCCGGTTATTTCTGTGCCGCCATTGAATTCTGGACATTCCCATGTAATTGTTGCACCCTTACTTGTAGTTTCCGCAACTCGTAGGTTTCTTGGACACGATGGAGGTGCTATAAATAGTACAATTATTTAGAACCCGGGTGTAGATAATAGGAAATGATTAGTGGAGCGGTGTGAATTTAAAATATTATGCTTATGTTACGATGTAGGAACCAAGGAACTCGATATTAAATGGAATTTATACCTACACACATATTATGCAGATACATAATAAATATGTAGATACAAATTAATACAAACAGATACAAATTGGAATAGATTCGTACATATATTAAGGGATCTATTCACCCTGGAAGTTTGAAAAAAATACATATTTAAAAATAGGTATTTCTAGGCAGAAGTTACCAGTAGGTATCAAAGTTAGACATGGACTTTCTTAGGGTTTATCTTGAAACTATATTGTTTTTATTATTAAGTTTTTGTTAAAGTAAAAGAAGAGTAAAAATTCGTGCGTATTAACACCATAGCATAGTCACAATATTCACGAATACGCTAATATATTTATTTATTTTTTCGGTCAATACTTTCGGGTTATGGATAATTCAAAACAAGTTAAATTTTCGAGCGGTCAGGGTGATTAGACCCCTTAATAAATTATCTTTCATGCTGCGCCGTTCGCTTAGCGGGAATTTGTTGAAGTGCTATATCAGCCGAAATCATTTGAATTCTAACATACACCGTACAACTCTTAGAATATACCAGTAAGTAACGTGCCCATGTCTTCTCCCGGTGCGGCTCTACCGACGAAGATATATAATAATATTGTAATCTAATAGAAAGAGACCGCAATAGTAACTTTCTGGATGATTACAACCTTAATTAAAAAAAAATGTAATCAAACTTATTTGGGGAAATTACAGTGTTATGTGTTTCTAATTCATGTAAAACTGATTTAACCTTCTATTTTATATTTTGAGTCGTCTAGTTGCAAAACTTCGGCCTAATTTCAAAACCACGTATGTCACAGTTGGACACTGTTGCTTCAGGATTTTTATTTTCTTAATTATAAAAATTGCAATTTTATTTTTATAATTATTTTAAATAAAAATTGCAATTAGCACTTTAAACAAAATTAGATGGTTTTGTTGCTTTCCTGAAAAAATAGTGTCACCTGACATACGTGGCCATTTTTTTTCGATGTTTATTTTTAAACTCATACTATAACGAATTATAAATCCACAGTTTTACCTGCAGAGTACGTGCATGTATGTAATAGAACCTACAGCTTTACGTGGAATACAAACCACGACACAATTAATTCTGGAATAGCTGAGATTTGAACTCAGACAATCAGGTCCACAGTTCAACTCCTTCGCTATCACACCAAGTTACTTGTACATAATGTTGTAATTGTACAGAAAGTTACTATTGCGGTCTTCCGCTTTATTGCATTCCGATATTATACCTATCTTCGTCTATGAAATCGAACTCTTAACATTTTACTCATGATTCAATCCATTCCTGCAGCTTTGCCCTTCTTTAAAATTATCATAGACGTTAACATTTCATTCTCGATGATTCCTTCATTCATTCTAACATTTTCTCTCATTTTTCTACTTTAACATTAGCACTATTATGATGTTATTATCAATACCGAAATTGCCCCCATTTTTATTTTAAACATAATTAGGAACATGAACATTTTATGAAACTATATTTTAACATTGAACATCTGGAAGTATTAGACATTGGATTGTAAAACATAGATGTAGTACCTCATCGATACTTACTCGGAGTATGTAATGTAGTTGGAGGAAAAATACCCAAAAGGCAATATAACGTGGAATCTGTCTTAGCAAATTCGTATTTCATTCCTAAAGCAGTAAGCAAAAGAGTTAGTTGCGATTTTATTAGCCATCAACGGTGAAATCTAAAATTGCTTTTAGAGAAACACTTAAATCCTTAAGTGGTTTTAAAAAACATTTTAAATACGATAAATTTGCAAATGTTAAGAAAGCATCTAATAAGTAAAATTGAACAAATAATAAAAAGTACTTACTGAGTCGAGCACCAGCGACAATCGTATCGTCTGGAATAAATGGTTCGCTCAGGCCTACCGAATTTTTAGCGGTGATTTTAAAGTTATATCCTTGATCTTTTTCGAGATAGTTGACTGCAAAATTAGTGATTGCACCTCTGGTTGAACCTATTTTTTTATAAACTCTTCTATTGGCTTCTTTCATTTCTACAATATATTCCATTATGGCACTTCCACCATCAGAAGTAGATGGTTGCCAGTTAATGGTGAAGGAAGTTGCTGTCATTCCTGAAACTTCCAAAGGTGCCCGAGGAGGTGAAGGCACTTCTGTAATTATATTGTGGTAATTATTCAGAAGAAATAATTTTGAAATGTAAACTTACTGCACGTAGATTTAATAGTTATTGTTTTACTTTCAAGAGGTTCGGATTTACCGATGGGATTTTGAGCATAAACTCGGAACATGTATTCCGCGTTTGTTTGTAATTCCTGAACTACATACGATGTAACCGAGGTTTCAACGTCCGATACTTTTGACCATGCCATACTTTGTATATCATATTTTTCTATTATATATTTAGTAATATCTAATCCTCCATCATCTAATGATGGATTCCAAGATATTGTTGCCGATTGCTTATCTATGTCCTTTATAAGGAAAGGTTCTTCTGGAGGTGATGGTTTATCTAAATTAAAACAAATAAATTAGTAGACTGCGATCAAGATTTGGTTTAAAAAGTTGAATTTAAGGTGCTTTTTAAACGTCAGATAGTAGTATTCATCTAGGCATAATCGAGTGATTCGTGATTAATGTAGTGAAAGTTGACTGTAACCGATATCTGTGTTTTAGAATCATAAAAAATACACAAAACATTTTTCAGGACTCAAGTGCACAGAATTTTACATATAAGTGATAATACACTGTAAGTATACTACATAATATTATATAATAATATATTCGATAACTTTTAAACATTCACACTATTGCCTATATATGTACTAACAGCCAGAGAATTGATCCTAGATTCGTTAATCCAAGTTTCTACCAATCAGATTATTGAAATTTCGTTCGTATCATAGCAACATGTATTTTAGGGAAATCTGAGTTTTAATCCTAGATCAGGTCTCAAGCTTCAACTATTAGTACGGGTATATCGATTTTAGTCTAAAACTATTAATTATTAGCGAATATATTTTCAAAATTTTTTATATGTAACATGCAAAAATACAATACGCTATTTAGTAATAATTATATTCGGCCTTCTGCATAGTCAGGTTAGCAATTACTAGCAAATATTAAAATGGCTATGGTACCTAAGGTATATGAATAAATAAAATATTAGGTATGAGCTCGTAAAGTCTAGAACAAATTCAATAAAACATTATTTCTCCACACCTGCAGTAACTTATCTCATACTATAAGATTTATTGCAACGAAAGTCGGCTATTTTGATACTAGAGCTTATGCCATGTAAAATCAGAACCGTCAATTATAATAGTTGGTAACATTATTTTTAAAAGGTTAGCAATGTATTTCTATGAGTGCATATGAGACAGTTGCATTGCCGCTTAATAAACAGTGGTTCAAGGTATGCAAAGAAACGCCCATAAAGTCAACCGGTGCAATAGTCGCGAATATGAAGTGCAAAGATGTTTAAACTTCATATGGTCAATCATTTTTAAAAAGATAACAAATTTGAAAAATTTATTTTATTTTTAATCTCAATTTAGTCTTTCCGCGTATAAGACTTGTTTGATTATAATTGTTTATTTAGATGATTTTATAATTTTAATCTACGCTGTCAGAACTAATCATTAATTCACTATCGGAAGAATAATATAATAATATTTAATAAGAAAACTACGAAACGATTTAACTAACAAACAATTCGTAACAAGTTGCAAGAGAGCGACACTTAGTCTTTTTTGATTAGTTCGCGATATCTTGGAGGTAGGACCTACAATCATAGACGGTTCTACTTTTACGTGGCACAAACTCTAGCAATCTGTAATGTACATTTCGCACACCCAGTAAAATACTGGCGTAAGTCGAAAATCGCTATTTTTCAAGACATGAGTTTAAGCTTGCAACTTAAAAATTTTCCCTGAAATTCATCCATGGTAGTACATTTTTAGATGCAGCATTATTTTATAGACATTTTAGTGACGTAACTCAGAATTTACAATTTTCGACTTACGATAGTATTTTACTGGGTGTGCGATATACTCCCGCAATCATATTACCTACGTATGTTATTGCAGGCCTGGAGAAAAAATAGCGTACGTCATGCGCTGAGAAATACCTTTACTGAATTTTCTCAAGCTTATACGCAGAAAAAGCACATTTGAAAAAATAAGGTGCCCGAAGATTTTCTGAGAATATCCTTCAAAATATTTTTATACCAGACTTACGAGCTCACTGCATATGGGTTATTTCATATGAAATGAACCCAGTTTTTGCAATTATTTTCATATCCTTCTTCAATTTTGCTCAAATTTGGTGTAGTTCTAAGTTATGCCTATTAAATGGACCCGTATTTTTTGTTTGGCCCTAAAGTGGCCTGTTCACATTGTACAGCCCTCCAAAATAATTCAAATTTGACTTGTTGAGCTTCGATAAACTATTTCACTGGCCGAACCGTACCACATAGAGACACGATTGTTTTTGTAAAATGAAGATAATGAATAAGTCTATTCAGTGAGTTTTTTTGGTGTAAATAATTAATGTAACAAAATGGGGACCCTGATAAAATTTTGACTTTTTTGACTAAAAAAGGGGTAATTTAAAATTTTCAAAAAATATATTATCTTTATTATGCTTTTGACTACTTACATATCCATTTACCATACCCATTTTAATATATGCCCGTATGCATATGGCTGTCAATATTTAAAATCTATAAATTAATAAACGATTAGGTAAAACTTCCATATCGTCCTTGCTTTTGTAATAATTAAATGTTAGTATTAATGGGGATATAGGACTGGCCAAAAATGAAACACTCGTCTAATCTATCGTCGACGTTTCGCCGTCACTCACGGCTTCTTCAGGACTATAGATCAACAACTTGCCTTACAAGAATTGAAACGGCTCTCTTTGTTTGTAAGGCAAGTTGTTGATCTATAGTCCTGAAGAAGCCGTGAGTGACGGCGAAACGTCAACGATAGATTAGACGAGTGTTTCATTTTTGGCCAGTCCTATATCCCCATTAATACTAACATTTAATTATTAATAAACGATTGTGGTAAGCATAGGAGCAATTGCGCGGAAAGCATTATATTTTACTAACATCAATTACTTTGAAGAAACAATAATTTCTTTTAAAAATAATTATTAGTTAATTGAGAAGATATATCATGTAGGATAAGTTGTAGAATTTGTGCCAAATCTAAAGATCCTAAAATACGTAGGGTCATGCGCATAACCTTATATTTCCACTAGTCGTCCAATAAAAACTGAATAATTAGCGTCTTACATCAATTTGCATCTTTCGCGCAGGATCTTTAGATTTGGCACGATCTCTACCTACTGATACTTTTTCTAACAATTCGTTCCCCACTGTATACGTAATTTAATAAATTATTATATTATCAATGTTAGGGAAACGAAAATATTAATATTATAATAAGTATAACATTACCAATAGCACTTGGACCTCTAACGGGTTTTTGTTCATTTATGAAGTTAGCTGAAAGCATTAGGAAGCAATTAGCATATATTATGAGCAAATTAGTAAAAATTAAGTTTAACGGTAAGCGAATGTAACACTACAAATTTCTTACCAACAACTTTCAATTTTAGTTCTTTTTCTGCGAATCCTGCAGCATTTTCAGCTACAACAGTGTAAGTAGCTGTATCATCACGATCCAAAGAATATATGACTATCGTCGTTGAGCTGTCATCCGAATAATAATACGTATGGTTTGTTGACAAAAATACAACGCCATTTTTCTTCCATGTTATATCGGGTTGTGGATAACCAGTATATTTAATAACAATTTTCCATTGTTCGTTTACTTTAAGCATTTGATCAATTAGAGATTCATTAACTTCTAATGTTGGCGGTTCCTGTATGGTTACTTCGCAACTAGTTTCAGCATTTCCCATTATGTTTTGAGCTTTTACGGTATAAATACCCGATGTGGTGTCTGTAGTTTCAGAAATCGTGTATTGTGCCATGTAGTTTTCATAGCTTATGCTTTTACTCTTAATTGTTTTTCCATCTTTATGCCAGGTAAGATCTGGTTTTGGATTTCCCGTTATAACGCAAGATAGTTTTAAGTATTTATTTAATCCAATTTTTATGTCTTTCAATGATTCTAATATTGTTGGAGCCTCTTTGGCGGTAGGTACAGCTATTAAAATATAATCTGTGTTATTTGACGGTTCACTTGGTCCAACTTCATTAACTGCTATAACACGGAATGTATATTCGGTATTACTATTTACCGTAGTAAGGGTATGCTTTGTATTTGAAATTGTTTCAGTAGTTTTACTCCATCTATAAGGAAAATTTAGTAACACCAGTACTCATCAATGAAGTTATTATCCAAAATATAAAAATACATACCTGGAAGTCGATTTATCGTGATATTCAATAATATAGTTGTTGATAGGAGTATTGCCGTCCGAATCGGGCGCCTTCCAAATGAGAGTAATAAAGGAATCTGTTACTTCAACTACTTCAGGAGTACCAGGTTTTGATGGAACATCTAAAACATTTTTATGATTGCCATAGTTTTCTTTAGAGTATAAATCAATGTGCTATACCAATAATAATTAGTGTTAATTCTGCTGAAGCTTCTCCACAATTATTTGTCAATTTTATTTTGTAGTTACCCATATCTTCTTTTTTATCAACAGTTCTAATCGTGAGACTGACACATTCATCGTCAATTTTTGGTTGGAATCGTCTCGATGGAAGTATTACGATATTATTAGTAGTCCATATGAAAGTAGGTGTAGGTGTACCTTTGTATTTTATGTTAAATGTGACATTTTCATCAGTTCTCACTTTATAAATTTTGTTTTCATCGTCCAAGAAGAGTTTAGGCTTGGTTTCAATTACTGAAAATAAAATATTAAATCTTGATTTACACAATAGTAATTTTTTTTTAACTTACTTTCAATTTCGAGTTTTGATGTAGTTATGAGATCTTCTGCTCTGCAAGAATATTCTACTTCATCAGCAGTTGTTGATTTACGAACAATTAATTTATGAACACCACAATCAGATGAAATTGTGTATTTTTCTGATTCTTGAATTATTCGTCCTCTTCGTAACCATTCTACTGGTACATCAGATCTATTTAGCTCGGCAATAAATGTCGCATCTGTTTCCAACGGAATAATAGTTCTTTCTGGAGGTTCTCGAATAAATTGTAGTTTTGGTTGCTTTACTTTCAATTTAGCACTCGATTTTTGATTTCCCACCTAAAAATGAATACATAAATAAGAAAATATCACATGCTAAAACCAAACCCTCTAATAATACGTACAATGCACGAGTAAGTTCCTTGATCATCAATTTCGCTATTATAAATTTTTAATTTTTGTCTTTTACCATCTATAGAAAGTTGTATATGTTCGGAAAACTGAAGTTCTGTGCCATCTTTAAACCATCGGACTAAAGCATCTCCTTTTGTAAGCTCAATTTCAAAGGTTGCTTTTTCTCCTTTTGTTACCGTCTGATCTACCATTTTCGTAATGATTTCAGGTGGCAATTCTACAACTGTTACTTCGGCTGTACAAACATCATCTGGTAGCGCACATGAATATTCTCCTTCATCATGTATAGAAGTACTACGAATGATTAATTTTCTTATGCTACCGATTTTTTCTAATTTGAATTTGTCATCGGTGGGAGTTATTGATTCTCCATCTTTCTTCCATACTACCTCTGCTTCTTCGGAAGATAATTCTACTTCTAAAATTGCGTCTTCAAGTTCAGTAACTTCAGAATCTTGCAATTTTCGAATAAATTCCGGTTTTCTTTTATTAACTGTTACGGTACATTCCGTTTTTAGATTTTTAACTGTGCACTTATAACTGCCAGCGTCGTCTAAAGTTGCTGTTTTAACGACTAATTTATGTATTTTACCTTCTTCAATTATAACTTTCTTATCCATTCCACTAATTTCTTTACTGTTGTGGAACCATTTAACTGCGATGGTGTGCGATGTTTCGCATTCAAGATTAATCGTTTCCCTTTCGTATATTTCAATGGTCTTTTTAAGTTTCTTAGTAAATTTAACAGTTTCTACATCGACAAATATTTTGGCTCCGTGCGAAGCTTTACCTACAGAATTTTTAGCAACGCATTTATAATCACCAGAATCAATTTCTGAATCTGCGTTGGTAATATGGAGTTCAGCATTTTCTCCATCGTAAGATACTTTAGTTTTGGAGTTAGGCTTTATAGGCTCGTTATTACGTAGCCAAAATACTTCCGGAACAGGATTCCCAATAACGCGAGCACGCAAATGTATCGTTCCTTTTTCGGTTACCGTGGAACCTTGGAATCTTTCCACAAACATTGGTACTTCCAATTGACGACTTAAGTAATCTATAAACAGTAAAAAATATTAAATTAAGCAGTAATGGAAATAGAAGTAATATCGGTGAGTTATCGTATTTAAGATCTAGATCCAGGTATACATTTATGTATCTGGTTATCTTTAACCAAAGAGCAATTTCCATGGAAATAACCTTTTGATTAAAGTAGATGACCATAGATCTAACAACTGGACTGGAGTTTTTCTTTTGACGTGAAAATATTTAATAAATCCTATGAGTTTTTATTAAATATGTTCACCTTTAAACATATAACTAGGTTAAAACAAGTTACAAATTAAAATATTCTTTATAGAGCCACATATTTATTAGCTATAAAATATACATTACAGTCGAAGCAAAAATTGTCTTAAGCTGCTGGTTAATCCTTCGGGCGATTTATTTATTTGTTATGCTTCAATATGCAAAATAAGCGATCTCTAATAATAATTATTAAACAACTTGGTTTATTGTTAGCAGAAATCTACAAAATTGAAAAGAGTTTTTGGATTAATAAAATAAAACATATTAATATTTACGATATAATATAAATAAGTATGAAAATTAAATTTTATTTTCAATAAGCGTCGAGGTAGAAGCTTTAAAAATAAATAAATACCTTCAACAGTTAGATGACCGGTAGTTTCTGCAGATCCTAACGTATTTGTAGCCTTAACTGTGTATTCTCCCGTGTCTTTCGTGGACGAATTAGTAATAATGAAAGAGTATTTATTACCTTCAGTTTTTACTTTAGAAGTAGATATTTCTTTCTCATTCTTATACCAAGTAATTTTTGGCTTTGGATTACCCACAATGTAAGTTGTTAAAATTACAGTTTCTTCGCTTCTGATTGTGATATTTTGTAATGGTTGTATAATTTGTGGAGATTCTGTTTCGTCAGTCTTTATTTTTAAGAATAATTGTACAGACGCTTCTCCTTCTCTATTTTTGGCTCTGATTTCTACAATTCCTTCTTGTGATTTTTTAATTTTATCGATGTTAATTATACTGCTGTACATATGCATATCTGAGGTCGTAGTAATTTTAACATTTTTATTATGTAAAGGTTTTCCGTTAAGATACCACGTTATTTCTGGTTCAGGAACGGCTACTAAACGACATTCTAAATATACGTCAGTTTCTTCATCTACAAACTGATTTGTTGGTTTCTTTGAAAATGTTGGTACTATTCCATCCAAAATATCGGCCAGAGATGATTCCCGAGATAAGCTTTTCCTCGAGAGTCCGGCATTATCTGAACCATGTTCTGACAATGGTAGTTCAACCGTTAGTTCTGTGCTGCTTGCTGCAAAACCTGCGGAATTCTTTGCGACACACGTAAATGTGCCCGCATCTTCAGGGAACACCTCTTTAATAATCAGAGTAGCGACGTTGTCTTCATCGTAGTATATTTCAAAATCTTGAGAGGGTTTAATAATAGCAGTTTGCTTAAACCACGTTATTTGCGGCCTGGGGTAACCCTCCACTTGACATTCAAATTGAATAGTATATCCATCGGGTACATGCTGTGGTTGAAGTTTTTTGGTAAATTTAGGAGCCGTAGAAGTTTCTGATGCAGTCGGTTCTGTAAAATAATGTAATAAAGTATCTCGAACGCTAGGTGGGGCATTTTAAGGATAATGGTAAATTACTTCGGTTAAAAATTTTTGGGAGGTGAGAGTGGAGATAATAATCAAGAAGTTTAAAGAAACTGAATCATCTTAGTATATCACGAATATTAAAACATTTACAGAAATTTACTTATTGCTGAAATTCAATGTTATAAAACAATGAAAATTGAATAATTACGTTATTTTGCACAAACGATAAATAATTGAAAAACGAACATATGTAAAAAACTAAGAATAAATAAAAATTCAGTTTTTTCTCAAAGTTCTTTAATTTCTTAATAATTCGGGACGCGTTTTGAGAATTTAAAATATCCTCATCTTCGGTCCAAATGTAAGAGTTGTTAGTAGTTAAGCAGAAAGTCACAATTGTGCGGCCTAAAGGCCGCGCAGAATTTTTTTAGGTTTGCAACTAAAATGTGAACCAATGAAAGGTGCATTAGGAATATATTAATATCATAATCGACAGCAAGCTTAATTTTTAGGTTGGCAAACACAATTGATCAATCACATTAGTGTATAATCCTTCAAGCCATAATAAACAATTTGTTTCCCACCCAACTTGCTAAGATTGGTAACTAAATAAAACTGAACCATTGAAAAGTACAAACCCAAAGTTTTTATAAATGACATGGCTTCATGCATTTATAATATAAACTTTTTCATTTATAACGAAATATCGATCATTTTAAATTGCATAGCAGTTGATTTACTTACTTTCAAATATAGGTAGTTTGTCAATTTTTTCATTTAATTTCTTCTGAAGGTATATTTCATAGTTAGATTCATTCATCAGGTATCGAGCGGGAACCCAACCCTTTTCATTTGTTAAATGCTTTTTAACAAACCACCAATCGGGATTATCATTTTCTAAAATATAAATTCGTTCTCCTTCTACTACATCCATGCCTTGATTGGTGTCAGCCGTGTAAGAACAAAATGAAAAATACGGTTCTGTATTTTCAATTTCTACTTCTGTTTCTTTGGCTTCTTCCAAAGTAATTTCCGTTTCGCGTGTAATATGTAACGTCGCTGCTTCTGCAAGTATTTTAATAAGATGAGCATATTAAGAATTTAATATAATTATTATCTGTCTAACTTCATAAAAGTATTGTATAATATCGTATATAAATAATCTTTACAGCGAATATTTGAGAGTTATTTATAAAACTATTTGTATATTATAAGTGGTCTACATTTATGAAGTTATTATTTTTTCTCCAAGACAGCGGAAAATGTTATCTTTCTTTAGTAGTTATCACTTCGAAA
Organism: Podabrus alpinus; assembly: GCA_932274525.1. Classification (NCBI taxonomy): domain Eukaryota; kingdom Metazoa; phylum Arthropoda; class Insecta; order Coleoptera; family Cantharidae; genus Podabrus; species Podabrus alpinus. The sequence continues at coordinate 90,448,068 of OW026451.1, forward strand.
GTCAGCTATTCTGGTACAATCTATGTAATTACCGTAACTTGATATCAATGCTCCTAAAGTAATGTTTTAGAAGCATGTTATATCAGGTTACTTCTTTTTGGACAATGTTATTTTAGGTCAATTTACTTCAAATTTAAAATTTAAAACCTATACTTTTGTTCGATTTGAAAGTATTAATTACTTACAATGCATATTGAAAGAACGTGTGTTAATTATAAATAGACCAGCAGTATGTGATCGCCCTACATACATACATATTTATTTATAATATCAGTTGTAGTAGATAAGCCCACATGTAAATAAGTTTATAGTAAGATAACCGATAAGTGATGAATGAAAGCATTTTTTTTAATGCATATGTGATTTAAAATACAATATTATAAAATGTTTTTATTTAACCCTACAGTGCGCGCTGATTCATATATGAATCATCTGTCGAATTCGCGAAAATCTTTGCATTACATAATTGCAAGATGTAAATAAGCGCCGTGCCATCTATCCTTCATCCATCCTCAACATTCTTAACAGGGTGCTTATCGTATAAACTATTTTTTAACCTTAAAATTTAAATGTTTGTGGTACATTGCACGTTTTGGTTCGAGTGGTTGTCGTGGTTTGCATTTGTGTTTTATTGTTTTTTTACTATGTTTTGATTATTTTTTATTATTTTACGTTGTTTTTAAACACATTTGGTTTTGTTTTCTTGTATAAAACATTTCATATTTGTGCAAATATTGTTTTTATTTGAATTTAAAGTTAAATTTGTAATCATTTTGGTGCAGTGATGCATATATGAATCATACTCAAAATTGTACAAAAAAAATAGAAAAAACCAGAGTGGATTTTTTAAATTATTTTTCCTATATTTCTAGTCATGTTTTTGAGTGATTTTAATTTTATTACTTGAAAATAAAAAATTGCGCATAGTAGGGTTAAATCTTATAAATTCACTGAAATACAAAATTATTTTCTAATTTTACTTTCATTATTTTGGTATAGTTTTTTTTTATTTCGGAGGGGACTTGTCTTGGAGAAAAGGTTGGATACGTGATGCGCACAGAAACATCCTTTCCGGAATTCGCGAGTACTTCGTCTCGACCTTAGCTCCGCTACGGTCTCGCTCGAAGTATCTCTCTCTCATTCCGGAAAGCTTACGTTTAAGATGTTTATCCGTAAATAACTATTATCTAATTTGTAAATAAGAATTTTAAATATAATAATTACCTTGTTCAAATGTCGGTTGAGAAGGCTTCCTCTTAGGTTTGACGGAAACAGACAGAGATTCTTCTTCATATTCCATATCATCACCTTTTGGCAATGGTTTTTTAATTTCAATTTGAACTTCCTCAATAGTTTCCTTCTTCTTTTTAATTGGTTTTCGTTTTAATGCTACGTGATAATTTTCGTCAGGTTCTTCAATGTCGTATGGGATTTCTTGAGCATTGTCACTATCGTCATCAATAATTTCTTCTATAACTGGTTCATTATCTTCTATTTCCTTTATTACCTTTATTGTATCTTCAGCCATTTCCTCGCCATAAGTAGGACGACGTTTTAATCTTATCTTTCCTGACATTGATATTTCTTCTTCAGCGTATGAATCCATTTGAATGCTAAATTCTTGTTCAACATCTTCTTTTGTTTTTGTTACACGAGGCTTAAAAGTAATTGTCTCTACTTCTTCAACTTCTGGTTTTGAAGACTTTCTTCTTGGTCGTAACCTTTTAGCAGTAATATCTTCTGAAGCCTCATCTACCGATGCTTTTCTTGATGACGGCGTTTTCTCTTGTTTTTCCTCTGAATCAGTAGGAGTTACATCTTTATATATTTTCATTTCAAGGGCATCAGCATCTTCTTCTTGAACAGGTTTTGGCTTTTTACCAATTGTTAGTTTAGCTTCGGGTTCCTCATCTTGAACTGGCGTTATATCAATAACTTTTTTAACAGTAACTTCAGCACTTTCTTCATCTTCAGTTGGCTTAGGTTTTTTCTTAATTGAAATTGTTGTTTCTGGTTCGTCTTCAACTTCGCTAGGAGTCACATCTACCACTTTCTTAATCGTCAGTTCTTCGGCAGGTTCCTCTTTGATTACTTTAGGTTTTTTCTTGAGCGTTATTTTAGCTTCTGGTTCTTCAGGAGCCGGTGTTACCTCTTCAATTTTCTTAACTGTAATTTCAGAAACTTCTTCTATTTCTTCTATTTTCTTTTTAGGAACTTTAGGTTTTCGCTTAATTGTTATCTTTGCTTCAGGTTCTTCCTCTACAGGAGCAGGCTTTACATCTTCAACTTTCTCGACTTCTTCGACTACAGGTTTTTCAGGTTCTTCTTCCTTCTCGATAGGGGTAACATCTACCACTTTCTTAATCGTCAGTTCTTCAGCAGGTTCTTCTTTGATTACTTTAGGTTTTTTCTTGATCGTTACTTTAGCTTCTGGTTCTTCGGGAGCCGGTGTTACCTCTTCAATTTTCTTAACCGTAATTTCAGCAACTTCTTCTATTTCTTCTGTTTTCTGTTTGGGAACTTTAGGTTTACGCTTAATTGTTATCTGAGCTTCCGGTTCTTCAGCTATAGGAGTAGGTTCTTCCTCTACTTTCTCTTCAACTTTCTCGACTTCTTCGACTATAGGTTTTTCAGGTTCTTCCTCCTTTTCGAAAGGAGTAACATCTATCACTTTCTTAATCGTCAGTTCTTCAGCAGGTTCCTCTTTGATTATTTTAGGCGTTTTCTTAATCGTTATTTTAGCTTCCGGTTCTTCAGGAGCCGGTGTTACCTCTTCAATTTTCTTAACCGTAATTTCAGCAACTTCTTCTACTTCCTCTATTTTCTTCTTAGGAACCTTAGGTTTTCGTTTAAGTGTTATCTTTGTTTCAGGTTCTTCAACTATTGGAGTAGATTCTTCCTCTACAGGAGCAGGCTTTATATCTTCAACTTTTTCGACTTCTTCGACTACAGGTTTTTCAGGTTCTTCTTCCTTCTCGATAGGAGTAACATCTATTACTTTTTTAATAGAGAGTTCTTCAGCAGGTTCCTCTTTAATTACTTTAGGCGTTTTCTTAATCGTTATTTTAGCTTCTGGTTCTTCAGGAGCCGGTATTACCTCTTCAATTTTCTTAACCGTAATTTCAGCAACTTCTTCTACTTCCTCTATTTTCTTCTTAGGAACCTTAGGTTTTCGTTTAAGTGTTATCTTTGTTTCAGGTTCTTCAACTATTGGAGTAGATTCTTCCTCTACAGGAGCAGGCTTTATATCTTCAACTTTTTCGACTTCTTCGACTACAGGTTTTTCAGGTTCTTCTTCCTTCTCGATAGGAGTAAGATCTATTACTTTTTTAATAGAGAGCTCTTCAGCTGGTTCCTCTTTAATTACTTTAGGCGTTTTCTTAATCGTTATTTTAGCTTCTGGTTCTTCAGGAGCCGGTATTACCTCTTCAATTTTCTTAACCGTAATTTCAGCAACTTCTTCTACTTCCTCTATTTTCTTCTTAGGAACTTTAGGTTTTCGTTTAAGTGTTATCTTTGTTTCGGGTTCTTCAACTATTTGAGCAGGTTCCTCTATCTTTGAAATCGGTACTTCAGCCTTATCTTCCTCTATAACTGGTTCAGGTTTGCTTTCTTTTGTCAATTCCACTTGGGGTATTTCCTCTACAGCAGCGGGCTTTATATCTTCAATTTTCTCCACTTCTTTTACCTCAGCTGGTTTAGGTTCTTCTTCCTTTTCGATAGGGGTAACATCTATGACTTTTTTAATAGATAATTCTTCTGCAGGTTCTTCTTTAATTATTTTAGGTTTTTTCTTGATCGTTATTTTAGCTTCTGGTTCTTCAGGAGCTGGTGTCACCTCTTCAATTTTCTTAACTATAATTTCAGCAACTTCTTCTATTTCTTCTATTTTCTTTTTAGGAACTTTAGGTTTTCGTTTAATTGTTATCTTTGCTTCCGGTTCTTCAACCTTTTCGGCAGGTACTTCTTCTATTTTCTGAATCGGTACCTCAACCTTTTCATCTTCTACAATGGGTTCAGGCTTACTTTCTTTTATTGGTTCAACTTGAGGTATTTCCTCTACAGGAGCAGGCTTTATATCTTCAATTTCATCAATTGTTTTAATGTCAGTTGGTTTAGGTTCTTCTTCTTTCTCCACAGTAGTAACATCTATCACTTTTTCAATAGACAGTTCTTCTGCAGGTTCCTCTTTAATTATTTTAGGCTTTTTCTTAATAGATATTTTAGTTTTTGGCTCTTCAGGAGCCGGTGTTGTATCTTCAATTTTCTTAACGGTAATTTCAGTAACTTCTTCTATATCTTCTGTTTTCTGTTTGGGAACTTTAGGTTTTCGTTTAATTGTTATCTTTGTTTCGGGTTCTTCAACTACTTGGGCAGGTACTTCAACCTGATCTTCTTCCTTAATTGTTTCGATTTCTGTTGGCTTAAGTTCCTCCGATGCTTCCTCAACGGCCGGAGAAATATCTTCTATTTTTTCAATAGTAACTTCAGATGTTTCTACGATCTCGTCTTTTTTCTTTTTAGGAGTTTTTAATTTTCGTTTTACAATAACCTGTGTTTCAACTTCTTCTGGAGTTTTCTGAAGTTCTTTATTTTCTGACTCAACAATTTCCACCTTAGGTTTTTCTATTAAAGTTTCAATAGTTTCTGGTAAATTCTTGCTCGGCTCAGTGTGTTGCAACTCTTCAGTTGGTACGTCATCTGCACCTGATATAAATTAACTTCATTATTAATTGTAAGAAACGTAGGGTAATATTCTGTAACATTAGTACAATAAGTAAAATAGTAAATATGAATAAATTACAACACAACAGGTATAAGATGAATATTCTTAAGAAAGTTCCGATTATTTTAATGAGTATTCGATCAATTTTAATTTGGCGCGTGTTCATAAAAGATTATTTCCATAAATCGTTAATTTAAAATTCGTAAATTACAAAATAACAAAGTAAAACTGGAAGTAATACATCAATAAGTAATATACTCGTAATACTGCAAAAATATTTTTCAATAAGGTTTTGCCTGACCGCACAAACCAAAAATAACTCAAAAGGATGCCCTCCTAATTTTTTCGACTACATCAATATATTGATGATGTCGACTGGCATGGTTTGTGAGTTAGAAAGATCAACTGCTAATGTAAGATTCGTTGGTTCAAATTCGGGTAGGGTCTAAAATTTGTTGATCGTCTCTGTGCTTGGGAGGGTACATAAATCCGTGTCCCTTTGTGTTAATGATTGTTAATTAACATCATAATAATAAAAACAGGGGCTACAGGCACATCGAAGGTCAGCTTAGCATGCTACCTCAGATGTAAAAAGCAACAGAACTAATTATAATAAATTAGTAAATATAGGTTCTAGGCCTACAGTAAGATGTAGAAGAAAACATTAATGTTATTATCAATTTTAAGAAGAAGGTTTATAATCTTATAATAAACTTAACATTATTATAAAATTATCATTAATAATTGCTTTTTTGCGCCATAACAAAGTTTTGTTGAAAAGTGTCACGTCGGGTTATTTTGGGGTACCTTATTGCCCTGTTATGTTGTAATTATATATATACCTAGATAACATAAAATCATTAAAAACATTTAAAATGCTTTTAAGTTCGATAAGCAATGGTTAACAAGATGTATTTGATTTTATAGATAATATAAGTAAATCATCAGAAACTTATTTTACTACCTTGATTTTTAGTATTTTTCCTATAAATATCAATTACAAGATGTATAATTTGAACAATATTATTGACCTTACCTGAAATTTTATCTGGCTCTTCTAAACTTTTGGGTTCTTTTTCTTCAGTAAAACCAGATTCTAATTGGATCTGATCATCTTCTGTTGGCACTTTTTCCTTTTTAGGCTTAGGTCTTTTAACGATTTTTTTCGATACCAATATTATTTCATCTGTTTCCTGTGGCTTTTCTAATTTTAATCCTTCAGATTCCTTATCTAACAAACTATCTTTTTCATTTTCAATAGTGTCTATGTCATCTTTTGGTTTTTCCTTATTATCATCTGTAATGTCCAATTTCGGTTCTGGTATTTTTTTAAGTTTAACTTGATCCAATGTTTCTTCTGCTTCTGGAATTTTCCCTTTACCAATTTTTATTTTCTTCACATCTTCGATGGGTTTTTCGGGCTCAGGTTTAACTTTCTTTTGATATTTAAATAATTCATCAACTACTTCAGGTTTTTCTTTTTTAAGATCTTCAGTTTCTAAATCAAGTTGTTCAAGATTTTTAAGGTCTTGCTCGATATCTCGCAATTTAGGCTTTTTCTTTTTAACAACTTTTAGTGCATCACCAATATTTCTCGATAGAATTCCATTTTCTTTTATAGATTGTAATGAAGTAATTGTAGGAGATTTTAAAATTTCGGATAATGGAGGAAAATCTATATATCTAATAGAGCTTTTTAATAACACTTTCCGTACTTTTTCTTTCTTCTTTTCTTTTATTTGCGGAATTTTTCTTGGTTTTAATTTTGGCATTACCTCTTGATTATCGCTTTCGATAAGTTTCGGTATCTCCTGTTTTTTTATCTTTTTTATCTGTTGAACTGGTTTTTCATCATCTTTGATTGGCTGATCCTCAGCTGGTATAATTTCTTGAATATCTTCTATCGGAACATCAATTGTCTCTTTTTCAATGATTTGTGTTGGTTCATCAAACTCTTGTGCACTTTCTTGTTCTATTTCAATTGGTTCATTTAATTTTTCTTGATCTGCAACAATTTTTTGTTTTGGTTTTTTAATTTTTTTCTTTTCTTTAATAATTATCACTTCAGTTGTACTTTTGTCTTCGAGAGTTTCTACCACGGGTAATTGATCTTCAGAAGAAACAGATTCTATTGTAGATTCAGGGAGAATTTCAATTTGTTTTACATCTGCTTCAATGTCTTCAATAATAGGTACAGAATCAGATTCACTAACAAGTGGAACTTCTTGCTCTTCATTTAATTCAGGCGTCGGTAATTTCTTCTTTTTAGTTTTCTTTATTATTTTAGTTATTATTTTATCCTCTTCTTGTGGTTTTTCTTGATCCTCAGCTTCTATTTCTTCAGGAATAATTTGTTCTGTATAATCTAAATCAAGTGGTAATTTTGATTCTTCTTTGTCTTTCAAAGGCTTTTCCGGCAACTTCTTTTCATCTTTAGTAACTTTTTTACATGAATCATCTTCCGTAGTTTCTGGTTCTTTTCTAGGAATACCTTTCAGTTTAACCACTTCAGCTTCATCTTCAGATTTTGGAATTCGTCCTTTACCTAATTTTAAAGAACGATCATCTTCAATTTCTTCTACAGGTTTTTTCGGTTGTCGTTGATATTTGTATTGATCATCAAGAATTTCAGGTTTTTGCTTTTTAAGTAGATCTAATTCTGAATCTAATTTTTCTAAATGTGAAATATCTGGTTCCAAATCTTTAGGTTTTTTAATTTTTTTCTTAACAATTTTAACAGCGTCTTCCATATTTCTAGATAAAATTCCATTGTCTTTTACAACATTTAATGATGAAATAACTGGCAGTTTCTGTTTTTCTAATTCTGGTGGAAAATCAAGATATCTAATTCTACTTTTTAACATGAACTTCGGCAATTTTATTCCACTTGCCGTTTTCTTAGGAGGTACTTTTGATTTTTTCAAAGTAATAGTTCCAAGTTCACCTCTTTCATGTTTTGCTTCTGAAATCTGTAGTTTTTGAGGTTTAACATCGCTAACTTTTAAATTTACCAGCATTGGTTTACTTTTTTCTTTCTGTTGAACTTCTTTAGGTTCATCTTGTTTTTCCACGACTTCTTCTACAGGTTTCTTTTTAATTATTTTCTTAACTTTCTTCTTTTCAATTTTTGATATATCTACTGCATCTTTTTCAGGTTCTAAGATTTCTTCAATAGTAACCATTTCATCCACTTGATCGATTTTGGTAGAGCCACTGTCTTGTTCAGTTTCAATAGGCTCTGAAAGTTTTTCGGTGATTTGATCTGATGGAACTTCTTCAGAAGGTGTTTCATCCTCAAGTTGATCTACATGTTTTTTAGGTTTCTTTATTATTTTCTTCTTTTTAATAACCTTAGAAACCGTAACTTCTTCTTGAATTTGTTTTTCTTGATCGATTTCGGTAGGTTCACTAACTTGGTCAATTTCAATAGGTTCAGAAAGTTTTTCGACAATTTCTTCTGATGGCAATTCTTCAGCTGGTACTTCATCCTCAACTTGATCTACGTGTTTTTTAGGTTTTCTTATTACTTTCCTCTTTTTAATAATTGTAGAAACTATAACTTCTTCTTCCTGAATTTCCTTTTCAGGCAATTTAGCGTCACCCATTTCTTCTATAACTTCTGGTAAATTCTCTATTTCGGTTGGTTTTTCGGCTTCCTCTTCTATAGGTAATATTTCCAATTTATCAATTGTGTCATCAATTTTTGGAGTTATTTCACTATGACTTTCTATTGTTTCTACATCAACTTCTTTCTTCTTTTTAGTTTTAGTTTTCTTTTTTGTAGTTTCTATTTCATCTATTGTGGTTGCCGCTACTTTCTTCTCAACATCTTCCTGTGGCATTTTATTTTCCTCTGCCTCTATCGTATCCAATTTTTCTGGTATTTTCTTTAACGTTACTGTTTCTATTTCATCTTCTGTTCGTGGAACTTCACCTTTACCAAGTTTAATTTGAGTTTTAGATTCATCGGATTTAACTGAAGGTTTCCTTTGTTTCTTCTGATATTTATATTCATCATCTACAACCTCTGGTTTTTGCTTTTTAAGATCTTCAACTTCATTATCCAACTTTTCTAAATTAAGTAACTCCTGTTCAAGTGGTTTGGTTTTCTTTCTTTTTTGTTTAATGGCCTTTATGCCGTCTTCTATATTTCTGGACAAAATTCCATTATCCCTGTTGGTATCTAATTGCGTTATTGTTGGCATGCTTATTGCAGGAGGATAGTTTATGAAATTAATTCGACTTTTAAGCATAAATTTAGGTAACTTAACAGTTTTTACTTCTTTCTTTTGTGGTACTGTTCGTTTTTTAAGAACGACTTTCTGAAGTTCTGGGGTAGCGTCTTTGGCATCGCCTATTTGTAATTTCTGAGATTCTACAGTAGTTCTCTTTATTTTCATTAACTTTGGTTTGGACGTGGGTTCTACCTCTTTTACTTCAATTTCTTCATTGATCTTTGGAGTAATATCTATCTCTTCTTTATCTTCCAAATGTGGCACTTCGTCGTCGTCTTGCACACGATCAGGTTCTTCATTTTCCCGGGGACGTTTAATCTTATCTTTAGTTTTCTTTCTAAGTTTAATCTTTTTAATAGTATCCGTCGGAGCTTGATCTTCCAAATCGCGTTCTGAAGGTGAATCTTCGCCTTCGCCTGTAGGGAAAGGTTTAAGTTTTAAATCCCGATCTTCATCGCCCTTCTCTTTATCGTCTGATATACTCTTTATAAACGGTTTTAGTTTGATCTCATTTTCTTCGTCTTCGGGCTTGTCTTTGCTTGGTATTCTGAACCTTACATCTTCATCTTCTTCAGGGATTTTATCTTTGGGTTTACCTTTTTCGAGGTTAATTATTTCAGATTCACTGTCAGGCCGCTTCTTTGACTTCTTTACTTTCTTAGTGGGACTTGGCTTTTTAATTTCTTTATCTTCTTGCTCTAGATCCGGAAGATCAAGTTCAAGTTTGTCTGGAGAAGATCTATCAATATCAAAGGGTTCAAACGATATTCGTTTAGAATCTACATCAGTAACTTCAGACGGTTCTTTAATACCTTTACTTTCTGGTTTCTTTTTCTTTTTAATTTCCTCTATTGGAACTTCTTCATTTTTGCTGGGTATTTTCTTAAGCTTTACAGTTTCTTCTTCATTTTCAATCTGAGGAATTTTTCCTTTACCTATCTTTATAGTCGGAGATTCGTCACTTACAGCTTCAGGCAGTTTTTTAGGTTTTCTTTCGTATTTTGATTTTTCATCTATAGCTTTAGGTTGCTTTTCTTCAGGTTCGTAGACTTCTAAATCTAACTTTTCCAAATCCTCTGTAGGTGAATCATCGCGTCTCTTTTTATAGCGTTTTGGCTTTTTAATCTTTTCAGCTTCTTGTATATTTCGCGAAATTACACCGTTGTCTTTTATAGCGACGGCAATATTTGTTATAAGTGGCAATTTCATAGCTTCCATCGATGGAGGGAAATCAACATATACAATTCGACTTTTTAACATAACCTTCGGTGCTTTTTTACTTTTGATTTGTTTAGGAGTTGCTTTTGGTTTCTTTAACTTAATATCGCTTAAGTTAATTGGTTCTTCGGGAGCCGTTATTTCTGATTTTTGAGGTTTTATTTCCCATCTTTCGATTGACATTTTTACAGGTACTTTCTTCGATTTTACTTTTTTCTTCTCATACTTGAATTGATCATCTAGTTTTTCTGGTTCTTGTTTTAGGGAATTCCATTCTTCATCTAATTGTTTGAGCTTTTTACGCTGAACTCTTTTAGGTTTCGTTTTTAATACTATTTCCGCTTCTTCTACGTTTCTAGATAAAACACCACGATCTTGAATAATCTCAGCAAGAATTGTTATAAGCGGAATTTGTTCCTTTTCAGTGCTAGGTGGAAATTCTAAAGAACTCATTCGACTTTTTAGTAAAATTTTAGATGTTTTGGTTTTTATCGTTGTTTTCTTAGGTATTATCTTTGGTTTCTTCAACTTTATATCTGCAAAATTTATTTTTTCTTCATGTGGAGAGGAAACCACCAATCTTTGAGGCTGCATTTCCACTGTTTTAATCTTCATCAGTATTGGTTTTTTATCGATTTTATCTATTTTAACTTCTTCCTGATTTTCATTAATAGGTTCTTCAATTTTTTCTGTTTTCTTTTTTATCACTTTTTTAACTTTAGTTTTTCGTACTTTGGAATCAACTGGTTCATTCTTGGGTATACTTTCTTCAACTTGTTCAATTTCAGGCACTTCTTCCTTAAATTCTTCAACAGGAGAAAGTTCTATTTCTGTTTTATTTTCGTATTCCTTAGTTTCATGCTCTTCTGGTAATTCTTGTTGTTTATTAACACGTTCATCTTCAACTTCTTCTAAAATTGGTTTCGCCACTTCACTGGATTCTAACTCGATGACGGTTTCGGCACTATCTTTAACTTTTCTTCTCTTAATTTTTGTCTTTTTCAGAACTTTTTCGGCATCTTCAATATTGCGTGAAAGTATTCCTTCATCTTTAATAGATGGAATTAATGTTTTAATTGTACCGCATTTAAATTCTTCCGATTGAGGAGGGAATTGAATAAATTTGATTACACTTTTTAACATGAATTTTGGTAATTGTACACGTTTTGTTCCTTTTTTAACAGTTGTTTTTAATTTGCGTAATTTTATATCTGCAAAGTGAATTGGATTCTCAAGTTCTGAAATGGCAACTTGTTTTGGTTTTAGTTGTATACGCTCAATTGGCATTAAAGTAATACGTGTTGGAGATTTTTTATCGACTTTATCTGTTACCTTTTTCTTAATTTTCTTAATTTTCTTTGGCGTTTCTTCAACTTCATTTGATTTTATTGTATCAACCGTTTTTTGAATATTATCTGAAAACATATTCATATAAAAATATTAAATAAAGAAATAGGTACTACGATATAATAATTATGTTACAAGTATGGATTCAAAATAATTTTGTCTATGTAATTGGCGAATTTGTAATATTGTTATTACCAAATTAAATTATCTACACTGATTAATTTAGAATATTTTATAGAAATTACGAAAGATTCTTTTAAGGTTCTTTACTAATGTATTTATTTTAAGATTTGTTGAGATATAAAGTGGGTCTGGTGTAAGTTTACATGGGTGTAATGTACATATATAGAAAATTATGTAAACTAACTATAAAATATGGATAGCTCTGCGTAGTTAACTGAAAATATAAAGTATCAGCATCAAATATCAAGAGAAAGTTGAAAGGGGTTCTGAAGAGAAAGTGAAACCGTACAGGAGTACGAAAAATCCAAAAATTCGCGCGACCTAATATTAGGTCTCTTACATCCAGTTATAATCTCAATATTTACTGTTCCTTAAGATGGTTAAAGCAAACGAATATTATCACATTTATCAGTTATGGAGAATAGGATAAAGAAACCTTAAAAAAATAAGTTAAATGAAAAACTGCAACTACATAGTATTTGTGAACTAGTATAAAATAGGTGCAATTATAATAAGAAACAATAAAATCTAAATGACTGATTAATTAATAATAAATTATTTTATATAAAAATTAACATGAAGTGTAGATATAAGAATTATTGTAACCCCACTTGTTTTAAGAAATTATAATCTACTCGTACATAAATAATAAATTAATACTACTAAACAATTATTTTATAATAAACCAGATTTACGGAATTGTCCCGTTAAAAGTTTATGAGCTTAAAAGCATTTTTGCCTTATTATTTGCTTAAACCCTTTAGTTTTGCATCAGAAGAGAGTCCCCAAGTTTTCGTCATCAGGCTTGAACCGGAACAAAGGCAATTTGCAGAAGAAGGTCCCAAACATCACAAAGTCACGAATTGGCCGTTTCTCATACACGGTGTCCAAACTACACAGAAAAAAGTTTTGCAACTAAATTTAGTAACGTGGACTGGCAATAGCTCTTCTTATTGCATTAGGCATATTGGGTAGTGAACTACTTCAAGTTACTACCCAGAGTTAAAATTCAAGATTTCTTTACGTCGGGGTTCAAATTCAAACTGTGGATGTGGGTAACAATTTTAAGTATTCTCATTCACTATCGAATATATTAAACAGCTTATGCGAGCCCATGTTCCTACAATTGATTGCAAATTATTTTTCAGGCATAAGTTAAATGTAACTAATTAAAATTGTGAGTAAAAAGCGAAGCAATAATTTTTCTAATCCCTATAGTTTTCGAGGCATAGCCTTACAATAATGGATCTTCTTCTTTTCGATTTTTGTTCACGATAACGTAGTTTTCAGATTTCATCTGCGATTGTGTCGATATGACACAAAAACCGCCTATAATTTAAAGAAGATTAAATTGTATGTAAAATTTTGTGTAGAATAACTTTCTAACCCTAATAGAACCTTAGCTGTGAGCTTTCAAATTTGATTACTTTTTACCGTTTTTTAAGGGTTTTTAGCTATATTAGGTTTTCATCAATTATAGGTTTTTGGTGCATCCCCAACAAAAAAGTATATGATGAGATTTAAAGAAACTAAAAATGTGCGTGCAACTAAAAAAAGTTATTCTAGCCTTAGTAGTTTTGGAGATAATCCTGGAGGAGCACAAAACATTTTTTAGGTAAAAATTATATTATTATCCAAATTGCCTAGAATTAAGTCCTCGAAAACTCCCGGTTTGTACTTGCATTTATAGGATTTAAAGAAACTATTTCAAAAAAATTAAATTTAAAAATTTTCTGCATAAATTTAATGAAAATCAGGGTTATTTGGAAAGCCATATCTGCAAAGCTGTTGGGGCTACAACATTCTAATTTTTTAGTTATATTTAGAATTTTATTCTCTACATTTTAAGATAAATCCAATTTGTACTTTATTTGTACTGATATTGAGCTATTTGCAGAAATGTAAAACGTAGCAGAAAAGGTTAAAAAACGATGAATTTTGAAAGTATACAACTAAGGAAGAATACGGGAAGCTACAAATAATTGGGGCTAGTTTCACGCATCTGGGGATCACTTTTATGTCAGATCGACAGGTATGAAAACTACGTTATTTTAAGTAAAAACCGATAAAAAACTATGTTTTTTTTTGCAGTGCTGTATCTTGGAAATTGAAGAAGATAGAAGAATATTTGTTTAGCTTTTGTCCCAATTTTACTTAAATTTTGATAATAACTATTTTCAACATTGAATGAAATTCACGACTTTATGGTTTTTGGAATTTTTCTTCTTCAAGTTATCCCTATTCCGGTCCGAGTCTGATGTCGAAAACTTAGGGGCTCTTTTGAGCCCCTAGAAAACATGAAATTAATGCTGATAAAAAACGCTAACTTATAAATATTGAGAAATGTGAGAAACTATTTGGTAAAACTGTTGAAAAAAGAACACTTGATCGTAAGATATTACACTATTCGCGAGAACAAATTTTGCGGTTGGTGTGAGAACAAGCTCAGGGTAAAGTGAAGAAATCTTTGAGAGAGAGAGAGAGAGAATAAAGGTGTTGGGAGAAGTAACCAAAGAAGGATGTATAGAAATACAGTGAAAAAGGTCGAGTGGAAAGTCATAGTATAAATTACAGAGAGAAAGATGGTTAAATCGAGGGGACAGATAGCGTGGGCAATCTCGTAATAGATGTTGCAGAGTTTACCTACTCTTTGAATCGCAAGGACACACGTCAGTAGGGCAGATTTTAAATCCAAATCGATACTCGTGCGAATACAATATTCCCAAGATACAGTGAATTAAAAAAAATCTTTGTATCACATTAACCGGATATGAGAACGTAAACACTGTGCTAATTATTAATTATTTTTTTAATTTTTAATTAAAATTAATCTTTTAGCAACTTCAACTAATAAACAAAAAACAAAAATTTCACTAAAAAAAGAATATAAATTAATTATCAAGTAGTATAAAGACGACGGTCATGGCCTGATAGCGCGATCAACTGCTAACGTAGGGCTCCCCGGTTCGACCCCGGGTGCAGTCTAAAATTTCTTGAACGTCTTCCGTGCTTTCGGAGGGCACGTAAAGCCGTCGGTCCCCCTGTGTTAATGATTTGCCATCATAACAATAAAAAACAGGGTGCAGGCACATCAAAAGGCAAGCCTAGCCAAGCTAACTGAGATGTAAAATTTAAAAATGCTCACAGAACTAATTACAAAAATTAGTAAAGAACAGGTCCTGGACCTATATTAAGAGGGAGACTTCTCAATAAAAATGGAAGAAGGAAGAAGTAGTACCTATAAAAAGTTTTTTTAAAATTAATTCGTCAATAAAAATAGTTGCTAAATACAATTTCGTAACAAACGTATAAATTATCATCCAGCGCGTACTTTTAATTTTATATAGTTGTATGTTACAGCTAAAGTGTTTACTTGGCTAGTTTATAAACTAGCTGGTTAGTATATAAACTAGCCAATCGTTTGGTTATATTAGTAGAAAACAAAATGTCTACCATAATAGTTGAAAATTTGGTTAATTTATAAACTAGCCAAGAAAGTTGGCTTGTTTACTTACCACCATTGAGGCAAACATAATAGCCAATATTTTTGGTTAGTTTATGAACTATCCAATATCAACTGGCTAATAAAAAAATTGTCGTTCTGGCAATACAACATAATAACCCTTTAATAACCAATACGTTGACTAATATAGGGTGTTTTTTTAGCTGCATGAGATCTTTCAATAGGGATAACTTTTGAATGAAGTTTGTCAAAGTGACAGTTCTTTGACATTCAGAAAGGTTTGCCATTTAATCATGAATAAATTAACACTGGAACAATGCTACCAAATTGTGGAAATTTATTTTCAAAGTCAGAGTTCCGTTCACGAAATTTATAGAGCTCTTCGCTCATTTTATGGTCGACATAATCGACTTTCTGAGCAGGCTTTTGGTGCGGTAATGAATAAATTTCATACCACTTCTTCATTGCATGATGTAAGACCACTTACAAGACAACGAAATGTGCGTACCGAAGAAACCATCGCTTCTGTGAGTGAAAGTATGCAAGAGAACCCAAACATTTCAATTAGCCATCGTGCTCAATAACTTGGGCTTTGTTCGTCCACTACATGGAAAATTTTACATCAAGATCTTGGTTTACATCCTTACAAGATCCAGTTTGTTCAAGAATTGAAGCCTAATGATCATCGATTGCGTCGTGCGTTCGCAGATTGGGCTCACAACCAATTGGAAGTGGATCCATTTTTTACCGTTAAATTTTGTTCAGTGACGAGGCACATTTCTGTTTGAGTGGGTATGTGAACAAGCAAATTTGCCGTATATGGACTGAGACCAATCCGGAACATTATCTTGATACTCCATTGCATCCATTAAAATTGACTCTTTGGTGTTGGAATACACGCCAACGACATCATCGGTCCATATTTCTTTCGAATTGAGGAAGGAGCTACCGTTACGGTGAATGGTGTGAGATATCGACACATACTCAATACATTTTTGTTTCCAAAAATCCAAGAGATAAACATCGACAAGTTATGGTCCCAATAGGATGGTTCTACGTGCCATACAGTCACAGAAACCATCGCTTTATTGAAAGGACAATTTGGTGACAACATTATATCTAAAAATGGTCTTATCAATTGTCCTTGAAGATCGTATGATTTGACGCCTCCAGATTATTTTCTTTGGGGGGTATGTTAAATCCATGGTTTATGCTAACAAACCAACAACTCTGGCCATTTATGAAATAAGGTCAGAAATATTGGAAAAAGTGGTCAAAAATTGGACTGATCGGATGCGCTTCGTAACGATTAGTTGTGTGGTCACATGCCGGAAATCATTTTCAAATCATAAATGGCATTAAATTTACTTTCATAAAAAAAGAATTAAAAAAACTTTCCATCGAGTTTTTAATGTTTTATTTCTATTTGAAATTCTCATGCAGCTAAAAAACACCCTATATGCTCACTAAGCAAATTTTACGCAAATGTTTGTTTAGTAACCCCTTAATTAAAAAGCAAAAAAATTTTAACTACTGGAAAGTTCAAAAATTTTAAACTTTGTAGGCCGGAAACTAATATTGATATAATTATGAACTAATTACAATGAAAAAATAATTCATTATAATTTTTCAAGTTTTGTATCAAAATGTACAAAAATAGAACGTTTTTAATAAAAAAATGATAATTATTATAAAATAATTGGTTTCTGAGAACATTTTGAATATTGAGTAAATTGTTTTAATCAAGAAATTTTTATAAATCGGTCGAATTTTGGTTATTTCAATAAAAAATAAAATTCTAATTTAAAATTAACGTTTACTCAATTTGCATAGTTTCATAGTACTTATTCGTTATTTTGTATTACCAAATAACAGTTTCTATATTAGCCAGTTGAAATTGGATAGTTTATAAACTAACCAAAAATATTCGCTATTATGTTTACTCTAATGCAGGTAACGGCATAGACAAAGTGTTACTTACACTTACAACTTTACTTGAAAAATTAACCGCTTTCTACTTGAGTAACTGATTTTTATCAATGTATTTCATCTTAGTTTTTATACTAAGTTTCAGAATTTCCAAATGTTTTTGCCCGAAAATGCTTCTGGGCAATATAAATTTGACCCTTGAGTAAGTACTTATACTTAAATAACGACTATCAATTTGAGCATAAGTAAACAAGCCAACATTCTTGGATAGTTGATAAACTAGCCAAATTTTGAGCTATTATAGCAGAAAATTTTTTTTCTACTAACATGACCAGGCGATTGGCTACGTACAAATGTATGGCGTATAAAATGCCTTGCAGATTAAAGGTTCAGCCGTAGAAATGCTGAGTTGAAGAAATTACCTAGAATCGAAAGTGTTCAAAATAAAATAAGAAAAGTATAAGCATTTTATTACCCGTTGAAATTAAAATTGTAAATAGCAGAAAATAATTCAGACTAATAAAATTAAATCTTTTAAAATATAACCAAGTTAATTAAAACTTATTTGAAATCAATAATTGCAAAATGCTAATTGTTTGTAATGTAACGCCGTGACAAATTTGTTTCGGTATAATTTTAGCTCATCGAACGGATAGAATATTCAAAAAGTAATTTAAAGACCAAAAACAACAATGTGTGAATACTTACATTATGTTGAACTGAATTTCATAGGTTTCAAAAATTTCAGCATATTTCACATTTCTCTTAAATATTTTATAAAAAAATTTAATTTCAATTAAACATTTAAAAAGTCAAAATTAATAAAATTTATACACCTACAATTCGTTATATTATGAAACAAAAAAATTAAATGCTCATTGCGTCACATAAAATTTAAAGAATAATATTCCAAGTTCATGAACAAAAAAAATTATTAATAGTCGATTATAAAGTAGATTTGTTCCTATTATGACTAATTTTATAGATTGTAACAAATTGCAAATTCTTTTTGTACACAAAAAAATTGGTTAGATAAATTAAAAATTAAAAAGGTGCGCGATTTTAAAAATTAAGATGTGATTGGAACCTATGCGCACAAATTTGAAGTTGATAGCAAATGTGGGGAACGCGAGTGAAAATTTGGCGGCATTCGACGTGGAATCTCGAGACTATAGGTCGAGGTTTGTGTATTGCCAGTACGAAGCGCGGGATTGAATTATCGATCAATAATCGATAATTGTGATATTATTATTGCAAGCAGGGAATTTCACAAAATTTTGGTCAAATAAGGAAATAAAATTTGGAGCCAAAGAAGGGATGATATTCAAGTGGATACACCGATTGAAAGGAAAAACGGCACTGAATGTATAGATGATCCGAGATCGCAGGAAGGACGTCTAAAACCAGATGCGAGTAAGATAATGAACTGATAAAAATTATAAACTTTAATGTTCGGGACACACATATGCGAGAAAACGAATTAAAACAAATGTGTGGGATAGTGCACTTAACTGACAATTTTGAAACCAGATGTACATTATTAAAATCAAAAGAATATTTTTGATTTATTTGATATCATTATAATTGACCATATTGTTAACAAATAAATTTTAAAAATTGTATTCACATGAATCTGGAATTTAATTGCTCAGAAATTAAAGAGCGGGTTTCAAAACATAATGATAAGATAAAATCAAAATTTTGGATTTCAAAATCTTGAAATTGATTTGATACTAACGCTCAAATTTAAAGAGAAATTCTCTTCGTTGCCGGGTTTCATTTTGGAACACGACAATATATACAATTTTGCATCCGTTCGAAGCAAAAATTATAACATAACTAATTTGTCACGGCATTGTTTTAAAAAAATTTATAATTTGAACATGTTATAGTATCAATTCATAGAATATTATCATAATTGTTACCAAGAGATGTGTATTTTAACCTCATAAACTTTAAACGGATTATTTCAGTGAATCATCGTGTATATTTATTATTTTTGAAATAAGTTCCGAATGTATAAAAATATGTCCTTTGAACAAAAAAATAATTATATAGGGTGATTCAGAATAACATTATTAAACTTTGCAAACGCAAAATGGAGAGTTAAAGATTTCTTTTAGCTGATAATAATTATTTAATAACCAAAATTTTATACACCACAGTCGGAATTTCATTATTATAGAGCTAAATAATTCAGCTCGATGAATATCGCTATATGAAAATACTTTAAAAATAAGAATTCCTGAAAAATAAACGGTTGTATAGAAGATCTGAATGAATTCTCGGGGGGAATGAACTAATGTTGACCACCCCAAATAAATTGAAAATTTCCTATTGCAAAGAGGAAGGTTTATATAGTATACTGACATAATTTTCACAAGCGAAGATATAATCAAAATTTCGAGAAAAATCAATTTGAAAGTACGTAAATTTAGCGCATTTTTCTTCGATTTTTGGGGTGTGCATTCGATAGGGAGGTTTATCCATCGTCAAAACCTACCCTTTCGGGGCGCCGCTGCGCTCCGCTCCGCTCTGCACCCCTCCAGGGCGGTTTTGACTCTGGTTACTATGCTAAACATACGAGAAGGCGCCTCCCATAAAAAAAACCGGGATAAATGAAACCGGGAGCTTAAATACCCTTTAAATAGCATTAAAAAGTATAGTTTCTGTATGGGCAGTAAACTATTACGTTTCAGCCACAAAAAATCGCGTAAAAACAAAAAATAATCGATGTTACATGTACGAGAGACGAGCTGCATCTGCCGGTGCGAAATACTCTAGTGTTAGGGTCATTCATATTGCACGTACCGTCAACAGAATGAGCGACGCGCGGGAATCTCGTTAATTTTACATGTAAATTTGCAAACTTCAAATTCGATTTACTCAAAATTTTGATTATATCTTCGCTTGTGAAAATTATGTCAGTATACTATATAAACCTTCCTCTTTGCAATAGGAAATTTTCAATTTATTTGGAGTGGTCAACAATAGGTTACTCAACCCGAATTCTCTTTCCGACAGCGGCATCGCCAGATTTTCTGATTCAGGTGGACATTGTACTTAGGGTGTTCAAAGATTAGATTTCTATAGTATAAAGAGAGGCAAAATCAAATACCTAAGTGGTGTGAACATTATAGTCTGAGTCTAAGGTATGAACTAGTAGCGGTGACTTTTATAAGATGGGAAGTCGAAGATCGAAAGAAAAAATAAAGTGCCACATTGTAGTTAATTTTGTAACTAAGCAATCTAAATGAAAGTTTATGAATCTGAAACTCTTGATATTAATCACAAGACATAACAACCAAGATAAAAAGATTAATGTGTTACGGACTTTTTTCTTAAAATTTAAAAAAATTTTAATTTCCGTTAATGTTTATTTTTAATTTTTAAATTAATTTTGAAATAAAATTAACGGAGAGGGACGTAACAAATGTTTCGGCAGTCCTATCTACCAATGTTTTCGCATAAAATTTTTAAAGGAAAAATCACAAAAGACAAGAAATATAGAAGCTCATTGAAGCTCAAACTATTTACACTACTATAATATATCAATAGTTTATATTCATGATATAACTTTTGCATAAAATTAAGTAAAGGGATTGCACAATTTATTGGAGCATTGGATGCTATGTACTTATTCTGAATATATAGGTAATGGAGTTTTATTTAATTAAAATAATTTCATACCCAATAATAAAAGCGTTCCAATTTTTATATGCTACTCCGGAAAATCATGGCTTGATATAACGACATTCAAGGAACTATAGCTCTTACAGAGATAAAATATTATTAACCCTGTACTACATTCTTTTACATTAGGTTCTTGTACTATCCATACATGTTTGCAGATTTTGATACTGTTATTCTACATCACCTTTGCGTAGTTACTATTATTACAATAACATTTAGATAATTTCATGATATATCACAGTTTAATAAATAATTATTAGGTATACATATTTATTAATTACTCACCTAGAAGTGGAGTATCGTTTGTGATTTTAGATTCTTGTGAGTATATGTTGTCTGTTGTGTTTGGTGTAAGTTTTATATCTTCAGTAGCTTTAACCTCTTCAATAATTACACTTTCTTGTGGTTTCTCATCTCCATCTTGAATTGTTACAATTTTCAGTATTTCCTTTTTGCCGTTTTGATCCCTTAATATTTTACGTATCTTTTTGGTACGTTTTTTTGATTTACCTTCATCATCTTTAATTTCCAATATTTCGATAGTTTCTGGCAATTCAACTAGTGGAGTTTGATTAGCTTCTTCTGTTATTGTACTTTCTTCTACGTTAACGGTCGTTATTGGTTTTTCACCATCATCTGTGATCGTTACTATTTCGGTAGTTTGTTTAACGTCACCATCGGCTTTCACAAACTTTCTTCTGCGAGTGGTACGTTTCTTTGGAATTCCCTCTTCGGATACGATTTGAGTTATTTCTGTTACTTCTGGAAGTTCTTCTATTGTGGACGGTTGTAAAATTTCTTCCACTGGCTTTTCATTATCATCGAAACTTTCAATTTCTTCAATAGTAACACTCGTTTCCGGTTGTTCTCCTTCATCTTGAACTGTCACAATTTGCGTAATTTCCTTTTTACCATCATCGTCCCTTATTATTTTTCGTACCTTTTTGGTACGCTTTTTCAATTTCCCTTCGTCAGTTTTAATTTCCGATATTTCGATAGTTTCAGGCAATTCAACTAATGGAGTTTGATTAGATTCTTCTGTTACTGTACTTTCTTCTACGTTAACGGTCGTTATTGGTTTTTCACCATCATCTGTAATCGTTACTATTTCGGTAGTTTGTTTAACGTCACCATCTGCTTTCACAATCTTTCTTCTGCGTGTGATACGTTTTTTTCGAATTCCTTCTTCAGATACGATTTGAGATATTTCCGTCACTTCTGGAAGTTCTTCTATTATGGACGGTTTTGCGATTTCTTCCACTGGTTTTTCGTTATCATCGAAACTTTCAATTTCTTCAATAGTGACGCTCGTTTCCGGTTGTTCTCCTTCATCTTGAACTGTCACAATTTGTGTTATTTCCTTTTTACCATCATCGTCCCTTATTATTTTGCGGACCTTTTTGGTACGCTTTTTCAGTTTGCCTTCGTCAGTTTTAATTTCCGATATTTCGATAGTTTCAGGCAATTCAACTAATGGAGTTTGATTAGCTTCTTCTGTTACTGTACTTTCTTCTACGTTAACGGTCGTTATTGGTTTTTCACCATCATCTGTGATCGTTACTATTTCTGTAGTTTGTTTAACGTCACCATCTGCTTTCACAATCTTTCTTCTGCGTGTGATACGTTTCTTTCGAATTCCTTCTTCAGTTACGATTTGAGATATTTCCGTCACTTCTGGAAGTTCTTCTATTATGGACGGTTTTGAAATTTCTTCCACTGGCTTTTCATTATCGTCTAAACTTTCAATTTCTTCAATAGTGACGCTCGTTTCTGGTTGTTCTCCTTCATCTTGAACTGTCACAATTTGTGTTATTTGCTTTTTACCATCATCGTCCCTTATTATTTTGCGTACCTTTTTGGTACGCTTTTTCAGTTTACCTTCGTCAGTTTTAATTTCCGATATTTCGATAGTTTCAGGCAATTCAACTAATGGAGTTTGATTAGCTTCTTCTGTTATTGTACTTTCTTCTACGTTAACGGTCGTTATTGGTTTTTCACCATCATCTGTGATCGTTACTATTTCTGTAGTTTGTTTAACGTCACCATCTGCTTTCACAATCTTTCTTCTGCGTGTGATACGTTTCTTTCGAATTCCTTCTTCAGTTACGATTTGAGATATTTCCGTCACTTCTGGAAGTTCTTCTATTATGGACGGTTTTGAAATTTTTTCCACTGGCTTTTCATTATCGTCTAAACTTTCAATTTCTTCAATAGTGACGCTCGTTTCCGGTTGTTCTCCTTCATCTTGAACTGTCACAATTTGTGTTATTTCCTTTTTACCATCATCGTCCCTTATTATTTTGCGTACCTTTTTGGTACGCTTTTTCAGTTTACCTTCGTCAGTTTTAATTTCCGATATTTCGATAGTTTCAGGCAATTCAACTAATGGAGTTTGATTAGCTTCTTCTGTTACTGTACTTTCTTCTACGTTAACGGTCGTTATTGGTTTTTCACCATCATCTGTGATCGTTACTATTTCTGTAGTTTGTTTAACGTCACCATCTGCTTTCACAATCTTTCTTCTGCGTGTGATACGTTTCTTTCGAATTCCTTCTTCAGTTACGATTTGAGATATTTCCGTCACTTCTGGAAGTTCTTTTATTATGGACGGTTTTGCAATTTCTTCCACTGGTTTTTCGTTATCATCGAAACTTTCAATTTCTTCAATAGTGACACTCGTTTCCGGTTGTTCTCCTTCATCTTGAACTGTCACAATTCGTGTTATTTCCTTTTTACCATCATCATCCCTTATTATTTTGCGGACCTTTTTAGTACGCTTTTTCAGTTTACCTTCGTCAGTTTTAATTTCCGATATTTCGATAGTTTCAGGCAATTCAATTAACGGAGTTTGATTAACTTCTTCTGTTACTGTACTTTCTTCTACGTTAACGGTCGTTATTGGTTTTTCACCATCATCTGTGATCGTTACTATTTCTGTAGTTTGTTTAACGTCACCATCTGCTTTCACAATCTTTCTTCTGCGTGTGATACGTTTCTTTCGAATTCCTTCTTCAGTTACGATTTGAGATATTTCCGTCACTTCTGGAAGTTCTTCTATTATGGACGGTTTTGAAATTTCTTCCACTGGCTTTTCATTATCGTCTAAACTTTCAATTTCTTCAACAGTGACGCTCGTTTCCGGCTGTTCTCCTTCATCTTGAACTGTCACAATTTGCGTTATTTCATTCTTGCCATCATCGTCTCTAATTATTTTGCGTACCCTTTTAGTACGCTTTTTCAGTTTACCTTCATCAGTTTTCACTACCAATATTTCGACAGTTTCAGGCAATTCAACTGTTGGCGTTTGTATTTTTTGAGGTATTGGTTTCAAAGTTACTGTTTCATTTTCTTCTTCCATTTGTGGGATTTTACCTTTACCCAGTTTTATTTGGTTTTTAGCTTCATCGGCTTTATCTGAAGGTTTCTTTTGCTTCTTCTGATATTTATATTCATCATCTACAACCTCTGGCTTTTGTTTTTTAAGATCTTCAACTTCATTATCCAACATTTCTAAATTAAGTAATTCTTGTTTAAGTGGCTTCCTTTTCCTTTTTTGTTTGATTGCTTTAATACCGTCTTCTATGTTTCTGGACAAAATTCCATTATCCTTGTTAGTGTCTAAATGCTCTATTGAGGGCACACTTATCTCAGGAGGAAAAGTTATGAACTTAATTCGACTTTTAAGCATAAACTTGGGTAGCTTAACACTTTTAACTTCTTTCCTTTGTAGTACCTTCCGTTTTTTAAGAACAATTTTTTGAAGTTCAGCGGGGGCGTCTTTCGCATCGCCTATTTGTAATTTTTGAGATTCCACCGATGTTCTCTCTATTTTCATTAGTTTTGGTTTAGATACGGATTTTATCTCATTGAGTTCAATTTCTTCATTAACTTTCGGTATACTATCTATATCTTCTAAATGTGATATTTCGTCGTCGGCTTGCACACGATCAGGTTCTTCATTTTCCCGGGGACGTTTAATCTTATCTTTAGTTTTCTTTCTAAGTTTAATCTTTTTAATAGTATCCGTCGGAGCTTGATCTTCCAAATCGCGTTCTGAAGGTGAATCTTCGCCTTCGCCTGTAGGGAAAGGTTTAAGTTTTAAATCCCGATCTTCATCGCCCTTCTCTTTATCGTCTGATATACTCTTTATAAACGGTTTTAGTTTGATCTCATTTTCTTCGTCTTCGGGCTTGTCTTTGCTTGGTATTCTGAACCTTACATCTTCATCTTCCTCAGGGATTTTATCTTTGGGTTTACCTTTTTCGAGGTTAATTATTTCAGATTCACTGTCAGGCCGCTTCTTTAACTTCTTTACTTTCTTAGTGGGACTTGGCTTTTTAATTTCTTTATCTTCTTGCTCTAGATCCGGAAGATCAAGTTCAAGTTTGTCTGGAGAAGATCTATCAATATCAAAGGGTTCAAACGATATTCGTTTAGAATCTACATCAGTAACTTCAGACGGTTCTTTAATACTTTTACTTTCTGGTTTCGTTTTCTTTTTAATTTCCTCTATTGGAACCTCTTCATTTTTATTGGGTATTTTCTTAAGTTTTACAGTTTCCATTTCGTTGTCAATTTGAGGAATTTTTCCTTTACCTATCTTTAAAGTCAAAGGTTCATCGCTCACAGCTTCAGGCAGTTTTTTAGGCTTTCTTTCGTATTTTGATTTTTCATCTATAGCTTTAGGTTGCTTTTCTTCAGGTTCGTAGACTTCTAAATCTAACTTTTCTAAATCCTCTGTAGGTGAATCATCGCGTCTCTTTTTATAGCGTTTTGGTTTTTTAATCTTTTCAGCTTCTTGAATATTTCGCGAAATTACACCGTTGTCTTTTATAGAGACAATAATATTGCTTAAAATTGGCAGTTTCATGGCCTCCATTGGCGAAGGGAAATCAATACAGACAATGCGACTTTTTAACATAACTCGTGGCAGTTTTTTACTTTTTGGTTGTTTGCGTATAGGAGCTTTTGGTTTCTTTAACTTAATATCGCTCAGGTTAATTGGTTCTTCGGGCGACGTTATTTTGGATTTTTGAGGTTTTATTTCCCATCTTTCGATCGACATCTTTACCGGTACTTTTTTCATTTTTATGTCTTTTTTCTCATACTTGAATTGGTCATCAATTTTTTCCGGTTCTTGTTTTAAGGCATTCCATTCTTCATCTAACTGCTGAAGCTTTTTACGTCGAATTTTTTTGGGCTTTGTTCTCAATACTATTTCCGCTTCTTCTACATTTCGAGATAAAACACCACGATCTTCAATTATTTCTGTAAGCATTGTAATACATGGAATTTGTTCCTTTTCATTGCAAGATGGAAATTCTAAAGGTATAATTCGACTTTTTAGTAAAACTTTGGATGTCCGAGCTTTTGCAGATGTTTTCTTTGTAGCTATCTTTGGCTTCTTCAATTTTATATCCGCCCAATTTATTTTTTGTTCTTGCGGAGAGGAAAGTAACAGTTTTTGAGGCTTCATTTCTACTGCTTTTATCTTCATTAGTGTAGCCTTCATACTAGTTGCTTCGGGATACGTCGATGTATCTTCTTCGGTAGCCTTATCGCTGATAACGGTTACTGTTGTTTCTGGAGGTTTACCTTCATCTTGCAAAGTAACTACCTCAGTAACCTTTTGCTTACCACCCTTTTTGGAAATTATTTTTCGTTTTTTAATTACTCGTTCAGAAATTTTACCATTATCATCTGTGATCTGTAATACTTCCTGCATTTCAGGTAGTTTCACAATTTCTTCTACAACGTATTTGTCTTGTTCCACTTCCTCACTCTGGGGTATATCTGAAATTAGTTCAGTGACAATAGTTTCCGGTTGTTTACCTTCATCTTGCACGGTAACAATGTCAGTTGTTTTCTGTTTTCCGCCTTTCTTCGTTATTATTTTACGCTTCTTAATGACTCGTTTAGTAGATTTGCCTTGCTCATCGTTGACTTGAACAATTTCCTCTGTTTCGGGCAGGCTTTCTATTATATCTTCACTGCAAGGTAGTTCTGTAATAAGTTCAGTGACAGTTGTTTCTGGTTTTTTACCTTCATCTTCTATAGTAACGATATCTGTAGTTTTCTGTTGGCCACCTTTCTTAGTGATTATTTTACGCTTCTTTACGATTCGTTTTGTGGGTTTGCCTTGTTCATCGACTATCTGTACAATTTCCTGCGTTTCTGGTAGCTTCTCAATTACTTCCTCGATAAGGGGCATTTCACTAACATATTCGGTGAAGGTTGTTTCTGGTTCTTTCCCTTCATCCTGTACAGTGAGTATATCAGTAGTTTTTCGTTGGCCACCTTTTTTTGTTATTATTTTCCGTTTTCTCACGATTCGCTTAGCTGGTTTACCTTCTTCATTTATTATATGTACAATTTCTTCCGTTTCTGGTAGTTTTTCTACTGTTTCCTCTATCTGAGGAAGTTCTATAATATGTTCGGTAACTGTCGTTTCCGGTTGTTCTCCTTCGTCTTGCACAGTAACGGTATCAATAGTTTTCTGCTTTCCAGCTTTCTTAACGATTGTTTTATGTTTCTTAATTGTTCTCTTTGTTGCATTGCCGTCTTTATCAATTATTTGAATAACCTCTTGTGTTTCAGGAAATTGAATATCACTATCCAATGAAATTGGTTTACTCTGAGTATCGAGATCGAACTTTACCATTTTCTTTTTGCGAGTTTTCTTTACTTTCCTTTCAGGGCTATGATCATGTACTTCCCGTTTTTCCACTTCATCTATTAAAAGGTTGGCTTGGTTACCAATGAGAGTAGCTTTTTGTAAAATCAACAGTTTAACAGTATTGAGAACCTCCTCTTCGTTTTGCAAGGTATCCTTGTCATCAATATTCTGCAGAGACGGAACAAATAATATATTAGTTGGCTTCTCATCGCTCAACTTAGATGTATCTTCCGCGATAGTTGCTTCTGGATGTTTAGTTTTCTTTATTATAGTTTTTCGTTTCTTAACGATACGTTTAGCCGGTTTGCCTTCTTCATCCGTAATGTGCACAACTTCTTCTGTTTCAGGCAGACTTTCTACATCTTCCTCTTCGATAAGGGGCGTCTCCGTAATATTTTCGGTGACGGTGGTTTCAGGATGTTTGCCTTCATCTTGTACGGTAACGATATCTGTTGTTTTTTGTTGTCCACCTTTCTTTTCTACAATTTTACGTCTCTTTACAATGCGTTTAGTTAGCTTACCTTGGTCAGTGGTTACATCCATGACCTCCTCTGTTTCGGGAAGCTTTTCTATGACTACTTCTTCGATAAGCGGAGTTTCAATAGTTTGTTCGGTAACAGTTGTTTCAGGTTGTTTACCTTCATCTTCTACAATAACGATGTCAGTAGTAGTTTGTTGTCCACCTTTCTTTACAATTATTTTGCGTTTCTTGATAATACGTTTAGTCCGTTTGCCTTGATCATCGGTAACCTGCATAACTTCCTCCGTCTCCGGAAGTTTCTCTATAACTTCATCATCGATGAGCGGAGTTTCGATAATATGTTCAGTAACAGTCGTTTCGGGTTGTTTACCTTCATCTTCTACAGTAACAATATCCGTCGTTTTTTGTTTTCCACCTTTTTTTACAATTACTTTGCGTCTCTTGACGATACGTTTGGTTTGCTTGCCTTCATCATCGGTTATATGTAGGACCTCCTCTGTTTCGGGAAGTTTCTCTGTTACCTCCTCTTCAATAACTGGTGTTTCAGTTATACGCTCGGTGACAGTTGTTTCCGGTTGTTTACCTTCATCTTCTACAGTAACAATATCTGTTGTTTTTTGTTTACCACCTCTCTTTACAATAATTTTACGTTTCTTCACAATGCGTTTAGTTCGTTTGCCTTGCTCATCGGTAACCATTACAACGTCCTCTGTCTCGGGAAGTTTTTCTATAACTTCATCATCGCTAAGCGGAGTTTCAAGAATATGTTCGGTGATAGTTGTTTCAGGTTGTTTACCTTCATCTTCAACAGTAACAATATCCGTAGTTTTTTGTTGCCCACCTTTCTTTACAATAACTTTACGCTTTTTGACGACGCGTTTGGTTTGTTTGCCTTGATCATCGGTTACGTGCAATATTTCCTCTGTTTCTGGAAGTTTTTCAATTATTTCTTCGTCAATAAGGGGCGTTTCAGTGACATGTTCGGTAACAGTTGTTTCAGGTTGTTTACCTTCATCTTCTACAGTAACAATGTCCGTTGTTTTTTGTTGTCCGCCTTTCTTTACTATTACCTTACGTTTCTTGATGATGCGCGTAGTCCGTTTGCCTTGATCATCGGTTAATTGCTGTACTTCCTCAGTTTCGGGAAGTTTCTCTATTACCTCCTCTTCTATAATCGGAGTTTTACTGATACGTTCGGTAACGGTTGTTTCCGGTTGTTTACCTTCATCCTCTATAGTAACAATATCTGTTGTTTTCTGTTTACCACCTTTCTTCACTATAATTTTACGTTTCTTAACAATGCGTTTAATTTGTTTGCCTTGGTCATTGGTAATCTGTACAACTTCCTCCGTCTCGGGTAGTTTTTCTATAACTTCATCATCAATAAGCGGAGTTTCAACAATATGTTCAGTGACAGTAGTTTCAGGTTGTTTACCTTCATCTTCTACAGTAACAATATCCGTTGTTTTTTCTTGTCCACCTTTCTTCACAATAATTTTTCGTTTTTTAACGATACGTTTAGTTCGCTTGCCTTGATCATCGGTTACTTGCAGGATTTCTTCTGTTTCCGGAAATTTTTCTATGATTTCCTCATTAATAAGGGGCGTTTCAGTAATATGTTCGGTGACAGTTGTTTCAGGTTGTTTACCTTCATCTTGTACAGTAACAATATCTGTCGTTTTTTGTTGTCCACCTTTCTTCACAATAACTTTACGTTTCTTGACGATGCGCATAGTTCGCTTGCCTTGATCATCGGTTACGTGCAGGATTTCCTCTGTTTCAGGTAGTCTTTCTATGACCTCTTCTTCAATAACTGGTACTTCAGTTATACGCTCAGTGACGGTTGTTTCCGGTTGCTTACCTTCATCTTCTATAGTGACAACATCTGTCGTTTTTTGTTTTCCACCTTTCTTTACAATAATCTTACGGTTCTTAACAATACGTTTAGTTCGCTTGCCTTGATCATCGGTTACTTGCAGGATCTCCTCTGTTTCGGGAAGTTTTTCGATGATTTCTTCATCAATAAGGGGCGTTTCAGTAATATGTTCGGTGACAGTTGTTTCAGGTTGTTTACCTTCATCTTCCACAGTAACAATATCTGTCGTTTTTTGTTGTCCACCTTTCTTCACAATAACTTTACGTTTCTTGACGATGCGCTTAGTTCGCTTGCCTTGATCATCAGTTACGTGCAGGATTTCCTCTGTTTCAGGTAGTTTTTCTATGACCTCTTCTTCAATAACTGGTACTTCAGTTATACGCTCAGTGACGGTTGTTTCCGGTTGCTTACCTTCATTTTCTATAGTGACAATATCTGTCGTTTTTTGTTTTCCATCTTTCTTTACAATAATTCTACGTTTTTTAACGATACGTTTAGTTTGATTGCCTTTATCATCGGTCACTTGCAGGATTTCTTCTGTTTCCGGAAGTTTTTCGATGATTTCCTCATCAATAAGGGGCGGTTTAGTAATATGTTCGGTGACAGTTGTTTCAGGTTGTTTACCTTCATCTTCCACAGTAACAATATCTGTCGTTTTTTGTTGTCCACCTTTCTTCACAATAACTTTACGTTTTTTGACGATGCGCTTAATTCGCTTGCCTTGATCATCGGTTATGTGCAGGATTTCCTCTGTCTCAGGCAGTTTCTCTATGACCTCTTCTTCAATTTCCGGTGCTTCAGTTATACGCTCAGTGACGGTTGTTTCCGGTTGTTTACCTTCATCTTCTATAGTGACAATATCTGTCGTTTTTTGTTTTCCTCCTTTCTTTACAATAATTTTACGTTTTTTAACGATCCGTTTAGTTCGCTTGCCTTGATCATCGGTTACATGCAGGATTTCCTCTGTTTCCGGAAGTTTTTCGATGATTTCCTCATCATTAAGAGGCGTTTCAGTAATATGTTCGGTGACAGTTGTTTCAGGTTGTTTACCTTCATCTTCCACAGTAACAATATCTGTCGTTTTTTGTTGTCCACCTTTCTTCACAATAACTTTACGTTTCTTGACGATGCGCTTAGTTCGCTTGCCTTGATCATCAGTTACGTGCAGGATTTCCTCTGTTTCAGGTAGTTTTTCTATGACCTCTTCTTCAATAACTGGTACTTCAGTTATACGCTCAGTGACGGTTGTTTCCGGTTGTTTACCTTCATCTTCTATAGTGACAATATCTGTCGTTTTTTGTTTTCCTCCTTTCTTTACAATAATTTTACGTTTCTTGACGATGCGCTTAGTTCGCTTGCCTTGATCATCGGTTACATGCAGGATTTCCTCTGTTTCGGGAAGTTTTTCTATGGTTTCTTCGTCAATAATGGGCGTTTCAGTAATATGTTCCGTAACAGTTGTTTCCGGTTGTTTACCTTCATCTTCTACAGTAACAATATCCGTTGTTTTTTGTTGTCCACCTTTTTTCACAATAATTTTTCGTTTCTTGACAATGCGCTTGGTTCTTTTGCCTTGATCATCCGTCACATGCAGGACTTCTTCTGTTTCAGGAAGTTTTTCTACGACCTCTTCTTCTGTTAAAAGGTCGGCTTGGTTACCAACAAATTTTAGTTTTTGTAAAATCAACAGTTTAACAGTATTGAGAACATCCTCTTCGTTTTGTAACGTATCCTTGCCATCAATATTCTGTAGAGACGGAACAAATAATATATTAGTTGGCTTCTCATCGCTCAACTTAGATGTATCTTCCGCGATAGTTGCTTCTGGATGTTTAGTTTTCTTTATTATAGTTTTTCGTTTCTTAACGATACGTTTAGCTGGTTTGCCTTCTTCATCCGTGATGTTCACAATTTCTTCTGTTTCAGGCAGATTTTCTACATCTTCCTCTTCGATAAGAGGAGTCTCCGTAATATTTTCGGTGACGGTGGTTTCAGGATGTTTGCCTTCATCTTGTACGGTAACGATATCTGTTGTTTTTTGTTGTCCACCTTTCTTTTCTACAATTTTACGTCTCTTTACAATGCGTTTAGTTAGCTTACCTTGGTCATTGGTTACATCCATGACCTCCTCTGTTTCGGGAAGCTTTTCTATGACTACTTCTTCGATAAGCGGAGTTTCAATAGTTTGTTCGGTAACAGTTGTTTCAGGTTGTTTACCTTCATCTTCTACAATAACGATGTCAGTAGTAGTTTGTTGTCCACCTTTCTTTACAATTATTTTGCGTTTCTTGACAATACGTTTAGTTCGTTTGCCTTGATCATCGGTAACCTGCATAACTTCCTCCGTCTCCGGAAGTTTCTCTATAATTTCATCATCGATGCGCGGAGTTTCGATAATATGTTCAGTAACAGTTGTTTCGGGTTGTTTACCTTCATCTTCTACAGTAACAATATCCGTTGTTTTTTGTTGTCCACCTTTCTTTACAATAATTTTTCGTTTCTTGACAATGCGCTTGGTTCTTTTGCCTTGGTCATCCGTCACATGCAGGACTACTTCTGTTTCAGGAAGTTTTTCTATAACCTCTTCTTCAATAACCGGTGCTTCAGTTATACGCTCAGTGACGGTTGTTTCCGGTTGTTTACCTTCATCTTCTATAGTGACAATATCTGTCGTTTTCTGTTGCCCACCTTTCTTCATAATAATTTTGCATTTTTTAACGATTCGTTTAGTTCGTTTGCCTTGGTCATCGGTTATCTGTACGACTTCCTCGGTTTCCGGAAGTTTTTCAATGATTTCCTCAGCAATCAGTGGAGTTTCCGTTATACGTTCGGTTACAGTGGTTTCTGGTTGCTTACCTTCATCCTGCACAGTAACGATGTCAGTAGTTGTCTGTCGTCCGCCCTTCTTTACTATTACTTTACGTTTTTTAACTATGCGTTTCGTTCGCTTGCCTTGGTCATCTGTTACTTGCACGACCTCTTCAGTTTCGGGAAGTTTTTCTATAACTTCCTCATCTTGAACCGGTGTTTCAATAATATGTTCTGTTACGGTGGTCTCAGGTTGTTTACCTTCGTCTTCTACAGTAACGATATCGGTTGTTTTTTGTTGTCCACCTTTCTTTACAATAATTTTACGTTTTTTAACGATTCGTTTAGTTCGCTTGCCTTGGTCATCGGTAATCTGTACGACTTCCTCGGTTTCTGGCAGTTTTTCAACGATTTCCTCCTCAATCACTGGAGTTTCCGTTATTCGTTCGGTTACAGTGGTTTCTGGTTTCTTACCTTCATCCTGCACAGTAACGATGTCAGTAGTTGTCTGTCGTCCGCCCTTCTTTACTATTACTTTACGTTTTTTAACTATGCGTTTCGTTAGTTTGCCTTGGTCATTTGTTACCTGCACCACTTCTTCAGTTTCGGGAAGTTTTTCTATTACTTCCTCATCGTCAACGGGAGATTCAATAATATGTTCTGTTACTGTGGTTTCAGGTTGTTTACCTTCGTCTTCTACAGTAATGATATCGGTGGTTTTTTGTTGTCCACCTTTCTTTATTATAATTTTACGCTTTTTAACGATTCGTTTAGTTCGTTTACCTTGGTCATCGGTTATCTGTACGACTTCCTCGGTTTCTGGGAGTTTCTCAACGATTTCCTCCTCAATCACTGGAGTTTCCGTTATTCGTTCGGTTACAGTGGTTTCAGGTTGCTTACCTTCATCCTGCACAGTAACGATGTCAGTAGTTGTCTGTCGTCCGCCCTTCTTTACTATTACTTTACGTTTTTTAACTATGCGTTTCGTTCGCTTGCCTTGGTCATCTGTTACCTGAACGACCTCTTCAGTTTCGGGAAGTTTTTCTATTACTTCCTCATCTTGAACCGGTGTTTCAATAATATGTTCGGTTACGGTGGTCTCAGGTTGTTTACCTTCGTCTTCTACAGTAACGATATCGGTTGTTTTTTGTTGTCCACCTTTCTTTACAATGATCTTACGTTTTTTAACGATTCGTTTAGTTCGTTTGCCTTGGTCATCGGTTATCTGTACGACTTCCTCGGTTTCTGGCAGTTTTTCAACGATTTCCTCCTCAGTCACTGGAGTTTCTGTTATTCGTTCGGTTACAGTTGTTTCCGGTTGCTTACCTTCATCCTGCACAGTAACGATGTCAGTAGTTGTCTGTCGTCCGCCCTTCTTTACTATTACTTTACGTTTTTTAACTATGCGTTTCGTTCGCTTGCCTTGGTCATCTGTTACTTGCACGACCTCTTCAGTTTCGGGAAGTTTTTCTATTACTTCCTCATCTTGAACCGGTGTTTCAATAATATGTTCTGTTACGGTGGTCTCAGGTTGTTTACCTTCGTCTTCTACAGTAACGATATCGGTGGTTTTTTGTTGTCCACCTTTCTTTACAATGATTTTACGTTTTTTAACGATTCGTTTAGTTCGTTTGCCTTGGTCATCGGTTATCTGTACGACTTCCTCGGTTTCTGGCAGTTTTTCAACGATTTCCTCCTCAGTCACTGGAGTTTCTGTTATTCGTTCGGTTACAGTTGTTTCCGGTTGCTTACCTTCATCCTGCACAGTAACGATGTCAGTAGTTGTCTGTCGTCCGCCCTTCTTTACTATTACTTTACGTTTTTTAACTATGCGTTTCGTTCGCTTGCCTTGGTCATCTGTTACTTGCACGACCTCTTCAGTTTCGGGAAGTTTCTCTATTACTTCGTCATCGCCAACCGGAGTTACAATAATATGTTCTGTTACAGTGGTTTCAGGTTGTTTACCTTCGTCTTCTACAGTAACGATATCGGTGGTTTTTTGTTGTCCACCTTTCTTCACAATAATTTTACATTTTTTAACGATTCGTTTAGTTCGTTTCCCTTGGTCATCGGTTATCTGTACGACTTCCTCGGTTTCTGGCAGCTTTTCAACGATTTCCTCCTCAATCACTGGAGTTTCTGTTATTCGTTCGGTTACAGTTGTTTCTGGTTGCTTGCCTTCATCCTGCACAGTAACGATGTCAGTAGTTGTCTGCCGTCCACCCTTCTTCACTATTACTTTACGTTTTGTAATTATGCGTTTCGTTCGTTTGCCTTGGTCATCTGTTACCTGAACGACCTCTTCAGTTTCGGGAAGTTTCTCTATTACTTCCTCAGTGTCAACCGGAGTTTCAATAATATGTTCTGTTACGGTGGTTTCAGGTTGTTGACCTTCGTCTTCTACAGTAACGATATCGGTTGTTTTTTGTTGTCCACCTTTCTTTACAATGATTTTACGTTTTCTAACGATTCGTTTAGTTCGTTTGCCTTGGTCGTCGGTTATATGTACGACTTCCTCGGTTTCCGGGAGTTTCTCAACGATTTCCTCCTCAATCACAGGAGTTTCTGTTATACGTTCGGTTACAGTTGTTTCTGGTTGCTTACCTTCATCCTGCACAGTAACGATGTCAGTAGTTGTCTGTCGTCCGCCCTTCTTTACTATTACTTTACGTTTTTTAACTATGCGTTTCGTTCGCTTGCCTTGGTCATCTGTTACTTGCACGACCTCTTCAGTTTCGGGAAGTTTTTCTATTACTTCTTCATCTTGAACCGGTGTTTCAATAATATGTTCTGTTACGGTGGTCTCAGGTTGTTTACCTTCGTCTTCTACAGTAACGATATCGGTGGTTTTTTGTTGTCCACCTTTCTTTACAATAATTTTACGTTTTTTAACGATTCGTTTAGTTCGTTTGCCTTGGTCATCTGTTACCTGCACGACCTCTTCAGTTTCGGGAAGTGTCTCTATTACTTCTTCATTGTTAACCGGAGTTTCAATAATATGTTCTGTAACGGTGGTTTCAGGTTGTTTACCTTCGTCCTCTACAGTAACGATATCGGTTGTTTTTTGTTGTCCACCTTTCTTTACAATGATTTTACGTTTTTTAACGATTCGTTTAGTTCGCTTGCCTTGGTCATCGGTAATCTGTACGACTTCCTCGGTTTCTGGCAGTTTTTCAACGGTTGCCTCCTCAATCACTGGAGTTTCTGTTATACGTTCTGTTACAGTTGTTTCTGGTTGCTTACCTTCATCCTGCACAGTAACGATGTCAGTAGTTGTCTGTCGTCCGCCCTTCTTTACTATTACTTTACGTTTTTTAACTATGCGTTTCGTTCGCTTGCCTTGGTCATCTGTTACCTGAACGACCTCTTCAGTTTCGGGAAGTTTTTCTATTACTTCCTCATCTTGAACCGGTGTTTCAATAATATGTTCGGTTACGGTGGTCTCAGGTTGTTTACCTTCGTCTTCTACAGTAACGATATCGGTTGTTTTTTGTTGTCCACCTTTCTTTACAATGATCTTACGTTTTTTAACGATTCGTTTAGTTCGTTTTCCTTGGTCATCGGTTATCTGTACGACTTCCTCGGTTTCTGGCAGCTTTTCAACGATTTCCTCCTCAATCACTGGAGTTTCTGTTATACGTTCTGTTACAGTTGTTTCTGGTTGCTCACCTTCATCCTGCACAGTAACGATGTCAGTAGTTGTCTGTCGTCCGCCCTTCTTTACTATTACTTTACGTTTTTTAACTATGCGTTTCGTTCGCTTGCCTTGGTCATCTGTTACCTGCACGACCTCTTCAGTTTCGGGAAGTTTTTCTATTACTTCCTCATCTTGAACCGGTGTTTCAATAATATGTTCTGTTACGGTGGTCTCAGGTTGTTTACCTTCGTCTTCTACAGTAACGATATCGGTTGTTTTTTGTTGTCCACCTTTCTTTACAATGATCTTACGTTTTTTAACAATTCGTTTAGTTCGTTTTCCTTGGTCATCGGTTATCTGTACGACTTCCTCGGTTTCTGGCAGCTTTTCAACGATTTCCTCCTCAATCACTGGAGTTTCTGTTATACGTTCTGTTACAGTTGTTTCTGGTTGCTTACCTTCATCCTGCACAGTAACGATGTCAGTAGTTGTCTGTCGTCCGCCCTTCTTTACTATTACTTTACGTTTTTTAACTATGCGTTTCGTTCGCTTGCCTTGGTCATCTGTTACCTGCACTACCTCTTCAGTTTCGGGAAGTTTTTCTATTACTTCCTCATCTTGAACTGGTGTTTCAATAATATGTTCTGTTACGGTGGTCTCAGGTTGTTTACCTTCGTCTTCTACAGTAACGATATCGGTTGTTTTTTGTTGTCCACCTTTCTTTACAATGATCTTACGTTTTTTAACGATTCGTTTAGTTCTTTTTCCTTGGTCATCGGTTATCTGTACGACTTCCTCGGTTTCTGGCAGCTTTTCAATGATTTCCTCCTCAATCACTGGAGTTTCTGTTATACGTTCTGTTACAGTTGTTTCTGGTTGCTTACCTTCATCCTGCACAGTAACGATGTCAGTAGTTGTCTGTCGTCCGCCCTTCTTTACTATTACTTTACGTTTTTTAACTATGCGTTTCGTTCGCTTGCCTTGGTCATCTGTTACTTGCACGACCTCTTCAGTTTCGGGAAGTTTTTCTATTACTTCCTCATCTTGAACCGGTGTTTCAATAATATGTTCTGTTACGGTGGTCTCAGGTTGTTTACCTTCGTCTTCTACAGTAACGATATCGGTGGTTTTTTGTTGTCCACCTTTCTTTACAATAATTTTACGTTTTTTAACGATTCGTTTAGTTCGTTTTCCTTGGTCATCGGTTATCTGTACGACTTCCTCGATTTCTGGCAGCTTTTCAACGATTTCCTCCTCAATCACTGGAGTTTCCGTTATTCGTTCGGTTACAGTGGTTTCAGGTTGCTTACCTTCATCCTGCACAGTAACGATGTCAGTAGTTGTCTGTCGTCCGCCCTTCTTTACTATTACTTTACGTTTTTTAACTATGCGTTTCGTTCGCTTGCCTTGGTCATCTGTTACCTGCACGACTTCTTCAGTTTCGGGAAGGTTTTCTATTACTTCCTCATCTTGAACCGGTGTTTCAATAATATGTTCTGTTACGGTGGTCTCAGGTTGTTTACCTTCGTCTTCTACAGTAACGATATCGGTTGTTTTTTGTTGTCCACCTTTCTTTACAATAATTTTACGTTTTTTAACGATTCGTTTAGTTCGTTTTCCTTGGTCATCGGTTATCTGTACGACTTCCTCGATTTCTGGCAGCTTTTCAACGATTTCCTCCTCAATCACTGGAGTTTCCGTTATTCGTTCGGTTACAGTGGTTTCAGGTTGCTTACCTTCATCCTGCACAGTAACGATGTCAGTAGTTGTCTGTCGTCCGCCCTTCTTTACTATTACTTTACGTTTTTTAACTATGCGTTTCGTTCGCTTGCCTTGGTCATCTGTTACTTGCACGACCTCTTCAGTTTCGGGAAGTTTTTCTATTACTTCCTCATCTTGAACCGGTGTTTCAATAATATGTTCTGTTACGGTGGTCTCAGGTTGTTTACCTTCGTCTTCTACAGTAACGATATCGGTGGTTTTTTGTTGTCCACCTTTCTTTACAATGATTTTACGTTTTTTAACGATTCGTTTAGTTCGTTTGCCTTGGTCATCGGTTATCTGTACGACTTCCTCGGTTTCTGGCAGTTTTTCAACGATTTCCTCCTCAGTCACTGGAGTTTCTGTTATTCGTTCGGTTACAGTTGTTTCCGGTTGCTTACCTTCATCCTGCACAGTAACGATGTCAGTAGTTGTCTGTCGTCCGCCCTTCTTTACTATTACTTTACGTTTTTTAACTATGCGTTTCGTTCGCTTGCCTTGGTCATCTGTTACTTGCACGACCTCTTCAGTTTCGGGAAGTTTTTCTATTACTTCCTCATCTTGAACCGGAGTTTCAATAATATGTTCTGTTACAGTGGTTTCAGGTTGTTTACCTTCGTCTTCTACAGTAACGATATCGGTGGTTTTTTGTTGTCCACCTTTCTTCACAATAATTTTACGTTTTTTAACGATTCGTTTAGTTCGTTTCCCTTGGTCATCGGTTATCTGTACGACTTCCTCGGTTTCTGGCAGTTTTTCAACGATTTCCTCCTCAATCACTGGAGTTTCCGTTATACGTTCGGTTACAGTTGTTTCCGGTTGCTTACCTTCATCCTGCACAGTAACGATGTCAGTAGTTGTCTGTCGTCCACCCTTCTTTACTATTACTTTGCGTTTTTTAACTATGCGTTTCGTTTGTTTACCTTGTTCATCTGTTACCTGCACGACTTCTTCAGTTTCGGGTAGTTTTTCGATGACTTCCTCATTGACAACTGGCGTTTCGATAATATGCTCAGTGACAGTTGTTTCTGGTTTTTTACCTTCGTCTTCTACAGTAACAATGTCGGTGGTTTTTTGTTGTCCATCTTTCTTTATTATAATTTTACGTTTTTTAACGATTCGTTTAGTTCGTTTGCCTTGGTCATCTGTTATATGTACGACTTCCTCGGTTTCTGGAAGCTTTTCAACGAGTTCTTCCTCTATCAGCGGAGTTTCCGTTATACGTTCGGTTACCGTTGTTTCAGGTTGTTTACCTTCATCTTCTACAGTAACGATGTCGGTGGTTCTTTGTTTGCTGCCTTTCTTTACTATTATTTTACGTTTAGTGATTGTTCTCTGGGTGTTATTGCCTTCTTTATCTGTGGTTTGAATGATTTCAATCTTTTCAGGGAATTCTTCCACTGTTTCTGAAGTATCTTTGTCAGTTGATGTTATAGATTGATCTAGCTCAGGAATTTCTGAACTAAGTTCGGTTATGGTAACTTCTGGTTCTTCATCTTCATATTGTTCAGTTAAGATATCTGTTGTTTTCTGTTGGCCATTTTTTCTCGTAATTATTTTACGTTTCTTTATCACTCGCGTTGTTTGTTTAGTATTGTCATTGATTATATTTGAAATATCGGTAGGTTCTAGCACACTAAATTTAGAGTTATCGTGTTCGGTTGAAGATTCAATAGTTGTGTTTATATCTTCGTATATAGTGGAAGCAGGTTTTGGTAATGTTATAAGTGTTGTTTCACGTGTTTCTTGTTCATTGGTAACTTCTGTTTCTATAGGTGATGAAATGTTTGTGTCTGACATTAGAATATTTATCGATGTATCGTTTGCTTTCGTTTGTTCATTTTTGGGATGTGTTAATCTTGCACGTGTAGAGTGTGGTAGGTTTTCAACCAAAGGTCCTGTAATGTTTATGTTTTAGTATGTATGCCATGATTAGTTGATTGTGTGTTGAGAATGTATTATATTGTAATTGTTCACAATAATTTTAAAGCTAACTATATTACCATTATAGATATTATTATCATCGCAATAATTATAAAGTAATTTTATGTATTTGTGGTTTGTCTTACCTGTACTATCGTGTGGAACTACTTCACTTACGAGAAGATTGGTTGAGTTATCTTCAATAGTTACATCAACTATATTTGATGTTGGTGCCTTGAAAGTTACTTGTGCAGATTCAAGTTCACCCGTTGACGGTTGTTCTGTTATCAGAATTCCGTAATTTTCATATGGTATTTCTTTAGCCTTTGTTTGTTTTAAAGTTTTAATTGTTATTATATCTGGAGCCTGCATAACTAATGTTTCTTCATTTAATGCGCTTACTTTTTCTAGTATTTCCCGTTGCGCAAAATTTTCTTTTGCTGATGCTTGCAATAAAGTTTCGCTTTCTTGCTCAATAGCCATTATTTGAATAACACTTAAAGCATTTTGATCGGTTATATTAGAAATTGCAGTTTTTTGTTCGTTTGCTTGGATATCACAAACTATTTCTGTTTCATTTGCTACTACTTCTGATTTAATTACTCCGGTTTGTATATCAAATTGCCTTTTTGCTAATGATGAATGTTGTTTTTCTTCAATAGATTCACTGACGGTATATAATGAACATATTTGGGATTGCTGTGGTGTAATACTTTCTGAGAATTGAAATTTAGCTTTGCTTGATGTAGGCATACTTTGCTCTAAAGTCATCTCGCTTTGATTAGACGTAATTTCCGAAATTGTAACACTATTTTTAAGCGTTGCGAATTGTATGTCAGCATTTGAAGATTCATATTGGACTTTGTCTTTTAATATATCTTCCTTGTCTGACGAGTTTGATAACGTTATTTGAAGAGTTTCCAGCAAAGTTTGATTAACACTAGCTTCTTCTGTAAGTGGTTTAGATTCTTCTATATGCTGCAAATCAAATTCTGCCACAACTTCCGATTTTAGTAATCCTTCATTGTAAGGTATATCAATTTTTGCAACTTCTTCGTGATTGGTTGCTTTAACATTTAGTTCAGTTTCTTTTTCTTGACTCGTGGTATTTGTAATTAAAATATGACTCTCTTCTAAAACACCTACTGCGGCTATTTTTTGTTCAGGCTTGTTTTCTGTCAAAGATTTCTCTTGTTCGTGAACAACTCGTTCAGTAATAATTAAACCTTCCAAGTTAGTTTGTGAAATATTTGCAACATTCATGGCAGGAACTTCTTCAACTAAAGTTCCAGTTGAATATTGCAATTGCATTTGTTCTTGTTGAATAGGTTCTTGCGCTGTGAATGTTGGTTCTATATTTTGACTAGATTTATCGATATCTTCAATTTTATTAACTTCTTTCTCGTGAATAACAACTTCGGTTGTATCAATTGAATGACTTGAATCTATTGATGCATGCGCAAATTTTTCCGTTTCTGGTTTGTATACATATTCTTGTTCTTTTTCGTGAATTACATTTTCAGTAAAAATTAAACTTTCTGTAGGAATATGTTTAATGTTGACTACACTTGTTTCGTGCTCAGATTGTTGAATATTGCTGGTCGTTTCATGTACATTTATCAAGTTTTGCTGCAAAGCTTCTGCAGAGTCTATATTTTTATTAGCCGTTACTTCCGTAGGACTGTCTGTTTTATAATGCATTTCTTTATGGGCTGCTATAATTTCAGTAACTGATATTCCGCTAATTTGATCAAAATTTTCAATTGCAGTTTTAGTAG
This sequence comes from Podabrus alpinus, assembly GCA_932274525.1. Taxonomy (NCBI): domain Eukaryota; kingdom Metazoa; phylum Arthropoda; class Insecta; order Coleoptera; family Cantharidae; genus Podabrus; species Podabrus alpinus. The sequence goes on from OW026451.1 coordinate 90,489,802, forward strand.
TTGGAGTAAATTTTCCTTCGAACGCCGATTCTGATTCTACAATAGTTGGTTGTGTTTGGGTAATACCTTCTAACAACGATTCGGTTGGAGTTGCCAAAACTTCTTTTAATTTGTCTGTAGATATTTCTGTACAACTTTCATCCTTTACAGCTTGAGTTGTTTCTATCGCATCTTTAGTTTCTATCTTAGCCATAGCAGTTATAGATTGAGGCTGTTCGTTAGTTTCTAGTTGATTCTCAATTTCAGCTGTTAATATTTCGGTAATTGTTACAGGTTGCGCCTCTTGAATGGAAACATCTACTTTACTTTTAGTTTCTTTCATATCTGATGTAAAATCTTGTTCTTTTTCTTGTACGTCAATAGTTGTCTGCATTACACCTTCTACGAACGATTGTTTTAGCAAAGCTGCAGATTTTTCTATTTTATAATCTTTCAACCGATCAATGCAAAAATCTGTTTGTATTTCAGTTTTCTCTGCGACTTTGTGAGTTGTAATATCAGATAAAGTTGTATTTTCGTTTGTGGCTTTAGAAACCTCTAAGGATGTTTCTTCATCGATTGCTGTTATTTCACTTATTAAGAGACTTTCATTTTGGTCTAATTTGAAAATTGCTGTTTGAGGTGCTTTCTCTAAAGCTTTCTCTAGCGATGATTCTTGTTCTTGTATAAGTGGTTGGTGCTGAATTAACGCTTCTACAGATATTTGCGTAACGTCAGCTGATACTTGAGTCAATTTTTGTTCATCGAAAGTGGAAGCACAATTTTCAGTTCTTACTTCAATTTTAGAAGCAACTTCCTGGGGTAAAATATTCAGCTCTGCTGTTTTTGTTTGAAATGTATCATTTTCAAATGTATCTTCTCTTTCTGTAGGGGTCACAGTGTCAATTGTGATGCTTTTATTTTCGTTTAATATTACATCTGCTGTTTTATGGTTAGGTGCAGATGAAACCGAAAATGTTTCACCGCTTTCACCAATATTAACTTCGGATTGTGTAATTCCTTCCAGAAGTATCGGTATAGCTTCGGCAATATATTTTTCAGAAATGGTGTCTACAAAATCAGATTCCTTCCCTTGTGCAATTACTTCCGTATTCTGCGCTACTTCCTTACTTATAATTTCTATCGATGCCGTGGTGCCAATAGGGGCAGCAAAATTTTCCAATATTTGTTCACTTTCTCCAGAAATAACTTCAGATATCGTTATATTACTCTCTTCTTCAATATTATAGTCGGGTATTTTCGAGTCTACTTTTAATTCCTTCTTATATGGAAGCTCTTTTTCTTCGACGTTGGTTTCGGTTTGTATTATACCCTCAACGGGAGATTGAGTAATGTTTGCAATCGATACGTTAACTTCGGAAGTAATAAAATTACTAGGTAACGTGTCGGTGTAGATTTCAAGTTTTTGTGCCACTTGATTACTAACAACGCCAATTTGAGCGGTGACATCTGTGGGTTTTTCCAACTTTTCCCAGTCGCCTTCTTTTTCTGTTGCTTGCGTTGAAGAAATAATAATAGATTGATTTTCATCTTTTACCAAGTTTGCAACTTTTGAAAGAATCTTTTCATCAAATTGATAAGGTGCTTCGCTTTCGCGAATCGTATGTTGTAATTGAGTAATAGCTTCTACGGGTAATTGCTCTAAGGTAGCCTCTTGTTTATATGCCTCCTCCACATGAAATTGTGATGTTGTCATTTCAGGTAAAATTTCAGTTTTTTCGGCAATATTTTTATACGTTACATTAAAAGTAGCTGTACTAGCATTGGGTTGACTTAATGTTGGTAAATTACTTTCTTTATCGACAGATAATACTTCTGAAGAAATTATACTTTGAACTTCTTCTAGTGACACATTCGCAGTTTTACCGTCAATACTTAAACAATCACTAAATTTATTTTCGCATTCCTTAATATCAGCTTGGGACTGTATTATACCTTCCATTGCAATTTGTTGCATGTCCGCTGTATATTTTTGTACATCGTCGGTATTTATACTGCCGGTAACTGCATCGGTAATAACTTCAGTTTGTAATGGTACCATTTTACTTAAAATACTTAATTGCGCAGTGCTAACTTCCGGTTGTTCAAAACTCTTCAACGTATTTTCTTTTTCTATTACAGTGTGCTCTGATATGTTTACAGATTCTTGAGTATTTACTAACAAATCGGCAGTTTTCGTATTTAATTTCATTTTGGTTTCAAATTCAATTTCTTTTTCCTTAATATCTGGTTCACTTTGAATTAGTTCTTCGATTAGTGTCTGCTGTATTTGAGCTGTCGATTTGTCTACTTTCGGATATTCTAATTCCGAAAGGCCTAACTCAGTGTTAATTTCCATTGTCTCTGCAACTTCATGGCCTTGTATGGTAAGTGAACTGTTTTGGTTCTGCGGTAATGAAATTTCATTTAAACTTTCTTCCTTATCTTGCGTAACAATTTCACAAACACTTTGTACCACCTTGCCCTTTTCTATATCCATATTTACGTATGATACTGTTGGTTTGAAGACAGAATCAAATTCTGTTTCATTCTCGTGAATTTTATGTTCCGATATAATTATCCCTTGCATTGTGTCTCTCATTTCTTCCGCTTTTTCCATTTTAGGTTCTATTTGAGCAAATTCATAATCTTTTTCTTTTAGTTCCGGCACACTTTTTTCTGCTATTACGTACGAAATATCCATATCACATTTGGCATTTTTAGTGAATGGCATAATCTCTGACTTGTAGTCTTCTTCATTTTCTGCCAATGTAATTTCTGATGCCAAAGCACATTTTCGTGATTCAAAAGCTAAATTGACACTAACGACAGATGGCTGTCCTTTTTCGGGTAGGATATTTTCACTATCCGCAGCAATTGCTTCAGTTTGCGTTATATTTTCTAACAAAATTGTTTCTAAATTAGCTTGAGCAAAATCCCTTAAGTCTGTTTCTAAATTTCCGGTTGTAACTTCAGATTTAATCGATTCGATAATCGGTAAGAGATTTCCACTTGCCAAATATAACTGTGCTGTTTCTGTTTTTGGCGTCGATGCTATTTCTAGATCACTTTCCTTATTTCCGGTTATAACGTGAGTAATAGTTACAGATCGGTCTTCATCAATAATTGTCGAAGCTATTTTATTGTCTACTTGAATATTTTTAAGGTTATCCTCCATTTCAGATGCGATTATTTCAGTTTGTTGTAAATGGGAATGGGGCGTTTGATCAGAAACAGCTGTATAATGTACAGGCTTTTCTTGTAGAACTAACGTAACGGTATCGTTAGGCATAATTTCATGCTTTTCAGCAATAACGAAACTGTTTATTTCAGATGTAGCAGATTCTTCATTTGGCATGCTTATTGCTTTTTGAATATTTTCAGATTCGTTTTCAGTAATTTCAGTAATTGTAAGACTTTGATTTTCTACGAAATCTATGTTAGCTAATTGATTTTCTTTAGAATGTTCTTTAAACGTAGTTGCTGCTTCTTGCACCATAGATTGTGTTTGAATAATACTTTTAAAAGTGGGTTGATCTATATTAGCTTGTACTTTTTCATCTGATATCAGTTCTAACGGTTTAGTAAGATTGTGAATTGTTACTTCATCAGTTTCTATAGCTATTTGAGTTGTTAGGTTTGGCTTAGCATATTGTTCTTCTACTTCCAAATTGTGATACTGTTTTTCCTTTTCGGTTGGAATAATCTCACTAACAGATGGAATAACTTTTTCTGTAAATTCAACATTTGCAGTTTTTGAATCTACTTCGTTATTTAAAAAGTAGGATTCAGATTCTCCTAAAGTAGTTTCTGTTTGTTGTAAACTTTCTTGTTGTACATGTTCAATGAAAGCAGTTGTTTGTGTCGGCGATTCTTGATGTAAATTTTGATACGTATCAACACTAAGTACTTCTCTTTTTTCCGCTACATCTCTGACCAATATATCTACTTCTGCCTTTTCCAATTCTCGTAAACGTTCTATAGGTAAGTTGCTTTCTGAATCGCCCAATATTACCGTAGTTGTAAACATACTTTCTCCTAATTGTAGATCCGACACTGCCGTTTGTTCAATTGGTTTTATTTCTTGGAATTCACCTTCCTTTTCTGCAGCAACCAATTCACTTTGAACAGGCTGAATCAACGAAATTTGATTTACTGTAGCTTTACTACTAATTACGTTTTCATCTAAAATTTCCTTTAAGTGATCTTTAGGATGTACTTCAATATGAGTTGCAACGCCATGGGAAGTTAATTCTGGTACTTGGGTAATGTTTTGTAATAATAATAAAGGTTGCTCTAAAATAGTTTCATTTTCACTTGATTGGATTTCTAGTATATTTACACTTTTGTCTTCCTCAAATAGTATAGCACTTTTTTGTTGATCAGGGTTTACACATTGATCATATTTTCCTTCAATTTCGCCTGGGGTCGATTGCCACAATTGAATATGATGTGAAACGTCTTGCTGGATTCCTGCAGTTTCTTCGGTCGGAAAAACTTCCTTAAATGGCGCAATTGAAGTATCTACCATAACTTCTTCGTTTACGGCAATTGTTCTATCTAATACATCGAATGTTGCTTGTTGATCTAATGGACGAATGTATTCATTTAATTCACCTTCTTTTTCATTTGTAATAATTTTAGTTGTTGTATATAAACCTTGCTCAGGTATAATATCTATATTAATTTTTCCCGGATTTGGAATTAAAGTTTCCTGCAAACTGTTTTCTGCATCGGTAACATTATGTTCCGTTATTATTAATTCAGAGAGGGGCTTAATAATTGTTTTTGCTTTACTTAACTCTTGCTGATTCTTTATAAATTCTTCAGCATTAATAGCAGTTTCTATTTGAGATTGTACTATAGCATCTTGAGTGGACACCGATGTTGTTGCTGAAGTTTCTAAAGGTTTTTGTGCATCCGTATATGCATCCTCTTTTTCGTTAATTACAATTTGAGTAACGTTTATTTCTGTATTTGGAGATTCTAAAAGACGTTCAGCATATTGCGAATCTGGCACCTTTTCATTGATGTACATGCTTTCTTTTTCTCCTGTTTGGGCTTGTAGTATTTCTAAGCTAATGAAAGCTTCTTGATCGGATTTTGGGAAAACTGGCGTTGGTTTACTTTCGTCAATATTTTCAGGTAAGAAGTTTGTTAAAATTTGTAGAGTGCTTGCTATAACTTGTCCTTCGATGTCCGGTGCAGCTTTATAGGATGTTGGCATATCGAGAGGTGAATATTTTCTTTCTTTATCTTTTGGAAATACTTCTGTAATGGTAATACCTTCATTTGAAGATATAATTAATTCTGCTACTTTTGCATCTGAAGGCTGATCACTAGAGTGTTGATTCACAGATTCTCCAACAATAGTTTCATTAATAATTGTTTCTGTATATGTGGTTTGATTAGGTTCAGCTTTACCGACTTCGTGAGAGTCTCTTAATAATTCAGCGGTACTACTTTGTGTGTTAGTTTCTTCAACAATATTCGTTAGTAACAAATGCGTCGGTACAACTTTGCATTTTTGAGTTTCCCTTGTTGTATCCATATTTAATTGACCTTCAGATTCCATTGTATCAGGTTGCGTTACTTCTAATTCGCAACTTGTTCCGGCATAAGATTTCGGTATGCTTAATGAAATTGGTTGTGTTTCAGTAAAGGAACTTTCTTTTTCTCCCGACAATGTCACTATTGTTTCGGTAGCTTCCAGTGTTGTTAAATTTTCTGTAACTTCTTCGGTCACATATTTGGGAAAATCTGTGAATTCCGATAGCATGTCGCCGGTTTTAACTACCGAAACAGTTAACGATTCCTGTGGTTTTATAGACTGTTCTGCTACAACTTGAGTGGGCTTGATTTCCGACTTTAAAATATTTTCCATGTCCTGCGTCGACACTTCTGATATATTACTAGTAGGTAAACATAATATTGATGTTTCTGCCGTTTTCATGTCAACTTTTTCATCGCCAATATATTCTTTCTCACTTTCTATTGCAATATTTGTAGTTGAAATAACTGGCTCCATTGCTATATAATCAATATTGGCAGCTTGAAAATCAGTTATATTTGTCGAACTAACAGCATCCTGATTCATTTGACTGTCTACTCCAGTAATTGTTACACCTTCTAATAAATCTATACTTTCGGTAGCATTTGATTGATTTAAAACCAATTTATCTTCATATTTGCTCTCTTTATCTTGAATTTGAACTTCTTCAACCAAAATATGTTGACCTGTAATGATATTAACAGATGCACTTTGAGAAGGAGGTAATTTGTCAGTTGTATATATTCCTTCTAATTCTGGCGCTATCGTTTCTAGATTCGTTAATTGTTTTTGCGGAACGATATTAGTATTAGCTACTTCTGTTGCTACAAATGCCTGAGGTAGATGTTTACCTGGCTTAAATTCTGAAGTTATTTCGGTTACGATAAGCGATTCAACAGAGCTTATTTCTACCTTAGGTTTAATGGATTTATCTTTTAAGACGCTATCGAGTTTATCTTCTACCGATCCTTCCAGTATTTCTAGTACATTAATGCTTTCGTTAGTAGTAAAGGTTTTCTTAGCTTGACTTGTTTTAGGCGATTCATGTTTTTCAATATCTTCTTCTTTCTGAGAATATTTTGTTTCTTCAACAGTAGTTGCTTCTTGAAGTATTAACGAGACATCGGCTCTACTGTCCGCAACGGATTGTTTTTCTATATTAGTTAATCCACAATCTTCATGCACTTCACCAACGGTCAAACTTTCTTGAAAAACAAATCCTGGCGTAGCTTCGGCAGTAAAAGGTTTTGGTTTACCTTGAAACGGTACGGGAATTGCGTGTACGTTAGCCTCCGTTACTTGATATGGTTCAACCGTATCTACAGTTTTTGACGCGGTAAACGAAATTTGATCAGTCGTTTGTTTGATGTCTTCTTTATCCTGTGAAAGTACTTCTTCCCTTAATACAGCAGTGTGCGAAATTACGTTCACTTCGGCAGTTTGATCTTTATTCTCGTCCACAGAGATTTGTGCAACTTGATTTGTTGATATTGTTTCTAATAATGACGTTCCTATATTAAGCGGCATAGGGTGTTCTTTAATTAGCGTGTGTTGTGTTATGTTACCAGTTATTTCTTCTTCTATAATTTCTTCGTTCATATCTGGCGTATGAGATACAATTTTTTTATTCAGCAATTGCAACTTCTCGTTTTCAATTATTGTTGTTGTAATATCGACAGTTTCTTTAACCTTCTTGGAGGTTTTTACTTTAGTTTTGCGTGTTTTGGATTCGGTTTCTTCTATTTGTACTTCATCTTTTTTTACTAGTTCTTTTAAAGGCTTATCTTCTACAGGGAACGCTATAATACCAACGGATTCTGATACAATAGTATCGTCATCAACGGGTAACTCGGTGATCTGCACGCGTTCTACATCACGGGATATTTGTTCTTGTTGTTGAACGTCAGCCTTAACGGCTGCTTTGCTTTTCATCCTTTCTTGAACTTCAATGATTTCTGTGAAAGTGTCGCATTGGTTTTGTGTTATGTTTAAACAAATATTTCTTAAATTAAAATATCAAGTATATACATCTATGTTGACTATAAAAGCTTAAAAGCTTTTAATGTATTATAAGATTGCCTAACTAAGCATTAAGAAGAAGTGTTTGTGAGTGTGGTAGTGCTATATCTATGTATTATTATTATTTTATTACATAAATAAGAAATTTAAAGTAAAAATAGAAAAAAATCACTCACCTATAAGCGTCAAAGCTGAAGCAATTTCTAACTAATGTATCACAGTAAGCAAAGCTTCTATTGCACTATGCACTACGTAGCTTCACATCAATTTTTGCACAGTGTACTTCAAGAGGTGCACGTTATAAAAGAAAATTAATTGCCGATTATGATAGCAAGCATTAATACTTCTTTTTTTTTTATTGTAGAAGTAATTTAATATTGACTAATTTTCATTAAGTAGGTAATAGATATTGAAAATACTAACAAACTTATATATAAGTATTTTAATGATAATATATTTTTATTTAATTAAAACATTTTTTAATTGTTTTATAGTACCGCACATCCGTTGTTTTGTGTATGGTTTGCAATAATGTCAAGATTTTACCGATGGCAGTCATCTACTCATATATTTCTTCTTTATCCATTGGTCGTTGGTTCTACCCTTCATTGGTTCTACTCGGTGGTTCTATACTACATTCGTAAAGAATATATTTCCTACCATTCATAAAATTTCATCCAGAATAGGTTTTTTCCAAATATTAAAAATTATTTTTACACAAAAATAATAATTTCATTTAATAACTTGACATTTCAAATTTTAGGGAACGAATGAATGAAATTGCACAGGTTAAGCTTTTTATCTTTTCCTTGTTTACGATAATTTTTATAACCATTTTATAATGATTTTTATGTTGTATTTTTATGAAGAAACGGTTCAATATACAAAAATAAATTTTTTTCTCCAGGATACAACGAAAACATTATTTTCTTTGATATTTTTATCTTCGAAAGATGTCATTTCTAGTACAATCTAAGATAACACTGTTACATGATAAGGCTTGGCTTTGACCGCGGTCACGTGTGCATCTGTAATAAGTTTCATTTCGGGTAATTATGTTATTACGTCGAAGTCATCTTGACCTCTTTGTAATTAAATATATAGTTTGCCTATATATTTATTTTTATACTACATACCTATTCATTTTTAAACTTATCTATAGCAAACGCGTGCATTTCTTTCGCGCCTGTGCGTGTACAGAGATAATTTATTTATTCATTCGTTTGAATAATCATTTTATGTTTTGTATATCTTACTTTGTAATAATAAGTATTTTAATTTCTACATTTAACTTAATATAATGTTTTTATTTGAATCGCAGAATTTCACTTCATTATAAAATTATTTTGTAATATTCCTTTGTTTATTTTGGTACAGGTTTCTTTTTTTATTCCTGTAGGACCTTATCTTTAGTAAAACTCGTCTTTGACTCGTTTTGCTATTTGCAAGCTCATTCGCAATGGATAATTTTCTGTTACTTATACGTAAATAACTATTAATATTATTTCACATCTATCAATCAATTGAAATTATGATGTGTCGGAAGCTATTAGAGATTATTTTAACATTTTATGAGACATCCTGTATTGGTTGAGAAATTATAAGTTGTAGATTCTTGATATACGCATTTTGTTCAGCTTCAGCTTTTTTAAATAGGAACTACAACATCAAATTAATTTTTTTATGATTCTTTGTTCCGAAATTAAAGGTTTCTGATGAACTCAATCGAATTCATTTGACATGAACTCTAATTCATGTCAGTTGTTCATTTGGACAGAATCAGTCCGGGGTTTAGGCATTCAATTCGCATTCGAATCAAATAAATTGAACTGACTTGTTTGACATTAATAATGTAAACCCAGCTTAACCCTTCTACAACATGTGGTAGAATCAAATTTCTACGATTGCGACTATTTTTTTATAGCTCTTTATTTTGCGTGGTTGTTATGGACTTATGAACTCACGTGGAGGTCTTCACTAATTTCCGTTTCACGATGATCCTTTCCATGACTTTGGTTTTTCTTTCAACGTAGACAAATTATCATAAATAGTGGTAGGTTTCCCCTCGGAAGGCAATGGCAAACCACCGAGGTGTAATCTGCCTGGTACAGCCTCTCTGGAGATGAAGTGTATACACTTCCCGCGGTTCGGAGCCCACGTTAAGCAGTAGGTCCCCTATGTGTGTGATAATACTTCAAACGCATAACACATACATAGGAGAGATATGGGGGGGAACCGGATATGGCACATGAAGAAGAAGTGGTAGATTATTGTTTGAAGCAGTCTATCGTTAACATTGAACTCTTCGATTATCGACGAGTTTATACGGTGTGCATCAATTATTTACATTTTAAAATACGTTTCTTTGACATATGTATTTCAATCTTAATTTTTCATTTGCTGAAATGCCTTTAGTAAAAATATGTATTTGAAATATTATGGTTTTCGAAAAAAAAAATTCCAGAATAATAATTATCCCCCCCCTTTCCCCGAAGCTATGTAGATATAATATGGCTGCTGCTGTTTCCAAGGCATAAGTTGCGATTGAGAATATCAGAAACTCGTTTCGATGTTCTGGTTATCACCAATCATCTTCGATTTGTAAACCAGCTTCTAATATTCGAAAAACTGCAAAACAAATCATACTTTGTATTTGACCCAGGATGCTATTGGCCCTATCTATGATTTCAATTTTTGCTTCCTTTAGCATTAATTTCCAATCCCATATATTCCACTCTCTTGTGCAAGTCCTTATAAAGCAATCTGAAATAATTATGTGATTCATCCATGTCATCTAATAAGTAACTATGTATTGTTGTTATCTTTTTCTCCACAGATACGCTCGAGATATTCTTCATCATTATTATTTATAGTCAAAAGATAGACTTATTTTATATTGATTATTTCTTTCTTTGTTTAGGTTATTTAGAACTTTTGATATACGATATTTATTTTTTTGATTTTTAACAAATAAACTGAGTTTAATTTTTTTAAATAGGTATTATAAAAATATTAATATTGTCCGTTATTAGAAAATATAGTCAATTTTAAATTACAAAAATCTGCTTTCAATGCCGCAAAAAGTCGTAAATATGTAAATAACTAATTTACAAAATATTATTTTATATACTAGTAAGAGGAAAACGCACTCTTGCTTGCTGTAATTAAAAATAAAAGAATCTCAAAATTGATAAGAGATTGGTAAATAAAATTTAAGAATCTTCAATCACTCTACTGGTGGTATAAAAATTGGCTATACGCTTCTATCGTGTTTTCATTTTATTTATATTTGATGAAATATAATTCCAAAATGAAATGCAAGCATTACACATCTGCCAATTCAAAAAGCAACATTATTTGGTCCTTTTATTTGCTCAAATATTTAGATAAAATGTAAACATAGAAAAAGTTGGTGTTGAATACATTTTGAAACAGTTGACTATTTCGTTTCGTATTGTTTTGAAAATTCATATTATGATTTATTAATTTCATTTTATTAGAAATCCAATGAATATAAAATAAAATATAGACGGACATTTAAAAATTGTAATAAATAATGTAAATCTTCCCTTACTAGTATATTTTTGACAACCGTAAAAACTTATTCTTAGCCTTAAATAATAGTACAAATACAACAAATTGCAAGCAAAAATACACTCAATCTTACCTTCTTCTTCATCTTCTCTTATAACTTTGAATTTTGATTCGGTTATTTTATCTATCATAAAAAATATCAAATTAAACATTTCCGTATACGAGTAATATATTCAAATAATAAAAACCACTTAAAAACGATCATCAAAGAGCTTTTTTTATTTTCAATTGCGTACCAAAGGTAATTACTAATACGGTATACCGGGTGCTCCAGTTCCCTATCCCAATGGAATGTTTCCGGTAATTGGAAAGTTAGAAATTTTAATTTTAGAATTTAGGATATGCACTAAAAATATTCAAAATTGCAATTTTTAAATATTCCTTTCTTTTCCCTTTTCAGTGATCTAATGATCTATGGACGTTAGGTTTTCATGTAAAAATGGAATCCAAATTCCGGGACTGTTCATTTTTTTATTGTTTCTGTGGGAGGGGTGGGGGCACCGAATGTATTAAAATACAAATTCGGTGGCCATTTTAGCATTTAGAAAATTTATCGAAAAGAGGATTTGTGACCGGAAGTAGTGGCTTACCAAATTCTAACTTTTCAATTAGTACTGAAGATATTCCATTGAAACAAGACAACTGAAACACTTGGTACATATTTTGGGTGTGTTTTTAAACTGTACCGGTTGCTCGAGCAATAATTGCTCGAACCAAATTCGAGCAGGTAAGGCACTACCTTACGATCCGGTGCATGAAAATTTGCTCGAGTAATGCGTTAGAGCAGAGTGGGGTAGTTTTAAAACGACTGATGACAATTGATGTAGTAGTTTAAAAACACACTTTTTTTGTTCGAGTACTCGAACAGCTGCTCGAGTAGTTTAAAAACACGCCCATTATGTTTACTATGGGTATAATAATAAAACAAAAACGAAGCGAACATCAATGATTATTATCATTCAGCATAAAACAATTTAATCATTTGTCAAAGAAAGGTAAGGAAAATAAAGGTTCAATAATGTATTTTATTTTCTTCTAATGAGTAAAGAATTTTAGTATGCAACTAACAAATATGTTAAATTAAAGCTTTTATTTGTATCAAAATTATAACAACAATAACAATTATTAAATTAACACACATTAAAAATAAATTAATTTCAGGTCACAAATTTACTTTCACTCACCAATAAGAATTTCAGTTTTACCGGTAATGCGAACTGTTTCTGTAGCACCACTCTTGAAAGATTCCTAAAACGAAAATAAACTATTAGTTGGTGTAATAAAAATGAAGTTTTACTAAAAATTATACTGATTAGCAAAATCCTCAAATGATTAAAATCTTTAAGAAATTAGATGAAATTGACTTGAACCACATATTGAGCTATTAGCTAAGAGCCTAACAGCTTCAAAGTGGTCAGAATTTCCCCTTCCGAGTAAAAAAGAATTGTTTTAAGCATGAATTGAGGAAGAAAATAAAATTTGATATCCTATACAGTTTTTTAATTGATCAAAAATCCTAATTTTTTCTCCCATTAAAAAATGTATGGTAGGTTACTCTGCAATCTCACACTTTTGCGTATTACCCAAAATGGCCCAAAAATCAAAATATATCAAATAGAGAAAGTTAACGCTTATAGTTTTATCTATCAACTGATATGTAAAAAGTTCATGATATTTGTTTAAGTAGAGCAGTGTCGTGCGAATATATTATGTGCATTTGGTGGAATAACAACACAGCGTTAAACTTTTTCTTTCTTTTAAACGATAAAAAATAGTGATTTGGGGTTTGCGCCATTAGATGGAAAACAAAAATTTTATCCCGTTTCCTTTTAAAAATTTTAATTGATCAAAAATTGTAAAGTATTTTTCTAGTATAAACAGCATAGATAGAGTGGCCACCTCTTCCATACTTTTTGTAATGGGGAAAAAATGGGAATTTTTGATTAAAGCAAAATATATTCGGGATAAAAGGTTTTATTTTTTGCGAATGACTCAAATCGCAAGCCTCTATCGTTTTCCATTTGAAAGAAAAAAATACTACGTTGAAATTCTACCTCATCCACTAATATTCGTACGGCACTGTACGCTTTATTTAAACAAATATCCTGAGCATTTTGTATATAAATGGGCAGTTTATTAGCTTTAACTTTCATTTCTTAGTAAATTTTGGTTCGTAGAGCCATTTTAGGTGAATACGCAAAAATGTGAGATTATAGATTAGTCACCTACCGTACTTTTTGTAGTGGGGGACAAAAATTTGGATATTAGATCAATTAAAGCACATGTATAAGATGTAAAACTTTATTTTCTATGGATGAGTGAAAACCACAGGTCTCTAAAACTTACCGTTTTCAAGAAAAAAATTTGACACGCACACCCTTTTGAGGAAAGAGTGAGGGTGGTTCCGCGGATTTTTGTGGTGGGTCTGCTTCTAAATATTTTTATGTTGATTTACTCCATGCGTGTTTGGCACGGAAAATTTTGAAGAAAGTAACAAAACTTGCGCAATTATTTTTATTATCTTTGGGTATCGAATTCTTATAGTGCAATTTATTACTTTGGATTATGAAAATTTAATGAAAAAAAAAATAGTAAAAAAAGCAATTGTTACCTCTTTTACATCAGTTACTTCCCAAACTCGTTGAACAAAATCATCTGGAGAGAATTGAGTAATAACTTCTTCTACTGTGGCGTGTTTAAGTTCTATCATCTTCATAAAAGCTTTGAAGCCCACCGTAGCTGCGAGACGCCCTTCATCACTTGTAGTTTCTTCGGTTAAAACTTGAGATATTAAGGGACTATATCCTTTTCTTTCAACTACATTTACTAGAGCGGATTGCGCGTGAGGAGTTTTTAATGAAGGAAATTTGTTTTCATTATATAATATAGTGATTTCGTTAACCGTAACTCCAGTTTTCATTAAGTAACCTATTTCTGCTAATTCACGTAACGGATATTTACCCGGTCCGAATTCTTGAGCTTTGATTAAATCTAACACTTCGGTTACTTCTTTAGCCATTTTGAGTTCTTCTTGAACAATAATGCTTTCAACTCGTTGGATTATATCTTCTAGTTTGATTTCTGTGACTGTTGCTTGTTCCGTGACGGTTAATTTTGTATCCATAGAAGCTCTGTCCATTTCTGGAAGTTTATCTTTAAATTCTTGGACAAGATCGTCAGCACGCGTATCGATAACAGTTATTGGTTCTTGAAGCGGTATAATTTTTTGTGCTTTTTGTTCTAACGTTTCTATTATTTCTTCAACTTCGTCAATTTTTTTACACGATGCGATAGCTTCCGTTGATAATGGTTCTTGAATGGGAATAGTAGATTTGGCTCTTGATTTTTTTTCTTTGGTTTCCGTAATTATATCTTCGGTATACTCGACGACATCTGTTTCCTCTACATTTACAGGTTTTATTTCATCGATAGTCATCGAAACCGTTTTCTTTTCAATTATAGTTTTATCAACTTTAACTTTTTCTTTTTTAACTTTTTCTTGTTTTTCAGTTGCCCTTTTAACTTCTACTTGCTTTCTCTTACTTAATGGAACTTCTTGCACATATAAATTAGCTTTAGTAGCAGTTACCCCTGCATCACTAACTGCTTTACAAACATACGTTCCTACGTTATCATTGGTAACTCTTTTAATCGTACATGTCGTGACTTGTTCATGGATTTTAATTTTTACATTTTCGGTGTTTCGTATTACTTTGTCATTATGATACCAAACAATTTCTATAATAAGAAAATAAAAGCAATAAATATTATGTATATTCAATTTAAATGTTTTTTATGGAGTTACCTGGCGTTGGTGTTCCAGAAAACATACATTCGAATGTAACATTTTCTGATTCGGTTGTTCTTATATCTTTAATTTCTTGAACAAATGTAGGAGCACATCTTGCAGCTAAAATTATAAAATTGAATTAGTTACATAATTTTGCCACGCGATAATTATTAGATAATAGTTCTGTCTACATATTTTATTGTACAACTTTAACGAACCTTGTTGATGTTTAGGTAACTCGCTGTGTCGTAGGTATGCAATCAGTAATCTATATAAATACAAACACACATGCTTATTAATAATAATTAGTAAAATAAAAAAACAATAAACAAAAAATTAATAATGGTTAGTTTACCTAAACCAGCATGTGATGTGCTGGAGCCCTCTGGAATAGAAACGTCGTCGTCTGAAAATTTAAATGCTGTAGCCAAACCACGTCCTTTACAATCACTCATGCATTCACTTTCCAGAAGCAAAAACTCTTGAAGTTCTTCCTGACTATCGGCATTATGTAATTGAAAAAAAGTTGAGGGATCTAGCTCCCGTGGTTCTAATGGATATATTGTTTTATCATAGTAACATCCATATTTTTGCTGGTGTCTAAATGCCCCAGAATTTTTTGATCTAGGAAAGGTTTGCGATTTTTCGTTATCTGGAACGATATCCATTATATTTGATGGAAGGTGAATACAAGAGTTGGAAAAAATTCTGGAATGGCTGAAATTATTTTGTTTCTTATCGCTTTCGTTACTGCCTTTAGAACTTCCACTCATTGAAGGTTCTGTATTTTCATCTATGGGGGATAAGATGTAGTAATTTAATTCGTCATATGGGTGTGAACTATTATGTATTACATATACATTTTCCATATCGTCAAAGTTTTGAGATTCGTTTTTTAATTGCAATTCATCTGACGAATTATATTCATATGGATTAGAAATTTCTAAGCTTTGGCTTATATCATTCTGAGGTGTTAGTTCTCTCTCTTTAATATCGATCAGTTCCATAACAGAACTTAATGAGTGTCTATGAGAGTTCAAGTAATCTGCCATTGCAGATTCAATAAATCCCTGTTTAGGTTTCTGTTTGCTAATCGGTTCACTAGATATGGACGTAATGGAATGTCCTTCGGATAATTCACAATTATTAGACGTAGCATTGCTTAGATATCGAGATGAAGAAGTATTTGAATTATCTTTGCATGTGCTGGGTGTTGATTCTGCATAGTTGAAGAAGCTCTCGTTACCTGATCTTGGTGAAATTGCATTCGGTATATCTAAACTATCTATGGAAAGCTCGTATTGTTCTCTACTTTTAGACATGCATTCTAAATTAGCCATGTTATTTTTACCTTGCAACGCTACTTGTAGCTCTTCCATATGTGTAACCCATTCAGGTTTTCGGTAATCTTTGGTTCCTACAAGACCTAAAATTAGAAAACATAATAAAATATACGTAAATGACACCATTTGAATTTTTAAATAATGTAAGTAGATTTATGTGGTTTACATTTGTAGTGTCTTTTTGTTAAATATAGAGACAGCTGAAATAAAAACTGAATTATTAAATCAATATAATGGTGTACATTAATTTCAAAATTTAAAATATTTTAGGTTCCACACAATAAATATTCGTTACTAACTTTCAACGTTTAACTCTGTTGTAGTAAAAGCTACTCCTAATGCATTGTGAGCTTCAAATACTATTTTTCCTACATCACTAGAATATGTTTCGGATATAGTTAGTACAGAAGTACCATCTTCAAAGTTTTCAATCTCGAATTCTTTAGAGGGAACTATTTCTTCTCCTTCCTTCATCCATTTACCTACAGGCTTAGGTTTTCCTACGACTTTGACTTCCAACCTGTAATTTAATAATATAATTAAATAAAATATTTCGCAGCTTATAACAAAAGTATCTCAGAGACCTAGTAACATTGCCATCTTTTATTGTAAGAACTTCAGGCAGTTTTTGCGTAATTCTTGGAGCACTTTCAACATCACTGTCGGATTGCATTTCCAAGTCACTTAAAGTCTAAAAACATTAAAAAAGTTAATAGAAATAAATTATTAATGTACGAAATAAATGCATTACTTTATCTAATAGATCTTCTTCTGATCCACTAGGAGCTGTCATTAAACCTATTTCTGAATCAGCCACATATTCATACGCTAAAATTTTATAATTTTGATTATTTTTGTTATTATGTTTTATTTAAATCTTTACCATCTACAATAAGAGTCGTCTTACATATGGCTTCACCAATTTTATTTTCCGCATGACATGTATATTCTCCTGCATTTTCAGGAAATACTTCAGATATAGCTAGCATGCACACTCCCTCGCTATCTTGACATATTGTAATATCTTTCGCTTCCTGAACAGGTTGATTATTAAAGAACCATTGAACTTTTGGAATCGGTTTACCGGTTACTTGGCAAGTAAAGGAAACTTTTTCGCCATCCATTACCACAACAGGAGATAAACGTCTCACAAACCGAGGATATTCTAATTCAGTGGTATGTTCCCAATCTTCTTCTTCCATTATTTCAATTGTCGCTGTACTTGTGACAGATCCAATTGCATTTTCCGCACGGCAAGTTATAGTAATAGCTTCTTCTGCAGTTACTTGGCTTATTAATAGAATGGAACGATTATCAACAGTTGTAAGTCGTACTTCGGACGAAGATACTATAGGAGTTGATCCTAGGTACCATTGGAAAGAGGCGGTTGGTTCAGCTTCTACAACTGCTTCCATAATAACGGTTTCTCCGGGAGTAACAATTTGTGACTTAATTGGTTGAATAAAATATGGAGCTACAGATTCTAACATTTGTTTATCGGTGGTCACGGTTACCGATCCAGAAGAACGAGCTTCACCCTTTGGATTTTTAGCTCGAACTTCATATCGACCGGTTTTTTGAGAACTAGCTTTGGAGATATGTAGAGATGTTTTATTTTCTGTCGTTATCATTTTCAAATCTGGTGTTGGTTTTATAACATTTCCTTCTTTTATCCAAGAAATTTCTGGCTTTGGAGTTCCTTCATATTGTACCTCTAGTACAAGGTCTTCATCGGGTTTTGCTACAAGTGCTTTTAATGGCTTGGTAATCTTTGGTGCGTGCATTATTGTTGGTTTTGAAATGCTTACACTTTTAGATAATATTATATTTGATCGACATTGTGCTTTTCCGTATTTATTATCAGCTTGTACAGTATATATTGTTTCGTCCTCTAATGTAGGTTTTAATATTTCAAGAGAAGCATACCCAGTTTCTGGATTATGTATAATTTTGTAACCTTTTTCGGATTTAATTTCTTTTTCTTTTTTATACCACTTTACTACAGGAGTGGGTGTACCCAATACAACACATTCCAAAAGGGCTGGTTTATTTTCTTCTGTAACCTGAGGTTTCAACGGTTTTTCAAAATGTGGTGCCTCGCCTTCCTCTTCTTTTTCTGAAAAATATTAAATTAGTTAAAAATATAAATACAACATAAAGAAAGCTATAAAAAACATAAATAATAAAATCAGGCCTACAAACATTAATATATTAATACACATATTTTTTTTAAATTAAATCACAAACAATACACACTGCATCATTGCGTTAGCTATAGCAGAATGTTTCTAAGTACTTTTACTTTTTAAGCAGGGCTAGCAGCAAATTGAGCAATACCTAAAATTATAACGTTGGCAGTCGAAGTTGCAACCCCTGCAGAGTTTGTAGCTTTACAGGAATAAATCGCCACATCTTGAGGTCGAATACTAGCAAATTCTAGGGTAACAATATTTTCAACGATTGTCATATGAATTTGATCTCCTGGATTAAGGGGAATTTCGTTTTTATACCAAGTTATTTCAGGGAAAGGAGTGCCTTCAACTTTACATATTAGAGTTGCGGGTTCATTTACTATAGCGACAACAGGCTCAATTCTTTTTATAAATTTGGGAGCCTTAGGTTTTTGTTTAGTGACAGGTAATTCGGCAACAGTTTTCTGTACGATTGATTTTTGGACAGTTCTCTTATCTTCCTTAACCTCAATTTTTTCTACAATTTCCTCATCTGCAATTTTATCTACTCCTTCCGTACTTCGTTTTTGAGTAATTATTTCTAGTTCGGGAAGTGGAAGATCCTTATCTTCACTGTATGTCACACGTCGTGTAGGTTTTACCGCTTTCTTCGATGTTATATCAACTTTCATATCTTTTTGATATACTTGTTCTTCCTGTTCCTTTTCCTTTACTATATCATCTTGTTTATTTTCCACTTCCTTTTCGGTCAATATTATTTGAGCGTCTGATTTTACAGTTGGTGTAATATATGAAGATACTTTAGATTCATCTTCCAATTTAGTTGGTATTAGTTCAGGTTTAAGTGGTTCTGTTTTTGGCGAGTCACTGATAAAATCATTGTATTCTTCGTCTTCAAAAGAAATTTCTTCTTCATTATCAAATACACGATCTTTTATTACTCGGCGTCTTCGTTTAATTTTTTTTGTTGTTGTTGAGATTTGTTCTTCTGTAATAGATTTTTTAGAAATGGGCTTAAGGTGCACTTCCTCTGTTTTTTCTAGTTTAACCTCTTTTGGTAGTTGTTTTACAGGTTTTAGCAAGACTTCTGGAACTTTTTCATCTGTTTTTGTAACATCCAAGACTTCAGTAGATTTTTCAATTACTTCTTGTACTTCAGCTAGACTTGGTTTTCTTATTGAAGTTTCTTCAGTTGTTTCGGTTACGTCTACAATTCTTTCAGTTTTAGGTAACGATTTAATTCTTTTAATAGTTTTAGTAGTTAATGTTATTGTTTCCTGAGGTTCTATA
This sequence comes from Podabrus alpinus, assembly GCA_932274525.1. NCBI lineage: Eukaryota > Metazoa > Arthropoda > Insecta > Coleoptera > Cantharidae > Podabrus > Podabrus alpinus. Next base: position 90,509,560 of record OW026451.1, read on the forward strand.
TCATCTTCCACTTTTCTTAGTATAGGTTTCAATTGCACCTCCTTAGTTTCTTCAACTTTATCAGGTTGAGGTTTCCTTTCCTTCCGCCAAGGCTTTGTTTGTTCTTCGGTTTTAATATCTTCTTCTACTTTTTTTGGTATAGGTTTTAATTCTACAACCTCCTTGGTTTCCTCACTCACAGGTATAGAGCCTTTACCAATAACTAGTTTCTGAATTGGTTCCTCATCTTTAACAGGTTGAGGTTTTGTTTGTTTACGCCAAGGTTTTGGTTGTTCTTCCGGTTTAATATCTTCTTGTACTTTCTTTGGTATAGGTTTTAATTCCACTACCTCTTTAGTTTCCTCACTCACCGGTATAGAGCCTTTACCAATAATAAGTTTTGGAGTTGGTACCTCATCTTTAACAGGTTGAGGTTTGGTTTGCTTACGCCATGGTTTAAGTTGTTCTTCCGGTTTAATATCTTCTTCTACTTTCTTTGGTATAGGTTTTAATTCCACAATTTCCTTGGTTTCCTCACTCACTGGTATAGAACCTTTACCAATAACGAGTTTTTGAGTTGGTTCCTCATCTTTAACAGTTTGAGGTTTGGTTTGCTTACGCCAAGGTTTTGGTTGTTCTTCCGGTTTAATATCTTCTTCTACTTTCTTTGGTATAGGTTTTAATTCTACTACCTCTTTAGTTTCCTCACTCACCGGTATAGAGCCTTTGCCAATAACCAGTTTCTGAATTGGTTCCTCATCTTTAATAGGTTGAGGTTTTGTTTGTTTGCGCCAAGGTTTTGGTTGTTCTTCCGGTTTAATATCTTCTTCTACTTTCCTTGGTATAGGTTTTAATTCTACAACCTCCTTGGTTTCCTCACTCACCGGTATAGAGCCTTTACCAATAACCAGTTTCTGAATTGGTTCCTCATCTTTTACAAGTTGAGGTTTTGTTTGTTTACGCCATGGTTTTGGTTGTTCTTCCGGTTTAATATCTTCTTCTACTTTCTTTGGTATAGGTTTTAATTCTACTACCTCTTTAGTTTCCTCACTCACCGGTATAGAGCCTTTACCAATAACAAGTTTTGGTGTTGGTTCCTCGTCTTTTACAGGTTGAGGTTTGGTTTGCTTACGCCATGGTTTAGGTTGTTCTTCCGGTTTAATATCTTCTTCTACTTTCTTTGGTATAGGTTTTAATTCTACTACCTCTTTAGTTTCCTCACCCACCGGTATAGAGCCTTTACCAATAACAAGTTTTGGAGTTGGTTCCTCATCTTTAACAGGTTGAGGTTTGGTTTGCTTACGCCATGGTTTAGGTTGTTCTTCCGGTTTAATATCTTCTTCTACTTTCTTTGGTATAGGTTTTAATTCCACAATTTCCTTGGTTTCCTCACTCACTGGTATAGAACCTTTACCAATAACGAGTTTTTGAGTTGGTTCCTCATCTTTAACAGTTTGAGGTTTGGTTTGCTTACGCCAAGGTTTTGGTTGTTCTTCCGGTTTAATATCTTCTTCTACTTTCTTTGGTATAGGTTTTAATTCTACTACCTCTTTAGTTTCCTCACTCACCGGTATAGAGCCTTTGCCAATAACCAGTTTCTGAATTGGTTCCTCATCTTTAATAGGTTGAGGTTTTGTTTGTTTGCGCCAAGGTTTTGGTTGTTCTTCCGGTTTAATATCTTCTTCTACTTTCTTTGGTATAGGTTTTAATTCTACAACCTCCTTGGTTTCCTCACTCACCGGTATAGAGCCTTTACCAATAACCAGTTTCTGAATTGGTTCCTCATCTTTTACAAGTTGAGGTTTTGTTTGTTTACGCCATGGTTTTGGTTGTTCTTCCGGTTTAATATCTTCTTCTACTTTCTTTGGTATAGGTTTTAATTCTACTACCTCTTTAGTTTCCTCACTCACTGGTATAGAGCCTTTACCAATAACAAGTTTTGGAGTTGGTTCCTCATCTTTAACAGGTTGAGGTTTAGTTTGTTTACGCCAAGGTTTTGGTTGTTCTTCCGGTTTAATATCTTCTTCTACTTTCTTTGGTATAGGTTTTAATTCTACTACCTCTTTAGTTTCCTCACTCACTGGTATAGAGCCTTTACCAATAACAAGTTTTGGAGTTGGTTCCTCATCTTTAACAGGTTGAGGTTTGGTTTGCTTACGCCAGGGTTTAGGTTGTTCTTGCGGTTTAATATCTTCTTCTACTTTCTTTTGTATAGGTTTTAATTCTACTACCTCTTTAGTTTCCTCACTCACCGGTATAGAGCCTTTACCAATAACAAGTTTTGGAATTGGTTCCTCATCTTTAACAGGTTGAGGTTTGGTTTGTTTACGCCAAGGTTTTGGTTGTTCTTCCGGTTTAATATCTTCTACTTTCTTTGGTATAGGTTTTAATTCCACAACCTCTTTGGTTTCCTCACTCACTGGTATAGAACCTTTACCAATAACTAGTTTCTGAATTGGTTCCTCATCTTTAACAGCTTGAGGTTTGGTTTGCTTACGCCAAGGTTTAGACTGTTCCTCCGGTTTAATATCTTCTTCTACTTTCTTCGGTATAGATTTTAATTCTACAACCTCTTTAGTTTCTTCAGTTACTGGTATAGAGCCTTTACCAAGAACGAGTATTTTAGTTGGCTCCTCAACTTTAGCTGGTTGAGGTTTAACTTGCCTACGCCAAGATTTTGGTTCTTCTTCTGGTTTGATATCATCTTCTACTTTCTGTGTTGCAGGTTTTATTTCTACATCTTGCGTAGTGTCCTCTCTTACTGGAATGGAGTCTTTAATAAGATCAACTTTCTTGGGAAATTCATCAGTTTCAATAGGTGTAGGCTTAGTACGCCAAGATACAGATTTTTCCTCCTGAGGTTTACCATGATCTTCAACTTTTTTCAATATAGGTTTCAATTGTACAATCTCTGTATCTTCTTCACGTAAAGGTAAAGTTCCTTTACCAATGACAAGTTTCTTGGGAGTTTCTTCAATTTCAATAGGTTTAGGTTCAGATTGTCTTCGCCATGGAGTAGTTGGCTGTTCCACCTTTTCTTTAGGTTTCTTTTCAATTTCATCATATTTTTCAGGAATTTCAGGCACATACTTCTCACCTTCAATGTTAATAAATTCGGAAATTTTCTTAACTGCTTTAGTTTCAATTGTTTCTATCGGTTTTTCTTTTACCTCAGATTCTTGTTTGGGAATTGGTTTTAAATTCACAGTTTCTTGGTTTGCAATTTCTGGAACTCTTTCTTTTCGAATCACAGGTTTTAATGTAACCTGTTCTTTCTGCGTTTCGTATACAGCATGATCCAATTTTTTACTAGTTTTCTGTTTTACTTGCTTTGGTAATTCTTCTGATATTTGTTCAACATCTTCATCATCTTTTTTGATTTTCAAAACAATTGTATCTTCCACTTCAGTGACAGTTTCTTCAACCAGATAAGTTTTTTCAGTTGGTATTGTATCAACTTTCGTTGTGGATTCCTTAGATTGCTCATCGCTTCTGTCGCGTGTTTTTTTAATTGTTTTTGTTATTTTTTTTCCAGGCGCATCCAATGTCTTACTATCCTGTTCTACAATGGAACTAATTATAATATCTTCTTTGGTAGCTGCTATATCTTCTTTTTCTACTTTTTGCACAGGTTTAAGCATTACATTTTCAAGTGGCTGTACTTCAACTGGCTTACTAATTTTTGGAGTCCTTTTAAGCTGTATTGCTTCTTTAGACCACGGTAAAATTTCCGAAGGTTTTTCTTCAAGAATTACTGGTTTCTCTTTCTTTTCTGTTTTTTTGTCTAATTTTTCAACTACCTTTTCTAGTTTTACTGTATCTTCAATATACACCTTTTCTTCCGGTTTTACTATTATCGTATCTTTTGTGGTTTCGGTTGATTCACGTGCTACTTCTTTAACTTGGGGTTTTCTCCAAGGTTTAGCAATTTCTGTTTTTATCATTTCTTCGGTTGTTGTTTCAGAAATATCTTGTGTAATTTGTTGTTTGTCGTCAAGTTTAGTAATACTTTGCCGTTTTGTATCTTTCTTATACACCGACTTTTCTAATTTTTTATAAACTTTATCATCTTCTGCAAGCAGGAGTTGTTCATGCAGTTCTACCGACGGTTTTATTTCTTCTTTAGGGGTTTCCTTCTGTATTGGTTGTTCAAATTTAGGTTTTCTCCATGGTTTTAAAGTAGCCGTTGATTCCGTTACCGCTGTATCAGAAATTTCTTCCGGTTTTTCTACTTGTGTAACTTTTACTGGTTCTAGTTTAATCTTTTCAGTTGCTACTGTTAATGCAGTTGAATCAACTGAATCTTTCTGAATTACTTCAGATTGTTTAACTCTTGGTGTTCGCCAACTTTTTTCAGTTTCTTCAATTTTATCTGATACTTCTTTTGTTTCTGTGACAGTTTTTGTCAGTTTAGTTTCGGAAATGGTATCTCGAACAAGTTGAGGTTGCTTTATTTCTTTTGTTTCCGTGAGTTCAGATTGTTGTAGAGAAGTTTTTATTACTTCTTTAGTAACGGGTTTTAATTGAACTTCTTCAAGTTTTTCAACTTCAATTGATTTTCTTTCTTTCAATGTTCTTTTTAGTTGTGGCATTTGTTCCGTCCATGGTATTACCTTTGTAGGAGCAGTTTTATCTTTCTTTAAACTAGTTGTTTCATCCGTAATTGTAATTTCTTCATTAATTATTTTATCAATTGGTTTTTTAATTTGAGTTTGTTCTGGAATTTCTTCCTTATCTTCTTTTGGTTTTATTTTTGCTCGTTTAAGATCAATAGTTTCTAATTTTGCAGTTTCAAATTGTTTCTGTTCTGTTTTTGTTTTTCTTAATTGTACCGTCTCTTTAGACCAAGGTAACTCCGTCTTTGTTACGCTTTCAATATTTGATTCATCTTTAGTCGTTTCAGTTATTTGTTTTGGCTTTTCAGTGGAAACATCTCTTGGTTTACGCCATTTCTGAACTTTAACAGCATCTGTTACACTTTCATTTGTATCTGTTTTAGTTTCGGTTGAGTCTTGCTTTATTTCGGTTACTTGTTTTGGTTTTTCAGTAGAAATGTCTCTTGGTTTACGCCACTGCTGAACTTTGACACTGTCACTTACAGTTTCCTTTGTGTCTTTCGTTGTTTCAGTTAGGCCTTCCTTTATTTCGGTTATTTGTTTTGGCTTTTCAATGGAAACATCTCTTGGTTTGCGCCAACTTTTGGTTTTAATACTGTCTTCTACCGTTTCACTTGCACTTTTTTGTATTTTAAGAATAGTAATATCCTCTAAATTTGTTGTGGTATCTTTGTTTCGTAACTCTTCTTCTTTAGGAATGTTTTCAGATAATCTTCTTTCCGAGGATATATTTTTCAAACTGATTTTTTCTTCGGTCCACGGTACAGTTTTTCTTTTATCCACTTCAGTAATTGGAATGCTTGTGGTTTTTGTTGCAGATTTAGTTTCTTCTTCGACGCTAAGTTTGCGTGATTTCCGCCAACTTTTAGATTGGACTTGATCTGATACAGTTTCTTTTGTTCTTTTATCAATTTTCAGAATATTTATGTCCTCTACGTGACTTGTCGCTTTTACAGAATCAGATTCTATTTCTTCAGAAGTATCTTTTAAGTCCTGTCTAATGTCAGATGTTTTCTTAAGTTTTACTTTTTCTTCGGTCCAGGGCACTACTTTAGTTTTATTAGTGTCTTCTTCGAGAGTAGATTTTTTAGAACCCATTTGTGACTTTTTCAATTCTACAGTTTTTCTATCTAGGGTTAGTTTAGAACTGTCTTCCACTTCTTGCCATGGTTGCTTTTTATCCATAACTGACTTATCTTCTGTAATATCTTCCTGTTGTTGTTTAACTACTTTTTGAACGCTTTTCAAATGAACTTGTTCCAAATCTTCTTTAGTCTCGTGAATTTTATGTACGGCTGGCTTTAAAGTTATTTGTTCTAGGGTTTCTTTAGGTAAATCTTTTTTATCTTTCGGGGCTTTCTTTAGTTGTACATTTTCTTGCGTCCAAGGAAGAGCCTGTTGTGCTAATTTGGTCTCTGTTTTCTCTTTGCGATGTAAACGTTCTTCTTGTGAAACTATTTTTTTAATGTCCGTTCTCCAAGGCAAACTCTCATCTCCCTTTGGTATTTCTTCCTTATCCTTTTGTTCATGTTGACGTGATCCATTTACTTTATCAAGGAAAATATTGCTAGAATCGTCGGTTTTAGAAGAACTAATTTGATTTTTTGTAAAAGATGATTTATCTTTTTGGTCAGTGACAGAAACTCGAACAACATTTCCAGTACGCTCTGTAATATTACAATTTATGGATTTAAAAATATTAAAGTCGAGGTACCTATGTACATAAAAAAATTAAAACATTAAATTAAAAAAAATAAATCTCATTAATTCAAGTGGTACAGTATAGAATTAAATTAATTTAATGTTTTACAACAGTAAAGAATTAAAAATAATTACCGAAGTAAGTAGGTATATAATATTATTGTACCATGAAAATTTTATAAAATTGTATGTGCATACATATACATATTTATTTATAGAAAACAATTATAACATAAATGAGTAGGTAGGTATCAAGAAAATTTATTTAGTTTTGGTGTTAATTAGTTTTCTCTCGAATATATTATTTTAGTTTCTATTATTATAATTAATTTAATATACAGATAATCTATTTTTATTGGTCGTGTCGGATGATATTATCAAATGAACTATAATTATTATATTAAAGTAATTTAATAGAACAGTTTCGGATTTGCTCAAAATTTATTTTTATTTTCATCACTGCTAGGTGATATAATGAAGAAATATGAATTCAACTCTTATTAAATTTGAGCATCAATGCCACGACTAGGGGTGCGCATATAATCGATTAATCGATCACCGTAATTCGAATAATCGATTATAGAAATAATCGATTGTGAAAATAATCGATTGTGGAAAATAATCGATTATAGAATACTTTATTTTTTATTGGTAACAGGTTTATTCTATATAAGCATAATATCTTGTTTTAATAAATACAACTTTTTAAACTTAAACGTAATCCCAACCACAACAGCAATTAGAACGACCGAAATAATCGATTATTCGAATTACGGTGATCGATTAATCGATTATATGCGCATGCGCACCCCTATTAATAGCCCTACCTAGTTATGAGTTCATAATCGAGTTATGAGTTTATATTCGATTATGGGTTCATAATCGATTATGAACTCATAATCGATTATGAATAATCGATTATCTCAATAATCGATTAATCGAAAAAAATCGATTATTTTTTATAATCGATTATGAAATTTCATAATCGCGCACCCTTAGCCACGACAGTACGAAGCAGAGGCGCAACCAAGGGGTGGCTAATAAATTTCAGCTCCTGCCCTCAAACTAAATTAAATTGCTAGTTTAATACCAATTTTTGTCAAGATTAAAAATATTTTCCTCTATAATTCAATACTCATATTGAATTTATAAAACTTTAAAAATTCTATATAATTAATTCCGTTTCTTTGTTGTCAGGAATGCATCATCCCTGGATGAACGCAAGTATATTGGTTTAGTCACCCCCTTGGAAAACTCCCGGCTTACCCACTGGTACGAAGTAAAATTAGATACATCCAAGAAAGGTAATATCGAATTGAAAAATTTTATTAATTAAAAATAAATTCTTATAAAATGTAAAATAATAATAATTAATGTATGTATAAGTAGGAAGATGTCAAACTGTGGTGTTTAAATACAAGATGTAATAGGTACATTGAATTATAAAAAAAAATTTGTAACAAATTGGATACTGGAAGTACCAAAATTAGCGAAGAACAACTGCTATGACAAATGCACCTACTTTGTAAATCGTTATATTATGATGTAGTAATCTATTTATGAGTACAAATTCCTTTTGAAAAATTGAAAAGGTATAATAATTTTTGTTTCAGTTGTAAATAAGAAAAATCTATTATTAAAACACAGGTAGGAGAAGTATTCGCGGTTGGTAACTTGAGTTATTTTCAGGATCTATAATTCAGAATTAAGTTTTATGATTCATCGTATTGGTCTTTGCAGGCTGGAATACAATCTTTTAAACTTTAAAAAATAATAGGGTGGGAGAATTAAACTATTTCACTGCATCTCACCAATCTTAACATTTAGTATGTCGCGGAAAACTTGAGTGAATTAGTGCAGTGAATTGTAAGGACAACATAATACATAGCTAATTATATACGTAGTTTTGTTTGAATTATAAAAAAATATGTTTTCATTTTTAAAAATAAATATTTGTTATTATTTTTTAATGTTGGTTAATGTAAATTAATTTGTACTTTTATTGCGCTATAAAATTGTTTATATGTATGTAGGTTAATAGGTAGGTAATTTGTAAAATTTCCAAGTGGTAATTTATAATTGTATTCTTTATTGAAAATAATTGCTTGTACATTAAAATATATTGACTGTATATTTTCAGTCAATTTATTTTGATTATTAATTTAATATATTAGTGTGAAATACTTGTTAATAATCACCTTCGACCGATATTTTTCACAGGTATCTATTTGAAAATAATTATTGCTGCAAGTTTGTGTAAAGTTTAATGAAGAAATTATCGTGGAAAATGGCTTAGTGAAATTACTTTTTAGCAAAGTGAACAATTACATTTAAAATTTTTTTTTTTATAGTTTTAAGTTTATTGTAACTGTTATAAACTTGTAAGATTTTTTGAATTTCTAGGGGTACATAAGATTTTATAAAAGCAAGAACTTGACTGGGGTGCATTTTTGTTGAACCAAGACGACCACCTGTTTCATACTTGGATGAGAGCCAATATGCGAAAATCACAAATTGGTTTTAATCCAAATTCTTGAAAATGTGCCGCAATAAATTTACGCAATTTTATTTAATAACTTGCCATTTCAAAATATTTGTAACAATTGCCATTATTTAATAAAAGTTCCTTTACTTGTATTTTTATTATAATTTAAGAAACTTTACTCATGGCGATTGCATTGCATACTTTCATTTTAAGAGATTGCAATCATTGGCAAGATTTTAGTTTGAAGTTTTGGGGGTCTCCTAATTTAGAACGGTAATGTAATACACATCAAGTTGAAAATAGTTCTAAGCGTGTGTCATGATGCACACGAGCCTACATCGTAGACATACATATTTATGTTCTACTGTATTTAACTTAATTTTTAGACTAAAATAGCACCAACGTGGTTGTATTGTTAAATCAAAATTTTAGTAGGTAGCTACACCTCGTAGCAAAAAATACACACGAACGTATTTTTTTATTAAAAGAAAATTTCCCGAGGTACTTCTTCTGGTGCCTCGTTTAACTTGTTGACAAGTTTATAAATTATATTATTAAGTATGTTCTGCTAACTTTAAGTTTTATCACTTTTATTAATTAGGTAATATTATATTAAAATTGTTTTATGTAGTATATAATTTTTTAAATAAATTATTTTGGGATTTAACAAGTATTTTGATTTTCTGTGGAAATAAAAATATTCTTTCTTTTTTTCTAGTATGATGAAATTGAAAACTCAAGTATAATCAGTATAACAGCCTTTTATTTTAATAATGCGTTAACGATACATTTTTACAATATAAATTAAGTACACAAGCACAATTTTCTTTTTTTTTATTAAGTGAGAGCTAAGCCGAAAGTTCACTCCCATAAAATTATATTATCACTTGGAACTTGAACAATTATAGACAACCACCCATTTTAAGACGATTTACATGAATGTAAATTTCAAGTGATGAATTACTATTAAAAATTAACATTACACTGAACATTTTTAGCGACTAGAAGTGTTAACATTATAATTAAGTATTTAACAAGCAATAACGTGAATTTTACTATTTGTTTGGTATTCATTCTAGTTAGCGCAGCGGTTCTTTAAATTTTCGTTTAAAACTAATATGTATACGCATACACACATAATTTGAAATAACAAATCATGTAATTAAAATCAAACAAATTATTTCTTACTTTTAACAATCAGTTTTGCTGACCGTTCAACTTGACCGGCAGAAGTTGTTGCCCTTACTGTAAATGTTCCAGTATCTTCTTCATAAGTGTTTGCAATTAACAGGATTGCATTGTTACCTTCGTAAATCATCTGAAAATAATGGCATAAATTAGTCGACATTAAAAATAAATTAAATTGGGCAAATAAAACAAATATATTGTGCCATAAATTAAAATAACGATCAAGTATACTACACATTTTTTTACAGCATTTTCAACCGTGCGCAAAATAATAATGTATAGGTATTTTTAATAGATTTGAGAGATTTATTTTGATCTATTAATTTAATTTCAACGCTTACGAAAAATATTAATTAAAATTTGCCAATGCTATATTTATTAGTCATTACATTAAACTTATTAACAAATATTAGGTTCAAAAACTGTAGTATGTATCAAAAAGTTTAAAAATATGTAACTCATTTCTAAAGGAACAAATTAATTTTACAAAATTAGAAGTTTTGGCATAAATTTATTTTTAGAACGTTAATTGAGTTCAGGAACCTGTCTATCATTCATACCCCTCTAATTGCAGGCAGATTTTTAGTTAAAAATCTACTGTTCTAAGAAAAAGTTTATATTTTAGGATGCAAAAATATATCTAAAAATAAAATTAAACTCAGCAAGGGATAAGCTAGTTTTAGATTTCATTTTAACCATCTTATAATTACTTTTTAAATAAAGTTTTAAATTTTTAATTAATTGGGGACTATAATATAGGCGTTCTTTAAGAACATTTAAGAACTCAGCCTGACTTAGAAACTATTAGTAAAATCAATTTTTTCTCATGTAGGATTCTCTTATTTGCTATATCATCGAAACTATATTATGCAAGATTTTTTTAAAGTAACTACCTACTAATTATTTTCTATCTGCCATTATAAATTAAAATTTTATTGAATGCTACCTTTCCTTATAACTCATCATTAAGTTTTTTTTTATTGTTGGAGGTATTATATTATGTAGGAGTTTTATACTGAAAGTATCGTATATTGAACTTTTTTTGAATTAAAAGTACAACGAATATTAGAAAAACCACACCAAAAAATATTTCGAAAGAGGGGCGGGGGGGGGGGAAGTTTACACGTTTATAAAAATATTTTTTCACGCTCTCATCCGTTTAAATTTAAAAAGTACCCCTTATATTATGTTAAATTTTCTTCGCTCTTAGAAAACTTTATGTGTTGGAGAAATGAAAATGAGAGTTTTACGATTATTTATTATTAATATTTCAAGAACTGCAAGAATTATTCAAATGCAGTTTGTGGGGCATTCAAAAGATCAACGATGATAACTTACTTTTATAAAATTAATGATTTTTAAAATTTACCCCTCACTTACTTCGATTCCCGTTTTATTCAAAAACCGATTATTAATTTAAATTCTCTTCTTTATCAACCAGAGTATTATTGTATAAAAATCTCCAGTCCATTCGTGGATTTTAGGCCGTCTCTTCCATCATCATTAAATTATATTGAAACTTATTAAAAATATTCACAATAGCTCGCAAGGTGTAAATTTTAATTCCCTAACCAAGTTTTGCACAATTAGTCTTTATTGGTTTCTTGAAACGCCCTAAACTTCATCTTACTAATTGTTTTGGTTTTTGAGAAAAATGGTAATAAAAGTGAAAATAATATTAAAATTTTAGCAAGGCATGATTTTATTTTAATTTTCTTTTTCTTCTAAATTTCTAAATTTAATGAAATTTCTGAAGCATTGTAACTACTTAAGATATCATAAAGAGTAAAGTACTAATTAATTTTATTGGCATCTCCCTTTAACGATTGATTGTGATTCACTCATTGACTCATCGCGTGATTCAGAGTCAATGAGAATGCCCCAAACTCCTTGTCAGTCATTATTATTTTTATTAATTTGCGAAAGGCTTATTTTTTATTATTTTTAATTTTTTATTTTGAAAACAAGAAGTGAGAGTCCTCACTATGTAAATACTTGACAATTGTCCCTTCTGTCAATATCCCACATTTATACACAATAGTACATCGAGAAACCAAATATCTGGCTCCGTGTCCATCTGTTCGTTTGCATGCATAATTCAAATTCCTCACGAAGTGCAGTATGAAAAAGCTTGATTATTTTTAAATATACAATATTCTAAATTATTAATACAAACTACAAATGTAATTGGCGCAGATTAGCTGATATTGCATTATAATCTGACGACCAAATCTAACTAGCCAACAATAACCTTTAAAACTAGAAAGGTAGCTGTATAGAAGCCTAGGAGTTCCATCTTGCTTGTGCCAATAACACGGTATAAAATTTTAAAATATTTCAGCGATATATCTTTCAATATATTATGAAGTTAAGAAATTAATGTGTAAAAAGCAGCAATGTGTAAAACATGATCATTATACCAAAAATTAAAAAAATTTCATTGAACTTGGCAATGATATTTGTTATATTTGCATGTTATTTTGATTTATCTTCCAATTTCCGCTCATAGCGTATTAAAATCACCAATTAATTATCGTTCGATCACGTATGGTAAGAAATATTAAAAATATTAACTATGGGATGGGTGCCCGTTTACGAATACCGCGTATATGTCCACCCTGTTTTAGTTTTTTAATTCTTAAATAAGAATTTAATATACAATAGAAAATAAATAATAAACAGTTGCTCTAAAATCGGTTTTATTACTACGTTTTTGTATACCTACTTACTATCGAAAAATAAAACAATATTAAGGTTTTTTAACATATTTGCTTAGTGCCATTTTATTCCTCTTTTTATTGAAAACGTTAATGGGGTACCGATTCAAAAAAGATGTGTGCTTTTTTACGAAAATTCGATCCTTATAATGTCCCCCATGTGACATAATTAGATTTATGTTTTGCGTGGTTTTTGTTTAACTGCCACAATCGCACCTTTAACGTTTAAAATCTAAAAATTTTCGCAATTATTCTACTCAATATCATAATTTGGTGGATTTTTGTTAGACCTAAATCAAACACATATTGACCCATAATAACTTTCCGCGAGTTTTCGTTAGAAACCCATACCAGATTCGAGAAAATGATATAATATAACGAATTTTGCAAAGAATTTAATTTCCTACAAAAAAGTCCCCGGCAATTTAATTTCATCTCCAAAAACTTGGATGCTACAGCATATCAAAGTTTCAGATGTTGACTTTTTAATCAAATTTTTATGCGCGTCTGGGAATATCTCCCAACGCCACGAACTTTTTTATACGAAATCAAATTCCCATCAAAATTCGTTCTATCGAAGGAGGTGATATGACAATACCTCCCTAAATAACACCCACGTTGGTTTTATACTGGTATACCATTGATAGCATACCATATCAATGATATACCATTGGTATATGATATACCGGTATAAAACCGACGTTGGTATTACTTGGGTCCTATCTCGATTTTTTAGCGAAATCGAGATTTTTATATCATTTTATTTATTATAATATTATATTGTTTTTATTACAAAGTTCTCGGTTTTGAGGGTTGGGAAATAAAACGACAATTTACTTCATCGACATGTTTCGGACCCTAAACGGATCCATCTTCAAGACTCGAAGCAAGATGAATTGTACGAATTGTTGCTAGAAAGATTTTTCATCTTTAGACTCTAGAAAGAGTCACCAACTACGCATTCTACAATCCACCAGAATCACCTTTTACGGGAGTTACGACGGGGTCATCTTGCTTCGAGTCTTGAAGATGGATCCGTTTAGGTTCCGAAACATGTCGATGAAGTAAATTGTCGTTTTATTTCCCAACCCTCAAAACCGAGAACTTTGTAATATAATCAATTTCGAGGGGAAGAAATTTTCCATTCTATTATATTGTTTTTATCTTTCATGTAAATTCTTTTTTTTTTAATGATATATAATTTTTTCGTAGCTGTTTTGGTTTTAGCAGCGTTTCCAGTGAAAACCCGCAAATAGTTATAATTTCCAATAAATTTTTGATTTACTTCTAACAAATTGTCGTGAAAAAATGTTGTGGAGTAGAACAATTATTGTTCTTAGGGGGCCTACAACTTAACTACACGGTCAATTTCGGACCAGGGAAGTATTTAGGCTATTTATAACATTAATTTATTTTATGGTGGGGGAACGGATAAGAGGTTAGCTTGTTAACTTCTCATGTCAAGATCCACTGGTTCAAATCCTGTGAGGTGCTATATCTATAGCAGAAGTTTTCGCTCCCAAAATGTCTACCTGCTGGCCCCAGGTAATTTTATATATCAGTATCAAAATTACAACCAGTTAAAATGTAAATAAATTAAATAATACATAAAGTATTTCTAAAGCGTTCTGGTTGATGGAAACGACTTTCATTACAGACGATTACATGACTATTCCATGATTGTAATGAAAGTCGTTTCCATCAACCAGAACGCTTTAGAAATATTTTATGTATTATTTAATTTATTTAAATTTTATATATGGTCTAACAACTTCCCTGATCGGAGTGGACGGTGTAAAAATCGTCTATTCCCGTGGTTCAACACACAAACACAGTTGAAATAGTGTTGAAACACAGTTTCAACAGACAACGAGCACAGACATGGAAATCGGAAGACGTAGTACAACAAAAACGTTGTAAAAACCGATGTGTACATACACTATATTATTTTATTATTATGTATCAATTAAATTAATTCTCTAATAAAATTATTATTTGAATAATTTTTTAAATATATTGAGATATCATCAACGGACGGGAGTTTCAAAGTAGAGGTCGTGAATTATCTCATGAACATTACGCAGAAGACAAAAAATAGTATATTACAATCATAACGAGAGACAAAAGCCAGCTATTTAATCTCGCGTGCGAAGAGGATTCACGCGCTGCTACGGGGGAAGTGCCAGCTTCTCCCGCTGTCAAGGGAATCCCATTCGCACCAGAGATTAAGAGGCGCTTTTGTCTCGAGTTGTGTATACTATTTTATGCAATCCTAATTACAGCCGAAGAGTAAAATTGGAATAAACAGGTACAAATTAAGAGTATAATTATATGTATGTAAATTGTATAGAATGGAAATGTGTAGGTATACAAATAATGCAACGTAATGACTTGTTAAAACAGTAAAACAAAATGATATCATCGCGTACGCTGTGAAATGAGGAACTGGAAAAAGAATAGTATTATAATCGAAGGACGAGTAAAACGATTATTGTGATATAAAAATAAATGATGCAACTTTTACAAAAAATGCCGAAACAGTAAGAAAATAATAGTAGTAAATAAATTTGAGTGTCTAATGTATCGCAATATAACTACACGCGGATAAATATGAAAAATTTTATTGCTATGGCATGATGCAATGCGTTATAAGTAAATAAAATCTCGCCCCATATGTAAAAAATTGCAAATGTATATAAAATGTAATTCAAGATATCTAATAGTGGTGGGAACATTAAAAATTGTTAGATATAAATTAGTGGATGTACGAGTATAAATATAAAGCAAATCAATCAAAGTTAAAATAAAAAGACGGACAAACAAAATTTGCAGTCGTCTTAAGACCGAAGGTCATTACGACTTGCAAAAGTAATCATAAATCGTTAATTTCCGACATAGGATTGCATAAAATACGTTTGTTATAAGCTGATTGGTTTTCAGGTTTCATTTATACAACACCATAGGATATATGACCCCACGAATAACTCATATTGATGTACATAAGATGATGCACGGCCTTGACTAAATGGGACTGATCTTTTTAAAAATTTAGAAAAAAAATCATCCCTTACAATTATCTTAAATAAAAGGCCCCTGCGATGCCTGCCAGTGCTTTTAATTTACTTAAGTATAATTGGTTGCGGTAAGTAATACGATAATTTGTTTTTAATATTATGAATATTATTTATAAATATGCTACTTTAAATAATTAAAATTTCCATTTATTTTCAAACAATTTTAATTACCTACAGAAAATCTTATCTATCTCTTAAAATACAACGGTTTCGTTGCAAAAATTAAATTAAAACTTTTAAAAATAATTAGTAATATTTTATTAACGATTCAACGGATTCATTTGAAGAAAATATGTTATAGATAACTATAAATGCCATAATAAAAATGAATTAATTCTTTCTCGAGTTACCAATCTATATTTTAGTCAATACTATTTATTTATTGTAGCTATTGTTTACTATTCAGATCGTTTTAAGTAAAATTAAAATGTTTATTTAAATCTCCAAAGAAAAAGTAGTATAAAGGCATTGAATATTAACATTAATTAAATATAGCCACTGTACTCTTATAATAAGAATATATTAATGAAATTTTGTTAATATTGATCTATTTGTTAATCTTTATTTTTTAATTGAAAATGTTGCATTTTTGAAGCTAATATCTTATGAATTTGTAAGTAACGATGATTGTATCCTCCATAGAAAAACGCAATATTTAGGACTTTGTGATAAATTACATTAACTACGATAGAAAAAAATTTAGATTTTCTAAGGTTTTATTTATTAAAAAATTCAATACCATTACTAATTAAAAATTGATTTTGTAAGAATTCCACAAAAAGAAACGATTTTTTACTTTAATTGTCAAGAAACGCTTTATTTTATGAAAATATTTTCATATTTTATTATATTTAATAAACAATACCATCAATAAAATTGTCATGTGTTACCATTTGGTCCGAACCAAAATTTATTTTCTTTATTTCTTTTCTTTTAAATCAAAAATTATTGAATTGTTAAAAATTTGCGAGAAAATCCCTCTCTGCCATCCTAAAAGGACGCCCATTATTGCATTCCTTTTTATGTATTCAGTTCAAACTTGATTTATTTAGTATTTTAGAATTTTACATAAAAATATTAATTAAAAATAAAATTGGGTAATCCTAAAATTGTGAAAATATTATTTCTTTATAGTTATGGAGTAGGTCAATAAAATGTACGAGTCGAAAATAGTAATGACTTCCAAAAATTATTATCGCAATGAACAACGACGGTCAGCGACCAAATAAAATAGGATATATCAATAGCATAATCGTAAACAAATCAACTCAACGTTATCTATGACATACTATTTCAGCATTACTCCTCTAATTTTCATTTTCTATTTTTCTTTGATCACTGATACGGAATGCAGCCCTGACTGTCGTTATTTATTGTGATAATGTTCTTGAAAGGCATTTCTACTTGTTAGATATTATTGACCTACTCTTTAACTATAATTTTCTGATTATTAGCTTTACGGTCTGTCAGCTACTTAAATTTTGAAATTTTAGGAATTTAGAAAATTATCTATCCATTATTTTTTTTTGTTAAATAAAATTGAAATTAAGACTTACGCAACCACGACATACTTTGCAGTTTAAAAACATAATATAGTATTACATCAGCTTACAACTTGAAAGAAAATTACGGATCTTACTGTATCTTTCTAGTTATAGCTTAGATTTATAAATCATTTATTAAAAATAATTATAATTAAATTACCTGAAAATCTGGAGATTCTGGTATCAGGAACCCTTCTCTTAGCCATTGAATGGTAGGTTTAGGTTTTCCAGAAATAGTTGTTTTGAATTGAGCTGGTGATCCTTCAGGTACGATAGCGTCTTTCAAAGGAGTTAAAGATGGTAATACATCTTGGGTATCAGGAGCGAGTACTTTTAAATTAGCTTGAGATGTTATGGTTCCCGCGGGATTTGTAGCAACGCACTTATAAACACCCTCATCTTCTGGGAAAGCTTCTGATATTCTTAAGGTATATATGTCCCCTTCTTTAATCATTTGGAAGTATTTAGAAGGTTTAATGACTTTATCACTCTTTTGCCATTTTATTTGAGGTACAGGTTTCGCTGAAATTTTACAACGAAAAGCTACCACTTGACCCTCTCTGATTGTTTGATCTTTCAAAGGTTCTACTATCGATGGAGCTTTTTCAGTGCCTGGTGAAGTTGGTTTAAATGCTTTTGATGGAGTTGATGGTGCTTGAACAACACAATCTGCTTCACATCTTGCTTCTCCTCCACTATTAATTGCAACGCATTCGTATTTTCCAGAATCTTCTGGTACAACTTCTATAATTAATAATGTGTAAACCCCATCCTCTTCAAGAGTTTTATATCGAATATCGGGAGTAATTTTCTTGCTATTTTTCAGCCAATATACATCAATTGGTTTAGTTCCATTGATGCGAGCATCAAATCTTATCAATTGGCCCGAAGTTGCACGTGCACTTTGTACAGTGGTAACAAAGCTAGGTGGTACTATACCTCCTTTAGCTTGATTTCTACGTTCCTCTACCACTAAATTAGCACTACACTTGGCAGTGCCACCTCGATTTTCTGCAATAACACTAAATACTGCAGAATCTTCACTAAATACTTGACGTATGACAAGTATTGACTTAGTGCTAAATGTATAAATCTTAAAATCTGGAGAACTAGTAATGGGAAAATCTTCTCTAAACCATTTAACTTTAGGTAATGGATCACCATCAAATTCAACTTCAAAACGAGCTTGTTCACTTTCAAAAGCTCTACACGGTTGAATTTTTTTTGTGAAAAATGGTGGAGTGGAAGGAAGCACTTGTCCTTGAACAATGCGTTCTTGTGTTTTACCTTTATGCTCTACATCGGTTGTTTCGGTAGCTGTAATATGCCGAGTAATTTCCTGATCCCCTTTTCGTTCTTTTTGTGTTTGTTTTTGTTTTGTCACATATACTTCCCGGCCGTGTATAGCCGATTCTGTTGGGTCTGGTGGATATCTTTCTTTCTTAGAATCAATTTCAACTTCGTCCGTGTGCATTATTTCTTTTCCCTTTTCGGTTTTTCGAAGTTTAACCTGTTGAGCGTGTGGTATTATTGATTCCTCCGGTTGTTTTTCTCTAAAAATTCAAAATAAAATTGGTATATTGCAACAACGCTTCATTAAAATTACTTACAGATTTTCTTGGTATTTTAGTGCCATGCCTTTAGCCATAGAACCTTGCATAACTTTTTCACCAGGAATAGCAAACTGGTGAGTAGATTCTCTTAACTTGACTTCCTTGGTTACTTGTTCATTTTCAACTTCGTGTAATTTATTGAAATAATTTTCATTTTTCTTATGTTTTACATTTTGTTGCCATTCTGTATCAGGTTCTTTATACATTTTTGGTTGTATATTAACTGTATGTTGACGTCCAGACTCTTGGAATGAAGCATTACGTTCATCGAAAATGCGTTCTAGTTCATTATTGTCACGGGCTTTTTGATATTCGACAGAATCGATATCGTACCAAGCTAAATACAAATATATTAGTAACATCATTTTTTAGCGATAGCCGATACAAAATTATTAGCACTTACAGTCACAACACTCAAGATAAAAAATGTCGGACCAAATTTACGTGATATTAATATATCATTGAATTATTAAAAAGATATTTTTACAATCAATTTTGTTAAAACATTAAAATTCAGTAGTCAAGTCATGGATAATGCGTTTACAAACACGGTGCAAGGTTCCATTTCTTTTAAATTAAATAATTAATGCCCACGATTTGAGGTATTAAAAATAATTTACAGTTATTTTTAAGACTTGTCTTTGTTGTACAAATTTGAAGTTAATTAATTTCTAGACACCAAACTACAAAATAAGCTAACCTTTTGGCACATCTCGCCGCATATTTAGTCAATTAAATCTTTCTTGGAAGAAATGTGATGTGAGGTACGTACAAGTACCAAAATTTATCCAAACTAAAGTTTCCTATTATAATTTCGAGACACATACATAATATATTAGGGATTGCCTGAGTATGGATAAAAAGATAGAAAAACCACTTAGAAAATTATATCATATTGCCAAATAATACGGAAAATTAATGGTAATAAACGCTTTTGATATTGCGAATTCTGATATTTATTTAAAACAAAATGGAACCTTTTAAATAAGCTTTACTACAATTGTCGAGAAAGTTCAAGAGCATTTAAGCAATTTACTGAAATGATATTTGGTTGATTTAATGCACCTGTATTATTTAGCAGAAGAAAGTTGGTACCTAGATAGTTTTTATTTTTTACAAATTTCTACACAGATATTTTTATTTGATATAATACACATGCATGACGTATACAAAAATTGAGGGTGTTATACCTACTTATATTTTCATACCTTCCAGATCCTGGTCGTCAATAAGCATGAATAAAACAGCTTGATGTCAGTTGTCCAAGCATCTTGGAGAGGAAGAGGTCAGGAGTGTAAGTAATAAGTGTAAATTTAATGGTTTGTATTAATTATGTTAATTTGCATGTCTTTGATAGCAGTAATATAGTACGTACTAGTTAATAGTTCTGTAGTTATTCATTTGGTGTATGGTGCAGACATTAATAATTTTGTAGTTGTAAATTGTGAATATCAGTACTTATTTTATATAATAAAAATATCTAATAAATAAGAACAGACTTATTCATTAAAATTACAGTCGGTTCTTTATTATTAAATTTATTCAATACTATCCCAAAGATAAACTTACGTCTTGGTGCATTTTTCAAAACATTTCTGTAGTCATCGTGTCTAGGTATAATTTTGAGTTCCGTTTCAGCGCTGGCTTCACCTACAGAACTTCTAGCGATAACTTTAACTTTTCCCGTATCATATTGACGTGTTTTTGGTATATCCATATGGTACATTCCGTCGTATGTCAATTTGTATCTCGATCCGTTGACCACAGTATTTTCATTAATTATCCACATTACCCTAGGGCGAGGATGACCTGTAACGCGGCAACAGAACCGTGCCCATTCTCCTTCTTCAACCGTACATGGCTCAGGTTTGCTGACAAATACTGGTGCAGATCGTGGTTTAGCTTCTTCTTCTAATTCTTCTGGTACTCTATTGGAATATCAAATGAGAAATTTGTTCTCAAATACAATTAAAATACACTTACGTTTGCCAAGCAGCTTCGAGTTCCCTTATTTTTTCTATGCTCTTCATACCTTTTGGTAATTGAGAATCATAAATAATTCCTGGTTTTCCAGCCGTTTTAATTATGGCTCGTGTTTCGTCCATTCCGTATAAGTTAGTTGCTCTGCATAAATATTCTCCGCTATCTTCGGGGTACACCCATCCAAAGTTCATGGCTACGTAACCGAAATCGTAAATTGGCGTAAAGCGATTTTCTACAAGAAAAAATCATGTGGTAATTTAAATAGTTTTATTATAATCTAAATTAAACTTACTGTGTGGCAATGGTTTTCCGTTTAGGAACCATTCGACTTTCATATTTGGATCACCTACTGGAGCAAGTTGACATTCAAATTTAGTAGATTGCATTTCAACTAAATCTGTTTGTGTTTTAATTTGGGTAACAAAGCGAGGAGGTTGATTTTTCTCTGCGTCAAATAAGTCGTCCTCTGTAAGATGAACTTCTGATGTGTATTTCTTGATAGCTGCTTCCATTTGCATTAGTGTTTCCGATCTTTTCATGCCTTTAGGAACTTGATTTTGTAAGATAATATTTGGCAATTGTTTACATGAAATATTTGCCCTCGTAAAATCTTCTCCGTATTCATTTACTGCTCTACATACATATTCTCCTGAATCTTCTGCATATACATACAAAATATCTAAGGAAACAAATCCCATGTCGAAAACGTTTTTGAAACGATGTCCCATGGGTAATGGTTTTCCGTTACGGTACCATTCAATTCTTAATTTTGGATCTTCTTTTGGTTCTACTCTACATTCAAAATGAGTTGATTCGGATTCTTCAACTGTTACCGATTCAATATAAGTTATAAATTTAGGTGGTCCCATTGGAGCGTCTTCTTTAGGAGGTACAGACGTTGGAGTGCTCTTTTCAAGTTCTTTCAATTTTTCAGCACTCATTCCTAATGGCAATTGTGATTCTCTGTCAATACTTTGTTTGGTTGTACAAGTAACAATGGCTTTTGTAGTACACGAGCCCCATTTATTTGTTGCTCTACAAATATATTCTCCTGCGTCGCGAGAATACGAGTAATCCATATCCATAGCTATGAATCCAAAATCATTTACGGTGTGAACTCGAGAACCGGTAGCAAATGGACGCCCATTGTGGAACCAGTCAATCCTCATAGTAGGATCACTGGACGGTTCTACTCGACAGTCAAAATGAATTGGACCACCTTCGGGAACATCAACATTATCTTTAATTTCAACAATAAACTTTGGTGGATTAGGTGTTTCATCATCTTGTAAAATTTCGTCTCTTTTATGTAATATTTCTTCAAGCTTTTGAATACTTTGCGTTCCTGATCGGAAATTTGTAGGAAGTTGAGGTTCGAGAACAATTCCTTGTCTTCCTTTTACTTGTAGTTTACACGATACTGTAGCTTCACCATGCTTGTTTGTTGCCTTGCAGGTATATAAACCTGAATCGCGTTGATAAATACCACCAATTTCAAGAATTACAAATCCAAAATCGTTTATGGTTTTAATTCTTGAACCAGCCCAAAGAGCTTTGCCATTATGATACCATTCTACTCTCATGCTAGGATCATTTACTGGAATTAATCTGCACTCAAAATGAGCTACAGAATTTTCGGATAAAGTAAGATCGGAAGGTGTAGTAATAAATTCGGGTGGATTTCCACTGTCTTCTTGTGGTGACATTGGCGTTTGTCCACTTCCTAAACCTTCAAGTTCGGCAATTTTATCGATCGTACCCTCCATTCCTTTAGGAAGTTGAGATTCTAAAATGATGCTTCGTTTTCCTTGTACTTTCATTGTCGAAGTAGTAACTGCCTGTCCATAGTCATTTGTAGCACGGCAAGAGTATTCTCCCGAATCTTCAGGATATACAGGTGATATTTCCAAAATTACGAAACCAAAATCATTAAAAGTGCGAAATCTTGAACCAGTTCTTAGTGGTTTTCCGTTCCAGAACCATTCGACCTATAAATACAATAATATATAATCTTGTAATATCATTTATAAATGTTACTAAATTTACCTTTAATTTTGGATCATCTGTGGGAATTAATCTTCCCTCAAAATGTGCACTTTCTCCTTCTCGTAAATTATCAATGTTTGCCAATGGAACTGTAAATACGGGTGCTTTGCCCCTTTCTTCTACTACTGTTTCTTCTCGTCTTTTAAATTGCGTATCTTCCAAAGTCTGAATTTTTTCCAGACCCTTTTCCATGCCCTACAAAAATTATTAACTGTGATTCAACAAACTTTTATCGACGTACAAAATACATACCCGCGGTAGTTGCGAGTCCAAGATTAAATTCGCTTTCGATACACATTTCAGCATTGCTTTTGTGGAATCTTCTCCGTATTTATTATACGCTCTACATTCGTATGTGCCAGAATTTTCTTCATAACAATAAAGAATATCTAATATGACTATTCCAAAATCATGGAAAGTTCGATATCTATGACCGTGTGGTAACTTTTTATTATTGTAATACCATTCCACCACTAAGTCAGGATCCGTTACGGGTGTTAAACGTGCTTCGAAATGAGCACTTTGACCTTCAACTAATTTTGTAACATCAGCAATTTGTGTAATAAATTTAGGTGGTTCCGTTACAACTGCTGCAGAAATTTGTTGCTGTTGTCCTTGAAGGCTTTCAAGCTCTCTAATTTTAGCGAGGGAATCGGGTTGTAAAGATTCCGAAAATACACCACTTCTTCCATAAGCAGATATAGATGCTTTGGTAAAATCTTCACCAAATTTGTTGCTAGCCCTGCAGACATATTCGCCCGAATCGTGATTTTCTACGTACGAAATATCCATAACTACAAAACCAAAGTCGGAAACAGTTTTAATACGAGACGAATGCAGCATGGGTTGGCCATTATGGAACCATTCAATTTTTAAGAGAGGGTCATTGGTTGGTACCACTGTACACTCGAAATGAGCAGATTGTCCATCTTTAAGACCAACTATATCTTTTAGTTGTGTTGTAAATTTAGGTTTTTGTCCATCATATCTATCAGTACATTGTAAAGTAACGCTTTGTTCTGCTTGTCCCCATTTGTTCGTAGCACGGCAAGTATAAGTTCCGGAGTCTTCAATTTTAGTACCAAGAATTTCAATTACAACCATACCAAATGCATGCACAGTACGTAACCGATGACTTGCAGAAATTGTTTTGCCATTATAAAACCATTCTACTGACATTGTTTGATCACCAATGGGAGTAAGACCTGCTTCAAAGTGAGCAATTTCGCCCTCACTCAAGTTCGTAAGATGTGTAAATTCTGATGTGAAAACAGGTGCATGCCCTTCTTCGGATTCAATCTTAGGACCTTCTCCCCTATTCAAAGAATCTTCAAGATCTTGTATCTTTTCTAAACCTTCCTTTCCTTTGGGATGTTGAGTACGTTCGATTAAGTTCGACTTACTACTACAATATATTGTAGTCGATGTAAATGCTTCTCCGGCTTTATTGGAAGCTTTACAAGTATAAATTCCTTGGTCGCGTTCGTAAATATCTGTAAGATCTAATGTTACGAATCCAAAATCGCTGGTTAATTTAAATCTGGAACCATGATCGAGTGATTTTCCGTTTACAAACCACTCTATTTTTAAATTTGGATCTTCTTTAGGTTCGACTGTTCCTTCTAAATGCAAAGGTTGCCCTTCCAATAATTTGAATTCTGGATTTAATGGAATTGTCCATATTGGCTTAGGATACTGACTCTCAGGACCTGAAGATTGGCGCTGGTATCTATTTGCAAGTTCGTCTTCTACTTCTTGAACTTTATCGAAACCTGCTTTTCCTTGAGGATGTTGAGTGTGTAAATATATACTTTCCTTTCCTGTGCAGCGTAACGATCCAGAAGTGCTTGCGCTTCCTTTACTATTTGTAGCTTTACATGTGTATATGCCTGAATCTTCTTCGTAAGCATGAGCAATATCGAGAGATATAAAACCAAAATCGTATGTAGTTTTATATCTGGAACCGCTTGGTAATGGTTTTCCATTAACAAACCAATCAATTTTCATGGTAGGATCTTTAGATGGTTCTACTTGGCATTCGAAGTGCACATTGCTACCTTCAGCGCATTCTACGTTATTTAAATGAGTTATAAATATTGGAGTATCATAAATAGGTTCCGTAGTAGAACGAACCGTTTCTGGTGGATTTTCAAGAGCTTCTAATTTGGGTATTGCTCCAGGATGAAGAGATTGCCCTAGTAGCCAATGCTTATCTTCTATTTTAAGACTACATGTTGATATAGCCTCTCCTAATAAGTTTGTCGCTTTGCATGTGTAAATAGCAGAATCATCGCCTCGTAAGCCATTTACTGACATAGTTACATGTCCAAAGTCAAATGTGCTTTTTATTCGGGCACCCGTAGTGAGAGATATTCCGTTCTTGAACCATTCAACTCGTAAATTTGGATCAGCTCTAGGTTCGACTTGAGCTTCTAAGAATACATGTTGTCCTTCAATTAGTTTATCGTAGCTCTGTAAGTGTGTAGTAAAAACTGGCGCTTGTTGAGGAGTAGAATCAATAAATTTATCGGGTACTTTATTCATTTCGGCTTCTTTTAATTGTATTTTTTCCCAAGCATCTGGTTGAAGAGCGTCGCGCATTATGTGAGAACGAGATTTAACTTTCATCGATATTGATGATACAGCTTCACCAGATCTATTAATAGCTTTGCATGTATACAATCCCGAATCTGTAGGTACAGTAGACATTATGTCAAGGGTTATAAATCCAAAGTCGTTGGTAATTCTCAATCTTGAACCCAATTTTAATTCAACTGCATTAACATACCACTCAAATCGCAAAGTGGGATCTCCGACAGGTACAACTCTAGCTTCGAAATGAGCATGTTGACCTTCCCAGAGTTCTGTAGGTCCAGTAAGTAGTTGTGTAAATATAGGTTTTTCAAATGTACGTTCTGGTTCTTCAGATCGCGGAGCTAATGGTTGTTCAAGTTGTTGAATACGTTTTAAGCTTTCTTCATGTTGCGTTTCTAGTTGTATACTGGCCTTGGCTGAAAAGTAAAATATAATAAATATGGCGAAATTAATAATTTCGTATACCATTTGTGTTAATAAGAACAATCCGCCCTAAAAATGTAAAACAGTGCAACATATTTACAAGGCATCGAGGGGATAAATTAACATTAGTACTCACTTTTGACCCACCCTCTCAACTCCATCCACCTTAACCTCAAAATTGTTGTATTGCAATTTGAAGTTAGAGTGAATGTCCTCTAAGAGTGGGTTGGAGGTGAGTTCTATGTACTCTGAATGTCACCATTTGGCCTCTTTGCTAATACTCCATATAAATATTTCAAACAGTTTTCGAGATATTTAGAGTGAATTGTGCTTATTGAGATATAACAGCTATTAAAAATATTATTTTGAATTAAGAAAAAATTTGCACTTACTTTTTATTTTCATGGAAGCGGTTGTTACTGCTTCTCCAAGAGGATTGGACGCCCTGCACATGTAAACGCCTTGATCGTCATCTCTCACGTGTGTAATATCCAGCGACACAAAACCAAAATCATGAACTTTTGTAATGCGAGAACTGTCTTCAATAGGTTTTTCATTTCTAAACCATTCCACTTTTAATGTTGGATCTCCTACAGGAATCAAACGACACTCAAAGTGGGCAGTTTGACTTTCTATAAGATTATCAATATTTTGTAATGGCTGTGTAAATACAGGCCGTTGTCTTGTATACGGTTCCTCAATTTCTGGTCTTTTATAAGGCGTATGGTCTTCCAGGAGACGAATTTTATCTAAACCTTCTGGTCTTTGTGATTCTAATATTATACTTCCCTTTTCTGTTACTTTTAAGTTTATGCTCGATTTACATTCTCCTAAGTTATTTATTGCCTTTACGGAATATTCACCCGCATCTTCAGAAACGCAGTGGCTAATATCCAAAGCAATATATCCAAAATCGAATGTAATGTGGAATCTGGATGCGGAAGGTAATGGTTTACCATTGTGATACAATTCAATACGTAAGTTTGGATCATGAATAGGTTCTACTTGAGCTTCAAAATGTGCAGTTTGTCCTTCAAAGACATGCGTAGTTCCTCTCAATTCTGTTACTAGTCGTGGTGGCGTGGGTTCTGGTTCTTCTATTTCAAGTCTTGTTGGACGACCTTGAGCTTCCAATTCTCGAATCTTTTGCAAACCTTCGGGATGATGAGTATCCAAAAGAATACTTCTATGACCTCCAACTTTGATTTGACACGTGTTAACAGCTTCACCAACAAGGTTGATAGCTTTACAAATATAAGTTCCACTATCTTCTGGATAGGCATATAATATATCCAAAGCAACGTAACCAAAGTCATGCGTTGTTCTGAATCTATGACCGGTTTTAAGTTTTACGCCATTCACGTACCACTCGATACGCAAGTTGGCATCGTTTATTGGTTCCACTCTACATTCGAGATGAGCATGCTCTCCTTCTTTCAGATTTTCTAAGCTGGTTAATGAAGTTAAAAATACAGGTCGTTGTGGAAGAGCTTCTGTTTCTTCTTTACGGGGACGTTCATAGTTTTCGAGTTCTCTTATTTTCTTTAATCGTTGTTCGTCCAATGTTTCAAGGTGCAAACCTGATTTAGCTAGAATAGAAAATATTTTTAATGAACATTTTTGATAAATTCAATACACGTGTTTCGTTCTCTTTCGTGATTATTAGATCGAAATTAGATCAGGTTAAAGTCTTGGTCAAAATTAGTCCTAATAACTATTTATTTCCAAGTCATACTTACATATAACATTGATAGAAGCTGTAGTAACAGCCTCTCCTACTGCGTTTCTTGCTTTGCACATATAAGTGCCTGAATCTTCGGCATACGCATATAAAATGTCTAATGCAACATATCCAAAATCGTAAGTTGTTTTGAAGCGATGGCCAGTTTGAATTGGTTTTCCATTACAAAACCATTCCACCTTCATTGTAGGATCATTGACGGGAGTAAGAGTAGCTTCTAAATGAGCACTCTTTCCTTCTGCTAAATTTTCTATGTTCTTAAGACTTTTGCCAAATTGAGGTTTTTCGAGAAAGAGAGCATCTTCGGTAGTTACTCTCTTGTTGCGACTATCGTCTTCTAAATATTGAATTTTTTGAAGAGCTTCTTGGTGGTGAGTATCTCGAAGAATGTTTGCTTTTGCTAAAACATTAATGTAATAATATATTTAAATAGTGAATTTAACTACGATAATATTTACTTGTCACTTTAGTAACAATTGATGATTGAGCATTTCCTAATTTATTCGTAGCTCTACACGTGTATTCGCCGGCGTCTTCTCCATACACGGTTAAAATATCCAAACTTGCGAAACCAAAATCATAAGCTGTTCGGAATCTGTGTCCAGTTGTTAATGCTTTTCCATTATGTAGCCATTCCACTTTCAATGTTGCATCTGGATATGGTTCAATGCGGCATTCATAATGAGCACTTTGACCTTCGTTTAAATTAGTTGGGCCGTTAAGTTGTGTACTAAAGTGTGGCGCTTGCGTTACTGTTACTTCTTCTTCTTCGGTACGTTGGTACTTTGATGAATCTTCTAAATGACGTAATTTCTTCAACGCGCCTTCGTGTTGAGTTTCAAGTTGTAATGCAGCTTTAGCTAAATTGATATGAATATTAAAAATGGTTAGGTATCTATCTGAAAAAATGCTTTTTATACTTACATTGAACAGCTAAAATAGCCGATGTGACGGCTTCTCCTAAATCGTTAATTGCCCGACAAGTATAAGTACCCGAATCTTCAGGATTAACATACTTCATATTTAAAGCTACGTAACCAAAGTCGTGCATGGTGGTGATTCTATTAGCTGTAAAAATATTATAAGTGAATTTATAAAATTCGAATCAGATAACTTTAATTTCAGTTAGTATTCTACTTACAAGCTTGTATAGCAACTCCATTACGATACCATTCAACTTTGAGTCTTGAATCTCCAACAGGAATAAGCCGTGCTTCGAAATGTGCTGCTTGATTTTCAGCTACACGTAAATCTTTAATCGGCATGGTGAATACGGGTGCTTGTGAAACATATTCTTCTTGTGTAGCTTGACGCTGATGACGAGAATGATCTTCAAGTTGATGTATTTGATCTAAAGCATTTTCGTTAACAGTTTCCAAGTAAATAGATTTCTTAGATTGAACAACACAAACACCAGAGGTGACCGCTTCTCCCAAAGCATTCGTAGCTCTGCAAGTGTATGTACCGGAATCTTCTGGGTATGTGTACAATATATCAAGTGCGACGAATCCAAAGTTGTTAGTTTCAGTAAATCTAGAACCTGATTTAAGTGGTTGGTTATTGTGAAACCATTCTACTTTCATTGTAGAATCAGATACTGGAATCAAACGGCACTCAAAATGCGCTCTTTGACCTTCCTTAATATTAACGTTCTTTAACGAGGTAGTGAAAACGGGTACTTGTGTCGTCACTTCATCTACTTCTTCTCTACGATGATATTTTGTTCTATCTTCCAAGTGATGAATTTTTTCTAAACCTTGTTCGTTTTGCGTTTCAGTAATTATTTGACGAGATCCTTTACAGCTTAGTGTACACGATACTTCATCGCTACCGACTAAATTTACAGCACGACACGTATAAGTTCCAGTATCTTCAGATATCAAATCGATAACATCTAAAGCTACGTAACCAAAATCGTGAATCGGTCTGAATCTATGTCCAATGGTAATTGGTCGTGAATTTTTATACCACTCGACTTTTAAATTTGAATCGGTCACAGGTTCAAGTTTACATTCAAAATGAGCGTGTTGTCCTTCACGCATGTTATCAACACTTTTGGGCTTTGTCACAAAACGTGGTTTTACACTAATAACTTCATCAACGTGTTCGGAACGTTTGTAACGGGAAGCGTCTTCCAAATATTGAATTTTTTCTAAACCTCCGGGATGTTGTGTTTCTAATAGTAAATCCTTTTTGGCTAAAACTCTCACTGAGCAAGATGTAACAGCTTCTCCTAATTGGTTTCTGGCCTGACAAGTGTAAACTCCCGAATCTACTGGATATACACTTAATAAATCTAATGCAACATAATCAAATTCGTATGCTGGCCGGAATCTATGTCCTGTTTTTATAGGTTTTCCGTTTACGAACCAGGAAACTTTCATTGTAGAATCTCCTATGGGCTGTAAACGACACTCCATGTGTATATTTGTTCCTTCAATGGTTTCTATATTATGGAGGGAGCGAGTAAATTGTGGAGCTTGTAGTATTGTAACTTCTTCTGTAGCATGTTTGTGATGTCTAGACGAGTCTTCCAACATATGAATTTGTTCCAAAGACTGTTCGTGTTGAGTATCGGTTAGGATGTCAGATCTGTCTATTACCCTTACACAAGCAGATGTATGGGCCGAACCTAACTGGTTGGTTGCACGCACAGTATATTCTCCAGAATCTAAGGCAGTAGCATGAATTATATCTAATGCTACAAATCCAAAATCGTGGTAGGTTCTAAATCTTGAACCTATAGTTACAGGCCTTCCGTTGCAAAACCATTCTACTCTCATTGTCGGATCTCCCATTGGTTCTAGACGACCTTCTAAATGTATGTTTCTTCCTTCGCTAACTGGTTGTGGATCTGATAGCGGTATTACAAATATAGGTTTAGATTTGCATAACTCTTCTATTTCGTATTGTGGTTCCACATGAGGCGGTCTTTCTAGACGTTGAGTCTTTTCATATGCACTGCGATGCATACTACTGGTGTCGATACTAACGCGAGCTAAGTGAAATAATTATAAATACATAATTATAAAAATAATTATTAGTAATACTTACTTTCGACTACCATACTTGCAGATAATTGAGCTTCGCCTAAGGCATTTCTTGCTACCACGGTATATGTTCCTACATCTTCTTCTCTAACGCTAAGAATATCTAACGCTACATATCCAAAATCATAATATGTTTGAATTCTGTTTGCGGGCTGAATTAGTTTTCCATTATGATACCATTCTAGTTTCATAGTAGCATCATTTTGTGGCTCTACCCGCGCTTCAAAATGAGCACGCTGTCCTTCAACTATCTTATTAGTACCTTTTAATGGTCCTAAAAATCTAGGTTTTTGTTTCACCGTTAGTTCTTCTTCAGTTTTTCGGCTATAACGACTTGTATCTTCTAAGTGGTGAATTTTTTGTAAACCCCCAGGATGTTGCGAATCCATAATAATATCTTTCTTGCTAATCACACTTAATTGAGCTGTAGTAGTAGCTTCACCAATTGCGTTATAAGCACGACACGTATAATTTCCAACATCATGTACTGTAACTGCTTTTATAGTTAAAGCTACATATCCGAAATTAAAGAATGTGGTAATTCTCGAACTAGCTTCTACTGGACGTCCATCTTTGTACCATTCAACTCTTAAAGTAGAATCTCCTGTGGGCTCTAAACGCGCTTCAAAATGAGCAAAGCCGCCTTCTCGAACGCCACTTTGATCTTTAATGGGAGTTTTAAATTCTGGGGGATATAAACTTTCGGGTGTTTCTTGAACGTATTTTTGATGTAGTTGGTGTTGATAAGCTTCTAGTTCACCAACCTTTTCGATATATCTTTGTTGTTCGGGAATACCTAAATCGGCAGTAACTGTTGAACGTACAATTACTCTTATTTGAGATTGACTGATAGCTTCTCCCACTCTATTTACAGCTCTCACAGTGTATATTCCTTCATCTTCGGCACGTAGGTGCATAATATTAAGGGAGACGTATCCGAAGTTGAAAATGGTCGATATTCGTGAGCTAGCTGTAATTGGCTTTCCATCTTTGTACCACTCCACTTTCATGGTAGGATCACTTACAGGATTCAATTGAGCTTCAAAATGTGCATTTCGCCCTTCCTGTAGATCACCAAGGTTTTGGAGCGGACGGATGAAGTGTGGTTTGTGAGAAGAAACTTCTTCTATACTTTCACTTCTTTGAAATTTAGAATAATCTTCTAATTGCTGAATATACTGCAGACTGTCGGGATGTTGGCTAGTTTGTTCTATTGAAGATCTAGCAGTTATGCTGAGCATAGCACGAGATTCTGCGGATCCAGTACAACTAGTTACCCGACATAGGTATTCACCACTATCTCGTATTGTAGTACTAAGTAAATCTAATGAAATAAATCCAAAACGGAAAATGGTAGTTGCTCGGGAACCTGAAAAGGGTAATGCATTTAAAAATTAACAATACTAACGTAATGTAATACAAACTTACTTGCTTCCAAAGACTTGCCATTCACAAACCATTCCACACGCATACTAGGATCGCCGACTGGTTCAATTCTCGCTTCAAAATGAACTTTACCTCCTTCTAGTTGTGATACATTTCTTATCGGAATAATAAACTGAGGTGGAGGATATACGCGATCCTGTTCTGCTTTCGGGAAATGTGGTTGAGCTGGTTCAATGTGTTTTAAATATATCACTTCTGGACCAGGTTCCGGTCTAAAAAAAAATGTTTAAATATGGAAATAACAATTTATGTGTAGATTCTTACTCTGGTTCGATTATTTTAGTCGGTCGGGGAAGGTGAAGACGCCAAGGTTCCGAAGAGGGACCTTGAGGTACTTCAACAAATAAACGAGCTCTAGTAGCAGTGGAGCCTGCTACATTTTGAGCAGTACATTGATACCAGGCAGCATCCGACGCCTTGGTTCGCAAAATATCTAGCCTGGAAGCTCCACTGTCGGTCGTAATACAAATTTCGGGGCTCGGTGTTATAAGTACACCATCCTTCTGCCAAGTGATTCGTGGTGTTGGAGTTCCAACTGCTCGTGCATGCAACACTACAGGTTCTCCTTCTTTTACGTTTGCCGTGGTAAAACGTTCTACAAATTTAGGAGCAACTACTTGTTCCTTTTCAATAACATTAAGATTACATTGAAACGAAGTCTCGCCAGTCTTGTTGCGCGCTACGCAAGTTACTACTCCAGAATCATTACGATCAACACTAGTGATCATTAATGCATGGTTTCCTGATTCATTTACTAAAATTTTGTGACTGTGATCATCTGATACTTGACGTCCATTTATATACCATAACACTTCTGGGTAAGGACGTCCAGTAACTCGACAGTCAAAACGAGTCATTTTACCTTCGGTAATATCACGATCACCACAAACTCGCACAAAGTTTGGTGCAAGAGCTTTTTCTGATTCAGATGATTCTTCGATTTGCTGTGTTTGAAATTGTGTTTCGTGCTGAATAAGGCCTTCTTGAGTTGTGACTGGTTCTATAGCTAAGTAAGCGGAAGATACGATGCAGCCTTGAGGATTTTCAGCAAGTAACGTATAATGTCCGGAGTCGTCACCATTTGCTTGCTTGACACGTAAAGTTGCTTGATTATTTAAGTAGCTACTTTCATATTTTTGGGATTGGGTTATTCTTTGTCCATTTTTAAACCAAGTAAGCCTAGGTCTGGGGTTTGCAGAAATTTTAGCTGTAAACACCGCATCACTTCCTTCTAGAAGTTTCGAATTGCGAGGCTTTTGCGTTACTTGAGGTGGTGCTGGTGGTCCCAAAGATCTCTCGACTATTGTAGATATTTGAGAATCTACTTCGTTCGTGTATCTTTTAGTTATCGATTCTCTGTAAGATACTTCCCGTAGTAATCTGTATTCAAACGTGTCTATTTTAAAATCTTGCTCTACTCCGTTTGTGTACGTTTTCTGAAAACTTTCTTGTTGTTTTTGGTGCGTGGTACCATGCGTACTACTAACAGTTTTATGTTCAGAACTTTTAAAAGTTTGTGTTTTTTGGAAACTTTGCTGTTGAGGCATTGCAAATCCTTCAGGTTGAATGTACACTGAACATAC
Source organism: Podabrus alpinus (assembly GCA_932274525.1). Taxonomy (NCBI): domain Eukaryota; kingdom Metazoa; phylum Arthropoda; class Insecta; order Coleoptera; family Cantharidae; genus Podabrus; species Podabrus alpinus. Next base: position 90,543,344 of record OW026451.1, read on the forward strand.
TGCTTCTCCGAAATCGTTGCTTGCTGTGCACGTATATTCTCCTTCATCGCCTGGGCCAATTTGATGTATTGTTAATGTTATATCTCCAGTGTCTTCGTTATAGTTTATACGATGTTTAGAAGAATTTCTTAGCGTCACTCCTTTACGTGTCCAAACAACAGTGGGTTGTGGCTTTCCAGTCACTCGTCCATCAAACGAGGCATTACCACCTTGAGCAAAACGTGCATTTTGAAATACCTTTTCGAATATTGGAGGTGCATTTGATCCAAAACCAGCAATCTGTTGCATACCAGATTGTCCTGTTATTTGCATATGCCCGCCTTGAACTGAAAAGAAATATATTTTTAAAAGAAGTACTACTACTTTAATTTATTCTTAGTTGTATTAAATAATAGTTTTTAATATGGTCAGAATGTAAATGGATTTTGCTTAGTGAAGCCATGAAAATGATGAGTATCAATGCAATTAAAAATTTAGAAAATTATTTTACATATAAATTAATGTATACATTCAAATAACATAAAATTTTCTTTTGAAAAATACTCTAATTTCTATCACACATAATTAGATTTTATATTTATAACAACTTCTAGGTTTCCTTAAATTAACAAATATTTATTTATTACAGATTGATGATGAATACCTATCCCATGCAGGTGTGTTTAGTGGTTTTCACGCTTTCAAATTAGTCGAGATTCAATTGAAGATTTCGTTCCAGAATGACAAAATTCAAGCCGAGATGAACAACCACCACGGAAGAAAGCCAACATGAGTTATTAGGGAAATGTAATTAATGGGGTGGTTTTCCGTTGCTCTCCCCATAGCCCCCAGGTCTATACAATGTATACGAAGTGATCAGGGTTAGAACCTCGGTTTACCGCATTTTAGTCAGCTGATCAATGCTTTACGCTACAGCGCAGCGACGGTATAGCCACAATATTATTATGTACTATAGTTGCATTTAATTGTTTTGCCATTTGTGATGAGCCACAGTGACCACAATTTAAGGTTACTTCACGTTATGTCTGCTATGCAACATGTAAGCTTAGAGCAACTTGTAATTTACTTTCAATTATATTATAACTTAAAATTTACCTTTGTAATAATTTAAATATTGATATGTGATCAAACATAATTCATAACCCTCTAAAATTTTGAATTATACAGTATCTTTTAAGTGTGCCAATGTCTTCAATTGTTTGCAATACTTGTCTGTCTGCAATTATATCAATTTCCTACGCATTTTAGGGTTGCTTGCACTTTATTTTGCAAATATCATGGAAATTTTGTAATTTTGGTGTACACATTTTTCTTCATTGGCGATCCTAATATACATATGTGCAATCTGTTTACACAAAAAGTTGTATGTGCACAATTTATGACTCCAAGAGAAAGGAAACCCACTGAAAATATGTACAATATAATGTAACTTCTAGAAAAAGAAGAAAACGCCTAAAAAAGCGGATTCTTATAATGAAATAAATAAGGAAGCTAAGAGAGGCATTAAAAAATACTTGAGAAGTTACAATACAAAGTTCAACTGTGAAATTATACAGAACAATGCAAGCAAGAAAGTTTGAGATCAAAATTGACGTCAGGCAATATAAAGGTTGTCAAAGTGAAAACCAAACATGATGTAATGAATGATAAGAGATAACAAATAAATCACAACGATCAGCTTTGACTTACTTTTACATAAGCTCTACGAATTTGTAATGCCACGGATGAATAGTGGAAACAAATTTATAATGAATGTCGGCTCAGAAGATATACCCGAAATAACAAGAGGAAATTAAAAACCCTCTCAAAAACATGAAAAATAACAATATCAAGTAATAACTGGAATGATATTGTTGGATGGAAAATAGAGGAAATTCTAGGAGTGCTTCTGAACGAATGCATATTATGGGGGAGGGAAGATCTCAGAGATGCAGAACAACCCAAAAGTAGTCCCGTTATTCAAAAAAGGCGATAAAACCAAAATTGGAAACTGCAGACCAGTAGGCTCATTATTATACCTATACAAACTCCTTGCCAGAGTAATCAGTAACCAATAATCATTCCAACCAGTAGAACAGACGGGGTTTAGAAGAAGTTTTAGCACCACTGATCATTTGCAAACACTACGTCTATAGAGAAATACGCAAATATAACTCTTTATAATATCTTCTGACGTTTAAAATAAAGCATTTGATTCAATAGAAAAGTGGGCTTTCCTTTAGGCACTGGATAGCGCGAGGGTAGATTCGAAATATTCAAATATTATCAGGAATATATGGATTAGAGCTAGCATGCAGATTAAGATTGATTATTATATTAGATAAGATAAACAAGTAGCTGAGATTATAAGAAGAAAGAGTTTTGCATGAGTAGCTTAAGTCCCATAAATCTGAAACGAAAAGTATTCGACTTATGCATACCGTCGATGATAACATATGGATTAGAAACAATGACGATAACTAACAAAAGCGCTGAAAGATTGAGAATGATACAGAGGGCCACGGAGAGATCAATACCAAGAGTGAGTTTACGAAATTGAATTAAAAACAACAAAATAAGAAGAAGAATGAGGATAATAGATGTTATAAAACGTGTGGCACATTTAAAATAGTTTTGGACCGGGCAAAAAAGGCAAAAGAAATAGAACCAGATCTCAGAGGAGCTGACTTAATGATGTGAATAAAGTGGAAAATTGGGAATGGCTTAGGAAGGCCAATAAAAAACAGTTTTGGAATGAATTGGGGGAGGCATATGTTTAAGAGTGAACTGAGACAGGCTGACAAAGAAGAAGATGATTTTCTAAACAATAATCTATAAAAGAAAACACCTATCAATTTATGCCCTGATATTTTTTCTTTCTATTGTGTGCCGCGAGTTAAAAAGTTTGCGGACCATTGCGGTAGATTATTATAGTTAACATTTAGATACTATATTACAATGGAGACACATTTCAACATTAATTAATAGTAATAATTATTATAGCCCAGTTACAACAATAACAAATCGTACCTAACTTTTTTCAACACTTTTTCTCACAAAAATTGTTATGTAACGTACTATAGTTTCAGGTATTTGACATGTAGGGAAATGTTGTCTTTGTAAAAAATTGGGGTTAGGTACTATTTAAAACAATGGGGCACTGACAAAAAAATTAGTCGAGTTTTTTTTACGTAAATACGTTAGATTTTTCTAAAACCGGCTCATTTCGATGTAATTAAATAATTAAATTCAAATAAATTTGAATTATTAATTTATTATTCGACGTCGCGTCGTCACTAACATTAGTTAGTACATCTTGCTTAGAGATGGCGTGCAAATGTCAAATACATCAGAGCCAGTAGATTCCAAGAGAACTGTCATCTTTTTATCTCACGAAATGCCGACAGCCGGCCATGTTTTATCTACCTTCATCGGCATTACCAATGTTTATATTACTTATAATAAGAAAAATATAACAGTTCATTACTTTCTTCCAAAATGGTACCATGAACTCCCTAGTATGGGTAATTAATACAGAAAAGCTGAAAAAAAGCAATTGTTTCTTATAGTTGACAGGATAAAACCTGGCGGCCGTACCTAAAGTTGGCGGTACTCTCTAAATCTACTGGCTCTGAAATACATTTACGATTTATAAAGTGTTTAAAAGTCTGCAAAAAGTAATATAAAAGTTTTCTTAATGTTCCAATAGCCGAATACCGCAAAATATTATTATTTACAGCAGTCGTACTATACAAGGAATGCCTATCAGATCTAAGCGAGATCTGCTAACTAGTGTTAGTGACGACGTCACAGATTGAATAAATAATTCAAATTTATTTGAATTGCATTGTTTAATTACATTGAAATGAGCCGCTTTTAGAAAAATCTAATCACATTACCTACATAGCGAAGGACATCCTAAGGATTGTATTTACATAAAAAAACCACTAAGAAAATTGTTTTTGTCGGTACCCCATTGATGATTAACTAATAACTTATACAAAAATGTAAACACATATTTTTATGCATTAATAAATTAGATAAATTTAAAAATTGATGGCATTCACTCCGCCATCAGAAAATATTTCGTAAAATGTTGTAAAATTAGGTGACATAATATTATATAAACAAATATAAGATTGTATGGTAATCGTGGCAATCCCATTGGTTGAAAGACTTCATTACAGTGATAGTCAGAAGATGAATGGTTAGATAATTACTTCTCTTTTTGTATTACAGATGTTAATTACTTTTGGACCACCCATATTTTTTATTTTATTGACTCTGCGTCACCTATCATCATTTCCTTGCGATTCAGATGAATATAAAGCGAATAATGAATTTTATGAATTAATTTGTTAAGAACTGTCGGTTTATAAAATTCCATGCCTTTGATCAAATTTTTCGAAGTTGAAAGAGTAAGATAAGTTTGAGTTGAGGTCACTTTTCACCATAATTTGGGTTAATAGGTAAATCTTTTAAATTTCTCGCAAATTCGAAATCTCTTACTAAATTTTAATGTAAATATGAAATGATCCCAGAAATAAAATTTTATATATATTGATCTTCTATATCGTCTTTGCTTGCTGAAACAAACTAAGTCGCTTTTTGGCTATTTTAAGTTACGTATTATAAGTATCATAATTATTATGTGTATACTTCAAACATTCTTTACCGTTTCGTGCTGAAAAAATTAAATCTTGGCAATGATTAACGAATTATAGTCATGTCGCTTTAGTTATTTACTCTGCAGTACGAGGTTTCGCAAATTTTACAGATGAAAAATTTAATATTGAAGAAAACCATGTTTTAAACTATTTTAGACAAACAGAAATGAAATTGGTAGCAATTTTTCAAAAAAAAAATTTTTTGTACTTTATACCTACAAATAGTATATAACAAAATTTTATAGGGGTCAAAAACTAGTGGTACAAAACAATTACACATCTGAAATCTAACAAAAATACTTCTGAGTTTCACGAACGTTAATTAA